>CM062295.1:227899869-228499869 GCA_031216915.1 Pictodentalium vernedei
CCAAATTTAAACTTAGTGCAATATGAGGAAATTACTTTTAAAATCTTCTCCTTCAGACCCCCCAGTCAGAATGCTTTCTCATTTGGTATACAGCTTCCTGGTGATGGAAGGGAAGGAGGATAGGAATACAGCTTGGATCAAAACATATGTTGACTTGTTTTGGCACATCTTTCAGAGAAAATG
Organism: Pictodentalium vernedei; assembly: GCA_031216915.1. NCBI lineage: Eukaryota > Metazoa > Mollusca > Scaphopoda > Dentaliida > Dentaliidae > Pictodentalium > Pictodentalium vernedei. The sequence continues at coordinate 227,900,053 of CM062295.1, forward strand.
TCTGTGAGGAATTCTACTGGAAGTGTTTCCAGACAAGTGAGGTAAAAGAGTGTAGATAAAGCATATTTTTAAAGACACAGATAGAAGACGTGGTTGTGAAACTGAGGAAGTGGAATCTCTCAATGATACAGCCAGTGATATGGACATATTAACGCTTCAAGGCCAAGATATGGACATATTAGCCCCTCAAGGCCAAGATATGTACACATTAACCCCTCAAGGCCAAGATTTGGTTTGAAATGGTGGTGCTCTCGAAAGTTCTGCAGGATTGGCAGTAGAAGAGACGTCAGAGTGAACAAATGACCCATTTAGTTTTGACTGACAAATATATGGTTTAGAAGATCTGTTTGATTCATGCTGGATTCAGCCATACCGACATTTTAGGCATCTTGGTTTTCAATGTCCCCCCCCCCCCCCCCCCCCCCCCCAAATCAGTATAAGGACTATCTGTAATATTTTTTTTCAAATCTGCTGATCAATTTGTACTATAACCAAAATAGTAATATAACATTTAGTATAAAAAAAAATTGCATAAAAATAGTTTGACTACTTCACACAAAAGACAAGAATATAGGGATATTTCCATACTTTGGTGTGGCGGCCATCTTGGATGCCATGGTCATGTGCCCTTTTATGACCGAGTTTTATATACAGTTCAACGTCACATTGTTTACTAGTTGAAACCATTTCCGAAAACCGTTTCCATTTCCGAGTGTACGACAGTGAGGAACAAAAGTCACATGACATGTTGAGCTGTTAATGAGATTTTTAACCTATTAATGTCCCAACGCATCACAGGACCTTTTGAAGTTGAGCATTACATTCTTGTAATTACGTATTAAACTCTGTTAATGTACTAGGGTGGTTTGATTCTGATACACGCTGTCTAGTGATGTGGACTGGACCGCCCCGGACTGGCCCAGTCTGCAAGTCACCCCTGGACTGTGGTCTGGTCCAGACCGGGTGCCACTGGACCAGTTTGGACAGGTTTACACTCCTGGTCCATTATTTTCCGGTACGGTCCACTATTTGACATTGAATCAACTATCGTAAATTTATTGTTCTGAATGAAGAAAATCTGGGGAGGAATGGATGCATAATCGACCTAGTGGAATCAGCTCCACAGCCGCTCCGCACACTCCCATCAATCTCATAAACTCCCTTGCTGACACTGTGCGAGAGTTTAGGAGAAAATGAGCAAATTAACTGACCAACTTCACCCTGGTTGTGGGAAGACGAACAAGATTGTTGTGAGTCTCGAAACTCATTCCCAGGTGAATGAACGGAGTCAAATCCGACTTCTTTTCATTTACAATGAAACCTAGACGTTGGAATAACAGAAACAGACTCTGCACATTATTCTAAAGTGTGCTTTTGTTGCCGTATCTTTGTCCAGATAAGCTGATGTTATCACTGCTGAATGAGCTCGGAAATAGGACATGACAGAGTTCATTATCCAAGTGCACACCCAAGGGGCCAGATTCAGACTGAACACACATCGCTCTGAACTGGTAAACTTTCCCCTATACGGCAAACGAAGATACTTTCTGAATGCCAATACGTGAAAGTGCATGTCTTTTAGTTCTATGCTTGCTGCAAAGTCGTTCACCCAGATGCTCGCTCTTATCGACCGGACAGTTTCCATGTAAAACTTTGGAGCTATAATCAATTTGTTTATCCAGCTCAAGTCTATAACTGGTCGGAATGAGCCATCTGGCTTCGGCATAAGGAACAAATGACTGTAGAATCCCGGAGAATTGGGATTCTCTACAACCTCTATTGCCTCCTTTTCTAAGAGAGATTGAACTTCTTAAAAAAGAGACTCTCTCTTTGAAGAATTTGCCGGAAGTTTGGTCCAACACAGACTTCTTGTAAGGGGAGGCTTTGATTGGAAAGACAGCCAAAGACCCCTTTTGACTACATTCCTTACCCACTGATCTTCCGTTATCTCTATCCAGTTGGCTGTGAATTTTGATAACCTTCTGCCAACTGGAGAGAATAGAGGTCTAGAACACCACTTGTAGGACTTTCGAGGCTTACAGGAAGAGAAATTACATCCTCCACGAGAACTTCCTCAAGCCGCCAACTTAGAAGTGTCAGACCTAAAATCCTTATAAGACTTTTGCCCCTAACCAGAATCACTAGATTGACGGTTTCCCGAATTACCATACGAGAGTGTCTTAGAACCATCAATAGATCAATAGAAGATTCCAGAACATCCGAACAGACAATGAATGAAGCAGGCAAAGAAATATATAATTCCGACACCTGATCATCCAAATGCAGAGGAGCTCTCTGAACATCTTCTACCGTTTTCATAAAACGTGATGCAGAAAACGGTAATTGTAGAGAAGCAGATGATAAGAAACCACCTTTCTTTTTACTATTTGCTAGGCAAAAGGTGGTGTCAAGCAGACCGAAGGCCTCCGACACCTGAGCAGACTGACCTTGGGGGGGGGGGGGGAAGAACCTCCTCCTCCTTCCTCCACACGGTACCCTTATCCAGGGAAGATAGCGGTTTCTACCTAGCTGACACAGACTTTTGTTCAAATGGAACAAGTTCCAGAAAGAACTGAAGAATAAAATTCATAGTCTCCATGTGTTGTTCTGCAAGGATGGAGGAATCATCCTCTCACCATCTGAGTGTTCAATCTGAGAATCATGGTCAACACCATCCGAATGAACAGATGACTGGGCCAACCCAGCACCATCAGACACTTCACTACTGGAGTCTGTTGACGGCTGAACCTGTTACATCTGGGATGCTGCGATAAACTGCACAATCTGCAGCAGCAGGTCCATGACCGAGGCTTGCGGAACAGCAGTCTTCTGCTTCTTCACCATATGCTGCTCACAGAGATCTGACCCCAGATCCTTTTGACGAATGTCCCATATGTATAAGCCTCAAACCACTAGCTGCAGGTTGATCTGACTTTGGTGGTGAACACTGGGACCATCTCTGAGGAATATCTGGAGCATCTGAAGTCGGACAGCTAGTCTGCGGCCTTACATGCTTTGCCATGGAAGAAAAGAAAGAAGCCATAACAGCAGCTGACCCTGGCTGTTGTGTGGAAGGAGCGCCCAAAACCGCAAGCGTGGACGAATGCCCCCACACACGGAAACAGTTGGGGCGGAGAGGGTTCTCCAACTCGCGATCTGACCCCGGATCTCGGCGAGCATCCCCCACTGAGAAACTTGAAGGCTTCTTCCCCTTTGCGTGCTTTTCCGTGGAAGAAGAAAAAGCTATAACAGCAGCCGACCCTGGCTGCAGTGTGGAAGGAACATCTAGAAATGCAAGCGTGAACGAACGCCCCGATGCACTAAAGTTTCTCGATATGGAAACAGTCGAGCTTGACTGCTGATAGGATGGAGAGGGTTCTCCAACTAGCGGTCTGACCCCAGATCTCACCGATTGTCCCGTTAAGAAACTTACAGGCATCTTCCCTTCTGCCATCATCGTTGGGTAAGCTTTTGTTTTTGAGGTGCTAGCTCGACCCACGTCTACACTCTCCTCAACAGCAACAGACATACCCGGCTTCCCGTCTCCCACTAACTGGAGAACAGCTTCACTGGACAAACTAGCTGCCTGCAGAAGATTAAGAGCACTAACTAGAAGCCTTATTCCCTGCTTAATATTCAGGAGCACCTTGGCAGCTAGCTCTGTTTGCTCATCAGAAGATGATGATGGCAGCACCTTATGGACAGGTGTCGAAGTACCATCACCATGTTCTTGTTCCTCTGAAAAAGAGACTGAAAGACTAGGATTAGCCTGCAGTGAAAGTTCCGGCATCGGAACTTCATCGCCCACCACGTAGGTTGACACCTGCTTCGACGTTTCACATCCCAATTTCAGAAATAGCACAAGTACTTGAAGGAGTGTCGAGACTACAGGCAAGACAGCAAGCATGTAAATCCAAGGTAGACTTCATGGACTTACACTTGGAACAAATATTTTTTCATAGTAGATACAAACAAGAGGCCCCAAGGGGCCTGAGGGCGCTCACCTGACATGGTAGCCTAAATATCAACCCAGAGAATTGATTTCAACAAGTTGCATCTGCTCCTCCTAAGAAAAGATTATACCAAATATCCAAAGATTCCCACAGGGAGCCCATATATGAACCCAGAGACTTGGTTTTAACAAACTTGAATCTCACCCCCCTAAGGATGCTGCACACCAAATATCAAAACATTCCGACTGCTGGATCTGAAGAAGAAGATTTTTAAAGAAAATTCCTCATTTTGAACGAAGTTACAATTCGAGCTCCCACAGTGAGTCCAAATATGGACCTAGGGACATGGCTTGAACAAACTTGAATATCACCCCCTAAGGATGCTGCATACCAAATATTAAAACATTCCGACTGATGGATCTGAAGAAGATTTTTAAAGAAAATTCCTCATTTTGAACTAAGTTATCATTCGGTCTCCCACAGTGGGTCCAAATATGGACCTAGGGACATGGCTTGAACAAACTTAAATCTCACCCCCCTAAGGATGCTGCATACCAAATATCAAAACATTACGACTGCTGGATCTGAAGAAGATTTTTAAAGAAAATTCCTAATTTTGAACTAAGTTATAATTCGGGCTACCACATGGAGCCCAAATATGAACCCAGGGACTTGGCTTGAACAAACTTGAATCTCGCCCCCCTAAGCATGGTGCATACCCAATATCAAACGATTCTGCCTGCTGGATCTTGAGAAAAAGATTTTCAAAGAAATTTGCCTGAAATGCACTAAGTTCAAATATGGTCTCCTATACTGAGCCCAAATATAAACCCAGGGGGCCGATTTGAACAAACTTGAATCAGATCCACCCCACAATGTTGCATACCAAATATCAAAAGATTCTGCCTGCTGGATCTGGAGAAGATTTTTTAAGAAATTTGCCTGAAATGCAGTAAGTTCGAATTCGGGCTTCTATAGTGAGCCCAAATATGAATCCAGGGAGCTGATTTGAACAAACTTGAATCAGATCCACTCCACAATGTTGTATACCAAATATCAAAAGATTCTGCCTGCTGGATCTGGAGAAAAAGATTTTTTAAGAAATTTGTCTGAAATGCACTAAGTTCAAATTTGGGCTCCTATACTGAGCCCAAATATAAACCCAGGGGTACCGATTTGAACAAACTTGAATCAGATCCATCCCACAATGTTGCTTACCACATATCAAAAGATTCTGCCTGCTGGATCTGGAGAAGAAGATTTTTTAAGAAATTTGCCTGAAATGCACTAAGTTCGAATTCGAGCTTCTATAGTGAGCCCAAGCTTCTATAGTGAGCCCAAATATGAATCTAGGGAGCCGATTTGAACAAACTTGAATCAGATCCACCCCACAATGTTGCAAACCAAATATCAAAAGATTCTGCCTGCTGGATCTGGAGAAGAAGATTTTTTAAGAAATTTGCCTGAAATGCACTAAGTTCGAATTTGAGCTTCTATAGTGAGCCCAAATATGAATCTAGGGAGCCGATTTGAACAAATTTGCATCAGATCCACCCCACAATGTTGCATACCAAATATCAAAAGATTCTGCCTGCTGGATCAGAAGAAAATTTTTTAATAAATTTGCCTGAAATGCACTAAGTTCGAATTCGAGCTTCTATAGTGAACCCAAATATGAATCTAGGGAGTCGATTTGAACAAATTTGAATCAGATCCACCCCACAATGTTGCATACCAAATATCAAAAGATTCTGCCTGCTGGATCTGGAGAAGAAGATTTTTTAAGAAATTTGCCTGAAATGCACTAAGTTCGAATTCGGGCTTCTATAGTGAGCCCAAATATGAATCCAGGGGGCCGATTTGAACAAACTTGAATCAGATCCACCCCACAATGTTGCATACCAAATATGAAAAGATTCTGCCTGCTGGATCTGGAGAAGAAGATTTTTTAAGAAATTTGCCTGAAATGCACTAAGTTCGAATTCGAGCTTCTTTTGTGAGACCAAATATGAATCTAGGGAGCCAATTTGAACAAACTTGAATCAGATCCACCCCACAATGTTGCATACCAAATATCAAAAGATTCTGCCAGCTGGATCTGGAGAAGAAGATTTTTTAAGAAATTTGCCTGAAATGCACTAAGTTCGAAATCGGGCTCCTATACTGAGCCCAAATATGAACCAGGGGGCCGATTTGAACAAACTTGAATCAGATCCACCCTACAATGTTGCATACCAAATATCAAAAGATTCTGCCTGCTGGATCTGGAGAAGAAGATTTTTTAATGTTTTCCCCATTGCCTACAGTGTTAAAAAGTGCTGACTCAGCACTTTTTCAAAGTCCTGAAAAAAGTACCTTGTGAACAAACCGATAGGGATTTTTTTTAACCATTCTATTCTACTGGATAAAAGTAAGCTTTGTACAAAATAAGAATTCTTTGTGCCATGTAGTTTTGGAGATATGGCAGTTTTAAGGTTTTTCCTATTTTTAGCTCCCGAGGTTCCCACGGGGCAATGAGGAAAAGTTTTTTTGCATCAATCAACTACTTATGACCCATTATCATCTCATATCAAATTTGGTTCAAATCGACCTCACGGTTCAGAAAATAGGAATTTTAGGTGTGGCCAAAATTTTTGCCCCTCCCATAACGAAGGCAAATAATGCCTGACAAACTTCTCTTGAACAAACTTGATTCTACACCTCAAAAGGAAGCTGCATACCAAATATCAAGTCTCTGCTACTGTTGGTTCATGAGAAGAAGATTTTCAAAGATTTTGGTGCCCCTTGGGGGCGTGGCCCCACCCAGGAGCAACTTCATTTGAACAAATCTGAATTGACATTAGGTAATAAACATTTACCCAACATTTGAAAAATATTGGGCCAGTGGTTTCTTCGGAGAAGTTGGTTTTGTAAAGTTTACGCCGGACGACGACAGACGGAAAGCGATTAGTAAAGCTTTGCTCAGGTGAGCTAAAAATAACAAAGCCAAAATCATGTCTGCTGCACTCCTAAATAGTAATACAGAAATTATACATAGCAAGGATACATAACATAGACAATCACAAATATTTTCGAAAAAGAAATAAAAAAAAAATTTCGAAAAAAATTTGAATGAAGCCTAAGTACCCCAAGGGAACCTCATGAGCCCAATGGCATCCCGATAGAGCCTAAGTGTGGCCAAGCACTACATAATTGAAGCTAAACTACTGGAATAAGGAATAATATGTATCCTAATAGAAATACAATAACTGTGCTATACTAAAGACTGAAATAATATGTATCCAAAAGGTTGTTAAACAGAAAACAACATCAAGAGAAAAAGACGGAAAATAACCAAACAAACAGGCACAACAGAGGCCCACAGTCAGCAACAGACCAACAATCACCTGATACAAAGCTAGATCTTAATAGGAAGAAAAAACAATGCATCTGGTAAAAGATGCAAGACTACAAAACGTCCTAAACACCAAACAATCAGGACGTAAACACGGGGGTAAACAGAAGACCCATTCCGTAATGTACGTTAAACTCCCAAGAAAGTTTAATAAAAAATTTTCAATAAAAAAGCCGGAAGAGCTTGGGTATCTAACAGGAGGGTTCAGGGGAGGAAAGGGAAGTAACACTAAACAAACAGTGGAGTCATAGTAAGAATGACGACATTCAGGCGCATATCCTGAAAATGGGAAACATGAATAATTTTTTATAAAAATGATAAAGTTACAGCCCTGAACATCCAAAACCACCGTTGTTCACTTCGAACATCCTTCTACACTGTTGATTCCTTGAAAATCATCATTGATTTATGTCTGGAATCTTCAGGATTATGATTTAAAGCACAGATGTCAGTTGAGACGTTTACTGACTAGGGCCAAAACTAGACTAGAGAGATGTCACACATGCAGCCCGACTGTCCCAACAATGGCAATGCTTAGACACAAAATAGTCGGAGCAATTTTTTGTTAACTGTTTACCTAACCAATCTGCAATATCTGCACTCGTGATATACAAAATTTGCTATTCAAATTTTATTTTTTCATTTCTCTACTTCAAAACATACCTCATGATCTATTAATGGAACAAACTTGATGAGCTTGTTCCAATAAGGACTAATAATCCATGGTTAGAAGTAAATGAAAGTGACAATGACACTGTAGCTCAACTTGTTTAAGACATGTACATGTATAGTATGTGACACAGCAATGACAAACATCTAGGTAATGACCTGATAACAAAGGTACATGTAAAGTATTGTAACGGTCTGTACATAAATGCTAACCGTAGCCTGCAACAAATATGTAGGTAGAGTATTGTAAAGGTGGGTGGCAGTTAGATGTTAAACTAGAAAAGAAATCTTTTGAGTCCCAGAGTGGGTCTAACGGAACCCCAAAATATTTGTTCTCATAGCACAGTGATAACAAAGGCACCCCAAGAAGTTTCGTGAAGATCAGTTCATAAATACAGACTCAAGCCTGAGCCGTATTGACATGTGCACTTACAGTGTATAAGTAGCACTGAAAAAATCAAAGTTCATCTACTTTGCATAATTTCTGCACGAGAAAAAAACCTGTATTTTATGTGATGTATTCCATGTTACTAAACATCTTGAATTTTGGACCGCACTCAAAAGTTAAAAAATTTATAGTAATTTATATATTTTTTATACTTACCAATGATCCAGACATAGCTGGTGCTAACTCTTAAAAATCTAGGGCCAAACACAAATTTTGCCCCCCAATCCCCCAAATTTGCATCTAAAACCAAAGAAAACATGTCCTGAATGGCCCTCCATACTTCACCTCTACTGTGCATGCGCAGTGTCAAGGACGTCCCGAAATTGGAGCCATTAATCATTCTTATAATCAGTGCCTGGTAAGCACTATGTACTCAGCGGGGAGGTATGAGTTCCCAACTCCTGGGAGGGCCATCCCCGTCTGGGTCATTGGTAAGTATAAAAAATATATAAATTACTATAAATTTTTTAACATTTTTATACTGTACCAATGACCCAGACATAGCTGAATAGTAAAAAGGCTGGAGGGCCTAGGACATAGAGGAAAATCCAATAAGCTCAATTATATAAAATAGAGTCATCCCCTCAAGGGGAAAAGGAGTATTAGACCTTACATGTATCTTTCTTATTTATGATAAATTAGAAAGACACAACACCTTTCATAATTGAGCATCATAATATCCATATACTCTATTAATATCCAGTATAATCCTTATACTAATAATTTTTAAAGTAAGCCAATAAATAAAGTTAGTCTAGAGAATAGAGACTCTTTATACTCCTTTAAAAGTGTCTGAGGATTGTATAATAACGCCTGTTTGACACATAATATATTCAAAAGCTATACTTTAAAAACTATGACCTGAATGAATTTTTAAAACATAAACTTATCACTTAAAAACCATCCCAGTAACAGTTCAGAATTACTAACTCCGGAGGAGGTATCCCCTTGTTTTCATAATAAAACAGGTGACCCAAGGGAACACCCTCCCCCCCCCCCTCCTTCTCCTTGCCCTGGGTCAAATAGCCCAGAGCGAAGAGGGCAGCAGGACGGAGTCACTGCCGGAACAGAACGCCTACCTAGCTCTAGTAGCAACTGTTAAGTGAATGACATTCTGAGCAGTAGATAATAGACCTAACAATGCAGGCCTCCAGAAATGGACTCAATATTTCTGAGATAAAAATTCATGAATGTGGATGGCTGAGCCCAATGTGCAGCCTTCATAAAATCTATAATAGCGACACTATTAATGTAAGCCTAAGATGTAGAAAGAGCTCTTACTTCACGAGCCGAAATCTCAAGCACAAACTGCTGAGTAAATGATATGCCATAAGCAGTACCGATAGCTAATTGAAACCATTAGCAATAGAATGGAGCATAATGTCCTTCTATTAGGCATCAAAGACAGAAGAAGCTTACATCCTTTCTAATAAACTGAGATCTGTTTATAAATACGTAAACTCTAACCGGACAGAGTAAAGGCCTATGTCCGTACGAAGACGGAAGGACCTTAATAACAATAGGTTCCGTATATTATTAGGAGCCTGATTCTTAACCAAAAATCCAACCTAAGTAGTAAAGGAAATAGTGTTTCCGAAACTACGAAAGTGAGAATCATCACCGATAGTGCATGAAGCTCACTGACTCCTCAGTAAAAGAGAAGACTAAGAGAATTCCTGTCCTAAAAGGTCAGAATTTGAAAACTACTGTTTCCAGAGGCTCAAATGATTACTTAGCTAAATAAGAACCGAAGCTAAATTCCATATAGGAATTAATCTAAGGATTCTAGGTCTATTTATCGAAAAGTTTCTAACTAACTTAGATAAAGAGACATAAGACTCAATAGTAAACTATCATGGAGTGCATAGGTATGAGATAACATAGACCTATAACCTTAATAGCAACAGGCTGCAGTTGATCTTGTCAAACAAGTATACTAGAAAGTTGCAATGTCTAGTATGGAGGGATCAAAAATATCAACATAATGATCCCTACACCAACAACGGAAGAGCCTCCTCTTTAGCCACATAGTATAGCGAAGAGGAGGTTCTCCTACAGTAAGAAATCGCGTCCATAGCTCGTCCTGTACAATGCTTGCCGTGCAAGAAGGACCACACAACGGAATATGTGAAGGTTGAGACCTTGCGGGTTGTGATGAAGTTGACACGATTTCCCCAGCGAAAGAAGATCCTCTCATGGAGGAAGTTTTCGCGGTAAGTCCCACAGTAGACACCTGAGTAAATTTACCCATGGTCTCTGTGAAGACAGAGATGCTATCAACAGAATTGTATTTTGGATGTTTATCTTAGCAATACTAGCTGAATCAACATCGCTGAGGATACGCATATCCTATCATTCCGTCCTATTAGATCAATAGAGCATTAACAACAAAAGCTCAGGGATTCGGACAAGGAAACACATAGGTCTGCAATTGATTAGTGAGTTGTGTCGCAAATAAATTATCATTGGGCACTCCCATTGATAGCAAATCTGATTGAATACTTGTTTGTTGAGAGTCCATTCTGACGGCAACAAGCGACCCTTACGCGAAAGGGAGTCAGCTAATACAATCAGACGACCCGGAATACGACGGACCGAAGCAGAACTTGGTGTGCTATAACAAACAGAAGGATTCTTTCCGTTAAATTGAATAACGGAAACGAATGAGTGCCTCCCTGGTTCCGGAGATACGCAACTACTGTCGTATTATCGGACAGGATTTGGACATGCGTTTCTGAATAATGTTCATACAATGACATAGTGCAAGCCAAAATAACATCATTTCCTGGAAGTTAAGTGCTTGCCTAGAAACTGCGGAACCCAAAGACCCTGGCACTTCGAATCCGTTGGGATCAATATTGTACCCCAACCTGTTTGACTGGCATCCGTCATAATCATAAAACTCGGATCCGGCAACTGCAGTGGCACTCTCTGAGTCAACCACCGAATGTTTGCCCCAGTCTGAATCTCTTGTTACCCTTGATAGACAAGAGAACTTGTATATCGAGCAATTGATAGATTGCTGAAAGGCTGCCGTCGAAGAGAAGCTTCTCCGAGACCGAAGCGACTCTGAGAGAGTTCTTCACCTTACTATCCACGCGTGTGGATGTAGCTAGGGCTGCGTCACATCTAACCAACTCCAGGTTGCCACTGAAGGGCGGAGTTATACGTGGAAAAACTACTGCCCTTGAAAGAAATCACATTGAGGATCATATCCTGGAATTCTTTCTCTTGAAGACGTAATGATAACGCCTCAGTAAGGTGGTCTACGTATGATAAAGCGTCTAAGTTAAGTCTAATAGACATCATTGTCGTTTCCAACATCGTGGTTGGAATTGACATAGACGGCGAAAAAGATAATTCCCAGTCTTCAGTCCCGCCGTCAAGAACTCTCGGTATGCCCTGTTCTGCCAATATAAATTATTTCCTAGAATTGATGAAAGGCAGAATAGAGCATTGCGGACAAGAAACTAGATTATCATGCTTGGTAGCAAGCTTATATATAGCGTCGTTAAATAATTCGAATGTTCTTATGACATTATGGGACTGTGTCAGCAAGTCAGGGACAATGTCCCTGAACTGATCCAAAACTCCATGTCCAATGACGCTATTAGTCTCTTATCCAGCATCGCAGCAATGTAGTCCGACGGAACAACCTCTGGAAGAAGATAATGCCGGAAGAAATGTATGGCAGCTTCTGTTGTTCCGAAAGGGAAAGCTCGAAATCGTCCGAATCCCTTTCGCCATCCTGTCGGACCCTATAAAGTGTTCGGTCGTCCGTACCTGATGCAACAGCGGAGCGCACCGACCCAGCGCCGTCGGATTATTCCTGATCCGACCGAGAATCTGTCGTTTGCTGGGATGCTGCGATAAACTGTGCTATTTTGGATAGCACGTCCGTCACTGAGGCCTGTGGAGAAGCGGTCTTACGATGCTTTGCCGCTGGAAGCTCCGTGTTCGTTACCCCGTGCATACTTCTATTATGCGAGCGACCGGAGTGTATAGGCCTCGTGTCCCTTGGCTACCGGATGGCGTGACCTGTTCGCCGTGGAATCACTGAATGACGAAGCTGGCCGGATACTCGAGGTCACATAGCCAATGTGCGGTCGTGTGCGCTGCTGTGAGGATGAGGAAGCATTATCGACAGTCTCTCGGACTGTCAATATAACGGAGCATCCCGAGCGGCGGACATATGCTCCGAATGCGAAATGACTGTACCACAACATCCGGTCCCATATGTTGTTGTACGAGAGAGGGACCCCTCTCGCTCGCAGCACGGACGGACCTGGACGAGCTAGGAACCGGACTAAAAGGCTTCCTCCGATCTGTTCTCTAATCCGTCGTCACTGGGTGTGTACTAAAGTCTATTATAGTGCTCGCATCACCCAAATCTCCTTCCTAGACCGCAACGGACGAACCCAACTGCCGAACCATTCGATGAATGGACGCTACACCGGGTGAGCCAGCGAAAGTCAACTCCGTCGATCCTACTAGGGACCTCTTAGGCGATTGACGTATTCCATGAGCACTTATTGCCGCTAGCTCTTCATTATCTATGACGACAGAGGCACACTTTTGAAAGACATCTCCATAACTTTGCGAACAAGAAACCAGACATGCTTGTAAATAGCAAGCATATAATAATATATAATAATATATATATAGCGTCGTTCAATAATTTGAAAGTTGTGTGACATTATTGGACTGTGTCGGAACTGAGGGACGATGTCCCTGAACCGAACCAAAAATTTCTGTGTCCACCGACGCTATCAGTTTCTTATCCGGCATCGCAGCATTCTGGTCGGACGAAAGAACCTCTAGAAGATAAAGTCAGATGATATACACCGCAGCTGATGTTGTTCCGAAAGGGAAAGCTCGAAATCCTCCGAATCCCTTTCGGCATCCCGTCGGACCGGATGAAATTTTCGGACGTCCGTACCTGCTTCCGCGGAGCGTCCCGACCCAGCGTCGTCGGATAATACATGATGCGACAGAGATTCTGTTGATGCTGGGATGCTGCGATAAGCTGTGCTATTTGGGATAGCACATCCGTCACCGAGGCCTGTGCAGTAGCGGACTTACGATGCTTTGCCGCTGGAAGCTCTGTGTACGTTGACTCCCGCATACTTTCTTATGCGAACGTCCGGAGTCTGCAGGCCTCGTGTCCCTGGCTACCGGATGGTGTGACCTGGTCGCCGATGATTCTCTGATTGGCGAAGTTGACTGGATATCCAAGGTCACGTAGCCAAGAGCGGTCGTGTGCGCTACCATGAGGATGAGGAAGCCTTATTGACAGTCTCTCCGGACTGACTATATATCGGAGCGTCCCGAGCGGCGGACGTATGCTCCGAATGTGAAACATTTTGTACCACAACATCTGGGGCCAGATGTTGTTGTACGAGAGAGGGGCCTCTCTCGCTCGCAGTCCGGATGGACCTGGACGAGCTAGGAACCGGACTAAAAGGTTTCCTCCGTTCTCTCCTCTAATCCGCCGTCACTGGGTGTGCATTTGGTTGATTTATAGTGCTCGAATCACCCAAAACTCTTTCTGGACCGCAACGGACGAACCCGGCTGCTGAACCATTCGATGAATGGACGTTACACCGGGCGAGCTAGCGGACGACAAAGGCCGTCGAACCTACTAGGGTCCTCTTAGGCAATTGACGTATTTACATGAGCACTTTTCCGCTAGCTCTTCATTAATTGTGACGACGGAGGCACACTTTTGGAAGACATCACGGATACATCACCCTGATCTTGATCGTCTGAAATAGAGATTGATAAAGTAGAGTGACCCTGCGGGGAAAGGACCGGAATGGCCATTTCCCCACTAACATACCATGACACACGCTTCCCATGTTGTCATCGAAATTAACATATACAGAACAGGAGTTATTGCGAGTACACTGACTACATTTATACAATGATTATGAAAGTCAGAGGAAGATTTCCTCTTATTACAAACGAACAATATCCTTTATTGTGAAAAGAAACAAAGTCCTAGTACTCGCACCAACCCCTGACAATCAAAATACATAATAACATGATCCATTAACATAGAAAAAATAATTGAAATCAAAAAATTTTGAAAAAATATTTTTTCAGAACAGCCTAAGTTTCTGAAAAGTAACGTTGAGCCCCAATGGATCCCAAGCCTAAGCGTGGACAAAAATTCTAAAAATATTTTAAAAACTTAATGCAACACTTACGAACAATAATAATGTATCTAGTTATGATTAAATTAACATCAAGATATTATTTTCAAGAAATCCCCCCTCACACAGAGGGCTGTTGTAAATGTAAACAATAAGTGTAAAAACACCAGAACAAAACTCCAGGCACCCTGGTCCGAAATCAGTTACCAATAATACACTATCTGATGCAAAACAGAGACTTCCAGGGAAGAAACTGCAGAACATCAGATGGTAGATGCAGAACACTACGCCTAACCACCCATAGGTGAAGACGTAAACATGGGGAAAAGAACAGAATTCATTCTGTTATCCAGCTAAAACTCCCAAGAAATTTTAGTAATAATATTACAGAAAATATGCCAAAAGCATGGGAGAATAGCAAGAGGGGACTTAAAGGAAAGGGAGAGAGGAAAACACTGAACAAGCAGTGTAACTTGATAACAAGAATGACCACAACAGGCTATTGCCTCGAAAATAGGTAACTTAACATAATTTCATTAAAAAATTTTAAGTTACAGCCCTGATTATTTTCTGTCACTCATTTTTCCTCTCCTCCTTCTATATCCTCCTTAGAATCACCATTTCTCCAATATTTATGTGTCTGGCATCATTTAAACTGAGATTTACAAGCACAAAGATCAGTCAGATGTTAACTGATGAAGGGCCAAACAAAGAATGATTAATGGTGCCAATTTTGGGACGTCCTTGACACTGCGCATGCGCAGTAGAGGTGAAGTATGGAGGGCCATTCAGGACATGTTTTCTTTGGTTTTAGATGCAAATTTTGGGGATTGGGGGGCAAAATCTGTGTTTGGCCCTACATTTTTAAGAGTTAGCACCAGCTATGTCTGGGTCATTGGTACAGTATAAAAATACACTCGTTCTCATCCCAAGGTGATAACAAAGGTACCCAAGAAGTTTTGTGAAGATTGGTTCATAAATACAGACTCTAGCCCAAGCCGTATTGACATGTGCACTTACTGTGTATAAGTAGCACTAAATAAATCCAAGTTCATCTAATTTGCATAATTTTTGCACGAGAAAAAAACCTGTATTATATGTGATGTATTCCATGTTACTAAACATTCATACAGAAATTTATTCAAATCAGAACTTTCATACAAAAGTTCTGTACAAAAAACTGATTACACCAATTTTGGTACAAAATGGCCACCGGCAGCCATGTTGAATTTCGGACTGCACCCCAAAACACTCGTTCTCATTCTAAGGTGATAACAAAGGTGCCCAAGAAGTTTTGTAAAGATCGGTTCATATATACGACCTCTAGCCCGAGCTGTATTGGCATTTGCAGTTACAGTGCTAAAAGTAACATTAAATAGATCAAAGTTAGTCTAATTGGCATAATTTATGCACAAGAAAAAAACCTGTATTATATGTGATGTATCCCATAGTACTAAACATTCACACAGAAAATTATTCAAATCAGCACTTTCATATGGAAATTCCGCACAAAAATCTGATTGAACCTAATTTTGTACAAAATGGCTGCCAGCGGCCATATTGAATTTCAGACCGGACCCCAAAACACTTGTTCGCGTCCCACGGTGATAACAAAGGTACCCAAGAAGTTTTATAAAGATCGGTTCATAAATACGGTGACTTTACCAAAGACAGAGTTTTTGGCACAATTCCCCAAACACTCCTTCCAAAAAAGGTGGAATGATCTCAGCAATCACCTCAAGATACATATTTAAAAAGACTAATACAAGGTCTATTATTGAGACATTCCAGACATTGGTGAGTTGCCTTAATGCAAGGTGTCCAGAGGGTAGCACTCGCTCGGTGAGAAGTACTCAGTCTATAGTTTCTTCTAGCAAGTGCAAAGATAATAGCAAGCCTCGCCTCCCCCAAACCTTCCCATGATGAGTTGTCGTAACCATGTATAATAATATTTTCATGAGAACAAGAATGGTTAATGCCTTGGTGACATTTGTTAGTCACTCTTTTCGTTAATCTTTTAAGGACCGAGGATTACATGTTTGGTTGAACTATCATTTTCAACATCAGTCATGCTGAAATTGATATGAATATAAATTATCCTTTATTGGACATTGAAATGACAGCATATGTGAGATGATTTCACCATACAACTCCATCTTAAGGACAGATTTTGAATAAGTGTATACGTCCAATCTTTTTCATTGGAAGCAACAGGATCATGTTTATATCAATGTTACTAATGGCCAGAGCCCTCCAATTCTGACCATGAATTTACATTGAACTGCCTCTTGTGTCACTTATGATACTGATGCGATCTTTTAAATATCTGCATTTTTTATTTTTATTTCCTTTCCCTCTGTTTGTGTTTTCCCTCCTTTAGTGTTTTATCGTGCTTTATTACTAATTTGCTAATATTTATTCTGGGGGTGAGCGGGAAGACAGCCAATCTGGCATTTGAGAGTGTTGAAACTTGATTGTTATGGAATTATTGTGTATTCATATAGATGTGTATTGTTAAATAAATTCAGCTCAGTTCAGTCCTCTAGGGTTTAAAGGGTTAACCCTTTACCCAACATAATGGGACAAACCAGCCAGCGCTATTCACAAAATTCACCATTCAATTTTTATTACTTTTTCATTTTTTGTCAGAAAAAAATAGCTTATGACACCTCATTTGAATAATGAACTTATTTCAATGAGGGGTCATAAGCTTTGTTTTTGACATAAAAAATAAAAGAAATTAGTTATTCAAGAATTTTGTCTGCAACTGTTGTTTGCTTTTCATGTTAGGTTCAGTTAACCCTTTACCCAACAAATTGGCAGCATCCACCAGCGTAATTTATAAATTGAGGAGTTGAAAAAAGATTAGGTTTCAAACATTTCAACAAAACCATATCATGTTGACCCCTCATTGGAACGAGCATTTTTTTTTAAATTTAAAAAATAATATTTAAAATATTAAATTTTGATATCCCAAGTGTTGGGTAACGGGTTAAGACAGTTCTGTGATACTGGGCAAGTGGTGATGACTAAATAAGGTGCTAACCTCTGTAGAATTTCTCTGTCACTTGGTAAATTTTCAGAAATATCTGAGTTACTCTCAGAAGGTACATCATCACTGCTGCTAGCTTCACTGGATTCAAGCTTCTCATGTCGGAACTTTTTCTTTTCCTTTCTTTTCTCTTTCTTCTTCTCCTTTTTATGTTTTTTCTTTATCTTCTCCTGTTAGGTAAAAAACAAACAAGTTAAATTTTGAATTTTTAAATAAAGAGGCCTCATCTGACTAAATATATTCAGAAACAAAACTTAATTTGCTGGATTCTGGCTTCCTTTTTTAGCTCACCTGAGCATCCGTCTGTCTGTCAGTCATCTGGCGTTAACTTTACATTATCAACTTCTCATAAACCACTGGTCCAAATTGAACCAAATTTGATGTGCATGTTCCTTATCATGCCAATTCAAGTTTGTTCAAATAAAGTCACAAGGGGCATTACTCTGATAGCACCCATACATTGTTTTCCAAAATTAAAAAAAATTTTCTTCTCCAGAACAATCAATTGGAATCTTTTGATATTTGGTATATAACATCTCTAGGGGGGTCAGATTTATTTTTGTTCAAATTGGGTCCCTGGGTTAATAATTGGGCTCCCTGTGGGAGCCCAAATTTAACTTTATGCAATACAAGGACATTTCTTTAAAAATCTTCTTCTTCAGCTCCACCAGTCAAAAACTTTCACATTCAGTATACAACATTTCTAAGGCCGGAGGGGGGTGGGGGGGGGGGGGGGGGGGGCAGATTCCAGTTTGTTCAAATCAGGTCCCTAGGTAGGTATTTGGGCTCCCTAGTTAGCCCAAATTTAACTTAGTGCAATATGAGGGGATTTCTTCAAAAATCTTCTTCGGATCCACCAATTAGAATCCTTTAATATTTGGTATACTTGGGGGGGGGGGGGGGGAGGGGGAAGGAGGGGGGGGGGGTCAGATTCAAGTTTGTTCAAATCGAGTTCCTGTGTTAATATTTGGAAGCCCTATGGGAGACCAAATTTTAACTTAGATCAATATGGGAAATTTCTTAAAAATTCATCTTCAAATTCACCAGTCAGAATCCTTTCATATTTGATATACAACATCTCTAGTTGGGTCAGATTCAAGTTTGTTCAAATCAGGTGCCTCGGTAAATATTTGGGCTCCTTGAGGGAAATCAAAATTTGATTTCGTGAAACATGAGGAAATTTCTTTGAAAATTTTGTAGTGTTGATGAACCATGACTAACAGAATGTGACCCCAAATACTTCTTTGAACCACTTTGTCAGGTGAGTGATTAAGGTACCTTGAGGCCTCTTGTTTCAAAAACTTTTATTTTAAAGCAAAAGAAAAAAATTTTTGGTTGTCCGGCAAGCTCTCATTCAAATGAAACCCCTTTTGTTTGCAAAGTTTTTATTTTTTTACAGTGTCTTCCAAAACTAATATGATATCTCCACATGTTTAAAATATGGCATGATCAAAATATAGTGTCTGTTTATATAATGCAATTGTTTTCTAAACATCCATTTTGCTATGTTTTGCAAAAAATAATTCTTACATTATGTGGATGGTATTTATTTTGTTAATAAGGTTTATAAATGTAATTGCGCACAAATATACTTGGTATTTCTTTATTAACTAACCAAAAAAATGAAAAAAACAAGAGCGCACATATCGCTGAAGCAATACAATGTCCCCTACCGGTCTAATGAGCACTAATAATTATACAAATGTTATAACCTAGCTGTGATCAGCATGAATTCCGTTTAAGCATTTCCAAAAAAGTCCAGAAAACTGATATTTTTAGCGCTTTTCCATATTTCCAAGGGGCATAACTCACACAAGAATAATACAGTCAGCATGAAACTCAAACTTGATCTGTAAGTCATTGTTCTATAGTAGGTTACCAAGAATGAAATCATTTGGTTGAAGCGTTTCCAAAAAAAGTCCAGAAAACTCAAGTATGACTGACAGACTGACAGACTGACTGACAGACTGACGGATGGTCAGAGTACAAACGAAACTTGATCTGTAAGAATAATGCAGTCAGCATGAAACTCAAACTTGAATTGTAAGTCATCGTTCTATAGTAGGTTACCAAGAATGAAATCATTCGGTTGAAGAATTTCCAAAAAAAGTCCGGAAAACTAAAGTATGACCGACAGACTGACGGATGGATGGACAGAGTGTAAATGAAACTTGATCTGTAAGTCATCGTTCTATAGCAGGTTACCAAAAATGAAATCATTCCGTTGAAGCGTTTCCAAAAAAAGTCTGGAAAACTAAAGTATGGCCGACAGACTGACTGACGGATGGATGGACAGAGTGTAAATGAAACGTGATCTGTAAGTCATCATTCTATAGTAGGTTACCAAAAATGAAATCATTCCGTTGAAGCGTTTCCAGAAAAAGTCTGGAAGACTGATATTTTGGAGCTTTTCCATATTTCCAAGGGCAATAACTCACACAAGAATAAGGCAATCAGCATGAAACTCAAACTTGATCTGTAAGTCATCGTTCTATAGTAGGTTACCAAAAATGAAATCATTCCGTTGAAGCGTTTCCAAAAAAAGTCTGGAAACCTGATATTTTGGCGCTTTTCCATATTTTCAAGGGCCATAACTCACACAAGAATAATGCAATCAGCATGAAACTCAAACTTGATCTGTAAGTCATCGTTCTATAGTAGTTTACCAAAAATGAAATAATTCCGTTGAAGCGTTTCCAAAAAAACTCCGGAAAACTGATATTTTGGTGCTTTTCCATATTTCCAAGGGCCGTAACTCACACAAGAATAATGCAATCAGCATGAAACTCAAACTTGATCTGTAAGTCATCGTTCTATAGTAGTTTACCAAAAATGAAATCATTCCGTTGAAGCGTTTCCAAAAAAACTCCGGAAATCTAAAGTGTGACTGACAGACTGACAAGACAGATGGACAGAGTGCAAACCTATAGTCCCCTCCGGCAATGCCGGTAGGGGACTAATGACTAATAAAAATAAAAGCCTCATACCACCAAGGGTCATATGATATGGTTTTGTTGAACTGTATCGAAAAATTTGATGAAAAAAAAATATAAAAATTATGGATTTTGATAGTGTCTTGGGTAAACGGTTCATAGTCAAACAAGTCATGGGTTGATGGGGAAGATGAAAACAAAACATTTTGCTTACACCTAATAGATCTTTGCTGTAGTTCTACAGATATGAAAAAGAACATAAACTGAAGACTAGATGAGTGAGTCTGTAGAATCACAGGATTTTCCTGGCGTATAAAAACATTAAGCCCTTTGAAGAAATTGTACAAAATTTCAGCCCCCATTTCTCTGAACATGGAGGTGTACATTTATTCAATTATTGGAGTTTAACAATCCTTTTCATAGTCAGTGTCACCTCATGTCGGACTGTTTTATGGGAGGAGAAAACCCGAGTAGCCGGACAGAACCACTGAGCAATGGTGAGCAACTGTTAGGCTCCCCAACATACTAACTCCACATAAGCAAGGTTAACATTGATTGAAGACAAGTGCACCATCAAAGTGCAGTATGCCCTAGTACACAATGCCGTGTCCAAAGCGGGCAAAGGGGGTGAAGTGTCTTGCCCAGTGACACAACACGGTTGCTGCAGGTGGAATTCGAACCAAGGACCTCTGGGGCTTGCAGCCTGCACCTCTACCTATTGAGCCATTGTGCCTCCATGGGTGTGCATACTGTTATTGCCCTGGTTGAAGGGTTAACAAAAAGTTAAATGAAAAATCTGTCCAATCTGTGCAGAAAATCACTTGAAATCAGTCAAAAATCATTTTAATCCAGAAAAAAAATTGATGACCCTAAAAAGTTCATCAGTAAAAGTCGCTCATTTAGTTGATTTCCTAGAGAAATTGGTGTTAATGTCCCTAAACAATGCGACCAAAACTTTTGATAAACTGACTCATTTTTACAACTAGCCGAGGTTACCGTGGTGTTCACAATTATTCCACTATCTCTCCAGGCTCCAAGAGTTACTGTGGTTGAAGGGTTCACCACTAAGACAACAACAAATGCAATCGGGACCCATCCTATGTCCCTTTCTTGGTAAAATTACCTCAGGTGACAAATTTCAGCTTGATATCTGTGAATATAGGAGTACATGCAGCCTGTCGTTGTACAAGGGCTGATGAAAGAAGGTTTAAAAACAACTGTGTACCTAAAATTCAGTCGTTAGGTTAGTCCTAATAAAAAATACCTCCAAGTACCAAATTTCAATTCCATATCTCTGAACATATAGGTGTGCATATCGGTGTTGTTCTGGTCCAAGTGTTAACACCACCAATGTAAATCACTCGAAATCTTTCAGAACATATTTTAAAGCAGAAAACGTCACTCAAAATAGACAGACGTTCCCCCTAACCGGGGTCAAATGGTCATAAAACTCAATTGGAGATTCTCTTCTTTTTTCAGAAAACTATTCAATGAGGCCTGTCGCAGGGTAGAGTAAAAAAAAAAACGTGTGACATTGCACGTGTTGACTTTGTACGCATCCCTCTTTCCTGGTCTGTGAAATTTGTAGGAATCTTGCAGTTAAACAGTTAATGTGCAGCCATTTGCGACCTGAAACTATGTAATGCCCCTTTCTTGGTCAAGTTACATTGGTCAAATGACCAGTAGGGAGGGAAATTTGTACTCATATCGACACGTGAATAGAACAATGCCTGGCATTGCGTGGTTTGAAGGGTATGATGATGATCACTTATGAGACACCCCATGCCCCTTCCCTTGTCAGATTAACATAGACTCTAAATTTGGGGGATTTGGCAAGAAAAAAACAAGTCGAACTGTGCATGATGCTGCATTGGTTAAAGTTGAAATACAACATCGAGCACAATCCGCTTGCCACTTTCCTGGTAAAATGACCTCTAGGTGCCACATGTTGTCGAGACAGTGTTACTACAAATAAATGTGTTTGGGTAGCCGTATTCATTGTTGAAGGGTTAATGCACAATAAGAATGCATATCAGAGTTGAACTGTATATGGCGTTGTATTGGTTAAAGGAATTAGTCATTGTGCAGAAACATGTGACCTTAAACATCAATAAATAAATAAATAAATTAGTTAAAGGGTTAGTGCCACGTCGAGTGCAATTGGGGCCAATGTCATGGCACTGTCCTGATGAAATGACCCCTAGGATTGGGTCAAAAGTTTAATGAGATCAGAATTAAATTAAATCATGAAAAACAGTAAATATCTTTCCCCGTCTCCAAATTCCTCTAGAGATGAAATGAGTTGACGTTTTCAGTGATTTTGAATAAATTATCATACATGTATAAAAAAAATTGAGACATCAATGCCGTAGCTGCGCCGGGTGGTGCAATCTCAAAAAATTCTAAGTTCATCAAGGGCCATAACTCCAAGAAAAATATTTGGAACAACACATGCATTGAACAGTGGCTAGACATCAATAAGATACACTTACATGCCAAATATAAAGTCATTCCATCAAGTATTTCAAAAGTAATTGAGTTTTGAAACTCGTTGGTCACAGACAGACCGAACGACCGACCGACAGACCGACATTGCCACTTATAGAGCTGCTAGTCGCAGCTAAAAATGATTTTAAACTATGGACTTACGATGACTGTCACTCCAAATTCTGCTTTTTGTCATCTATCATCTACCACAACTAAAACTGATGTTCTGATTTCCACAGTACTGGTATGTGTAACTCACAATGGTTTGGTTTGTAAAAGGTGATAGAATGGGTCAAATGGCTGACAAAAAGATCTTCAGGGCAACTCCCACTCAATATTTTCATTTGTCTTAGGAACTGTTGCATTTGTGTCATTAAATTGCCTTCAACAGATGTTTGGAACTGTTAGAATGTTTTGTGGTACATGTACTTAAACAACAGTGACAGTCTGGAGATAATGGTTGACAAACAAATATGATCAATAGTGGAAGCAGCTCTAAAGCTATAACCCAAATAAATCTGCCCTTCAAAGCCAGCCCATGTATTACAGGGGCACATCGAAGAAGACCCCATAGTTTTTGTGGATGGGTGATGGTTAATACAGAGAACCTATAAGAACAAAAAGCTGAAGATAGCAATCTACAGCTGTCAGTTTATTATATTCGAGTGTAGCATTTTCATATCAAAATGACAAGACAAAACCATTCCTATCAGAGGTGATTAGGTGCAAAACAGTTTTCAGAACTTGGAAGAAAACAAACTGTTGTAACGGTGATGTAAAATCTTTTAACCCATTGTTACACATCCATTTGTGCTGATATTGGTACGATATTGGTGTTTAAGGTCTCATATTTCTGCACAATGGCTAATCATGACCATGACTGTTTTACGGGTGGAGGAGTACCCACCCAGAGAGAACCACTGAACAATGGCATATAACTGTCAGCTCCACAAGCAGGGTTAACATTGGTTGAACACTGGTGCACCATCGACCTGCAGTAAGCCTTAGTGCACAGAGCCACCGTGACCCCAGTACACCTTAGTACACAGCACTACCATGCCCCCACGTGGGCAATGGGACGAAGTGTCTTGCTCAAAGACACAATGCAGTTGCCTCAGGTGGGGTTCGAACCAAGCACCTCTCGTCTTGCAGCCTGCACCTCTACCTACTGAGTCACAGCACCCGCAAATCCGGAGTCGATGTTGGGCAATATCAGCATCGGCAACAACAATGACTAGTCGACTAATTGTTTCAACACTAGAATTGACCCTCATCCTAACTGGGGCAAAAGGATTGAATTATGCATGCTGAATTTCCCTTTTTTGCATAAAATCACTTGAAAACCTTCATTAGTCATTTTAAAGCAGAAAAACATCATCCAAATAGACCTTCCCCAATCTGATGTCAAGGGGTCATAAGGTATTTTTCAAAAGTGGTTCTACTTTGATGAAAAAGACATACTGGGGGTATGCCAGGCAGATGCCGAAGGCACGCATACATGGGGCTTGGGTGATTTTTAAATTTACTATCAAACAGAGCTCTCTGGTGGCTTTTGAGGGATTCATTTGCATTCTACGTTCTTAAAAAAATGTAAAAGGGGTTTCGTTTGCACCCCCGACATCTCCCCCAATAATGCTCTCTCTCTCTCTCTCTCTCTCTCTCTCTGTGGAACTTTAGATTAAAATTAGACAGTGTGGAGGTGGGTAGCACTAAAACTTGAAAGTTGGTGAGGCAGAAAGACAAAGGGGCACTGGGTTGGGGCATCCATGCATCGCAGAGGTGGGATGGAGGTTGCAATTCACCGGATGGTTTGAGAATGTTTTTTTGGTGAATTTCACAGACGACTTCGTCTAACATTTATGAGCAAAAGTTTAGGCATCCCTGGCAATCTTTCAAATCCCGCTGGTGCTGCCTTCTGCAAATCCCTTAAACTGAAAATAATTGGTGGGTGGAAAACACCCTTTGATGGTGGTTTAGTGGTAATCTGCGTCTCCCGTAATATGAACTCCAATAGGTGAATTCCATTAACATGCATCAGCAAGGGCTAATGTTATGAATGTTCTTCCCATTAGCATAGCAATTGTCTGGGCGAAACTTAATTGGGACAGGGATGGTTTGTCCTCCAATATATTTATTTATTCATTCATTTATAGGAGTTTAATGACACTTTCAACAGCCAGGGTCACCTTGTGTCAGCAGTTTGACGTGTGCAGGAAGCCAGAGTACTCAGAGAGAACAACCGAGCAGCTGCAACTGTCAGATTCCCCAATGGACTAAGTTCACACAATCAGAGTGAGCATTGGCTGAAGACAGGTGCACAATCAATGTGTAATATGCCTTAGGTCTCAGAACCACCTTGCCCAAGGACACAACGCATTTCATTTGTTGAAAGTGAGTGTTTCTGAAAGTTGTGTGCCGTCCACATTGCGCCCAGAAAAGGACTGGAGGTCTGATGTCATAAGTAAAAGTGACCAATACGCATATTGCAGTGTCGCCACTCTCAGGCCTGCTAAATTACAGGTAGTGACACCCCTGTAGGTTAAGATTTCCTTTAAATTCAGGCCGCCTGGGCCTGAGAAAAATGGTTGCAGTAGGCCTCACTGCCACCTCGCTATTGGGACTTGGTTGGGACAATCATGGCCTTAGTGCCCCATGAGACCCCTGGAGTAGTCTGCTGGCTGTGGCCATCCTTCTTCTTCCTCCCCTTCCCCACTTTGTTCCCTGGGTGGGTGAGTATGGGAGCCTTTGTGGCTCGACTGGCTTCTCTGCTTCCGGCAGTATGGTAAAGAACAGGTGTAATGGGTTGCATGCCCCAATAAGCATGTACTACACAGCATGCCCACAGAAAAAGTGCATTTATGACAAATCTGTGAAAATTTCAAGTCATTAGCCCATTCGAACCAGGATAAAATATCAAAACTCTTGTTGCATTTATGATAACGATACATTACATTCTTGCTATTCAGCCCGTTACAGGTGCGCAGCTTATTCACAGTGCCGAGATTGTAGGTCAAAATGTCTGATTTTCACGTCTTTTTTTTGATGTTTTGGAAAATTTTGGCAGAAAATTTTTTTTTTTATAAACTTTTGTTGCCAGTTCCTTGTGGAAAACTGTATTTATGACAAATCTGTAAAAATTTTCAGATCAATAGCCCAGGAGGTCAGGAGATATTGGTCAATGAAAGTTTGGGAATTTGGGGCATTCAGAGTGCTCAGTTGAAGTTGAAAAGCTTAACAGACCTACAACTTATATACCGGTACATCTTTGACTAAGCAAAATGTCAGAAAAATCTGTAAGAGAGCCTTCGAGAAATCGTCTTCTCCAAAGTTTTTGAATAAAAAAAAAAAAATTTTTTTGAGAATAACAAATGTCTTTTCCTTTCAGGAAAAGCCAAATGATCACAATACCTACTTTATCCTTTTTCCTTTTTTGTTTATTTTTATGTTTGTGCTTCTTCTTGTGTACCTTTCTGGAATATATCAGTGAATCGAAATAATCTGCATCTGAAAAAAAATTATATAACTGAAATCCTTCACTATAAAAACAAGCTTCTTTTTGACCAATTGTTGTTGTATTCATCTTCTACAGCTACACATTAACCCTTACCCGGTGTAACAACCAGATCTGGCCAGCATTATTCACAAAAATCACCATTTAATTTCCATTTTTATCTCAAAAAAAGCTTATGACCCCTCAAAGGAACAAGCACATTGGGCCATGCTATTGCCTGCCATGTCTAAGTTGTGAGCAGTCATTTTTGAATAATTTAGTATTGTGTGAAATCATTCTGTAGCACCCAAATCTGAAAAAAGAACATTCTTGGTGATTTCCAGTGAAGTGTAGTTTGCAGCATTAAATAATGCATTCTAGTCAGACTAGTGTAATTTATAATGGGTTATGTCTTGTTTGGCAAAATATTAAGGCTGTCACATGGGATTTTATTTGTTATATTCCAAATCCTTTTGAAGCTAAGAAAAAGTACAGATGAAAGAACAAGCCTGATAAAGGTGGGGGACAGAAATCAAGATAAAAACAGTAAGAACTAAATTATTTTGAAATTGCAATGCCAATTTCCAGAAGTCACCCAACAAAGCATGGCTATCACTGAACCACCCAACAACGAGAAAAAGCTGTCTGTCGCATTTGAGCTCACTAAGCCGCTGGATAACGTTTCCCACACTGCTTTTCGTCATTTGAAAGCATGGCGTATATCAGGACTGAGTAACAATACCATCCGTTAGCATTAAAGTCACGCCAAATATCTGGGAGCAGCTTCTAAAAATTTTCAGTGTTATTTGTATGAACTCTGCCGAAAACGGTCATACCATTTTGAACTCCCCAAAACATTCTAAACCCTTTAAAGTTTAGTATTTTTACTGAGTATGTAAAGAATAATGTATTTCTGAACTGACATAAAAATGTTAAAAATGGAGATAAAATGAAAAAGTAAAAAACACCTACCTCCTAATTTTCTGAGCTGTACAACATACATATTATGTAACCTCATAGATCAGAAATAATGAATTAGAATAAAGGATGGGAACACATTTTAGATTGGTTTTTTGCATCGATTATATTTCTAAAATCTTGAAAGAGCTGAGGCTGAAAATGAGGTTGAAAGTTAAAAAATTTATAGTAATTTATATATTTTTTATACTTACCAATGACCCAGACTTAGCTGGTGCTAACTCTTAAAATTCTTGGGCACAAATTTTGCCCCCCCCCCCCCCCCCCCCCCCCCCCCGCCCTCCCCAATCCCCAAAATTTGCATCAAAATCAAAAAAATCAATGTCCTATGTGGTCCTCCATACTTTTACCCACTGCGCATGCACAGTGTCAAGGAAGTACCGAAATTGGCGCCAAATCTTCATTCTTACAACCAGTGCCTGGTAAGTGTTATGTAATCAGCTGGGAGGTATGAGTTCCCAACTCATGGGAGGGCCATCCCCGTCTGGGTCATTGGTAAGTATAAAAAATATATAAATTACTATAAATTTTTTAACATTTTTATACTGTACCAATGACCCAGACTTAGCTGAATAGAAAAAAGGCTGGAAGGCCTAGGACATAAAGGAAAATCCAATAGGCTCAATTACATGAAAACAGAATTATCCCCTCAAGGAGAAAAGGAGAAACAGGATTTACATGTATCCTTCTTGTTTATACAAAATAAGAAAGACCCATTACCAGTCCGTAATTGAGCACAATAACATCAAATGATCTCTATTAACATCCAGTATAACCCATTATACTAATTTTTTTAAAGGAAAGCAAATAAATAAAGATAGTCCAGAAAATGAGACTCTTTATACTCACTCATTTAAAAGTGTCAGAGGATTGTATATTAATGCTCGTATGACACGAGACATATACAAATGCTTCACACCGAGCTACACTTTAAAAATATTACATAAATGAGATAGACATTAGGTTTACACTTTAAAACCATCCCAGCACCGACTCGGAATTACTGACTAAAGAGGAGGTATTCCCTTGCTTTTCACTATAAAGCAGGTGATATAAGAGAACACCATCCCCCCCCCCCCCCCCCCCACTTCCCTTTCCCCTTGCTCTGGGTCAAATACCCCAGAACGAAGAGGGCGGCAGGACAGAGTCACTGCCGGAACACAAAGCCTGCATAACTATAGTTGCAACTGTTTAGTGGATGACATTCTGAGCAACAAATAACGGACCTAAACAATGCAGGTTGCCAGAAATAGACTCAATATTTCTAAGGTAAAAATTTGTGAATGTGGAAGGCTGAGACCAATATGCAGCCTTCATCAAATCGGTAATAGCAATACTATTAGCATAAGCCCAAGATGTAGATAGTGCCTTTACTTCATGCGCCGAAATCTTAAGCACAGACTGCTGAGTTGAAGATAATTTTTCATAAGCAGTAGGAATAGTTAATTGAATCCACCTTGCAACAGAATGGACCGTAATGTCTTTTCTATTAGGCAGCAGAGACAGAAAGAAATGTTTACGTCCTTTTCTGATAAACTCAGATCTACGTTTGTAAATACGCATAGCTCTAACTGGACAGAGCAAAGGCCTATGACCATCTGAAGATGGAAGAGCCTTAATAACAATAGGTCCAGGCTACTTATTAGGAGCCTGATTCTTAGCCAAAAATCCAACATTAGTAGTCAATGTAATAGTATTACCAACACTACGATAGTGAGAATCATCAACAGATGGTGCATGAAGCTCACTAACTCTTCTAGCAGAAGAGAAGGCAAAGAGAAAAGCTGTCTTATAAGAAAAGTATTGGAAGTCTACTGTGTCAAGAGGTTCAAATGGCGCTTCTTTTAGCTTCAGAAGAACCCAAGCTAAATTCCACTTAAGAATTAACCTAAGGGTTCTAGGTCTATTAATCGAAAAGTTTTTCACTAACTTAGATAAAGAGACATTAGATCCAATTTGTAAGCTATCATGATGAGCATAAGTATCCGATAGCATAGACCTATAACCCTTAATAGTTATTGGCTGCAGTTTGATGTCATCGAACAAGTAGACCAGAAAATTAGCAATGTCTGGAATGGAAGGATCATAAATATCAACAGAATGATCCCTACACCAATGAGAGAAAACCTTCCACTTAGCAGCATAATTTAGCGAAGAGGAGGTCCTCCTACAGTTAGAAATTGCGTCCACTGTTCGTCCTGTAAAATGCTTGCTGTGCAAGAAGGACCACACAATGGAAATACGTGAAGGTTGAGACCTTGCGGGTTGTGATGCAGTATGCGCGATTTCCCCTGCGAAAGAAGGTCCTCCCATGGAGGAAGCTTCCGCGGAATGTCCCACAACAGACATCTGAGTAGATTTATCCATGGTCTCTGGGGTGACAGAGATGCTACCAACAGAATCTTGCAGTGAGATTGCTTGATTTTTAACAATATCTATTGAATCAACGGAGCTGGAGGATAAGCATATCCTATCATTCCATCCCAAGAGATCGAGAGGGCGTCTACTGCGAACGCTTGAGGATCTGGGCATGGCGACACATACGTCTGCAACTGATTGTTGAGATGCGTCACAAACAAGTCTATCACAGGACGATCCCATTGGTAGCAAATCTGATTGAATACTTGTTTGTTGAGAGTCCATTCTGACGGCAACATACATTTCCGAGAAAGGGAGTCCGCTAGAACGTTCAGACGACCCAGGATATGACGGACCGACAGAAGAACCTGATGCTCTAGGACAAACAGAAGGATTCTTTCCATTAAGTTGAACAACAGAATGGAATGAGTGCCTCCCTGGTTCCAAATATATGCTACTACTGTAGAATTGTCGGACAGAATTTGAACATGTGAATTCTGAATAATGTTCATCCAATGACGTAGTCCAAGCCAAATTGACATAATCTCTTTGATGTTTATGTGCTTGTTTAGGAACTGCGGATCCCAAAGACCCTGGCACCTCCAATCTGTTGGGCTCAAAGTTGCGCCCCAATCTGTTTGACTCGCATCCGTCATTATCGTAAAAATCGGATCCGGCAGTTGCAGCGGTACTCCCTGAGTTAACTACTGAATATCTGCCCAAGTCTGAATCTCTTGTTTCACTTGTTTCGACAAGACGATGTTCGTTTCGAGCAAATGAATCTTCACACTCCAATTCTGAGAAAAAAATATCTGGAGTGGACGAGTGCATAGTCGCCCCACTGGAATAAGATCCGCCGCAGCTCCACACAAACCTATCAGTCGCATGAATTCTCTCCCTGTTACTACATCTGAGTGAAGACAAAAGCGAGCGTAACAACTGACTAATTTCGCTCTGGTTAACGGCAGATGAACCAGATTGTTGTGCGTCTCAAAGCTCATTCCCAAGTGGGCGAATGAATTGGACGGAACTAGATCCGACTTCTTTTCATCTACTATGTAACCAAGACGTCGGAGCAGTTGAAGCAGACTCTGAACATCGTTCTGAAGCATTAACCTGTTGCCGTACCTCTAAAGAATGTCGTCCAAGTAGGCCGACATTACCGCAGACGAATGAGCTTGGAAATGAGTCATTACTGAGTTCATTATTCGAGTGAAAGCCCAGGGCGCTAGATTCAGACCGAAGCATATTGCTCGGAACTGATAAACGACTCCTAGGACAGCGAAGCGAAGATACTTTCTGAACGCCAGATGTACCATGACGTGAAAGTACGCATCCTTGAGATCTATGCTCGCAGCATAATCGTTCACTCGAATGCTCGCTCTGACCAATCGGATGGTCTCCATATAAAATTTCGGAGCCACGATCAGCTTGTTTATCCAGCTCAAATCTACAACTGGATGAAATGAGCTGTCTGGTTTTAGAACCAGGAACAGGTGACTGTAGAAACCTGGAGATTCCTGATTTTCTACAACCTCTATTGCGTTCGTTTCCAGAAGAGATTGGACTTCTGATAGAAGCAAATCTCTCTTCTGAAGGTTTGACGGAAGCTGAGTCCAACGTGGACTTCGAGTTAATGGAGGTTTTTCCTAGACCTTCGGAAATAACCCCATGCACCCATGGGTCATCCGTAATTGACAACCAGTTGGTTAAGAATCTCGACAGTCTTCCGCCCACTGGGACGCAATAGAGGTTTAGACCATCACCTCCTGGACTTGCGAGGCTTGCTGGAGGAGAAACTACATCCTCCTGACCTGCACCTTGACCAGTCGACCTAGGGGCGTCTGACCGGTTGTCTCTGCCAGCATTACGACCCCTACCTGAGCCGCTACTCTGACGGTCTCTATAGTAAGACATAGAGGCTTTCTTAGATCCTCTTTAGAAACTTCCCTTGGATGTACTCGTCCCAGAAGTCCCTGCTTTACTCCTTTCTGCTAAGTCCAATTTTTTCGAAGCGGACTTAAAAGGTAGAGAGTCTGAAGCTTTCTTAGTAATCTGATCATAGATTCGCGAAAGCTTACCGTCGAAGAGAAGCTCTCCCGAGACCGGAGCGACTCGAAGAGAGTTTTTCACCTTAGTAACCACTCTTGTGGATGCAGCCAGGGTAGCATCACGTCTAAGTAACTCCAGATTTGCCACTGAATGGCAGAGTTAAACGTGGAATATGCTATGGCCCTTGAAAGAACTCTCAAGGAAGTTTGAACATCCTGGAATTCTTTTCCCTCGAGACATTGTGATAACGCTCTGGTAAGGTGATCTGCGTAAGATAAGGCATCTAAGCTGGCTCTGTTAGACGAGATTGTCATCTCCAATGTACTGGAGAGAATCGATATAGACGCCGACAATGACAACTCCAAGTCTTCTGCCTGGTCGTCTAAATGCAGAGGAACCCTCAGCACGCCCTGTCCTGCCGTTTCAAATCTATTTCTATTATTAATGAAAGGCAGCTGTAGAGCATGAGATGATAAGAAACTGGATTTGCCAATCTTAGAGGCTAGCTTGAATATAGCGTCATTAAGAAGTTCAAATGTCCGCGTGACATTTCTGGACTGGGTCAGAAACTCAGGTGCAATGTCCTTATTCCGGCCGAAAAAGTCTGTGTCCAGTGACGCTATCAGTCTCTTATCAGGTAACGCAGCATTTTGGTCTGGAGGAACAACTTCTGGAAGGTGTTGCTGGATGAAATCTATGGCCACCTTATTCTGTTCGGAAAGGGAAAATTCCAGCTCCGCTGATTCCCTTTCACCATCCAACTGGACCACATGTGAATCTCGGTCGTCCCTTTCTGACTCTGCAGGGGAGCAAACCGACCCAGCTTCCACAGACAGTTCCTGTTCTGAAAACGTTTCTGACGGCTGCTGGGATGCTGCGATGGGTTGAACTATCTGTGATAGCAAGTCCGTCACAGAGGCCTGTGGAGCCGCGGTCTTACGTAATTTAGCCACTGGAAGCTCCTGGAACGTTAATTCCTGCATACTTCTCTTATGCAAACGTCCCATCTGGAAAGGCCTCGTGTCCTTGGCTACCGGATGGCGTGACCTGGTCGATGTGGAATCCCTGGTCGGCGAAGCAGGCTGGATATATGCAGCCAAGGTGCAGTCGTGTGTGCTGATGTGAGGAAGCGATTAGACTAGCCGCGCTGGACTGTCTATGCGACGAAGCATCCCGAGCAGGAGGAGTGGACGTATGCTCTGACTGACGAACGTTAAGTACAACAACATCTGGGCCCAGATGTTGTTGTAAGAGAGAGGGGTCTCTCTCGCTTGCAGTCCGGGTAGACCTGGATGAGCTAGCTACCAGACTGACTGGCTTCCTCCGTTCCATCCTCCGATCCGTCGTTGCTGGGTGTGCACGATCCAAGTTTATAGTGCTCGCAACACCCGATCTCCTTTTCTGGACTGCAACGGACGAACCCGGCGTCACAACCATTTCATGAATGATTGCTTCACCAGGTGAGCTAGCGGGCGACAAGGCCGTCGATCCTACTAGGGACCTCTTAGGCACTTGCCAAATTCCATTGAGCACTTTTGCCGCTAGCTCTTCATTTGACTGCGACGATGGAGGCATACTTCTTGAAGACATCACGGAAACATCACCCTGTTCTTGTTCCTCTGAAAAAGAGAATGAAAAACTAGAGTGACCCTGTGGCGAGAGGACCGGCATGGACCTCTCACTACTAACAATATACTGACACACGTCTCCAGCATTTGTCATCCCAATTGGCACACACTGTGCAAGAATTAGTGCGAGAACATTGACTACATGAAATACAATGATCATCAGAATCAGAGGAAGACTTCCTCAAATTACAATTTGAACAATATTCTTTCATTTTGAAAAAATATTAAACAGTCATCGTACTCGCACTAACCCTTGAAAAACAAAGATACATAATACTAATATAATCCATTACAAACATTTCGAAAAATAATTCAAAAGAAAAATTTTTTCGAAAAAATTTCAAGATGAGACCAAGTTCCCAATGGGAATGATGAGCCCAAATGGATCCCAAAAAAGCCTAAGTGTGGACAAAAATTTTAAAACATATCTAAAAATTAATGTTACACTTACGGACAATATTAATGTAAACTTTCAGAGAAGAAACTGCAATACATCGGATGGTAGATGCATGACCAAAACGCCTAACCACCCCTAGGGTGAGGACGTAACCATGGGGAAAAACAGAATAACCATTCTGTTACCAAGCCAAAAACTCCCAAGAAATTTCAGTAAAAAAATGACAAAAATTATGCCAAAAGCATGGGAGAATAGCAAGGGGGGTATCGAGGAAAGGGAGAGAGAGGAAACACTGAACAAAGAGTGGAAATTTCATAGCAAGAATGAAAACATCAGGCCCATGCCCTGAAATTAGGGAACATGAAATAATTTTGCATAAAAATTATAAGTTACAGGCCTGAACACATCCTTCCACTGTTCCTTCCTCTCATCCTCTTATTTCATCCTTAGATCCACCATTTTTTTCATGATTTTGTGTCTGGCATCATTTTAACTGAGATTATAAGCACAGATATCAGTGAGATGTTACTGATTGAAGAGCCAAACAAAGAATGAAGATTTTGCGCCAATTTCGGTACTTCCTTGACACTGTGCATGCACAGTGGATAAAAGTATGGAGGACCACATAGGACATTGATTTTTTGGATTTTGATGCAAATTTTTGGGATTGTGGGGGCAAAATTTGTGTTTGGCCCTAGAATTTTAAGAGTTAGCACCAGCTAAGTCTGGGTCATTGGTACAGTATAAAAATATAAAAGGCATAGAAAAAATGAAAGTGTCAATGACACTGCAGCAAAAGTTGAACAAGAAGGGACTGAACTAAATAGAAAGTTCCAGTAATGCCAAGTCATTCACTCAAGTTTCTACAGAAAAGACATCACACCAAAGCTACATATGAAATGTGATAAAGATCAGGTGAGGGATGCAGCCTGTGCTAATGGAATTGTTGACAATTTATATGCCAAACCAAGATGGCTGCCTGTGGCCATATTTTTCAACAAACTTCTGAAAAATTTGATAGCTCCCATCTAGACATCACACCAAAGCTACATATAAAATTTGAAAAAGATCGGGTGAGTGGTGCCTATAGGGTGTGCGAATGGAAATGCTGACAAATCCAAGATGGCTACTGGTGGCTATATTTTTCAACAAAATTCATAAAAATTTGAGAGCTCCCATCTAGACATCACACCAAAGCTACATATAAAATTTGAAAAAGACTGGGTGAGTGGTGCGGCCTATAGGTTGTGCTAATGGAATTGTTGACAATTTATATGCCAAATTCAAGATGCCCACTCTTAGCCATATTTTTCACAAAATTTAGTAAAATTCTATAGCTCCCATCCAGACCCAACACAAAAGCTACATATGAATGCCAATATTAAAATTAATAATAACAAAAAAGTGTTTTAGCACACTAAAACATATGTCTCCCCTTCCTTTTGAGGTCAGAGGTCAAGGTCACATGCAGTTCATCAAGGTAGTGGACATGTGGTTTCATGGTGACACATCCACATGTCAAAAAAAAAAATTCTGGTCTGGACAATTACTCCCTATTTAAAGTACATAAATTTGACCTTGAGGTCAAGGTCACATGAAGGTCATGATGACATGTGGTCTCATTGTGATACATCCACATGTCAATCATCTAAGTCCTAGGTCAAAAAACAAAAAAGTTCTGATCTGGACAATTATTCCCTATTTGTTTGTTTGTTGGTGGTTAACGTCACACATTTATGCACCATGGCTAATCATGACACAACATGGAGATGAAGTCAAGTTTAGTCAATCATTGATCAACATGTTGCCCATTTTAGAGGACTTTCACCCCAAGCACTGGTGACTGGGTCCTATTTTCCTAGTAAAGCGGAACTGGTTTACCACAGGAAACAAGGGCTGCTTACTTCCCGGGGTTCCCACAGGGAATTCCCTATTTGAAGTACATAAATTTGACCTTGAGGTCAGAGGTCAAGGTCACATGCAGTTCATCAAGGTAGCGGACATGCGGTTCATTGGTGACACATCCACTTGTCCAAAAAAAGAAAAAATCTGGTCTGGACAATTACTCCCTATTTAACGTACATAAATTTGACCTTGAGGTCAAGGTCACATGAAGGTCATGATTACATGTGACATGCAGTCTAATTGTGATACATCCACATGTCAAATATCTAAGTCCTAGGTCAAAAAACAAAAAAGTTCTGGTCTGGATAATTATCCTTATTTGAAGTACATAAATTTGACCTTAAGGTCAGAGGTCAAGGTCACATGTAGGTCATCGAGGTAGACGACATGCGGTCTCATGGTGAAACATCCACATGTCAAATAACCAAGTCCTAGGTCAAAAAACAAAAAAATTCTGGTCTGGATAAGTACTCCCTATTTGAAGTACATAAATTTGACCTTGAGATCAAGGTCACATGAAGGTCATGGCATGCGGTCTCATGGTGACACATCCACATGTCAAATAACCAAGTCCTAGGTCAAAAAACAAAAAAATTCTGGTCTGGACAATTACTCCCTATTTGAAGTACATAAATTTGACCTTGAGATCAAGGTCACATGAAGGTCACAATGGTATACGACACACCGGCTCATGGTGATACATCCATGTGCCAAATATCTAAGGCCTGGCTCAAAAGACAAACAAGTTTTGGTCTGGACAAAGTTTCCTTGAAAAAAGCACAAATCTGACCTTCAGATCAAAGGTCAAGGTCACATGAAGGTCACAATGGTACGCTACACATCGGTTCATGGTGATACATCCACATGCCAAATATCTAAAGCCTGACTCGAAATACAAAAAAGTTCTGGTCCAGACAGTTTCCTTAAAAAAAGCGCATAAATCTGACCTTCAGGTCAAAGGTCAAGGTCACATGAAGGTCACTATGGTACACTGCACACCGGTTCACGGTGATACATCCACATGCCAAGTATCTAATGTGTAGGTCAAAAGACAAAAAAGTTATGGCCCGGACAAAGTTTGTGTGATGTTTCCCATAAAAAAAACACATAAATCTGACCTTCAGGTCAAAGGTCAAGGTCACATGAAGGTCACTATTGTACACTGCACACCGGCTCATGGTGATACATCCACATGCCAAGTATCTAAGGTGTAGGTCAAAAGACGAAAAAGTTATGGCCCAGACAAAGTTTGTATGAGAAGAAGAAGAAGAAGAAGAAGAAGAAGAAGAATATGCACTAAAACAATATGTCTCCCTTCTGGGAAGGGGAGACATAATCATTTCTTTGACAGAAAGTAGTGTGAGAAGGGTATTTATTTTGTAAATGATCTATCGAGTGAGAACAAGAGTTTCCTCACCTTTTCTGAATTCTCCAGGAAATACGATATTAAGACTTCATTTTACAAGTTACCAAGGTGTGCTTGGTGCAATTCCTAAATCATGGAAATCTGTGGTGAAAGAGCATCAAAAGATATCCTCAGTTACAAACCTAAATATTGATACTTTAATGAACACGTATGCCAAGTATACTATGTCAAATTTCTGGCATTGTCAACAAAATGGAATGAGATTCTAGATACAAATCTTCAGCCTGATGACTGGAATTTTGTATATAGAACCCCATTCTTATCAATAGATGATATATATCTCCAAAGCCTGCCATTCAAAATCCTCCGCATTATTTTATACACCAATTCTAAGCTTTAAGTGTAAATTATCTGAAATGGAACTATGCACCTTTGCAATAATGCAAAGGATATGATACCACATTTATTTTTTGAGTGCAATTTTGTTGAACTTTTTGGAACAACTGAGAGAAAAATGTCAAATACAATTCCCATTAACAGAAGAATATGTGATTTTAGGTTATAGTAATGATTCGCCCATGCCAATCAGCACAACAAAGACATTGTCCCAAAGCCATATATGAAATTAGGAACTGATCAGGTGAGAGCTGAGGCCTGTAGGATGTGCTTAAAGAATTGTGGACAGACAAGAGGAATGCATGGATGTACAGACAGATGACAGATTGCAACCAACCCAATAACTCATACTTGATGCTGTCAAGTTGAGCTAAAAAATGTAAAGTCAATATGACTGGCATCGCATGCCCAAATTTGAAATGAAATTTTTTTTTTAAATAACCAGAAAACAGCATGTGAAGTTTGATAACTGTGTTGTTTATAAATACTAAGGTAAGTGAATGAAAAGATGGAGTTTTTAATAAATACAAATAGAAAGCATAAAATTAGTACCCCCGACATTGTTTATGTCAAAACTCAGGTATCCGATGTTTGAGTTTTAAAATGTTCTCAACTTTTTATTGGGGACCACGAGTACTAAAATGTTGTAAGATTTCACCTTCATGCTATGAAATTTAATTTTTACATTTCATTTGAGATGGGTGCTATTGCCCTCGCACCCACAAGCACCTGTGATTGCAAAATGACAAGCGCTAAAAATTGCACTCGAAAAAAAACCCATTTAAGCTGAGCTTCAAAACATTGCCAACAGAACACATCATGTGGGAAATGAGCGCTGTCGGCTGATTAAAATTATTTTTTTAATTCGCAAGATCAATATAACCTTTTATAATTTGCCTATGTCTTCTGAAAATAGACTGCATACTTTGCTGTGTCTATTAGTGAAAACCTCAGTGTTTCTTTTACACAATGTGCATGGCAAGTTGTATCCTGATTGGTAAATTTTACAAAGCTGATAGTAAGGTGTGATTTTATTGGCCAATCAATAGTGAAATCGTCTGCTACAACCAATCCATCGTAGTGTACCAAATTATTTTACCATCTTCTCTTGTGTGTGAAGTTAAATAAAATAACTCCTCAAAACACAGTTGGAGATTTTTTTTTTTTAAATAAAAAAAATCGATTTTTTTTTATTTAAATCAGATTTTCTTGATTTAAATTGATTTATTTGATTTTTATTTCTACACTATAAATCATTCACCAGTGGACACGTTTTCTCACATGATTCCTTTAGTTAAGAAAAACAGAGAGTTTGTATCAAAGGCTGCCCAAAGGATGGACATAAATAACTGACACTAAAACATTTACCTGTGTTAACCATTTCAGTCTCTGAGGTGGTATGAGAGGAAGAATTCCAGAATACATTTGGCATAGATGGAAATAGAGAGGAATCATTGGAAGTTGTGTTTTCTCATTGTTACAGCATTGCTGGAAGGAAGATGACTTCTTGAAAATCATTTTTGATACTTAAATCACTGATCGTTGTTCTCAGAGTTGATTTAATATTTTTGATGGATTCATTGAAAGATTATCATATAAATGGTTTAAAATCTATGTTCACTTTAACATAATTTTATTCATATTGGCTGAAAATTATATAAACTTATAAAACTTATTCAGGAACATTTAACTTAACTGCTCCAGCAGTCAAGACAAGACGTTCCAGCAGTCAAGACACTGTGGGATTTATATTCCCACTATATAGATTAGTTCTGTCATAAACAAGGGCTAATTACTGTATTTCAACAGTTAATACGAATTCCATCTTATGCCAGTTCATTGCCAAGTTGAGTTGAAAATAAAGTGGTTCAAAGAAAGAAAGAAAGATTTGATTTGATTTGATTTGATTTGATTT
Organism: Pictodentalium vernedei; assembly: GCA_031216915.1. Taxonomy (NCBI): domain Eukaryota; kingdom Metazoa; phylum Mollusca; class Scaphopoda; order Dentaliida; family Dentaliidae; genus Pictodentalium; species Pictodentalium vernedei. Next base: position 227,939,629 of record CM062295.1, read on the forward strand.
GATTTGATTTGATTTGATTTGATTTGATTTGATTTGATTTGATTTGATTTGATTTGATTTGATTTGATTTGATTTGATTTGATTTGATTTGATTTGATTTGATTTGATTTGATTAGATTAGATTAGATTAGATTAGATAGGATAGATAGATAGATAGATAGATAGATAATTTATTTGACAGTACGCATAAATAGATACATCAGCAGACTATACAGCATGTATGTTACAAGCAATAATTAATAACGAAGCAATTCTGTACAGAAGAGGGCAACTGATATGCATACTGTCGGGGGATGTCATAGCCAGATTGGCTGTCTACCTGATATCCCCCAGGTAACAAGACCGTTTCAGACTGCTTCTTATGATTGACGTCAGGATAGGAAATCTGTAATTAGTCATGAATTATGTATAAAAATAAGCATTTATTTTGCACAGCGGGAATCGGAGGTTGATCACATGGAAAAAGCATCTCCCCTCTCCAACTGTTTGTTTCCCAGTGAGGCCATGTAACTAACAGAAGTTCACTAAACCCTGTAGTTGATTACATCTGTGGTTCTCAATCTAAGGTAAAATTGTGAAGGGAGTGAAGCTGAGAGACATGGAGAGAGAAGAGTTGTTTCGGGACGAGCTGGCCGAAACAGACATCTACCGCGTGATGTAGGAAGAACACACACACAAATACACTCACATACACTTATATGGTTATACATACATACGCATGCATAAACTATACGTGTATGTAAGCGTATATGAATGGGACAGTCAGGAGCTACACTCCGGACAGTATGGGTTATTGCACTCAACATGGCTCGAGTAAGTACTGAATATTTTCGCAACAATAGCTTTTTTAAACGTAGTTCGGTTTTGCATGTTACGAGACCTGGTTCCAACTCGTTCCAAAGTTTCGGAAAATAAAATTCTGGTAGGTGATCTAAAGACTTGGTTCTACTTCTGAGCTGCAGTTAGGCAGCTGTATTTCTGGTTTGACGACGTTGGTTATTAGTGGAGAATAATGAATCAAGGGACTGGGGAAGGCGCCCGTTCTGCCAATCAAACAGTAAAAGTAGTGCATGTATTCTGAATAAGTCTGTTACTTTTAATATTTTGTCTTTCAGGAAGAGGGGGTCCGTATGGGAGTTGTGACGGCTGTTACTGATGATTCTATTGGACCGTTTTTGCATCAAGAAGAGTTTTGTAACTGCTTTTGAACTGCCACAGGCCTGTATACCATAAACGAGATGACTGTGAATTAGGGAGTAATAAAGCATTTTCATTGAACTGTGGGGTAATTGTGTCTTGACCTTATTTAAGGCGTAATTAGCACAGGCTATCTTTGAGCATAGTTGGGAAATATGGGACTTAAAGGAGAGATGATCGTCTATGTTAAGACCCAAGAATTTAGTATATTTGTCACATTCATGTGTTCCTACTCTATTTAATTTTATGTTGTTTATGACAACGGGTCGATTAAGAAATAGTTTTTTTCCACAGCTAGGATTGATTAAAATATACTTTGGTTTTTGGGAATTTAGGAGCAGCTGGTTCGCTGAACACCAATCGGATATCTTTTCAAGTTCTTTGTTTACATATGATGTTAGACGGTTTACGTCAGCGTCCGATGCGTATGCAGTTGTATCATCTGCAAAGGACAAAAGATTAATTGTAGTAGCAGACCGGATATCATTAATATATATTAAAAACAATATTGGACCGAGAATGGAACCCTGAGGCACACCACACGTAGTATGTGAAGAGGCTGATTGTTCTGTATTATACGTAACATACTGTGTTCGATTAGAGAAAGATAACTTTGGAACCATTTATTTCCAATACCTCTAATACCATAATATTCAACTTTTCGTACCAAAATATCGTGGTTTATCGAGTCGAAAGCTTTTGAAAGATCAAGAAAGATTGCCATGGTGATATCCTTACTCACTTTGTTATTTTCAACTGCTATGTGTTTCAAAAGATGCATTACAGGATGTACTGTGGAGTGATTTTTTCTGAAACCGTATTGAAGCGGATTTAAGATATTAAAAGTGTTTAAGAAATTTGTCAGCCTGTTATACATTATTTTTTCCATGACCTTAGAAAAGACGGGCAGTATGCTTATAGGTCTATAATTGTTAAAATTTCTATCGTCACCTGTTTTGAATATCGGTATTACTCGTGCAATTTTCATACTGTCTGGTACAACACCTTGCTCGAATAAAATGTTGATAATATGCGCGAGTGGTCTCGCAACTAAATCAGTACTGTGTTTCAGTACTTGTGATGTGAAGTTGTTGTAGTCTTTGCTAGTTTTTTATTTCATTGCGGTGATGACACTACTGACTTCTAGATGGGTTGTGGGGCTAATCTAAAAATTATTTGGGTGATTGTTATTCATAAATTCATTATATGTCTTTGATACATGAGGTATTTTGGATCGTGTAATGTTTCCTATATTTACAAAGAGGTTGTTGAATTTTTGTGCAATTTCCCATGGATCTTTAATTTTGATATTATCGTGGACAAGAGAAGACGGCAATTTAGCTTCCGTTGTATGTTTCTTTATGGCTTCATTTAGTATTTTCCAAGTTTTCCGTAGATCGTTTTGGTTTTCTATTAAAATGTTTTTAAAGTACATAGCTTTACTTTGTTTTTTAATCCTATTAAAAATTTTGCAATAATTTTTATAATTGGCTATGTTCTTTTGATTTGGATTTTGTAATTTTTTATTGTAAAATTTGGTTTTGTTATTTGAAGAAATTATGAGGCCTTTAGTCATCCATGGTTGACGCTTGATAAACTTTTTGTTCAGATGCACTTCAGAAAGTGGAAATGCTAACTCAAAAGCGTTTGAGTAAATGTCGATAAATTTTTCATAAGATGTATTTGGACAATTTATTTCAAGTACAGATTCCAAATCACTCTGTTCTAGTAAGCTTAGGAAGTATACAATAGACTCATCATTTATTTTACGTTTAAGTATAGATGTTTGCCTCGGGGCCTTACTTGGATTATTTTCAATATAAAATGTGCCGAAATGGTCTGAGACATCTGTGATGATTATTCCGGACGATGTAGAAGCGGAGACATTATTGGTGAAAATGTGGTCAATTAATGTGGCCGAAAAGGGCGTTACACATGTTGGTTTGGTTATATGTGGTAGAAAACCCTGCGAAAACATTAAATTGATATAGGCTTCTGTTTTGGCGTGAGAGTCCACCTTTAAAAGATCAATATTAAAATCACCCATTATGTACAAGGTTTTTTTTTCTTGATTTAGTTTATCATTTATTTCATTTAATTTTACCAGGAAGAGATCTATGTCTGCTTTAGGTTGAGTATTTGGCCTGTAAATAACGCCTATGATTTTTGTTTTATTACAGAGTTTTACTTCTATGAACAGAGTTTCTATTACATGAGGTATGAAGACAGACAGATCATGCCGAATTTGAAACTGAAACCTAGTTTGACGTAAAATCCCACCCCGCCGCGTCCGTCGTCGTCTGGACGTGTTTTTTATAAGTGGACTGTAACCTTCAAAGTTGTAATTCATGTTGGACAGAATTTTGAATACTTCACTGAGTCCAATAATATCAAATGTGTTGTCAGCCGTTTGCATATTACTTAATAATTCAATTAAAGAGTCCCACTTAGCACTCAGACTCTGACAGTTTATGTGAAACAGAGAGAATGATTTGTCAGCTTGATGGGATTTGGAGTGGAATTGTTCAGGTGAATAATAAGTACATGTGCCAGTGATATTTTCAATTGGGAAATTGCTTACATCATTTGCATCAGTTAAACTATTATATAGATCTACAAAATCATAGTCTGCATTATTTCGGAGCTCGTCCATGCAAATGCTACCCGCCATAGTGTAATTTCTGGATACCTAAGAATCCCGCCTTAACAAAGAAAGGTTCAATTTGTTTTTGACATTCTAAAGATAAACGCACTAATAATGAGGAAGATGTTGAAGTTGATCGAAGAATTAGGTGCAATGAGGAGAAATAAGAGCATTGTTTGGGAAGAAGTTCTGTATTAGCCAGGGAGCAGTCTGAAACAATGTTAGCGAATATGATTGGACACAGCATTACGTAGCTGCAAACAGATATATGAAATATCATACAGAGGAGAATATAACCATCAGAGTATGCAATTAAGTTATGGATTAGTAGCAGTAATAAATTTGTTCAATCGGGTTCAGAAGTTCAAAGATAGTCAAATACCTATATTGACAACAGTACTAGTCACTTTGAATTAGTTTGGATGTCACGTTCGATCCATAATTAACCCTTTGAGCATGAGGCGTGGGTGGGGGGGGGGGGGGGGGGTATGTGGGGGGAAGGGGGTCAAGATACGTACAATTTCATTAACTGGAATGACTGCTGTGTGAATGTGTGGGGTAGACCAATCAATATCCCCAACGTGCTGCCCAAACATCTGCACAGGCGTTGATTGTTTTTGCCAACACCTGTGTGGATGCCTAGACATCAAATTGCAGTTATATATGACACTTCAAAGACAGGTGCGTGCGGGAAGGGGTCTATTTCATATTGGATAATGGTTATTATATTGAGCTCAGATAACAGTTATAACTGACAGTTCAAATACCAAAATACTGATGACTATGGGCGAGCTCGTGGATTTGCAATTAAATGAGTTAATGGGAAACGCAAATATATGCAGTTATATATGACACTTCAAAGACAGGCGCGTGCAGGAGAGGGTCTATTTCATATTGGATAATGGTTATTATACTGAGCTCAGATAACAGTTATAACTGACAGTTCAAACACTGAAAATACTAATGACTTTGGGTGAGCTCGTGGATTTGCAATTAAATGAGTTAATGGGAAACGCAAATGTTAAGGGAGGTGGAAACACACAGATATAAAGGGGCGAGTCTTTCGACCGTGAATATCGGTAATGTCTTACCGTTTAGACCAACAAATATGGAGGGCATTGAAGCAAGCTCGTGGAACTCATTTCGATGACATGTAAGTTTGTCAGCTTGAATGGTAAGGGAATGAAAAGTAAGGGGGAATACATTTCTTACATAAGTTAAAAAAAACAATTGTCGCTGACAATTTGAACAGCATAAATATGAATGTTAAGGCATCGAATAACAGTTACATCTAGGAGTTCGAACACAGTAATGAGGGGGGAGGGGTGAATAATGAAAGTTAAAAAATTTATAGTAATTTATATATTTTTTATACTTACCAATGACCCAGACTTAGCTGGTGCTAACTCTAACAAAACCAGGGCCAAACACAAATTTTGTCCCCCAATCCCCAAAATTTGCATCCAAAACAAAAAGAAATCATGTCCTAAAGGACCTCCATACTACGCCTCTACTGCGCATGCGCAGTGACGCAGATGTCCCGAAATTGGCGCCAATTATCATTCTTACTGGCAGTGCCTGGTCAGCGCTATGTACTCAGCGGGGAGGCAAGAGTTCCCAACTCCAGGGAGGGCCATCCCCGTCTGGGTCATTGGTAAGTATAAAAAATATATAAATTACTATAAATTTTTTAACATTTTTATACTGTACCAATGACCCAGATTTAGCTGAATAGTAAACAGGCTGGAGGGCCTAGGACATAGAGGAAAATCCAATAAGCTCAACTATATAGTAAAGAGGTAACCCCTTAAGGAGAAAAGGAGTATTAGGCTTTACATGTATCTTTCTTATTTAATATTAAATTAGAAAGATACACTACCCTTAATAATTGAGCACAATAACATTCATGTTCTCTATTAACATCCAGTATATCCCTTATACTAATTATTTTTAAAGTAAGCCAATAAATAAAGTAGTCCAGAGAATTGAGACTCTTTATAGTCATTTAAAAGTGTCCGAGTATTGTATATTAAAGCCCGTTTGACACTTGACATATACAAATGCTTCACACCGAGCTACACTTTAAAAATAAGACATGAATGAATTTTAACATTAATATTACACGTTAAAACCATCCCGGAAGCGACTCAGAAATACTGACTTGGAGGAGGCATTCCCTTGCTTTTCACTATAAAGCAGGTGACCTAAGGGAACACCCCCCCCCCCCTTCCCCTTGCCCTGGGTCAAATAGCCCAGAGCGAAGAGGGCAGCCGGACGGAGTCACTGCCGGAACAGAAAGCCTGCATAACTATAGTTGCAACTGTTTAGTGGACGACATTCTGAGCAACAGATAACGGACCTAAACAATGCAGGTCTCCAGAAATGGACTCAATATTTCTGAGATAAAAATTCGTAAATGTGGATGGCTGAGACCAATAAGCAGCCTTCATTAAATCTGTAATAGCAACACTATTAGCATAAGCCCAGGAAGTAGAAAGAGCTCTTACTTCATGAGCGGAAATCTTAAGCACAGACTGCTGAGAAGAAGATAAACTCTCATAAGCAGTACGGATAGTTAATTGAATCCATCTAGCAACAGAATGGACCGAAATGTCCTTTCTATTAGGCATCAAAGACAGAAAGAAATGTTTCCGTCCCTTTCTGATAAACTGAGATCTCTGTTTATAGATACGTAATGCTCTAACAGGACAGAGTAAAGGCCTACGCCCGTCTGAAGACGGAAGAGCCTTAATAACAATAGGTTCCGGATATTTATTAGGAGCCTGATTCTTAGCTAAAAAACCCACATTAGTAGTGAAGGTGATAGTGTTCCCAACACTACGATAGTGAGAATCATCCACCGACAGTGCATGAAGCTCACTGACTCTTCTAGCAGAAGAGAAAGCTAAGAGAAAAGCTGTCTTATAAGATAAGAATTTGAAATCTACTGTCCCAAGAGGTTCAAATGGCTTTTCCTTCAATTTAAGAAGAACCCAAGCTAAATTCCACTTAGGAATTAATCTAAGAGTTCTGGGTCTATTTATCGAAAAGTTTCTAACCAACTTAGATAAAGAGACATTAGATCCAATTTGTAAACTATCATGATGTGCATAGGTATCAGATAACATAGACCTATAACCCTTTATAGTAACAGGCTGCAGTTTGATTTCGTCAAACAAGTATACTAGAAAGTTTGCAATGTCTGGTATAGAGGGATCGAATATATCTACAGAATGATCCCTACACCAACGACGAAAAACCTTCCACTTAGCCGCATAGTTTAGCGAAAAGGAGGTCCTCCTACAGTTAGAAATCGCGTCCACTGCTCGTCCTGTAAAGTGCTTGCCATGCAAGAAGGACCTCACAACGGAAAAACGTGAAGGTTGAGACCTTGTGGGTTGTGATGGAGTTGGCACGATTTCCCCTGCGAAAGAAGATCCTCCCGTGGAGGAAGCTTTCGCGGTAGGTCCCACAACAGACACCTGAGTAGATTTATCCACGGTCTCTGTGGCGACAGAGATGCTACCAACAGAATCTTGCATTGAGATTGTTTTATCTTTAGCAATACTTGTTGAATTAACGGCGCTGGAGGATACGCATATCCTATCATTCCGTCCCAAGGGATCGACAGAGCGTCTACTGCAAATGCTCTTGGATCCGGACACGGAGACACATACGTCTGCAACTGATTGTTGAGATGTGTCGCAAATAAGTCTATCATTGGCCGTTCCCATTGGTAGCAAATCTGATTGAATACTTGTTTGTTGAGAGTCCATTCCGACGGCAACAAGCGACCCTTTCGTGAAAGGGAGTCTGCTAGCACATTCAGACGACCCGGTATGTGACGGACCGAAAGAAGAACGTGATGTTCTAGCGCAAACAGAAGGATTCTTTCCGTTAGATTGAACAACGGAACTGAATGAGAGCCTCCCTGATTCCGTATATACGCCACTACTGTCGTATTGTCGGATAGGATTTGGACATGAGCATTGTGAATAATGTCCATCCAGTGACGTAACGCAAGCCAAATTGACATCATTTCCTTGATGTTTATGTGCTTGCACAGGAATTGCGGATCCCAAAGACCCTGGCATCTCGAATCCGTTGGGATTAATGATGCACCCCAACCTGTTTGACTGGCATCCGTCATAATGGTAAAACTCAGAGCCGGCAACTGCAGCGGAACTCCCTGAGTTAACCACTGAATGTTTGCCCAAGTCTGAATCTCTTGTTTCACTTGATCTGACAAGAGAACGTCTACGTCGAGCGAATGAATTTTCACACTCCAATTCTGAGTCAAGAAAATTTGAAGAGGACGTGTGCGTAACCGCCCCATCGGAATGAGATCCGCAGCGGCTCCGCACAGACCTATCAGTCTCATAAATTCTCTCGCTGTGACTTTGTCTGCGTGCAGACAATAGCGAGCGTAACAACTGACTAATTTCGCTCTGTTTAACGGCAGACGAACGAGATTGTTGTGCGTCTCAAAGCTCATTCCCAGATGAGTGAATGACTTGGACGGCACCAGATCCGACTTCTCCTCGTTTACTATAAAACCGAGACGTCGGAGCAATAGAAGAAGATTCTGAACATCGTTCTGAAGCGTTAACTCGTTGCCGTACCTCTGAAGAATGTCGTCCAGGTAGGCCGACGTTACCGCAGACGAATGAGCTCGGAAATAGATCATTACCGAGTTCATTACCCGAGTGAAAGCCCAAGGTGCTAGATTCAATCCGAAGCACATAGCCCGGAATTGATACACCACTCCTAGAACTGCGAAGCGTAGGTACTTTCGGAATGTCGGATGTACCATGACGTGAAAGTACGCATCTTTGAGATCTATGCTTGTTGCATAATCGTTCACCCGAATACTCGCTCTGACCGACCGAATCGTCTCCATATAAAATTTCGGAGCGACGATCAGCTTGTTTATCCAGCTCAAATCTATGACTGGACGGAACGAGCCGTCTGGTTTCGGAACCAGAAACAGATGGCTGTAGAATCCCGGAGTTTCCTGGTTTTCTACGACCTCTACCGCGTTCTTCATTAAAAGAGACTGCACCTCTGATAACAGAGCGTCTCTTTTCTGCGGATTTGACGGAAGATGAGTCCACTTTGGACTTCGAGGAGTTAACGGAGGCTTTCGTTTGAAGGATATCTTTAGACCTTCCGAAGTCACTCCTCTCACCCAAGGGTCGTCCGTAATCGACGCCCATTCTTGCGAAAAGCTCGACAACCTTCCGCCAACCGGTACGCGATAGAGGTTTAAGCCATCACCTCCTGAGCTGCGAGGCCTGCGGTAGGAGAAATCACATCCTCCACGACCCGCACCTCGCCCCGTCGACCTCGGGGCGTCCAACCGATTGTCCCGGCCCGAAGGACGTCCCGAACGAGAGTCGCTACCCTGACGGTCTCTCGAATAAGACCAAGAGGACGCACCGGAACCTCTATAGGAACCTCTCTTGGGCGCATTAGACCCAGAAGTACCTGTCTTATTCTTGTCTGCTGTATCCGACTTCTAAGAAGCAGATTTGAACAACAGAGAATCCGAAGCTTTCTTTGTAATTTTATCATAAATAGCAGAAAGCTTGCCGGCAAAGAGAAGTTCTCCGGAGACCGAAGCGACTCTGAGAGAGTTCTTCACCTTAGTATCCACGAGTGTGGATGTAGCTAGGGCTGCGTCACGTCTAACCAACTCCAGATTTGCCACTGAAAGGGCGGAGTTACACGTGGAATAAGCTACTGTCCTTGAAAGAAGTCTTAAAGAGGATTGTATATCCTGAAACTCTTTCCCTTGAAGGCGCAGTGATAACGCCTTAGTAAGGTGATCTGCGTAAGATAAGGCATCTAAATTGGCTCTGTTAGACGCAATTGCTGTTTCCAACACCGCGGTTGGAATAGAAGCCGACGACGGTAATGATAGCTCTAAGTCTTCCGCCTCGTCGTACATACGCAGAGGAACTCTCGGGATACCCTGTCCTGCCGTATCGAATTTATTCCTTGCATTAATGAAAGGCAGGTTGAGAGTATTAGCGGACAAGAAACCTGCTTTCCCCGTCTTGGAAGCAAGTTTAAATATAGCATCGTTCAATAATTCAAATGTTCTTGCAACATTATTGGACTGCGATGGAAACTCGGGAGCGATGTCCCTGAACCGCTCAAAAAATTCAGAGTCCAATGACGCTATAATCCTCTTGTCCGGAACCGCAGCAGTCTGGCCCGACGGAACAACTTGAGGGAGAAAGTGCCGGATGAAGTCCACGGAAGCTTTATGTTGTTCCGAAAGGGATAGCTCCAAATCATCCGTATCCCTTTCACCATCCGGTCGGACCTCATGATGTTCCCGGTCGTCCGCCCCCGATGCTTCGGCGGAGCGTACCGACCCAGCGCCGTCGGATAATTCTCGATCCGACACCGTTTCTGTCGGCTGCTGGGATGCTGCGATAAGCTGTGCTATCTGCACAAGAATGTCCGGCGACGAGACCTGCGGAGGCGCAGTCTTTCGCTGCTTCGCCGAGGGCAGCTCAGCATCAGATGGCTCCCGCATACTTTTCCTATGCGAACGTCCGGAGTCCATCGGTCTCGAATCCCTGGCTGCCGGATGGTGTGACCTGGTCGCCGAAGAATCCTTCATCGGCGAAGCTGGTAATATATTGGCGGTCAGGCAGCCAAGGTGCGGTCGTGTGCGCTGACGAGAAGAGGAAGCCTTAGCAGTCTCCGCGGACTGCCTATACAACGGAGCGTCCCGAGCGACGGACGTATGCTCCGCTTGCGACACATTTTGTACCACAACATCTGGTCCCAGATGTTGTTGTACGAGAGAGGGGCCTCTCTCGCTCGCGGCCCGGCTAGACCTGGACGAGCTAGGAACCGGACTCAAAGGCTTCCTCCGTTCTCGCTTACTATCCGCCGTCACTGGGTGTGCATCTATTATGTTTATAGTGCTCGCATCACCCAAAATTTCCTCCTGGACCGCATCGGACGAACCCGGCTGCCGAACCATTCGGTGAATGGACGCTACACCGGGCGAGTTAGCGGACGACATTGTCTAATCTCCATGAGCACTTTTGCCGCTAGCTCTGAATTCATTTGTGACGACGGACGCACACTTGTAGAAGATAACATGGAAACATCACCCTGTTCTTGTTCCTCTGAAATAGAAACTGAGAGAGTAGAGTGACCTTGCGGAGAAAGAGCCGGCATAGCCCTTTCTCCAGAAACAACATATCGTGACACACGTTTCCAATGTTTCTCATCCCAATATTCACATATAGGACAGGGATTAATGCGAGAACACTGACTACAATTAATACAATGATCATGAAAGTCAGAGGAAGATTTCTTCCTACTACAATTTGAACAATGTCCCTTCATTGTGAAAGGACAACAACAAGTCCTAGTTACTCGCACAAACCCCTGACACAAAGATACATAATAACATGATCCATTAATAAATGAAAAAACAATTGCAAATCAAAATAATTTTGAAAAAATATTTTTTCAGCGAAGCCCAAGTTGCTGAAAAGTAACGTTGAACCCTGATGGATCCGATGGCAAAGTGTGGTCAAAAATTTTAAATTTATATTAAATAATTAATGAGACACTTACGGATAATATAAATGTATCTTATAGTGAGATAAACTACAGCAAAGGCAAACAGCCCCCCTCAAAAAAGGCTGTTGCCAATGAAAACAAACAGTGTAAAACACCAGAAAACATGACTCCAGGCACTGAAAAAACTGGCCCGGAATCAGTCATCAAAATTACACTCTATCTGATGCAAAACAGAGACTCCCAGGGGAGAATCTGCAGAACATCAGATGGAAGATGCAGAACACAACGTTATACACCCATGGGTGAAAACGTAACTATGGGGAAAATAACAGAAAACATTCTGTAACCAAGCAACTCTCCCAGGAAATTTTAGAAATGAACTTTCTCAAAAATATGCCAAAAGCATGGGAGAATTGCAAGGGGGGACTTTAGAAGGCTAGGGGAGAGGAAACACTGAATAAGCAGTGCAACATTTAGCAAGAATGACAACAAGAGGCCCATGCCTTGAAAATAGGCAACTTAACATAATTTCATCAAAAAATTTTAAGTACAGCCCTGATTATTTTTTGTCACTTCTTTTTCCTCTCCTCCTTCTATCCTCCTTAGAATCACATTTTCTCCAAAAATTACGTGTCTGGCATCCTTTAAACTGAGATTTACAAGCACAAAGATCAGTGAGATGTTGACTGATGAAGGGCCAAACAGAGAATGATAATTGGCGCCAATTTCGGGACGTCTGCGTCACTGCGCATGCGCAGTAGAGGCGTAGTATGGAGGTCCTTTAGGACATGATTTCTTTTTGTTTTGGATGCAAATTTTGGGGATTGGGGGGCAAAATTTGTGTTTGGCCCTGGTTTTGTTAGAGTTAGCACCAGCTAAGTCTGGGTCATTGGTACAGTATAAAAATATATATTTTTTCAGAACAGCCCAAGTTTCTGAAAAGTAACGTTGAGCCCCAATGGATCCCAAGCCTAAGTGTGGACAAAAATTCTAAAAATATTTCAAACAATTTATGCAACACTTACGAACAATAATAATGTATCTAGTTATGATTAAATTAACATCAAGATATTATTTTCAAGAAATCCCCCCTCACACAGAGGGCTGTTGGAAATGTAAACAATAAGTGTAAAAACACCAGAACAAGACTCCAGGCACCCTGGCCCGAAATCAGTTACCAATAATCTGATGCAAAACAGAGACTTCCAGGGAAGAAACTGCAGAACATCAGATGGTAGATGCAGAACACTACGCCTAACCACCCATAGGTGAAGACGTAAACATGGGGAAAAGAACAGAATTCATTCTGTTATCCAGCTAAAACTCCCAAGAAATTTTAGTAATAATATTACAGAAAATATGCCAAAAGCATGGGAGAATAGCAAGAGGGGACTTAAAGGAAAGGGAGAGAGGAAAACACTGAACAAGCAGTGTAACTTGATAACAAGAATGACCACAACAGGCTGTTGCCTCGAAAATAGGTAAAATAACATAATTTCATTAAAAAATTTTAAGTTACAGCCCTGAATATTTTCTGTCACTCATTTTTCCTCTCCTCCTTCTATATCCTCCTTAGAATCACCATTTCTCTAATATTTATGTGTCTGGCATCATTTAAAATGAGATTTACAAGCACAAAGATCAGTCAGAAGTTAACTGATGAAGGGCCAAACAAAGAATGATTAATGGCGCCAATTTCGGGACATCCTTGACACTGCGCATGCACAGTAGAGGTGAAGTATGGAGGGCCATTCAGGACATGTTTTCTTTGGTTTTAGATGCAAATTTTGGGGATTGGGGGCAAAATTTGTGTTTGGCCCTACATTTTTAAGAGTTAGCACCAGCTATGTCTGGGTCATTGGTACAGTATAAAAATATGATAAATTTTAAGTAATTTGTATATTGTTTATACTTCCCAATGGCCCAGATTAGCTGGTGCTAACTCACTTTAATTCAGGGCCAAACACAAACTTTGAACCCCCAATCCCCAAAATTTCCATACAAAACCAAAAAAAAATAAGTCCTATCAGGTCCTCCACACTTTTGTTATCTGCGTTTGTGCAGCATCCAGGAAGGTACTGAAATTGGCACCAACCATCATTCTTTCTACAGTGCCTGCTAAATGTTATAATCAGCGGAAGGTATGAGTGCCCACTCATGGGAGGGCCATCCCCATCTGGGCCATTGGTAAGTATAAAAAAATACACAAATTACTTAAAATTTATATTTTTTTATTCGACAACCAATGGCCCAGACTAGCTGAATCGTAAAAAGGCTGGAGGGCCTAGGACTTAAAGGAAAATCCAATCTCTCAATTACTTCGATAAAGGATAGCTCCAACAGGAGAATAGGAGAAGACATAGGAATTACATATGTCCTTCTCTTTTACAAGAAAAGAGAATGGCATAACACCAACTATGTAATTGAGAATTACATAATTTCTCCATTTAATGCCAGCATAACCTGTTACACTAATTCGGTGAAGGAAACCAATATATAAGGATAGTGCAGAGAATGAGAAACTTTATACTCATTTAAAAGTGTCTGAGGATTGTATATTAACTGGTAGAGTGCTGAATTATTTTTGGTCATCAAAATTTGTTCACATATGTTTGCCTTGCTACAATTTATGGCAGAGTGCCAATAGGCACTCTGCCATAAATTGTAACAAGGCAAATACTAACAGACTAAATAATTTCACTTCAAAGGTGGTATGAACAACATCCACAAAATATGAAGCCTTTAAGTGCTGGCACTGACACTTCAGAGTAAAGCCCAAATATGGGCTTCCAGCACTCTACCAGTTAACGCTCGTATGACACGTACAATATACAAATGCTTCACAGTGAGCTACATATTTAAAACAGTACATAAATGAGACATAGTTGTTGCTTCACACCGAGCTACACATTAAAACCACCCAGCACCGACGCTGACTACTTGTCTCTGGAGGAGGTATTCCCTTGCTTTTCACTATAAAGCCAGATAACATAAGGGTAAAACTGTCCCCCCCACCTCCCTTCCCCTTGTCCCGAGGTAAAATTCCTCAGAAAACAATACTGGTTTCGAGCGAATGCGTCTTCACAAACCAGCTCTGAGTAAAGAATATCTGGAGGGGAAGCATGCACAGGCGGCCCATCGGAATAAGATCCACAGCCACTCCGCACAGCCCCATTAGTCGCAGAAACTCCCTCACTGTAACTATGGGAGAGTTTAGACAAAAGCGAGCATAACAACTGACTAATTTCGCTCTGGGTAACGGCAGACGAACCACACTGTTGTGAGTCTCGAGGCTCATTCCCAAGTGAATGAACGACTTGTATGGAGCTAGATCTGACTTTTTCTCATTTACTTTGAAATCGAGATGTCTGAACAATTGAAGCAGACTCTGAACATCATTCTGAAGAATAATTCTGCTGCCGTATCTCTGAAGGATGTCGTCCAAGTAAGCCGACGCTACCACAGACTAATGAGTTCGGAAGTATTACATTACCGAGTTCATTATTTGAGTGAAAGCGCAAGAAGCCAGGTTCAGACCGAAACACATTGCTCTGAACTGATAAACCTCTCCTTGCATGGCAAAATGCAGGTACTTTCTGAATGCCGGATGTACAAGGACATGAAAGTAGGCATCCTTTAGATCTATGCTTGCTGCATAGTCGTCCATTCGAATGCTCGCTCTTACCAACCGAATGGTTTCCATATAGAACTTTGGAGCTACGGTCAATTTGTTTATCCAGCTCAAGTCTATTACTGGTCGGAGCGAGCTGTCTGGCTTCGGTACGAGGGACAGGTGACTGTAAAAGCCTTGAGAATTTTGATTCTCGATGACTTCTATTGTTTCCTTTATTAAGAGAGCCTGTATCTCCTCTAGGAGAGACTCTCTTTTGAAAAGATCCGCTGGAAGATTTGTCCAACGCGGACATCTTGTAAGTGGGGGTTTTGCTCAGAATGATAGCCATAGGCCTTCTGAGACTACACTTCTCACCCACTGATCTTCCGTGACTTCTATCCAGTTTCTCACAAAGTTTGATAACCTTCCGCCAACTGGCAAGCTATAGAGGTCTTGTCCATCACCTGTATGACTTACGAGGTTTACAGGAGGAGAAACTACGTCCTCCCCACAAAGAACCTCATCCCGTCGGCTTAGGGGCATCTGACCTATAGTCTCGATCAGACCTGTGCCCCTTACTCCGGAGGTCATCGCTATAGTGATGACCTCTGGAATAAGAATAAGAGGGTTTCTTGTATCCTCATCGAGGAGTTCCCTTTAGTTGACTTTGAAGTGGAACGGCATCACTTACCCAGGTCTGCTGAAGCATGCTGTTGAGACAACAACTTCAACAGCAGTGCACTGGAAGCTTTCTTTGTTGCCTGTTCATAGACTAATGAAAGCTTATTGTCAAACAGAGTATGTCCGGAGACCGGAGCGACTCGGAGAGGGCTTTTCACCTTGTCATCTATAGGTGATGACGACACAAGGGCAGCATCACGTCAGATCAATTCCAAATCTGCAACTGTCAGAGTGGAGTTGTATGTGGCATACATGACTGCCCTGGAAATAACTCTAAGCGAGGAACGAACGTCCTCAAATTCCTTCCCATTAAGACGTTGTGCCATAGCTCTGGTAAGGTGATCTGCGTAGGACATAGCGTCCAGATTCGCTCTATTGGATGAAATAGCACATTCCATTACTTTTGAGCATATATTGAATGATGCAGGCAGGGACATATCTAAATCCCCGGCCTGCTCATCTAAATGCAGAGGAGCTCTCTGGAATCTTCTCCAACCATTTTAAATGAACATGGTCCAAGGAACGGTATATTTACAGAAGATGTCGATATGAAACTGCCTTTCCTCTTAGTACTAGAGACGTTGAATATGGTGTCGTTAACATGGCCGAAGGCCTGCGACACCTGTCTAGACTTTTTGGGAAGGAAAGAAAATCTGCATCCAGAGATGACGGTGGTTCTCTCTAGTACTCACAGCTTGCTGATCAGGTGGAACAATTTCAGGATAGTCTTGATGAATAAAATTCATCGCTACCATATGCTGTTCTGAAAGGGAATGGGAATCCTCTTCCTTGTCCCTTTCACCATCCAACTGATTTAGCTGTGACGATTGGTCCATCACATCTGTGTGTGCAGATGACTGGACCGACCCAGTACCATGCGACAGCTCACCACCAGAGTCTGTGTAAGGCTGCTCGTACACTTACTGGGATGCTGCGATCAGCGGGGACAGCAAGTCTGTTACTGAGGCTTGAGGAGCAGTGGTCTTCTGTTTTTTCGCCGCTTGCTGCTCCTGGGATGAAGATCCACAGATAGATCTTTTCCCTGCACGTCCCGATGAACAAAGCCTCGGATTGCTAGCTACCAGATGGTCCAACTTTGTGGTCGAAGACTGGCTCCGTCTCCGCTCAGCTGGCTGGATATCTGAAGTCAGGTAGCTAGCATACAGTCATGTGTGCTTTTGTAACGTACCAGAGGAAGCTGTGACTGTAGCTGACCGCAGCTGCAGTCTAGACAGAGCGTCCCGAGCGGCGGTGTGTGGACATATGCTCCGGCTCATGCAAGTTTCTCAAAACAACATTTGGCCCCAAATGTTGTTGGGTTAGAGAGAGGGCTCTCCCGCTCGTGGTCTTATCAGACCTCGCCAAACCACCCAAAAAGAAAGTTGCTGACTTCCTCCCTATTTCCATTGTCGCTGGGTGAGCATTTGATTTTGAGGTGCTCGCTCTACCCAAATCTACCCTTCCTTCCTTCGCTCGCAACGGACTTACCCAATGTCACGGCTCTTACAGATGGAGTAACCAATTCACTGGTCGAGCTAGCTGCTTGCAAGGGATTAAGAAAACTAACTAGAGGCCTTATCCCTTGCTTAATATTCATGAGCAACCTTGCAGTTAGCTCTGTTTGCTCATCAGAGAGCGACGATGGTAGCACACTTTGGATGGGTGTCACAATAACATCTTGTTCCTCTGAAAAAGAAACTGAAAAACTTGAATTATCTTGCAGTGAGAGCTCCGGCATAGGAACCTCACAGCCAACAACATACCGTGACACCCATCTCCAACGTTTGGTATCCCAATGTATACATGTAGGAAAAGAATCCATAGGCGTGCATCGACTACAGGAGAGGCAACAAGCATGTAAATCCAAGGTCGACTTCCTCGCCTTGCATTTAGAGCAGTAAGCTTTCATAATTACAATCAAAATACAAAGTCGATAGCACTCCTACAAACTCCACAAAATATATGATAAAGATACATGAATAATAGCAATCAAAATTAAATTCGAAAAAATTTTTTTTAAAGGTATTCGAAATTTTTTTAAAAAAATGCCTACGTTCCCCAAGGGAACATGATGAGCCCAAGGGCATCCCGCTCGAGCCCAAGTGTGGACAAAATCAAAATTTTTTGAGCTACACTACCGGAATCATAATCAATGTATCCTGCAGTAATCCTACAGTAACGTAATATTAAACTCTACATATATTTCCAATGTAAACAACATCAAAGGAAACAAGAGCACCACCTAGCGGGGCAACATACGTCCGTCAAAATTGGAACATGCACAAATTTCTCTGGGGTAAAGTTTGAAATTTTTGTTGACTCGACTATGTCTGTCCCCCCTCCAATCATTGCCCATTCCCCTGCCCTGTCTGGGGTAAAGGGTTTCAAATTGTATGCTTGTGTGCACACATTTCATATTGTTTTTGTGAAATTTTAGTATGCAGAATGGAAATGCAAACAATTTTTAGGTGTAGAAGATTCTCCTTGCCATTTACAATGGTAGCATCCATTCATTGACAGGTTAACTTCATTGATAACGATTGACAATAGGTGGCATCAAGGAAAAGGACATTTTTAGGATCATAACAGCCTTAAATGGCGAGGATTCTTGTTGTTTAAAAATAAAATGGAGTTATCTGCTCCTGTCACATGCACAACGACAATTGATGATCAACATGGGAGCAAAGTTTGAACAATAAAGCAAGTAAAATGTTGAAGGAGAAGGTGACACAATAGTGTAATGTTTCAAGTACTAAAAGGGGGCATAACTCTGAAAATACAGAACAGAGTTACCTGCCCTTATCACATGCACAACAGCAATTGTTGATCAACATGTGTGCAAAGTTTGAACAATATAGCATGTAAAGTGTTGAAGGAGAAGGCGACACAATACTGTAATGTTTTAAGTACTAAAAGGGGGCATAACTCTGGAAATACAAAATGGAGTTACCTGCACTTGTCACATGCACAACAGCAATCACTGATCAACATGTGTGCAAAATTTGAACCATGTAGCATGTAAAGGATGAGTAGTAGGCGACACAAAATTTGTTTACAGACGGGCGGATGGACAGACAGACGGATGGACGGACAGACGGACGGACGGATGGATGGACGGATGGACGGACAGACAGACAGACACAACATAATACGTCTGTTTTACGGGTGTATAAAAAGTCAGTAAAAAGTCTAGTTTTGCATCTAGTAGCATTTAAGTCGGTTACTGACTTAAATGCTACTAGATGCAAAACTAGACCTTCATACGGATAGAAGATGCAAGACCAAAATGACCTAACACCCCTAGGGTGAGGACGTAACCATGAGGATAAACAGAATAAACATTCTGTAATTCATGTTAAACTCCCAAGAAATTTAATAAAAGATTTCAATAAAAAATATCCAAAAAGCTTAGGAGTTAACAGGAGGGGGATAGGGAAGGAACACTTAACAAACTGTGGATTAATCATTAGCAAGAATGATGACGTCAGGCATATGTCCCGAAATTGGAAAACATTAAATAATTTTCATAATTATTATAAAGTTACAGCCCTGAATGTTTGAAACCACCATTGTTCACTTCCATCATCCATTTGCAGCCTTGGATCCACCAATTCTTTCATTGATTTGACTCTGGCATCCTCAAAAAAGGAGATAATAAGGCACAGATGTCAGATAATTGTTACTGACTTTAGGGCCGAAGAATGATGGTTGGCACCAACTTCAGTACTTTCTTGGATACTGCACATGCGCAGATAACAAAAGTATGGAGGACCAGATAGGACTTATTTTTTCGGTTCTGTATGCAAATTTTGGAGATTGGGGGCAAAATTTGTGTTTGGCCTTGAATTAAATTGAGTTAGCACCAGCTAGTCTGGGCCACTGGTTGTGGTCTAAAAATATTATCTCATGAGTGACTGAGATAAATGTTTTTAAACAACCTTTGTCTCGGTCACAAGGAGCCACACAAAAACACGAGATTTTCTTTTTATTATACACTTTTTATAAGAATCTGATCATTCCTATCAATAATTCCACTCGCTTCAACCTTGAATTAATGTATGAAAGTAAACAGCACATTGATACGTGGAAGTGATTTGATCAATACTCAGAACAGGTAGCGTCTTGTAATCTGATTCAGCTAGCGGGCTGCATGCATCAATTCAAGGCGAATATGTGTTGAATTATTGCAGGAAATGATCGGTATCCACTCAAAAGCACTAGATTTTCTTTTCATCATAGTTTCTAGAACAACTTGATCATTTAAAGTGATAATTTGACTCGTATTCAACTTGAAGTAATGCATTGAAAGCAGCCATTTTGATTGATACCTTGAAAGTGAAAATTTCTATATCTTCACAGTGGGGGATACGATTTCTATCTTTCCGCAATTTTTTCGATAATATATCGTTTAGCGTATGATAAATGAAAGTGTCAATGACACGGTAGCTTAACTTGTCTGTGTGTTGTGTTTGATGAAAAGGATAATGTTCAATGTTTATGAAAGGATCATGAAATAAGACAAGATTTGTGATAATTGGGAATATATTAATTTCTGTTCCCTGTATCCTATGTTTTCAATAAAACAAAGGTACTCAAGAAGTTTCGTAAAGATCGGTTCACAAATACAGGCCTCTAGCCCGAGCCGTATTGAATTGTTGACGGAGAGACGGATGACTAGCCATGGCATAAGCTCAAATTTGACTTACATCAAAGTTGAGCTAATAATATGAGGTGTAGACTCTACTAAAGAATTGAGAGGTGGGTTAATGTGGCCCTCACAGTTAATGTATGTGGCCCTCACAGTTAATGTATGTCAACGAAAGTTACCAAATTACAGTGAAATTATTCCAAAACGAGTCATCCTATCAAGTTACAATGAAATCCCTTCATAAAAATGGCCTATAGACTTTGCTAAAGGTTTTCGGACTTCAGGCCTGTGTAGCCATCATTGAAGACCCATCACAACCAAAAGAGGATGTCCTCATATATACATTATACTGAGTCATCCTACCAAGTTACAATGAAATCCCATCTTAAATACGACCTGTAGTCTGTGCTAAAGTTTTTGGGGTTTAGGGCTCGGGCATCTGTCACGGCTGAATGATTGCAACCAAAAGGGGATGTTCTCATCTAGACATTATCTGGAGTCATCCTACCAAGTTACAAGGAAATCCCTTCATAAATATGACCTGCAGACTGTGCGAAAGGTTTTTGGGCTTCGAGCCCCTGTAGCCGTCACAGCTGACCAATCGCAACAAAAAGGGGACGTTCTCATCTAGACATTATATGAAGTCAACCTACCAAGTTACAATGAAATTCCTCCATAAATACGACCTGTAGACTGTGCTAAAGGTTTTCGGGTTTTGGGCTCGGCAGTCGTCACGGTTGACAGATCGTGACCAAATGGGGAAATTCTCATTTAGACATCATACAGAGTCATCCTACCAAGTTACAATGAAATCCCTCCATATTAAATATGACCTGTAGACTGTGCTAAAAGTTTTTGGGTTTCGGGCTTGGGCAGTCTTCACGGTTGACAGATCATGACCAAAAGGGGACGTTCTCATCTAGATATTATACAGAGGCATCCTATCAAGTTACAATGAAATCCTTTCATAAATACGACCTGTAGACTGTGCTAAAGGTTTTCAGGTTTTGGGCTCGGGCAGCCATCACGGTTAACTGATCGCGACCAAAAGGGGACATTCTCATCTAGACATGATCCCCAAACCAGCATATGAAATTTCGTGACCATCAGACAAGAACTACGGGGTGTAGCCTGTGCTAAAGGGAAATGTGAACAGACTCACAGACTAACAGACTTCCGCACATGTGATGGCAATAGCTTATCTTGACTTTGTCAAGTTAAGCTAAAAAAAATCTGTAATATGTCAAGGCAATACTCAAATCATCAAATTTCCCTTGTTTAGAGACCTCTTTGGTCTCTGTATACTCAATACAGGCATTTAATCTATTCTATCCTGTTTGACAGAGTTCAACGAGCTCTGTCAAGCAAGAAATAATAGAATAAATGCTCAGTTTATCTCCAGAATACATGAAAATGACCAAATCCCATCCTATTTGTTATTTTCTGTAATGTACTCCCAGAAATCACTTTACCATTTTCCTATCTCCCTATTTCATTTTGGTGAACAAAAATCATCAACATGGCTGTTTTATTTCAATATACTGTGAATCAAATCTTCCTTGCACCACAGGTAAAAGCCTACTTAAATTTGCTTTTAAAACATGTGTTTCATCGTGTGTGTGCAAATTTCAAAAGGATTAATTTTACTAAGGAACAAAACCTTTATCTTGTATTTTTCTCTTCTTTTTTTGGGGTGGTAAAGCTGGTCCATACATTTCATCATCGTTTGATTCGTCATCTGCACATTGATGCAATCTCTGCTCAATAGATTCTATAAAAACTGATCCTCCAGGCAAAAATTCAGTTGTTGTGGACTGCTCTCCTGTCTCATTGTCTTGTTTATCTTCAAAGGAAAACAAAAAAGAATTGGTAACAATTTGCTGTTGACATACCAGTAGACAGAAATAAATATTCTGACTGCAAGGTCTAAAAGTATCAAAGAAATCTAAAATCCCACTTTCAACCTTCACCACATCTTTCATGTATCTATTTTTACTACAAGAGCTATTGCTGAAGGTAATTCCTACCCAGTCTGCAGTGCTGGGCTGATGATGCATAAATGAATTAAAAACAAACTAAGGACCATAACTCTGTCGAAAAAATGCAGGCAACTTTGTTTTATATTACTCGTGCAGGAGCAGCTTGTCAAAAGGATCCCACATACATATGTACCAAATTTCATTGAAATCCACCCACTCATTGGTAAGATATTTCTGCAGATGCAAGGATGGATGCACAGTCAGATGCATACATGTAATCTGGTATACCCCCATTCTCTTGGGGGTACAATTATTTTATCCATGTTCCCCAGTAGATAAGTCATCATGATTGCAACTTTTAAACCCTGCATCCAGGTCAGAAAATAAGCAGTCTAATCTTTGCAGAATGAGGTCCCCAGAGGGTGAATTTGATGATGCTATCCCATACAATGGGCTGATTTATCCTTTGGGTACCTCTTTCTGTTTAGTTTTGAGACCCTGATTCAGATTGAGGTTCACAGTTTTGAGACCCTGATTCAGATTGAGGTTCACAGAGGGTAAATTTATTGATACTACTCTGCTGTGCAGGGTAGCATCACTAAATTCACCCTCTGGGGGCCTCATTTTGCAGATAACAGTCTGCTTATTTTCTGGCTTGCCTGCATCCATTTTCAAGATGTCAGCATCTGAGAAAGCAAGTATTTTTTTTGGTTTGGCTTAACTCATACGCAATTTACAGATCTACTTAATGATTTGGGTGTTTGACAATAATAAACTAATAACACTCAGACCAGCCACTGATTTGTTGCTGTTAAACTACTGACATAATTGTTCTATTACCAAGTGGTTATGAAGTGTGAGCAATGAACAGGCTTGTACTTAATTAGAGGTTACCTTAACTTTTTCAGAAAACTCATTTTTCAGGTAACCCTTTTCTGACATTTTAAGCAGGAGCAAGTAAAGGTAAAAAACAGATATACTCACCATTGTTGTAAAGGCAGAGATGAGAATCTAGCAGCTCTTTCACAGTTTTTGTTCACTGGGTTGATACGCTGGGTTGTATTACACTGGTGGAAATGGCTTGGGGATCATGATTTTTTTTACAATCATAACCATAGTTTGTGGTGAGTTAAAGACCACAAATTGCAATTATATCGAATTTTCTCTCTGTTTGTCTGAGATATAGCAATCAGAGTGAACGGAAAATCAGTTAACCAATTTTTTTTGAGGCAAGCAGTAGGCAAACAAAACTATTGTACGCCCAATTTATGCAGGCCTGCTGTATAATTATATGTCAGTAATATCTGTTTGCAAAATTGTAAGTGTTCCTTTATGCACTTGTAAAACAAGTGGGGATCTGCAAATCACAATATTTTTTTTTTTAATACTCTGATACTGATATCGAATTGAATCTCGAATTGAATCTTAATAGGCAAGTTATTTGCTTAGTTGCTGAAAATAACCTTAAAAACAAATAAATATTCTTTGTAGCGCCATCACTGAAACATGTAGGCCATTTATACAAAGTTTTAGTTTTTTAGGGCTCTGGCATGCAAGACCAGCACAAGAATCCACTCGGCAGCAGCAGTCAGGAAGATACCGGAATTGGTGCCAACCCAACATCATTCTTTGTAGATTAGCGTACTAATAATAACTCAACGGGGAGGTATGAGTGCTCACTAATGGGAGGGCCATCCCCATCTGGCCATGGACCATTGGTAAGTATTAAAAATATACAAATTACTTTAAATTTATATTTTTATACTAATAACCAATGGCCCAGACTAGCTGAATCGTAAAAAGGCGAAGGGCCTAGGACTGAAGAATTAGCAGACCAATATAGCTCCTAGGCCTGCATTCCAAGGTGAAAGGAAAATAAATTTAAAAGGAATTACATGTATGTCTCTCTATACAATAATAGAGAAGACATATCACAAATAAGGAGCCATATTCAAGTAATTCCGTAATCTTAGCATGAAAGAATATGCTAATTGGGTGTAAAAAGCCCCCAATTTTTAAGGCTAGTCCAGACTAAGCCCCTGAAATTAGGATGGTGTATTTGAGAGTGAGAGACTAATGCCCACAAATGTATGTAATAATAATATATAATATTAATATTATTATATATTAAAATAATAAACAAGCTGGATCTAGGATTCGTAATAATCTACAGACAAAACAGCTTCACTCATAGTTACACACTTATCAAGCTTTTCACCCCACCCCCCCCCCCCCCCCCCCACTTTTTTTGAAGGAATATCCTTCAAAACAAGGAGGGGAGCGCTGTGGAAACAGTGAAAAGCGGGTACCAAATAATCAATATATATTCGCCCAACAGGCACCCAGTTATTAATTATAATTAATTATTGATGCTTAACGCCTGTTCAGAAGCTAAGGCTATCGTGGCGATTCCGGTAATTAACAGCGCATGCTTCTAATGTATACCAGAGTCGGAATACATAGATAGATCGAAAACGGGTGATATAATGTGTACAACCATACACTTGTCCAATTGAATTGCAAAGGAAACTATCTGAAGAGAAAACATGCTTCTAAGGCAACCAACAGGCGACCCTGTTCAGGTGTACAATTAATTCCAATAATAACACTCCAATTAAACATGCGAATATACGAGAATGTGTACTGTATCTCAAGGAAACCTGGATTTAGAACATGGAACAAGCTATGATTAACAGACCCGTCACGGACCATCCCGAAATAATTCATTGTTTCCTACATCCGTAACAACCAATGACTGTTCGGAGAAAGAATATACTACTCCGAATAATGATGCCAAGAATTGAGAACGTATGCATAGGTGGTATTGACAGTTCCATAACTGATTCAAATAGCCCCCAAATTCTCATGAGCTCTATAAGCAGTGCAAGAATTTATATAAGCTGTACAATAATGCGTCTGCCTAATAAATACACATATTATGTACGCGAGCAATGAAATCCTGCATGTACTCTTCTGAATACAGCCTATATCCACGGTATGACCGAGTGATACAAGTGTAACCAGGAAACTGAATGAATAATACAACGTTAATATGCAGTTAACTGAGTAATAAACTCATACATTGTTAAGAAAAGGCCAGACCACTCTGAACGAAACTTTTCACAGTGGACTAACTGCCACATTGGACAATGTCACCCAGATAAACAACATGTCAGCCACACAGGTACACGAAGGCTAGCAATTTTATTGATAAGGAATCATATGCTCGTATATGACTTATAAACGAACAACCACAGGAAACAAACCAACTAAATAGTGGATGTGCCCATGAGGTCACCGCTAGAACATGACCCAGCCGCCAATCGAGGAGCCATGAAAGGCATGCATATACTTGAATGCATACAAGGCTTACAGGAACAAAATTTCTTCCTGTCCTGTAATTGCCAACACATTGGCAGGGAGTGGGGGCTTGGGGTTCGACAAATAATTCCTATCAAACCTGCCTGACCCACATTGCTTGAATCGCTCTTGTGTTGGTTATCAAATAGTATAAGAACCACAAGGCTTCCTCACGTCTGACCGACTCCACAATGCAACTAAGGACGGAGAGGGACATGATGAACAAATAATACACCATATAGACATAATCACACTGGGTAAATATGGCGTGATCAATAGAGCTTATAGCCTCGTACAACTAACACCAAACCATACCGGTAGGAAGAGAATAACCTCCTCTAACATATGTTATCATGTCCGATAGGACAACAAACTCAGCCTAGCTGAAGCAGCTAAAGGTCTTTCTATACGTGAAGATAATATAAGGCTGATAACTGCGGCCTTAGAAGCTCACTAAGGAGACTTACAACGCTAGCCGTAGCTTATAAGTCTTCATCTCCGTGAAGACAGATATATCAGTGTAAGTTGCGACCTTGAATGCTCACTGAACGAAGACTTACAACTACCAAAGTAGGGAATGAAGAGCCACTATTTTAACAGCCCTAAATTCCCAAAGAGACAGTAGTCCCAAGAGATAATAAATTCAGTACGTCACTGCATAAATACTGAAAAAACATCTCTCAGGATTCTAGCTAGGCTACAATGGTGTAAACAATAAGACTCCAGTCTATGACATCTAGGAAAACAAACCGAAAAGCACTCTACCTTTATTGGTTTTATTTCCAAAAGACAGCAGTCAGAGCCTAGCTAACGCAGCTTAGAAGTCTTCCTCTCCGTGAAGACAAATATCTCGGTGGAACAAGCAACTTTGAAAGCTCACTAAATGGAGACTTACAAGCATCGTCGTGCAAGGTAGAGAATGATGAGCCGCTATTCTAACAGTCGTAATTCCCAAACAGACAGTAAACTAAAGGTAGCTACGCAGTAATGAGTCATCGTCTACGTGAAGACATATCTGTGTAAGTAGCAGGCTTTGAAAGCTCACTAAATGGAGACTTACAACACCAGCCGCTAATTATAAGAAAAGACTGCTGTAACAGTACATGAGGCTACTATGGTGTCCACAATGGCATTAAATGTCTTGACGCCAAGGAATACAACACCGAGAGGGAGAAGATATACTTATACCCTATAATGGCTCTATTCCAAACAAGTCAGCTGTCTCATCAACCTATCTATGCACTATCCGTCCGGCTTCGGGACGAGAAACAGGTGACTTGAAAATACCTGGAGAATATTTTGATGACCTCTATTGCTTTTCTTCAATAGAAACTTCTTGCAAAGTTGATAACCTTCCACCAACTGGTAAGCAATAGAGGTCTTGTCCATAACCTGTATGACTTATGAGGCTTAAAGGAGGAGAAACTACATCCTCCCCACGAAGAACCTTGTCCCGTTGGCTTAGGGGCATCTGACCTATAGTCTGGATCAGACCTGCGCCCCTTTCCCGAGTCACTATACTGACGACCTCCGGAATAAGTATAAGAGGGTTTTGTACCCTCACGAGGAGTTCCCTTTAGTTGATTTGAAGTGGAAAGACCTTGCTTACCCCGGTCTGCTGAAGTGTGTTGTTGAGATGCAGACTTCAGTAGCAGTGCACTGGAAGCTTTTTTTATAGCTTGATCATAGACTAACGAAAGTGATGACGAAGCAACGGCAGCATCACGTCTGATCAACTCCAAATTTGTAACTGTCAGGGCGGAGTTGTACGTGGCATACATGACTGCCCTGGAAAGAATTCTAAGCGAGGAACAAACATCCTCAAATTCCTTCCCATTAAGACGTTGCACCATAGCTCTGGTGAGGTCATCTGCTTAGGACATCGCATCCAGATTCACTTTATTGGATGAAATAGCACAGTCCATCACTTCCGAGTGATCCCAAAGTTACATATGTAGGACAAGAATCCACAGGCGTGCATCGACTACAGGCAAGGCAATAAGCATGTGCATTTAGAGCAGAAAGCTTTCATAATTACAATCAAAATACAAGTGGATAACACTCCTACAAACTCCACAATAAATATATGATAAAGATACATGATTAATAGCAACCAAAATTAAATTCGAAAAATTAAACCAAAAATTTTTTTAAAATTTTTGAAAAAATGCCTACATTCCAGAAGGGAACATGATGAGCCCAAGGGCATTCTGATAGAGCCTAAGTGTGGACAAAAACCAAATTTTTTGAGCTACACTACCGGAATCATAATCCATGTATCCTACAGCAATCCTACAGTAATATAAAATGAAATACTACATATATTTGAGGATGTTGCCAATGTAAACAATGTCAATGGAAAAAACAGGAAACAAGACATCAGGCACACAAAAAGGCCCAAAGTCAGTAACCCATCTAAATCCTACCAGATGCAAAGCTAAATCTTCATACAAAGAAAAAACGATACATCAGATAGAAGTTGCAAGACCAAAAATGACCCAACAACCTTAGGGTGAGGACATAACCATGGGGAAATACAGAATAAATATTCTGTAATACATGTTAAACTCCCAAGAAATTTAATAAAAAATTTCAATAAAAAATATCCAAAAAGCTTAGGAGTTTAACAGGAAGTGTCCTTGGAAGGATAGGGAAGGAACAGTTAACAAACAGTGGAATAATCATTAGCAAGAATGATGACATCCGGTGTATGTCCCGAAAATGGGAAACATGAAATAATTTTATAATTGTTATAAAGTTAGAGCCCTGAACATTTGAAACCACCGTTGTTCACTTCCATCATCCATTAACAGCCTTGGATCCACCAATTCTTGCATTGAATTGTTGTCTGGCATCCTCAAAAAAGGAGATTTTAAAGCACAGATGTCAAATCATTGTTACTGACTTTAGTGCTAAACAAAGAATGATGTTGCACCAATTCTGGTCTCTTCCTGACTGCTGCGCATGCACAGATGGTAAAAGTATGGAGGGCCAGATAGGACTTTTAATTTTCGGTATTGTATGCAAATTTGGGGGATTGGGGGTGGGGGGGGGCAAAATTTGTGTTTGGCCATTGATAATATCGAGTTTGCACCAGCTAGTCTGGGTTATTGGTTATTAGTATAAAAATACGTGAATTTTTTAATGATTTTTTAATCCATTTTAGACTTTATAATGGAGAATGCATTATTTTATAGCTGATCAGAAATTTAATTATTAACCTATTGAATATTTTCATAAACTTTTCATGAAATCAATTCATGGCTGCAGTAAAGCAGCAATGACTTAATTTGAAGAAGAATTCAATAGAGCTTGGATCACGAGGCCATAGTTAAGAGACCTACTCCTATTTATAAGGGTATATTTTGTCACAATGAGACTGTGTTATAACTCTTCTTGACGACAGAGTACTGACAGGAAACTCCTTCAGTTCTGTAAAGAATGACACATTTAGCTTGATTAGATCAACAACTATTTTTTATTGGTGTTTAAGGACACTTTCAGCACCTATGACTACATAATGACAGCAATACATGTATAAAATACAGTTAAGCCAATCATTTATACCTCACCTGTCCTCTTCTGAAGACTTCCACTGCCCACCCGCTGCCTTCCAAAAATACATATTGGAAGATTTTGTTTACTTTCTGCAACTAAGACCTGAGGACAGGGCTGACCCAAACCAGAGTTGCTGTTTGGGTTCTAAACATTTATAAAGTTCTCAAAAGATTAGCAACTAAAAGAAATTGATCATTTCATACTTACAAGTTTGACTTCTATTGGCAGGAATCAGAAATACTTGACCCATTCAGCAAGCAATCACAGATATAAACTGAATTTCACACAAATGTTAACCAACTTCCTTTACTAGACTTTAAGCTCAGCTTTCAGCAATCAGTAAATCAAATTTTAATTCAGCTCAGATACACTAATCTTTCAAAGAGAACTGAAATATTGATGATAGTAAGTTACCATTAGTAGTGGCTGTTGTTGATGGCTGTATTGAATTGTCTGTTTTCTGTTGATCAGCATCAGCCCCACTAGCAGATGCATCTTCGTCTTCATCTGAACTGTCTTCGGAGTCTGTATTCTTGAAAATTGCTCTGAATAAATCTACACTGCCAGTGTCTTCTTTTCTAGTAGTGTCTTCTTTCTAAAATAAGCTTCAAAACTTACAAAATACTTATTTTCAACAATAGGGCCTGGCGAATACCAGTTTGTTGCTCGAATTGAATATCGAATGAAATAGGATCATGGATTTCACATCGAATCGAATTTTGAATCGAATACCATCATGCCTGTTCATGCTGCAAATTAGTGTGACAAAACACCAACATTGACAGTACATACTAAATTGTCCTGAGACATCAATAAAGTCAACATATAAAGTAGGCACTCAACATAATTTATGTCTCTGACTCTCTGAGATAAATGTCTTCGATGTGTTGAAATGTGCTATTTGTATGATCTAAACTTTTATAAGACTTGCATTTGCAATTTTGCATTGTGTAAACGGAAGGGATCGGTATTATGTCTTTGTTGTGCATGCGTCGGTAACATCTGGGTTAACTTAATCATGGTTCTTCCATGTTGGCGTCTATCAGACTCTGTACTGATAGACAATAATGTGGAAGATCAGCATTAATGCATGCCATAATTAAGTTTAGGATATTCTAAAGTTACCAAAAAGCTGGTCAACTAATAAAGCCACACAATAACCTCTGATTTTAAAATCAATCAAGTCATATCTGACTTCATTAAAATCGGAAAATTACTTCAAATTTTTTCAGAGTTCGATCCACTTCTGAACAGCAAGGCAGATTTTGAATCAAATCAAACTCCTTTTAGGATTTCGAATTGAATTGAATATCGAAGCTTCGCCTGGCCCTATCATGACACACCCTTGAGTCAAAAGCAATCATTGTGTTTGGTATGAACAAGATCAGCAAAATCAAATAATTTTTTATGGACCAGCCAAAGTTAGAATGGAAGAAGAAACACTTGAATGGTGTGTGGCCTAATCCCATGAAGGACCTCTTCTTTAATCATCAATTTTCATGCAAAAAATATTAAAAACCTGGAAGTGGATAAAAACTGAACAAGAGCAAGGCAAAGCATTGTAAGTGCCCCTCCAACATTACTATGAATAGCTTATATTGCCAAAAAAATGTATATGTGTCGACACGTGTTGGTAACTATTTATATAGCTGAAAGGAACCTTCCCCTACCTATTTTAAATACATCACCAAGAAAAGAGGCTAATCAGTCAAGGCATCTTTGAGTTAACTGTAATGAGAACCAAAATCCAAATAGCTACTTTGCAGCCATACTGAATAATAAATCAGGACAATTATTGGGAGGAATTTTCCACTTCCCACCCTCAACATGTCACCAGAAGAGGAGTATGATTACGAAAGGTTTTTTTGAATAATAATAACACTTTGGCCAGCCGCTGATTTGTCGCGGTTCTCGGATGAGAAGGCCTTGGTTACCCCTGAACTCCCAACTGCCTCCCTGTTCCCACGCTTCTCCTCTCTTCCCAACATTCGGAGACGAACTGCTTGATGACATCCCTTGCCCCATTCTTCCCAATCTCTCCGATTAGCACATTAACCCTCTCCTTTGAGTCTCCCCCTAACCACATGTCCTTCATTCTCCCATCCCACTTCCCCATTATACTCCCAGTGAATCTCATTCTTTTAGACTGATACTTTGGGCATTCTAGAAGGAAGTGTTCCAGGGTCTCCACCATGTCCAAGTTACACATCTGGCACTCCCTTTTACAGTCTTTCCCACTTTTTCCCCTCAGCTCCAGGGATCGCAACCTCAGCTTGAACAGCAGTGACCCCCCAAAGGTGCCATCAAGGTACTCTTCAAAACCTGGCCTCTCTTTATCACGCAGGCCACCCAAAGACCTCTTTGATTTGACCCCCTCTCGCCAATTACGGTTACAATCCTCCATGACCCTTTCTCTGACGATTTTTTTACCCTGGTTTGCCCCAACGTCCAGGTCCGAGATCTCCAATGAGTAGTTCTCTACTAGCTCCCTCACTTGGACCATCCACCCCATTTTGATATTTGAGTTGAAAATTCGCAGGAACATTACTTTACACCATCGGCTGTCAGGGAGATTCACCAAATAATTAAGATAACCGAGTTTCAACAGGTCTATCCTGTCCTTGATCCTCATCCACCCAAGCTCACCCCTGATTGCTTCTAGCGCTGCGGCATTACTCGACCCCGTTATCCATTGGCCTGCATCGTTCTGTAAGATTTCCAAGCTCTTTACGGCCGTCTGGTTTAGAGGTACCACTTCCGTACCGTATGTTATACTTGGCAGCCCCACCATTTCCCAAATGGTTTTCCCCACGAAAACCTTATTGAAACTGTTTCTCCCTATAAGTTTCATTTGGTTAAGGATTCGCTTCCCCTTCAGAATCAATTTATTTGTGTGGTTTCGGTAGATGCCTCTTCCTGTAATGTTTATATTTACCCCCAAATACTCGTAATCACCTGTCTCTCCTACACTGAGAAGTTTGCTGCTCCCTTCCGGAATGCAGAACTCACCCACTCTCCACCTTCGAGTGGGGTCCACTTTGCGGCCCACAGGTATAACTTTGCTCTTGCTTTCATTAAGTTCAAGTCTCCATTTGCTCCCATATTTCCCAACAATTCCCAGCATTTTCGTCAGCCCCTCTTCGCTTTCTGACACTAGGACCATATCGTCTGCAAAAAGTTAAAAAATTTATAGTAATTTATATATTTTTTATACTTACCAATGACCCAGACTTAGCTGGTGCTAACTCTAACAAAACCAGGGCCAAACACAAATTTTGCCCCCCAATCCCCAAAATTTGCATCTAAAACAAAAAGAAATCATGTCCTAAAGGACCTCCATACTACGCCTCTACTGCGCATGCGCAGTGACGCAGTCGTCCCGAAATTGGCGCCAATTATCATTCTTACTGGCAGTGCCTGGTCAGCGCTATGTACTCAGCGGGGAGGCAAGAGTTCCCAACTCCAGGGAGGGCCATCCCCGTCTGGGTCATTGGTAAGTATAAAAAATATATAAATTACTACAAATTTTTTAACATTTTTATACTGTACCAATGACCCAGACTTAGCTGAATAGTAAACAGGCTGGAGGGCCTAGGACATAGAGGAAAATCCAATAAGCTCAACTATATAGTAAAGAGGTAACCCCTTAAGGAGAAAAGGAGTATTAGGCTTTACATGTATCTTTCTTATTTAATATTAAATTAGAAAGATACACTACCCTTAATAATTGAGCACAATAACATTCATGTTCTCTATTAACATCCAGTATAACCCTTATACTAATTATTTTTAAAGCAAGCCAATAAATAAAGCAGTCCAGAGAATTGAGACTCTTTATAGTCATTTAAAAGTGTCCGAGTATTGTATATTAAAGCCCGTTTGACACTTGACATATACAAATGCTTCACACCGAGCTACACTTTAAAAATAAGACATGAATGAATTTAAACATTAATATTACACTTTAAAACCATCCCGGAAGCGACTCAGAAATACTGACTTGGAGGAGGCATTCCCTTGCTTTTCAATATAAAGCAGGTGACCTAAGGGAACACCCGCCCCCCCCCCCCCCTTCCCCTTGCCCTGGGTCAAATAGCCCAGAGCGAAGAGGGCAGCCGGGACGGAGTCACTGCCGGAACAGAAAGCCTGCATAACTATAGTTGCAACTGTTTAGTGGACGACATTCTGAGCAACAGATAACGGACCTAAACAATGCAGGTCTCCAGAAATGGACTCAATATTTCTGAGATAAAAATTCGTAAATGTGGATGGCTGAGACCAATAAGCAGCCTTCATTAAATCTGTAATAGCAACACTATTAGCATAAGCCCAGGAAGTAGAAAGAGCTCTTACTTCATGAGCAGAAATCTTAAGCACAGACTGCTGAGAAGAAGATAAATCTTCATAAGCAGTACGGATAGTTAACTGAATCCATCTAGCAATAGAATGGACTGAAATGTCCTTTCTATTAGGCATCAAAGACAGAAAGAAACGTTTCCGTCCCTTTCTGATAAACTGAGATCTCTGTTTATAGATACGTAGTGCTCTAACAGGACAGAGTAAAGGCCTACGCCCGTCAGAAGACGGAAGAGCCTTAATAACAATAGGTTCCGGATATTTATTAGGAGCCTGATTCTTAGCTAAAAAACCCACATTAGTAGTGAAGGTGATAGTGTTCCCAACACTACGATAATGAGAATCATCCACCGGTAGTGCATGAAGCTCACTGACTCTTCTGGCAGAAGAGAAAGCTAAGAGAAAAGCTGTCTTATAAGATAAGAATTTGAAATCTACTGTCCCAAGAGGTTCAAATGGCTTTTCCTTCAATTTAAGGAGAACCCAAGCTAAATTCCACTTAGGAATTAATCTAAGAGTTCTGGGTCTATTTATCGAAAAGTTTCTAACCAACTTCGATAAAGAGACATTAGATCCAATTTGTAAACTATCATGATGTGCATAGGTATCAGATAACATAGATCTATAACCCTTTATAGTAACAGGCTGCAGTTTGATTTCGTCAAACAAGTATACTAGAAAGTTTGCCTGGTATAGAGGGATCAAATATATCTACAGAATGATCCCTACACCAACGACGAAAAACCTTCCACTTAGCCGCATAGTTTAGTGAAGAGGAGGTCCTCCTACAGTTAGAAATCGCGTCCACTGCTCGTCCTGTAAAGTGCTTGCCATGCAAGAAGGACCGCACA
The DNA here is from genome assembly GCA_031216915.1 of Pictodentalium vernedei. NCBI lineage: Eukaryota > Metazoa > Mollusca > Scaphopoda > Dentaliida > Dentaliidae > Pictodentalium > Pictodentalium vernedei. Next base: position 227,974,070 of record CM062295.1, read on the forward strand.
ACGGAAAAACGTGAAGGTTGAGACCTTGCGGGTTGTGATGGAGTTGGCGCGATTTCCCCTGCGAAAGAAGATCCTCTCGTGGAGGAAGCTTCCGCGGTAGGTCCCACAACAGACACCTGAGTAGATTTATCCACGGTCTCTGTGGCGACAGAGATGCTACCAACAGAATCTTGCATTGAGATTGTTTTATCTTTAGCAATACTTGTTGAATTAACGGCGCTGGAGGATACGCATATCCTATCATTCCGTCCCAAGGGATCGACAGAGCGTCTACTGCAAATGCTCTTGGATCCGGACACGGAGACACATACGTCTGCAACTGATTGTTGAGATGTGTCGCAAATAAGTCTATCATTGGCCGTTCCCTTTGGTAGCAAATCTGATTGAATACTTGTTTGTTGAGAGTCCACTCCGACGGCAACAAACGACCCTTTCGTGAAAGGGAGTCTGCTAGCACATTCATGTGACGGACCGAAAGAAGAACGTGATGTTCTAATGCAAACAGAAGGATTCTTTCCGTTAGATTGAACAACGGAACTGAATGAGTGCCTCCCTGATTCCGTATATACGCCACTACTGTCGTATTGTCGGATAGGATTTGGACATGAGCATCGTGAATAATGTCCATCCAGTGACGTAACGCAAGCCAAATTGACATCATTTCCTTGATGTTTATGTGCTTGCACAGGAATTGCGGATCCCAAAGACCCTGGCATCTCGAATCCGTTGGGATTAATGATGCACCCCAACCTGTTTGACTGGCATCCGTCATAACGGTAAAACTCGGATCCGGCAACTGCAGCGGAACTCCTTGAGTTAACCACTGAATGTTTGCCCAAGTCTGAATCTCTTGTTTCACTTGATCTGACAAGAGAACGTCTACATCGAGCGAATGAATTTTCACACTCCAATTCTGAGTCAGGAAAATTTGAAGAGGACGTGTGCGTAACCGCCCCATCGGAATGAGATCCGCGGCAGCTCCGCACAGACCTATCAGTCTCATAAATTCTCTCGCCATGACTTTGTCTGCGTGCAGACAATAGCGAACGTAACAACTGACTAATTTCGCTCTGGTTAACAGCAGACGAACGAGATTGTTGTGCGTCTCGAAGCTCATTCCCAGATGAGTGAATGACTTGGACGGCACCAGATCCGACTTCTCCTCGTTTACTATAAAACCGAGACGTCGGAGCAATAGAAGAAGATTCTGAACATCGTTCTGAAGCGTTAACTCGTTGCCGTACCTCTGAAGAATGTCGTCCAGGTAGGCCGACGTTACCGCAGACGAATGAGCTCGGAAGTAGATCATTACCGAGTTCATTACCCGAGTGAAAGCCCAGGGTGCTAGATTCAATCCGAAGCACATCGCCCGGAATTGATACACCACTCCAAGGACTGCGAAGCGTAGATACTTTCGGAATGTCGGATGTACCATGACGTGAAAGTACGCATCTTTGAGATCTATGCTCGTTGCATAATCGTTCACCCGAATACTCGCTCTGACCGATCGAATCGTCTCCATATAAAACTTCGGAGCGACGAACAACTTGTTTATCCAGCTCAAATCTATGACTGGACGGAACGAGCCGTCTGGTTTCGGAACCAGAAACAGATGGCTGTAGAATCCCAGAAATTCCTGGTTTTCTACGACCTCTACTGCGTTCTTCATTAAAAGAGACTGCACCTCTGATAACAGAGCGTCTCTTTTCTGTGGATTTGACGGAAGATGAGTCCACTTTGGACTTCGAGTTAATGGAGGCTTTCGTTTGAAGGATATCTTCAGACCTTCCGAAGTCACTCCTCTCACCCAAGGGTCGTCCGTAATCGACGCCCACTCTTGTGAAAAACTCGACAACCTTCCGCCAACCGGAACGCGATAGAGGTTTAAGCCATCACCTCCTGGACCTGCGAGGCCTGCGGTAGGAGAAACCACGTCTTCCACGACCCGCACCTCGCCTCGTCGACCTCGGGGCGTCCGACCGATTGTCCCGGCCTGAAGGACGTCCCGAACGAGAGTCGCTATCCTGACGGTCTCTCGAATAAGACCAAGAGGACGCACCGGAACCTCTATAGGAACCTCTCCTGGGCGCATTAGACCCAGAAGTGCCTGTCTTATTCGTGTCTGCTGTATCCGACTTCTTAGGAGCCGATCTGAACAACAGAGAATCATTAGCTTTCTTTTTAATTTTATCATAAATAGCGGAAAGCTTGCCGTCAAAGAGAAGTTCTCCTGAGACCGAAGCGACTCTAAGAGAGTTCTTCACCTTAGAATCCACTAGTGTGGATGTAGCTAGGGCTGCGTCACGTCTAACCAACTCCAGATTTGCCACTGAAAGGGCGGAGTTACACGTGGAATAAGCTACTGCCCTTGAAAGAAGTCTTAAAGAGGATTGTATATCCTGAAACTCTTCCCCTTGAAGGCGCAGTGATAACGCCTTAGTAAGGTGATCTGCGTAAGATAAGGCATCTAAATTGGCTCTGTTAGACGCAATAGCTGTTTCCAACACCGCGGTTGGAATAGAAGCTGACGACGGTAATGATAGCTCTAAGTCTTCCGCCTCGTCGTCCATACGCAGAGGAACTCTCGGTATACCCTGTCCTGCCGTATCGAATTTATTCCTTGCATTAATGAAAGGCAGGTTGAGAGTATTAGCGGACAAGAAACCTGCTTTCCCCGTCCTGGAAGCAAGTTTAAATATAGCGTCGTTCAATAATTCAAATGTTCTAGCAACATTATTGGACTGCGACGGAAACTCGGGAGCGATGTCCCTGAACCGCTCAAAAAATTCAGAGTCCAATGACGCTATAATTCTCTTGTCCGGAAGCGTGTCCGGAAGCGCAGCAGTCTGGCCCGACGGAACAACTTGAGGGAGAAAGTGCCGGATGAAGTCCACGGCAACTTTATGTTGTTCCGAAAGGGATAGCTCCAAGTCATCCGTATCCCTTTCACCATCCGGTCGGACCTCATGATGTTCCCGGTCGTCCGCCCCCGATGCTTCGGCGGAGCGTACCGACCCAGCGCCGTCGGATAATTCTCGATCCGACACCGTTTCTGTCGGCTGCTGGGATGCTGCGATAAGCTGTGCTATCTGCACAAGAATGTCCGGCGTCGAGACCTGCGGAGGTGCAGTCTTTCGCTGCTTCACCGAGGGCAGCTCCGCATGAGATGGCTCCCGCATACTTTTCCTATGCGAACGTCCAGAGTCCATCGGTCTCGAATCCCTGGCTGCCGGATGGCGTGACCTGGTCGCCGAAGAATCCTTCATCGGCGAAGCTGGTAATATATCGGCGGTCACGCAGCCAAGGTGCGGTCGTGTGCGCTGACGAGAAGAGGAAGCCTTAACAGTCTCTGCGGACTGCTTATACAACGGAGCGTCCCGAGCGACGGACGTATGCTCCGCTAAAGACACATTTTGTACCACAACATCTGGTCCCAGATGTTGTTGTACGAGAGAGGGACCTCTCTCGCTCGCGGCCCGGCTGGACCTGGACGAGCTAGGAACCGGACTAAAAGGCTTCCTCCGTTCTCGCTTACTATCCGCCGTCACTGGGTGTGCATCTATTATGTTTATAGTGCTCGCATCACCCAAAATTTCCTCTTGGACCGCATCGGACGAACCCGGCTGCCGAACCATTCGGTGAATGGACGCTACACCGGGCGAGCTAGCGGACGACATTTGTCTAATCTCCATGAGCACTTTTGCCGCTAGCTCTGAATTCATTTGTGACGACGGACGCACACTTGAAGAAGATAACATGGAAACATCACCCTGTTCTGGTTCCTCTGAAATAGAAACTGAGAGAGTAGAGTGACCTTGCGGAGAAAGAGCCGGCATCGCTCTTTCTCCAGAAACAACATATCGTGACACACGTTTCCAATGTTTCTCATCCCAATGTTCACATATAGGACAGGGATTAATGCGAGAACACTGACTACAATTAATACAATGATCATGAAAGTCAGAGGAAGATTTCTTCCTATTACAATTTGAACAACGACCCTTCATTGTGAAAGAACAACAATAAGTCCTAGTTACTCGCAAAAACCCCTGACACAAAGATACATAATAACATGATCCATTAATAAATGAAAAAACAATTGCAAAACAAAATAATTTTGAAAAAATATTTTTTCAGCGAAGCCCAAGTTGCTGAAAAGTAACGTTGAGCCCCGATGGATCCGATGGCAAAGTGTGGTCAAAAATTTTAAATTTATATAAAATAATTAATGAGACACTTTCGGATAATATAAATGTATCTTATAATGAGATAAACTACAACAAAGGCAAACAGCCCCCCTCAAAAAAGGCTGTTGCCAATGAAAACAAACAGTGTAAAAACACCAGAAAACATGACTCCAGGCACTGAAAAAACTGGCCCGGAATCAGTCATCAATTACACTCTATCTGATGCAAAACAGAGACTCCCAGGGGAGAATCTGTAGAACATCAGATGGAAGATGCAGAACACAAACGTTATACACCCATGGGTGAAAACGTAACTATGGGGAAAATAACAGAAAACATTCTGTAACCAAGCAACTCTCCCAGGAAATTTTAGAAATGAAATTTCTCAAAAATATGCCAAAAGCATGGGAGAATTGCAAGGGGGGACTTTAGAAGGCTAGGGGAGAGGAAACACTGAATAAGCAGTGCAACAATTAGCAAGAATGACAACAAGAGGCCCATGCCTCGAAAATAGGCAACTTAACATAATTTCATCAAAAAATTTTAAGTACAGCCCTGATTATTTTTTGCCACTTCTTTTTCCTCTCCTCCTTCTATCCTCCTTAGAATCACATTTTCTCCAAAAATTACGTGTCTGGCATCCTTTAAACTGAGATTTACAAGCACAAAGATCAGTGAGATGTTGACTGATGAAGGGCCAAACAGAGAATGATAATTGGCGCCAATTTCGGGACGACTGCGTCACTGCGCATGCGCAGTAGAGGCGTAGTATGGAGGTCCTTTAGGACATGATTTCTTTTTGTTTTGGATGCAAATTTTGGGGATTGGGGGGCAAAATTTGTGTTTGGCCCTGGTTTTGTTAGAGTTAGCACCAGCTAAGTCTGGGTCATTGGTACAGTATAAAAATATAGCCCTGGGATCTTCAAGTCCCCAACTGCTACCCCCTCGTCGCTACGCAGGAGTTCATCTCCTAAATCTTTGATGTACAATGCAAACAGGATTGGCGAAAGGATACATCCCTGTTTTAGGCCTATCTCCATAGGCACACGTTTTGTTGTAATGTTTCCCAGGCTAAGTTCACTCTGTACATCTTTATATAATGCTTTCATAATTCCAACAAACTCGCCTCCTAAGCCCAGAGCCTCCAGCTTGCGCCACATACCCTCCCTCCATACTCTATTGTATGCCTTTTTGACATCCAAAAAGGCCATAAACATCTTTTTCTTTTTTGCTTTCCCGGATTCTATCATTTGGGATAGCGTGAAAAGATGGTCGGTTACTCTCCTTCCCTTCCTGAAGCCATTCTGGATTTCTCCCAAAAAACCCTTCTCCTCAATTACCTCCTCTAGTCTCCCATAAAGGACTTTACAGAAAACCTTTCCAATGTTGCTACTGACAGAGATCCCTCGATAGTTAACCAAAACGTCTTTTTCCCCCTTTTTGTGAATAAATGTCACTTTGCTTTCCCTCCACTCCTTTGGGACCTCTTGTTTTTCTATGGCTAAATTGAATAGGGCAGTTAGGCTTTCCAAGAGTTCCTCTCCCCCTTTTTTGATAAACTCGTTAGGAATTTCGTCCACCCCTCCCACTTTTCCATTCCTCAATTTTGAGATCACCCTTCGCACCTCCTCAGTTTTGATTTTGCTGCACACAAAGTCCGAGAGATTTTCCTCGACCTGGTTCGGACACTCCGGTGGGTTCCCCATGCCCCATCGCTTATCGTTTACCTTTTCCCAGTGCTTGACTAGTTCTAATGCGATTTGATCTCGCTCTTCTGTAACTCTGCCATCTACTTTAATGCTCTGTTGGTTATTCCCTTTGTTACGTTTGTTCACCCATTTCCAAAATACGCTCGAACTCGACCCCCCCCCCTGTCGTTCTTATCGTCCTAATAAGACTGCTATTTCGCACTCTCCGGTTGTCGTCTTTAATCTTGTTTACTTTATTTTGTGCTTGTTGGTATTCTTCCTTTGCTACCGTGGCCTCATTGCTTTCCACCCCCTTAAGTTTTCTACTTCTCCTGTATGCAGCACATTTAGCTTTTCTAACCTTTATGGCCCTTTTCAGTTCTTCGTTCACTCTGTACCCAAGTTCCCGTGTTGGCACCTTAATCTTTCCTACACTTTCCTTCCCTGCCTCCACTAGGCTCGCAACTATGGCATCGGCCATCTTCTGGACACTACCCCCCTTGTGTACGGCTGCAAGCTTTGGGTTCAGTTTTTCTTTGAACTTCGCCCAGTCGGCATCCTTTTTGAGTTCCCAAATCTCCTTGAAGCTTCCTTTCCTTTTCTCTAGGTTTTTGGCCCTCATCGTCACTGTAATCAAGTTGTGATCACTATCCAACTCCATTTTGCCCTCATCATCCACTTCTACCCTTATCACCTCCCTCCATAAATTCATAACTATGAGAATGTAGTCAATTATTGATTTTCTGTCGTTTCTCTCCCAGGTCCATTTCCCCTTACATCTAGCGTCCCTGTTCAGAATCTTCAGACCGAGCTCATTTGTGAAGTTCAACAGCTTCCTTCCATTCCTGTTGACTTTCCTGTCCCCACCCTCTATGCCTTCTTCCTTGTCACCTATGTGTCCATTAAAGTCGCCCATCAGAATTATACCGAGCCCCCTGTTTTCTAGTTCAGTGATATTGGACCTTAGTGTTGAGTATATCGAGTCATTCCACTCGGGTTTACTTCCCTCCACCGCACAGTACACAATCCCAAGGGCAATACTTTTGTTTCTCAGACTGATCTTTACCCATCCAATTTCTTTTGACACATCAGCCGAGGTGATGATATCTTCCAGATCTGTAATCAGCGACGGTTTTAAATCCTCTTTAATGTACATGCCTACCCCTCCCCCCTTTTTCTGGCCTTCTGTTCGCCCTACACCTATCCACACACACCCGCTTACTTGGTCTACCCGTTCCTCGTGTCTTACCCACGTCTCGCTTAAGCCCATAACATCAAACTCCTCTGCCTCGATCAATGTAGCAATTTCACTTACTTTCCGGTGGAGACCCTGGATGTTGCTATAACCCACTTTCAGGGTACCGAGGTTCATTGGCTTCCGCCTACTGGGCCCATTGTTTTCTGGTGCTAGTCTTGGTAAACTTATTATGTCCCCCTCACTCTTGTTCACCCCACCTAAGTCCACTCTCGTTATACTTGCCTCTGACCTCCCACCCCGCTCTTCTCCAAAAAAGGCTCTGCTACCCGTAGAATTTTATCCCCTAATACCCGTTTCCCCGCCCTGCTAAGATGCAGCCCGTCACACCCATACATGCTCCCATTGCCCCAAAACGTGTCCCAATGGTCGATAAAGGGAATTCCCAGATCAACACAGTAGTCCTCTAACTCTTCATTTAGAGCCAAAATCCTTGAGTTCCGTTCGTCCCCACCTCCAAGGACAGGAAGGACCCCGGATACAACTACCCTTGCATTCCTACTTAGCAGTTTGCCGACTAAGCCTCTATACGACTCCACCAAACTTACTGACCTTCTCTCCCTGATATTGTTGGTCCCCACATGGACCACCACTACCGGTTCTGGTCCTGACCCTGCCACAATGCCATCTACCCGGTCCCTGAGATCCTCCACCTTCGCCCCCGGAAAGCACAAGACTGTTCGATTGGAACTATCAGGACCACAAACCACATTGTCAATCCCACGTACAATGCTGCTCCCCGCTACAACTAATTTTCTTCTTCTGGCCCCAGTTCCTATATCATCTGCACCTCCTCTCGTTTTGCAAGCTCCTGGCCCCCTCTTTCTCTTGACCGCCCTCCTTACCCCGACTGGCCTATCATCATCAACAACCATCTCACCCCCCACACTTTCCCCCTCACTCTCGTCCCCAGGGGTATCAGAGTCTAAAACACTAAACCTGTTTTCTAAACACCGCCTAGCAACCTTGGCAGCCTTACGCCGACTCTGGCTTCCGGACTCGACGCAGCCCTGACCTGACGCCACCTTCCGAATTTTCCTACTAGAACCCCCCTCCTCAGTTACACCCCCCACATCAAGCATTATTCCCCCACGTTTCCTGCTTCCCAGTTTCCTCCTTGAGTCCACAACGACCTACCACCCACCTTCCACCTCACCATCATAGGTAACCTTCAACGGGGTAACTCCAGATACACCGGCCCTCCCCAACCTCCCTCTCAGCTCTGCAATCTCATGCTCGAATCCAACACACTTCTCTAACAACTGTAAAATATCACTGCAATTCGCACATACCCCACTACTCTCCATTGACCGACCACCACCATACCTCATATTACACTGTCTGCATGCCTCCGGATCCTCACTCTCCCCCACCTGCACCCCTCGACTCACCTCCCTCAGACCTCCCTTAACACCCATACTTACCTCCGTCTGAACACCCGTCGTACACTTATCATTCATGATTACAAATAATATACAGAATCCAATGACCAATAGCCAAAATTACAAAGAGGAACTAAAAATTTGAGAAAGCGGTCGAAAACGTAAACACAACAAAACAAAACACCGAAAATGACCCGCGCGAAGATAGGGAACACGCCACTAAAATCCGACAGAGAAACTAAACTAAACACTAAATTAACTGACCTAAACCAAAATTAATATGGCTGCTATGACAAAATAAATTTTGATACTGAATATGGAATCGAAACAATTATTGAATGGAATCTTCCACTTCCCATTCTCACTACATCACCAAGAGATGATACTGATCAATCAAGGCATTTTTGAGTTAATGGAAATTAAACTTTTTTAGTAAATTTTGTTTCTCAACATACCTACCACAATTGTTTACAATTGGCTGTAACGTAAGTGCAAGCCCTACTTCGGAACTAACTCAAGCTAAGAAACTTTTCCAAACAAGATGGAAAAGTGAAAGAGTGCAAAAGCACGAAAAAGATCGAAAAAGGGTCGAGCGAGACCAGTGCTTGACATTTCAGGTACCCTCTCTCTGCACACCTCTTCATTTACCGAGTGCATGCACAACAACCGTGACGTAAATTCCGTACTTCTGGCAACGAGAAGTTTGTGATTTAGCGGGGAGGCATCAATATCAAAGATATCCCCAAGGAGGGTGGGCCTCTGGTAAACAATTGTGGTAGGTATGTTAAGAAAAAAAATTTACTAAAAAATTTTAATTTCTTCTCAACCTACTCACAATTGTTTACAATTGGCTGAATAAACAATAGGAGGTGAATCACATAACCAATACCAACAAGAGCAGCAGAAAGAAAATGCAAGGAGGGCAGAGAATAATACCGAAACCTGTTACCGAAGAAAGAAAGAAGCACCGGAAAAGAACAAGGCTGAGCAATGCACAATCCCGATAAAAACAAATTTAACGACAACAGCCTGAGCAGCAACGAGAGGGCCTAAAGAAAAAAGGTCCTCAGATTGCTGCTGTAGATGGCGGAGATAAAAGGAGGAGAAAATAGAAGTATTCCTCCAGTAAGCCGCATTCATAACATCCCTGAGCGAAACAGAAATGGAGAACGCCCAGGATGTAGAAACGGCACGAACCGCATGAGCATTAAACCGGTTTGAAACAAGATCCGAAGCAGACAAGCTGGAATAAGCCAGCTTGATTGCAAGACAGATCCATCTGGAAATAGAATGGGAAGAGATAGACTGCCTCCTAGGAATGAGAGACAGAATCTCTTCTGACCCCTCCAAATGAAGTGAGTGTGATTAATGTAAGACTTGATCGCACGAACAGAACAAAGATGAGGCCCCCGGTCATCGACAGTAGGGAGAGCCCGAATGCAGATGGGAGGAGGTACCGAATCAGGAAGTTGATTCTTGGCCAGAAAAGAGCAATCAGTAGTGAAGGTGACACTGTTAGCCTCATTTCTGAAGAAAGCAGAATCAACGGATAGCGCATGAAGCTTACTGACACGTCTAGCAGAAGCAAACGCTAGAAGGAAAGCGGTCTTATAGGTGAGAAAATGCATATCGTTCTCAGATAAAGGCTTGAATGGCGCCCCCTCCAAACAATGCAACACCCATGCCAAGTTCCACTTCGGTGTAAGACGCAAAACTTGAGGCCTCTTCAAAGAGAAGTGCCGAATTAGTTTGGAGAGAAAAAGATTACGACCGATGCACCACATACGAGAAAGTATCAGACAGCATAGACCGATAGCTCTTTATTGTAATAGGGTGAAGTCAAAAAGGTATACCAGAAAATCCGCAATTTGAGCGATTGACAGATTACGGTAATCCACATTTTGAGCTGTACACAGTGGCAGAAAACCTTCCACTCAGCAGCATGAGTCATGCCAGTGGAATGTCGCTGCGATGCAGAAAAGCACTCCACTGATCATCTCGAAAAACCTCTACATCGGAGACAGGACCTGATAAAAGACAGGTGTGAAGGGACAGGCTCACCAGGTTGTTGTGATACTTCCTGGGACGACCCTGGGAAAGAAGATCGCGATGTAGAGGTAGAAGAATCAGCCGATCTGCCAACAGAGGCCGCAGTAGATTGATCCACACCCTCTGTGGAGACAGAGGTGCGATCAGACTGATCCTGCAACTGCAAGCACGAATCTTCACCAACACTTGCGGAAGAATCGGTGCAGGAGGGAAGGCACAGCCGATACAACCTGTCCAGTCCAGAGACAGAGCGTTTACTGCAAATGCCAGTGGATCTGGACAAGGAGAGACAAACGTCTCTACCTGATGATTCCAGTGAGCGGCGAAAAGGTCAACCAGAGGATGCCCAAACCCCCCACCCCCCCCACCGCTCGCTAATCGCCTGAAACACCGACCGATGCAGCATCCATTTGGTGAGAAGGACACTGTCATGTAGGGACAGGGAGTCTGCTAGGACGTTGAGATGCCCGGGAATGTGCCGAATGGTCACCCAAGCATTTACATCCCGCGCCAACAGTAGAAGATCCCGAGACAGCCAATACATGGGAATCAAATGTGTGCCTCCTTGATTCCGTATGTAGGCCACCACTGTCGAATTGTCCGAAAGAAGTAGGACAGTGTGGTCCGACAGGTAAGAGATCCAAAGCCAAAAACTTAACAGAAGAGCAAGGAGCTCATTCTGGTTGATATGAACGGCCACCTGCTCGCTGTCCCACTCGCCGTGAGTAGACAGACAGAGAGGATCCAATATCGCACCCCAGCCCCGATTGCTGGAATCTGCAGTAAGGATGCGATCGGCCGAAGAAAGATTCAACCAGGGAACATCGGCCCAAGGGTGCAGGTGACGAAGCAGGGACAGAGGAAAAGGATGTTCCAGGTCCAGAGGATCGACATTCGGATGCCAATGATCCAATAGGAAGTGTTGGAGAGGCCGGACAAACAAGTAACCCAGTGGAATGAGATCTGTCACCGAATCGCAAAGGCCCAGCATCCGAAGGAACGTCCTGGCCGAGACCGAGGAAGATTGGAGCAGGTTCCAAGTCAAGGCGGAAAGAATCGTCGCCTGAGCATTGGGAACCAACACCACATTGTGAAGAGTGTCAAAATCCATTCCCAAATGACGAAATTGCTGAGAAGGAAGGAGATCCAACTTCTCGCAGTTGACTCTGAAACCCACCGATGCCAGTAGGCCAAGCAACCGCCAGACATCGGACTCCAGCATTGTGGTGCTATTGGAGGATGTCGTCCAGGTAGGCTGACGAAGGCACAGCCGACTGAGTACAGTGAAAAGTGAGCACATGTGACATCAGTCGGGTGAAGGCCCAAGGAGCCAGGTTCAAACCAAATGGGGAAGAGCTTTGAATTGAAAGACTTGATCCCAAAACGAGAACCGAAGGTATTTCCGTGACGCCAGATGAATGGGTACATGGAAACAGGCAAAGTCGTCCTGATGAACTGAATGTCGAACCAACCGGAAAGTCTCCATACTGAAACGAGGTGCTATAATGGACTTGTTTAGGATCCTCAGATCGATGACAGGACGAAACTGGCTGTTTTTCTTCGGCACCAAGAAAAGTCTCGAGTAAAATCCCGGTGAAAGGGTGTTTCTGACCATCTTGATCGCCCCTTTGGAGAGGAGATTGTCGATCTAATGCACCAGAAGGTCCCGACACAGAGAATCGGAAGGGACCTAAGTCGGGAGGGGCACTCGAGATAAACAGGGGTGCCGACAGAAGTTCAGTCGCAGACGAGATTGGATGACGTCGAGGACCCAAGGGTCCGACGTTATCTCTGTCCAACGGTCGAAAAACAGCGACAGCCTTCCCACGACTGGAGGCAAATCGAGGTGAGGACCTTCATTTGCGGCCTTGACGAGGCCCACCGAGAGGAGAAACCATCCCCTTGGGAAGCAACATAGTCCGGAGACTTTTTTCCTTGATGCTGCCAGCGACCCTGGCCGTGTCGGTGCTTCTTCTGAGCAGAAGGAGCGGACGGAGCAGAAGGCGTGGCTGATGTCACTGACGTGGCTGATGCAGCAGGTCACTTGGCAGGCTTGGAATGACCACCACCCAAAGCAGCAGGTTGGTCCAGCTGTCGTAACAAAAGCTGGTCCTTCGAATGATGAAGAACCTCACCACGGACAGCTTCCACGGAACCATGGAATAGCCGAGGTCTAACCAAAGAAGCAGACCTCAGAACAGTACGTTGCTCAGAAGAAAGGGATGGAGAAGAATCCAACACCGCATCCTGGCGTGCAAGCTCCACAGAGGACCACGACTGGATGGTCACAGATGGCTGGTTTGAAGGCTAAATGTCTGGCAATAAGCCAAAGACAAAATCCAAAGCCTGCCCCAAGACTGACGAGGGGGCCCGTCGCCTTCAATAAAATCGTCAATCTCTGTAGCAGAAGAGACATAGCCCAACTCGGGCTGACCAGGAGGAACCTCCTGTGAATACTGAACAGCATCCAAAGGGCTAGGCGAGAAATCTCTGCGACCGACCAAAGAAGGTTGTACCTCAGGTGGCACAGGGAAGCCAACTTGAGGGTTGCTAGAAAGCAACTGGGTGAGCACCAAAATGGCCTGTCGCAGCAGCGCCCGATGGAGTGTCTTCCCAAGGGACCCTTCTAGCAGAAGAACCCAAATCCTCAGAAGGGACCGACAACGAACGTCGATCAGCAGACAGAATAAGGAGACGGTGAGAAGACACCGGAGGATAGTCCCAGGGGCAATCACTGACCTCTGCGAAACAGAAGGCCCTGCCTGCAAATCCTCTAGAGAGACCGACGGCGTACGCCGATCGGTAGCTGGACCTGGGACACGATGAGAAGACACCAGAGGATTGTCCCAAGAATGACAGGAATCTGCCATGGCCTCTGCAAGATAGAAGGCCCCCAACTGCCCATCCTCTGAGACCGACGACAAGCATCGATCGACAGCCAGACTTGGAACACAGTGAGAAATCGCTGGAGGAAGGTTCCAAGAGTGACAGCTAACTGGAGCTGTCACTGAGCTCTGCCGAACAGCTGGCCCTGGATGCCAATGCCCCAGCCCCATCCTGCTGGTCGGCACACCAGAAGGGGAAGGCAGAACAACAAACAATTCGCTCGAGGGGCGGGGAATCGCTGCTGAAGCGACTGAATGGACCAACCGACCAGGAGCAAACCTAGCCAGATGAGATGGAGCAGACAGCAAACCCACACAGCTTCGCTGAGAAGCCAGGAAAAGCTGAGAACCCAGAGACACACCAGCAGATACATCCTCGGACCCCCGAGACTGTACACCATCCCCAGAAGAGATGGAAGAGCCACTATTCTATAAGATAGGATCAGCAGGAACAACTTCCCCAGCAACTGTCGACGCGCTGGAGGCAAATCGGAGAGTGTCACCGAGCTGACCTCGGAGAAACTCTCGACGAAAACAGCCGCCTCAAGGGTGACATCAGAAGCCAAAGGAAGAGAGGCCACAGTCTCCACTTGAGGCATCACAGCACCAGCACCGTCAACAGTTGCAGAGGAACTTGCTACAGAAATAGACTGATCAACACCCTGCGTGACAGAGTCACCACATGCACTCCCAAAAATGTCCAAAGAGGCAAGGCTACCCTTACCCTGAGAACGAGGGGTTCTAGCCCTGGAGAGAACCACCTTGTTCAGAGATGCCCAGAACATAGAGGACCAAACCCCACAAATACCACAGGAATGGGCCTGTGTGTGGCAATTGTTGCAAGTGACACAAGTAGCATGAGAATTGTCTACATGTTTCACCTGCAAACAAGAGGTACAAGGAATTGTTTTAGGCATAATAATAATGCTTTCAATTGGGAAAAAATCCCCAAGCTGATCAAAGAAATCAAGCTTCCCACTGACGGAAAACCAAACAACAATGCTCACGTTTACACGCGGGGGAAAAGCAAAAAAATGTATGAGAAGACAAGCAAAAATGAGCATAAATAATATAATAATCAATTTAGAGCTTGATAAAGGATACAGTCCACTTGCACATTAATTGACAAGAAGCACATACAAAATTAAGTTGTTCACGAAGATAATAGCAAATAAGCAGTATGAGTCACAAAATTTCCGACCATGTCACAATGGCGGAAATAAAAGGAATTGACTGAGCTGAGCGCCAGTCTTGCTCGACCCTTTTTCGATCTTCTTCATGCTTTTGCACTCTTTCACTTTTCGAACTTGTTTGGAAAAGTTTCTTAGCTTGAGTTAGTTCCGAAGTAGGGCTTGCACTTACGTTACAGCCAATTATAAACAATTGTGAGTAGGTTGAGAAGAAACCAAATTCAAGATGGCTGCCATGAAACCCATATTGAATATTGAATGTGGACAATTATCACAATGAACCTTCCACTACCCTCCCTCAACATATTATCAAGAGATGAGAATGATTAGTGAAGGCATTTTTGAGTTCGTTGATGAAAACCAAAAATATATGGATGGACAAAAATGCCAGGCAGACATGGTGTTGACATAATGCTCCCTGCTCATTAGAGGTCAGGGAAAGGTCAGGCACATAAAAATCTCACCCCCTGTTACTTATCCCTTGAATATTTTAGTTTCGAATGTTGAAACTTTTGATTGGAAAAGCTTTGGAAATTCTTATTTTGTCAATAATGATTTTTCATTTGTTGTTGAGAATATGATCCTTTGGACAAAATAATTTTCTGTGCATCAATCACACATACTATCTACAAGTTTGTAAAAGATTTCAATTATAAATTTGTCATACAGAGAATGTGTTTTATTTATGGTACCACATTAACATAATACATACATTCTGTGTTTCTTGCTTCTCTTCTGAAAGTTGTTCTACGAGATTATCAGCAGAAGGGTTTAATTTACTTGTTGTCCCAGATCCATCTTCATCATGTATCAAATGACTGAATATTGAGGCCATTTTTGGTTTATTTCGGTTTCTATTTGCATGAAGCTCTTTCCTCTGTCCTGACCCTATGCTTTCATCATCCAGATGACTGAATATGGAAGCAGATTTCAGTTTTTCACTTTTTATTGAAAATTTAAAGGGATTTGCTGAGGATGTTGGTTTGTCTTGATTTTGATCTGCAAAATGAATAATGGAAATATTTTAAGACAGCTTAGGCAGAAGACAATTTTTCATACCACGTGGTGGTGTTTCCTTTCAAATTGCAAGGAAACAACATCGTCATGAGGAGTGCCTATGGGCCAGAAATGAATACTCCTTTTCATCGACAAGTAATTTTTTCCCCAATTTTCTGAGGGACAGAGGTCCTTTTGTTGTTGTTAACCCTTTAGCTAACACAGTATTTTAAAAATAAATTAAATTTCACATTTTTAAAAAACAAATTTTACAATTTACAATGAAACCACACAAACCTAGATATCATTAGAACCAGCTCAATGAGCTGGTTCTAATGATATCCATATTTGTATGGCCTTATTAAAGAAACGTCACAGAAATTTTATTCTGTGGTAGCTTAATTCTGGTTAATTTTCTGGCCATTTTTCCACTATGTTAGGTAAATGGATTAATCCACAAAACAAACCTGAAAATAGTTGGAATCAGAAATGTAACTCCAAACACTGTTATATGGAAAAATTAATGTTTCCAATGTTGAAAATTCCCATAATGGAGTTGCAAATTTAACATTCTCATCTACTTTTCATGCATATGGTGATCCTGCTAGGTTTCAAGAAAGCTTATCCATTTATGCAACCTGTAGGGTGTGCTGAAGAAATCCAAGAAGGATGCCATGGGAGCATTTGTGCACAACCAACCATCGTTCTCATCACACCAAAGAAGCAAACTGAGTTTCAAGAAAATTGATGCATAAGTTCAACTGCAGAATGCTCTGAAGACATCCAAGATGGCAGTCATGGCAGCTATAATGTGGACAAGGGAGGGAGCTCTGGATAAAACACCCAAAACAGACAATCCTCCCGGTTGGTGGAAAGGTTTAGTAGAGTGTATTAAATGTCCCAGAGCGGATGGGTTTGCAATTGCTTTCAGCTGCAGTTGTCCCTGCTCAATTAATATACACATTTCATTTACAGTTGTGCAGTCATGCTAGAGACACATGTTTCCTGGTATTCTCTAAATCTTAATGCCATCTGACCTTCTGTCAGTGCACAGAATTGTAGTTTTTAGGCCTCGATTCCCATTGACCTATTGTCAATGTATAGAAATGTATTCTTTAGATGTCACCGATCACTGACCTACTGTCAATGTACATAAGAATATTCTCTGCAAGTTGGCGATCACTGGCCTACTGCCAATGTGTAAATTAGGCATTCAATCTGGAGCTCTCTATATATAAAAGGGTAAATATCTAGGCACTGTCCCGGGCCAATGCTGAAGACTCACTAAACAATAGGGTGGGGTTAACTGACGTTAAAACAGGATTTAAACAGATAGAATATTTATTTTGCATCTAAATATATTGAACGTTTATACTTAAAATGTTGGTGGTACTGTCACATATCCTTATTATTTCATAGTAAATAAATAGGTCAAACCCTTCTTTGAAGCCAATAAATTCCTATCTTGCCAATGCCGCCTCCCATTAAATAAATTAATAAGTACTAATTTATAGATTTCATAGACTCAGCCACCGATCATGATTTAACAGTACATTTCTACATGTGGAAGTGATAATCCAGTAACCCAACACCGGCTACCATAGCAGTAGTAATTAACACTATTCCAGTGTGACTATAAACAATAGCAAGGTCAGAGCATAATTTACGATGCGAAGGTTGTGCAGTTCGAGTCAACAAAAACAAGCAATCACTATGCTTTGCCGCAACAAGTTATCAAAACTTCACAGGAACAAGTACCTTTAAAGGCAATATATCTTCAGGTATATACTTTATTTGTGAAACAATTCTGTGTGGAGCATTTAAGGCACGATGTTTGACGAATGGAAGACCAAGAAGAACCAATCGTTGGTCCTTATATACCCTAAGACCAGACCAAACCAAATAGGTTTGAAAGACGAATTCTACTTGTTTTTTTCATCTCAGCTGTAGCACCAAATAAGGAAAGCGATGCTACATCACAGCTTTAGGGGCTCACGTGATTGGTAACTGGGTCAAGGTCCACTTTACAAAAATCACTCAACGCTGTGTCGAATATTGACGTAAAATGTGAAAAATAGACCAAATTAAAGTGAATTACTCTTGGATATATATACTTTTCCAAGAAAAGAGAAACTTGGCAACTTAGACATAAGTGAGAAAATGGAATGACACAGGTTTTTTATGATTAATATATGTTTGAAGCGGACAAGCTGAAAGCCGGTTCACATAAACAGTGAAAGCACAGAAACTGAAATATCGATGAAAACACGACGATTAACAATGGCATATGACGTATTTGCCCTATATTTTACAAAAATAAAACTGTTACGAATTACAAAAGTTAACTACCGGGAAAGGGTTTGGTGATGAATAGACAGAAATACTGGAATTACTGATACTGATAGTCGTATGACAACACAAAACATTGGTACACCTCAAAACTCAAATAATATGACAAAGTGGAAACTACGATGATATTATAAGTAATATAACAGGACATCAGTTGTCTATAATGATCTAATAAAGGATATTTTAGACCTGACAAATATAACTAGAACTATCACTGAAGGTGATTAATACCCCCGCTTTGGGTTTTTAGAGGAATGCACTTCTGATCATGTAGGCAAAGGCCACAAGGAAATGTATACATAAAGATCATTTTTGTTGTTGAAATTTGTATTTGCATGTGGCCTTCCACAGAACAGCACTGAATACTTAAAGAGGCCACACATATATGGTTTACATTTGGAAAAACACATTTACAATGTGCAACATGTATATTACATGTAATGCTAATGTTTTCAAAAAGAACCCAACCATTTTTGTAATGACATGAATGCAAGAGAGCAAGATATGAAAAAGCAAGTTTGAAAATAAAACTCTTTGATTCTTTAGATAATTGATAGAAAAATGTTATTAAATATAATTTCATGATTTCTAAGTAAACGATTTTTAGTGAGGAAGATGAGCTTTGATAATGACATAAAACCATAATAAGTAAATCACCCAGAAAAGGTTAAAATATAATTTGAGGGGCTGATGGAGAAAAGTGCCATCTCAATTCTCTAGCAGTATGGAGTTGGTTGGCATCTTTCTGCAATAGACCCTCAAATTATTATGTACAGTAAAACACTACTAATGGGCAAACACTTTTTTCAAACAAATTTTTCTTGGAGTTTGGATCATGAAGTTTGGATCATGAAGTTTCAATGGTAACCCTTGAAAGTAATCTTACCCTATAAGCAATTTTCCAATACTTCTTCCATGCAGGATCAAACATGAAATCTTCTAAAATGCAACACGCGAAATTTGTTTTAATGTTATCACATAAGCATGTTTGAGAAGATAACCTCTCCGCAGATGAAAAGTTTGGAAATATGCGCATTTCACTCATTAGTGGTCATGTTTGAGAAGTTTCATCAAAATCGGTTCATTAATGTAGGAGGAGTTGCGAACACAAGAATCCCATTTGAAAACCCATAATAAATCCAAGTTAAAGGGAGATAACCTGGTTAAAATTGTCGCAGATCAAAAATTTGGGAATATGCATATGTTCACTTAGTTGTGATAATGTTTGAAAGGTTTCGTCAAAATTGATTGATAAATGTAGGAGGAGTTGCACGCACAAGAATTTCATGTAGAAACCCATAATAAATCTAAGTTAAAGGGAGATAACCTAGTTAAAATTGCCACAGATCAAAAATTTTGGAATATGCGCATATTCACTTAGCAGTGATGATGTCTGTAAACTTTCGTCCAAATTGATTGATAAATGTAGGAGGAGTTGCACACACAAGAATTTCATGCAGAAACCCATATTAAATCAAAGTTCAAGAGAGATAACCTGGTTAAAATTGTCGCAGATCAAAAAGTTTGGAATATGCACATGTTCACTTAGTAGAGATGATGTTTGAAAGGTCGTCCAAATTGATTGATAAATGTAGAAGGAGTTGCGCACACAAGAATTTCATGCAGAAACCCATATTAAATCAAAGTTCAAGAGAGATAACCTGGTTAAAATTGTCGCAGATCAAAAAGTTTGAAATATGCACATGTTCACTTAGTAGAGATGATGTTTGAAAGGTTTTATCAAAATCGGTTCATTAATGTAGGAGGAGTTGCGCACACAAGAATTTGTTCGGACGGAAAGACATAATAAATCTAAGTCTGGAGATAACCTGGTTAAAATTATCGCAAATCAAAAATCTTGGACTATGCGCAAGTTCACTTAGTAGTGATGATGTCTGAAAAGTTTTGTCCAAATTGATTGATAAATGTAGGAGGAGTTGTGCAAACAAGAATTTCATGTAGAAACCCCTATTAAATCAAAGTTCAAGAGAGATAACCTGGTTAAAATTGTCGCAGATCAAAAATTTTGGAATATGCGCATGTTCACTTAGTAGTGATGATGTTTGAAAGGTTTCTTCAAAATCGTTTTTTTAATGTAGGAGGAGTTGCGCACACAAGAATTTGTTCGGATGGAAAGACGTACGGATGGATGTATGGACGGATGTACGGATGGACATACAGGGCGATTCCTATATAGCCCCCACTTCTTCGAAGCGGGGGTATAACCAGGAATGTTTAAACCTAGCAATATTAACAATAAAAAGATAATACATCTTTTGCACTTAAAATAGCGAATCTAATAGTAGTAATACAAATTTCAATTTCACTACACAGCCAACCATGACTAAAATAGGACATTCTCATTAACTCATTATACTAAGTTAGCCTGCTGAAATTCAAAGAAAATGATAAATTCATAGTAATTTGTATATTTTTATACTTACCAATGGCCCAGACATAGCTGGTGCTAACTCTAAATTATCCAGGAAAAAAACACAAATTTTGCCCCCCAATCCCCAAAATTTGCATCAAAAACCGAAAATTTAATGTCCTATGGGGCCCTCCATACATTTGACAACTGCGCATGTGCAGTGTCCAGGAAGTGCCGAAATTGCCACCAAATATCATTCCTTCTAGACTGTCTGCTAAATGTTATAGTCAGCGGAGAGGTATGAGTGCCCACTCATGGGAGGGCCGTCCCTGTCTGGGCCATTGGTAAGTATAAAAATATACAAATTACTATGAATTTATATTTTTACACAGTAACCAATGGCCCAGACATAGCTGAATGGTAAATAGGTTGGAGGGCCTAGGACATAAAGGAAAATCCAATAACTCAACTACTACCAATAGATTATCTCCTACAGGAGAATAGGAGAGCACGGAATTACATATGTCCTTCATATTTAATAAAATAAGAAGGACATAACACCAACAAAGTAATTGAGTGTAACTCCATATATAATACTCTATTAATATCCAGCATAACCCATTATGCTAATTCGGGGAAGGGAAGCCAAAATATAAAGAAAGTCCAGAGAATGAGACTCTTTATATTAAATTAAAAGTGTCCGAGGATTGTATACAAATGCTCATTTGACACATGCTTCACACCCAGCTACATTTTAAAAATATTACATAATTGTCATCATAATTGCTTCCACTGAGCTACACATTAAAACCATCCCAGTACCGACTCGGAGCTACTGACATCGGAGGAGGTCTTTCCTTGCTTTTCACTATAAAGCCAGGTGTTGATAAGGGAAAACCATCGCCCCCCCCCCCCCCCCTCCCCCTTTACCTTGTTCTGGGTCACACAACAACAGAACGAAAAGGGCAGCGAACAGCATCAATGCTGGAACGGATTACCTAAATAACTATAGCTGTAAACATTTTCATGGATGACATTCTGAGCAACAGAAAGAGGACCTAAACTTCTAAGGTCACCAGAGATGGACTCTATATCTCCAAGGTAAAACCTAAAACCTAGTGAATGTAGAAGGCTGTGTCCAGTAGAGAGTAAGCCCAAGAAGTTGACAGCGCCCTGACTTCATGCACTGAAATCTTATTGACAGAACGCTGATCTGAAGAAAGATCATCATAAGCAATACGTATTGCTAACTGGATCCATCTATCCATAGATTGAACAGAAATATCCTTTCTGTTAGGAACTAATGATAGAAAGATGCGTTTCCTTCCTTTCCTAATAAAATCAGATCAGCGTTTATAAATGCGCATAGCCCTGACTGGACACAGCAATGGTCTACGATTGTCCACAGAAGGCAGAGCCGAATGATAATAGGCTCTGGCCTTACATTAGGAACTTGATTCTTAGCCAAAAAAACGACTTGTGTAGTTAAAGTGATGATATTCCAACACAGCGATAGTGAGAATCGTCCACAGATAACGCATGGAGTTCACTAACTCTTCTAGCGGATGCAAAGGCTAAGAGAAATGCAGTTTTATAGGTCAAAAATTTGACCTGTACAACGTCTAACGGCTCAAACGGAGCTTCTTTGAGCTTCAACAGAACCCAGGCTAAATTCCATTTTGGAATTAACCTGCGAGTTCTAGGTCTATTAATCGAGAAATTTTTAACCAATTTGGATAGAGAGACATTAGACCCGATATCCAAGCTATCGTGATGAGCGTAAGTGTCTGATAGCATAGACCTATAGCCTTTAATAGTGACGACTGCAATTTGAGAACGTCAAACAAGTAGACCAGAAAATTTGCAATGTCTGGTATGGAAGGATCATAAACGTCTATTGACTGATCCTTACACCAATGGAAGAAAACCCTCCACTTTGCTGCATAATTGCGTCCACTGCTAGTCCTGTAAAGCACTTCCCGTGCAAGAAGGACCGCACAACGGAAATACATGAAGGTTGAGACCTTGCGGGTTGTGATGCAGTGTGCGTGACTTCCCCTGATAAAGAAGGTCCTCCCGTGGAGGAAGCGCTACTAACAGAATCTTGCAATAGGATTGCTTGATCTTTAGCAAGATCTGTTGAATTAACAGAGTTGGAGGATATGCACATCCTATCATTCCGTCCCATGAAATCGAGAGAGCGTCTACTGCATACACTCGAGGATCTGGACATGGCGACATGTAAGTCTGCAACTGATTGTTGAGATGTGTCGCAAATAAGTCTATCATTGGTTGATCCCACTGGTAGCAAATCTGTCTGAATACCCGCTTGTTGAGAGTCCATTCTGATGGCAACATGCCGCCCTTCCGAGAGAGCGAGTCTGCCAACACATTCAGATGACCCGGAATATGATGGATAGACAGTTGAACTTGATGATTCAAGACAAACAGAAGGATTCTTTCCGTTAACTGACATAACAGAATCGAATGCGTGCCATCCTGATTCCTTATGTACGCTACCACTGTCGAGTTGTCCGACAATATCTGAACATGAGCGTTCTCTATAATGTGACTCCAATGCTGTAGCGCTAGCCATATTGACATCATTTCTTTGATAATTATGTGCTTGACTAGGAACTCTGGGTCCCAAAGACCCTGGCATTTGGAGTCTGTCGGAGTCAGGGTCGCGCCCCAAACGATTTGACTCGCATCCGTCATAATCGTGAAAGCCGGATCCAGCAAATGCAGCGGAACTCCTGGAGTTAATCACTGAATATCTGAACTTTTTGTTTACTTGGTCCGTTAAAACAATATTCATTTCGAGCGAATGCATCTTCACACTCCAGTTCTGAGTAAAGAATATCTGGAGAGGACGTGTGCGCAAGTGGCCCATCTGAATAAGATCCGCAGCCACACCGCACATCCCATCAGTCGCATGAACTCCCTCGCTGTTACTGCGTCTGAGTGAAGACAAAAGCGAGCATAACAACTAACTAATTTCACTCTGGGTAACGGCAGACAAACCAGATTGTTGTGAGTTTCGAAGTTCATACCCAAGTGGATGAACGACTTGGACGGAGCTAGATCCGACTTCTTCTCGTTTACTATGAAACAGAGACGTCGGAGCAGTAGAAGCAGACTCTGAACATCGTTCTGAAGAATATCTTTGTTGCCGTATCTCTGAAGAATGTCATCCAAGTAAGCCGACGTTACTGCAGACGAATGAGCTTGGAAATAAGACCTTACAGAGTTCATTATTCGAGTGAACGCCCAGGGAGCTAGATTCAGACCGAAGCACATTGCTCGGAACTGATATACTGTCCCCTAAACGGTGAACCATAGGTACTTTCTGAATGTCGGATGTACCATGACATGAAAGTACGCATCTTTTAGATCTATGTTTGCCACATAGTCGTTCACTCATATGCTCACTTTTACCGACCGAATGGTTTCCATATAGAACTTTGGAGCTACGATAAGTTTGTTTATCCAGCTCATGTCTATTACTGGTCGGAACGAGCCATCTGGCTTTGGTACGAGGAACAGGTGACTGTAGAAACCTAAAGATTCGTGGTTTTCTATGACCTATATTGCATTCTTTTGTAGAAGAGAGCTTACCTCCAAAGGGAGAGACTCCCTTTTTGACGGGTTTGACGAAAGTTGAGTCCACTGAGGACATCGTGTTACCAGTGGTTTGGCTCGGAACGACAATCTTAGTCCTTCCGAGACTACATTTCTCAACCACCGATCTTCCAGAATGGTTATCCAGTTTGTTACGAATCTTGATAACCTCCCAACAACTGGAACACAACAGAGGTCCTGATCTTCACCTGTAGGACCTGTGAGGCCTGCGGGAAGAGAAACTACGTCCTCCCCGTGAAGAGCCTTTGCCCGTCGGCTTGGGGGCATCTGACCGGTTGTTTCGGCCCGACCCACACCCCCTACCAGAGTTGCTGAATTGACGATTTTGCGAGTAATTGTAAGAGGATTTCATATATCCTTGTGAGGAGTTTCCTCTGAACGATTTTTGTCCAGAGCCTCCTGCTTTACTCTTCTCTGCCTGTGCGGTTTTATTCGACGCCGACTATTTGACGCTTTCTTTGTAGCTTGGTCATAGACCAGAGAAAACTTATCGTCGAACATATCATGTCCTGATACACGAGTGACTCTAAGAGAGTTTTCCACCTTGTCATCTATTAAAGATGACAATGCAAGGGCTCCATTACGTCTAACTCCAAATTAGCCACTGCAAGGGCGGAGTTATACGTGGTAAACAGAATAGCCCTGGAAAGAACCCTCAAGGACGAACAAACATTCTCAAACTCCTTTCCATTGAGACGTTGCGCCACAGCTCTCGTCAGGTGATCTGCTACGACATTGCGTCTAAATTCTCTCTATTTGTAGAAATTGCCGTCTCAATTGTTTCCAAGCGAATAGTAAATGAAGGAGGTAAGGCAAAATCTAGGTCCTCAGCCTGCTCATTTAAACACAGCGGTACTCTCTGGACACCTTCCCCTACCATTTTAAATGGACGTGGTCCAAAAGACGGTATCCGTACGGAAGATGAGGAAAGAAAGCTGCCTTTTCGCTTCCCACTGGAAAGACTGAATATAGCGTTGTTTAGGAGAGCAAATGTGTTCGACGCTAGTTTCGACAGCACTGGGAAGGATAGGACATCCTCCCTTGACCGGACATAGTCCGCATCTAACGACGATAGCAACCTTTTATGTGTAGATGCAGCAGTCTGATTCGCTGGAACAATCTCCGGAAAGTATTGATGGATAAAATTCATCGCTACCATGTCTTGTTCCGAAAGGGACGGGTCCGTATCCTCCAAATCCCTTTCTGCATCCGATTGAATCAGAATTTCCTCGCGGTCCTCTGCCTCTGAGTGGGCAGATGACTGGACTGACCCAGCATCTTCGGACAGCTCGTGCTCCGAGACTGACTATGCTGGAATGATGCAATAAGCTGCGCTATCTGCGACAGCAGGTCTGTAACCAAGGTCTGAGGAGCAGAGGTCTTCTGTTGCTTGGCTGCTGGCTGCTCCTGGGACTGTGTGTCCACAACGGCTCTCTTCTGCAGATGTCCCATCGAACGAGGTCTCGTCTCCTTGGCTACTGGATGCTATGACTTTTTAATAGACGAGCGGTGCTTGCTTGGCGATTCCGGTAGGATATCGGTAGTGTTGGGAATCGGTATGAAAAACCATAATCGATGATCAGTTGCCTCAACTGACCGATGATCGATTATTAATCAATTAATAATGGCTTCCATAATCTGCATCCTAAAACTTGATCAATGTGCTTTTATTATTCTAAATTATTTTAAAATATTGCCGGTATAATTTATTCAGATTTTTCTGCTATTAGTTTCAAGTATTGTTATTGTGTAAGGTAGGGTAAGTGTACAAGTAGCTTAAAAATTAATAAACTTAATTGTCTCTCTATCTCTCCCACACCCCCATTTCCATGCCTCTCTAATTTTGTTTCTTTATCTTAATTCAAAATAAAATAAAAAGGCATTATTAAATACATTAGACTCCTTTTATTGCTCAAAAATCTTCTAGAATCTCAGCTCACTCATAATCCCCCGGGGCCAAAAAGCTCCAGGTCGAAATGGTTGGGCCAAAAAGCGCTGGACCAAAAAGCAAGCATTTTTGGACTGTTGATAGTCGCCATTGAAAGTATAAACTCAACAAAAAAGTTTGCATATCACTTTTAACATGTTGTTTGATCTATTAAACTCATGTGCAATGGTGTACCACATATACAGTTGATATGTTACGGAAATACAAACCAGTTTTTCATGTCGCAGGCAACACCTTGTCTTCTGGAAATGAAATCTCTGCAATGGTTTTTGTACCACTTCTCAGCTTCCAAAGTTTCTTAGTTTTACTCGGTTTTACTCGAGTACACAAAAGTTAAAAAATTTATAGTAATTTATATATTTTTTATACTTACCAATGACCCAGACATAGCTGGTGCTAACTCTTAAAAATATAGGGCCAAACACAAATTTTGCCCCCCAATCCCCAAAATTTGCATCTAAAACCAAAGAAAACATGTCCTGAATGGCCCTCCATACTTCACCTCTACTGCGCATGCGCAGTGTCAAGGACGTCCTGAAATTGGCGCCATTAATCATTCTTATAACCAGTGCCTGGTAAGCGCTATGTACTCAGCGGGGAGGTATGAGTTCCCAACTCCTGGGAGGGCCATCCCCGTCTGGGTCATTGGTAAGTATAAAAAACATATAAATTACTATAAATTTTTTAACATTTTTATACTGTACCAATGACCCAGACATAGCTGAATAGTAAAAAGGCTGGAGGGCCTAGGACATAGAGGAAATTCCAATAAGCTCAATTATATAAAATAGAGTCATCCCCTCGAGGGGAAAAGGAGTATTAGGCCTTACATGTATCTTTCTTATTTATGATAAATTAGAAAGACACAACACCTTCCATAATTGAGCATCATAACATCCATGTACTCTATTAATATCCAGTATAATCCTTATACTAATAATTTTTAAAGTAAGCCAATAAATAAAGTTAGTCTAGAGAATAGAGACTCTTTATACTCCTTAAAAGTGTCTGAGGATTGTATAATAATGCCATTTGACACGTGATATATTCAAAAGCTATACTTTAAAAACTATGACTTGAATGAATTTTTAAAACATAAACTTATCACTTAAAAACCATCCCAGTAACAGCTCAGAATTACTAACTCCGGAGGAGGTATCCCCTTGTTTTCATAATAAAACAGGTGACCCAAGGGAACACCCTCACCCCCCCCCCCCCCTTCTCCTTGCCCTGGGTCAAATAGCCCAGAGCGAAGTGGGCAGCAGGACGGAGTCACTACCGGAACAGAAAGCCTACCTAGCTATAGTAGCAACTGTTAAGTGAATGACATTCTGAGCAGTAGATAATAGACCTAACAATGGAGGCCTCCAGAAATGGACTCAATATTTCTGAGATAAAAATTCATGAATGTGAATGGCTGAGCCCAATGAGCAGCCTTCATAAAATCTATAATAGCGACACTATTAATGTAAGCCCAAGATGTAGAAAGAGCTCTTAATTCATGAGCCGAAATCTCAAGCACAAACTGCTGAGTTAATGATATACCATAAGCAGTACCGATAGTTAATTGAATCCATTAGCAATAGAATGGAGCGTAATGTCCTTCTATTAGGCATCAAAGACAGAAGAAGCTTACGTCCTTACTAATAAACTGATATCTGTTTATAAATACGTAAACTCTAACCGGACAGAGTAAAGGCCTATGCCCGTACGAAGACGGAAGGACCTTAATAACAATAGGTTCCGGATATTTATTAGGAGCCTGATTCTTAACCAAAAATCCAACATTAGTAGTAAAGGAAATAGTGTTTCCGATACTACGAAAGTGAGAATCGTCCACCGATAGTGCATGAAGCTCACTGACTCTTCAGTAGAAGAGAAGACTAAGAGAATAACTGTCTTAAAAGGTCAGAATTTGAAAACTACTGTTTCCAGAGGCTCAAATGATTACTTAGCTAAATAAGAACCGAAGCTAAATTCCGTACAGGAATTTAATCTAAGGATTCTAGGTCTATTTATCGAAAAGTTTCTAACTGACTTAGATAAAGAGACATAAGACTCAATTGTAAACTATCATAGAGTGCATAGGTATGAGATAACATAGACCTATAACCTTAATAGTAACAGGCTGCAGTTGATCTTGTCAAACAAGTATACTAGAAAGTTGCAATGTCTAGTATGGTGGGATCAAAAATATCAACATAATGATCCCTACACCAACGACGGAAGAGCCTCCACTTTAGCCGCATAGTATAGCGAAGAAGAGGTTCTCCTACAGTAAGAAATCGCGTCCATAACTCGTCCTGTACAATGCTTGCCGTGCAAGAAGGACCACACAACGGAATATGTAAAGGTTGAGACCTTGCGGGTTGTGATGGAGATGACACGATTTCCCCAGCGAAAGAAGATCCTCTCATGGAGGAAGTTTTCGCGGTAAGTCCCACAGTAGACACCTGAGTAAATTTACCCACGGTCTCTGTGAAGACAGAGATGCTATCAACAGAATTGTATTGTGGATGTTTATCTTAGCAATACTTGCTGAATCAACAGCGTTGGAGGATACGCATATCCTATCATTCCGTCCTATTAGATCAATAGAGCGTTAACAACATAAGCTCAGGGATCCGGACATGGAAACACATACGTCTGCAATTGAATAGTGAGTTGTGTCGCAAATAAATTATCATTGGGCGCTCCCATTGATAGCAAATCTGATTGAATACTTGATTGATGAGAGTCCATTCTGACGGCAACAAGCGACTCTTCCGTGAAAAGGAGTCTGCTAATACAATCAGACGACCCGGAATATGACGGACCGAAACAGAACTTGGTGTACTATAACAAACAGAAGGATTCTTTCCGTTAAATTGAATAACGGAATCGAATGAGTGCCTCCCTGGGTCCGGAGATACGCAACTACTGTCGTATTAACGAACAGGATTTGGAGATGCGTTTCTGAATAATGTTCATTCAATGACATAGTGCAAGCCTAAATAACATCATTTCCTGGAAGTTAAGTGCTTGCCTAGAAACTGCAGAACCCAAAGACCCTGGCACTTCGAATCCGTTGGGATCAATATTGTACCCCAACCTGTTTGACTGGCATCCGTCATAATCATAAAACTCAGATCCGGCAACGGCAGTGGCACTCTCTGAGTCAACCACCGAATGTTTGCCCTAGTCTGAATCTCTTGCTACACTTGATAGACAAGAGAACGTGTATATCGAGCAATTCATAGATTGCTGAAAAGTTGCCGTCGAAGAGAAGCTTCTCCGAGACCGAAGCGACTCTGAGAGAGTTCTTCACCTTACTATCCACGCGCGTGGATGTAACTAGGGCTGCATCACGTCTAACCAACTCCAGGTTGCCACTGAAGGGCGGAGTTATACATGGAAAAACTACTGCCCTTGAAAGAAATCACATTGAGGATCATATCCTGGAATTCTTTCTCTTGAAGATGTAATGATAACGCCTCAGTAAGGTGGTCTACGTATGATAAAGCGTCTAAGTTAAGCCTATTAGACAACATTGTCGTTTCCAACATCGTGGTTGGAATTGACATAGACGGCGAAAAAGATAATTCCCAGTCTTCAGCACCGCCATCTAGATGCATATGAACTCTCGGTATGCCCTGTTCTGCCGATATAAATTATTTCCTAGAATTGAAAAAAGGCAGAATAGAGCATTGCGGACAAGAAACTAGGCTATCATGCTTGGTAGCAAGCTTATATATAGCGTCGTTAAATAATTTGAATGTTCTAAAGACATTATTGGACTGTGTCGGTAAGTCAGGGACAATGTCCCTGAACCGATCAAAAACTCCGTGTCCAATGACGCTATTAGTCTCTTATCCAGCATCGCAGCAATGTAGTCCGACGGAACAACCTCTGGAAGATAATGCCGGAAGAAATGTATGGCAGCTTCTGTTGTTCCGAAAGGGAAAGCTCGAAATCGTCCGAATCCCTTTCGCCATCCTGTCGGACCCTATAAAGTGTTCGGTCGTCCGACCCTGATGCAACAGCAGAGCGCACCGACCAAGCGCCGTCGGATTATTCCTGATCCGACCGAGAATTGTCGTTTGCTGGGATGCTGCGATAAACTGTGCTATTTTGGATAGCACGTCCGCCACTGAGGCCTGTGGAGAAGCAGTCTTACTATGCATTGCCGCTGGAAGCTCCGTATTCGTTACCCCGTGCATACTTCTATTATGCGAGTGAACGGAGTGTATAGGCCTCCTGTCCCTTGGCTACCGGATGGCGTGACCTGTTCGCTGTGGAATCACTGAATGACGAAGCTGGCCGGATACTCAAGGTCACGAAGCCAATGTGTGGTCATGTGCGCTGCTGTGAGGATGAGGAAGCATTATCGACAGTCTCTCGGACTGTCAATATAACGGAGCGTCTCAAGCGACGGACATATGCTCCGAATGCGAAATGTCTGTACCACAACATCCGGTCCCATATGTTGTTGTACGAGAGAGGGACCTCTCTCGCTCGCAGCCCGGATGGACCTGGACGAGCTAGGAACCGGACTAACAGGCTTCCTCCTATTTGTCCTCTAATCCGTCGTCACTGGGTGTGTACTAAAGTCTATTATAGTGCTCGCATCACCCAAATCTCCTTCCTAGACCGCAACGGACGAACCCGACTGCCGAACCATTCGATGAATGGACGCTACACCGGGTGAGCTAGCGAATGTCAACTCCGTCGATCCTACTAGGGACCTCTTAGGCGATTGACGTATTCCATGAGCACTTATTGCCGCTAGCTCTTCATTATCTATGACGACGGAGGCACACTTTGAAAGACATCTCAGCAACTTTGCGAACAAGAAACCAGACATGCTTGTTAATAGCAAGCATATAATAATATATATAGCGTCGTTCAATAATTCGAAAGTTGTGCGACATTATTGGACTGCGTCGGAACTGAGGGACGATGTCCCTGAACCGAACCAAAAAATTTCTGTGTCCACCGACGCTATCAGTTTCTTATCCGGCATCGCAGCATTCTGGTCCGACGAAAGAACCTCTAGAAGATAAAGTCAGATGACATACACAGCAGCTTATGTTGTTCCGAAAGGGAAAGCTCGAAATCCTCCGAATCCCTTTCGGAATCCCGTCGGACCGGATGAAATTCTCGGACGTCCGTACCTGCTTCCACGGAGCGTCCCGACCCAGCGTCGTCGGATAATACATAATGCGACAGAGATTCTGTCGTTGCTGGGATGCTGCGATAAGCTGTGCTATTTGGGATAGCACGTCCGTCACCGAGGCCTGTGCAGTAGCGGTCTTACGATGCTTTGCCACTGGAAGCTCCGTGTACGTTGACTCCCGCACACATTCTTAAGCGAACGTCCGGAGTCTGCAGGCCTCGTGTCCCTGGCTACCGGATGGTGTGACCTGGTCGCCGATGATTCTCTGATTGGCGAAGTTGACTGGATATCCGAGGTCACGTAGCCAAGAGCGGTCGTGTGCGCTACCATGAGGATGAGGAAGCCTTATTGACAGTCTCTCCGGACTGACTATATATCGGAGCGTCCCGAGCGGCGAACGTATGCTCCGAATGCGAAACACTTTGTACCACAACATCTGGGGCCAGATGTTGTTGTACGAGAGAGGGGCCTCTCTCGCTCGCAGTCCGGATGGACCTGGACGAGCTAGGAACCGGACTGAAAGGCTTCCTCTGTTCTCTCCTCTAATCCGCCGTCACTGGGTGTGCATTTGATTGATTTATAGTGCTCGCATCACCCAAAACTCCTTCTAGACCGCAACGGACGAACCCGGCTGCCGAACCATTCGAGGGAGGCACACTTTTGGAAGACATCACGGATACATCACCCTGATCATGATCGTCTGAAATAGAGATTGATAAAGTAGAGTGACCCTGCGGGGAAAGGACCGGAATGGCCAATTCCCCACTAACATACCGTGACACACGCTTCCCATGTTGTCATCGAAATTAACACATACAGAACAGGAGTTAGTGCGAGTACACTGACTACATTATACAATGATTTTGAAAGTCAGAGGAAGATTTCCTCTTATTACAACTGAACAATATCCTTTCATTGTGAAAAGAAAACTAAGTCCTAGTACTCGCACCAACCCCTGACAATCAAAATACATAAACATGATCCATTAACATAGAAAAAATAATTGAAATCAAAAAATTTAGAAAAAATATTTTTTCAGAACAGCCCAAGTTTCTGAAAAGTAACGTTGAGCCCCAATGGATCCCAAGCCTAAGTGTGGACAAAAATTCTAAAAATATTTTAAACAATTTATGCAACACTTACGAACAATAATAATGTATCTAGTTATGATTAAATTAACATCAAGATATTATTTTCAAGAAATCCCCCCTCACACAGAGGGCTGTTGGAAATGTAAACAATAAGTGTAAAAACACCAGATCAAGACTCCAGGCACCCTGGCCCGAAATCAGTTTCCAATAATACACTATCTGATGCAAAACAGAGACTTCCAGGGAAGAAACTGCAGAACATCAGATGGTAGATGCAGAACACTACGCCTAACCACCCATAGGTGAAGACGTAAACATGGGGAAAAGAACAGAATTCATTCTGTTATCCAGCTAAAACTCCCAAGAAATTTTAGTAATAATATTACAGAAAATATGCCAAAAGCATGGGAGAATAGCAAGAGGGGACTTAAAGGAAAGGGAGAGAGGAAAACACTGAACAAGCAGTGTAACTTGATAACAAGAATGACCACAACAGGCTGTTGCCTCGAAAATAGGTAACTTAACATAATTTCATTAAAAAATTTTAAGTTACAGCCCTGATAATTTTCTGTCACTCATTTTTCTTCTATATCCTCCTTAGAATCACCATTTCACTAATATTTATGTGTCTGGCATCATTTAAACTGAGATTTACAAGCACAAAGATCAGTCAGATGTTAACTGATGAAGGGCCAAACAAAGAATGATTAATGGCGCCAATTTCGGGACGTCCTTGACACAGCGCATGCGCAGTAGAGGTGAAGTATGGAGGGCCATTCAGGACATGTTTTCTTTGGTTTTAGATGCAAATTTTGGGGATTGGGGGCAAAATTTGTATTTGGCCCTATATTTTTAAGAGTTAGCACCAGCTATGTTTGGGTCATTGGTACAGTATAAAAATATCTACTCGATTAATCAAAATAAAGGTCCAAGCGAGCAATGCTTGATGAATTCGATTAATCGGAACATCACTAGATATCGGACGTCACATAGCCAAGGCGCGGTCTTGTGTGCTGTACTGACTTGGAGGAAGCTCTACTGTCAGCCGTCCCCGGCTGACTAAATGACTGAGCGTCCCGGACCGATTGCGTGGATGTAAGCTCCAACTGAAGCAAGTTTTTGACTACAACATCTGGCCCCAGATGTTGTTGGTAGAGAGAGCGGGCTCTCTCACTTCCTCCTTTCCGTTGTCACTGGGTGAGCCTGATAACAGATTATAGTGCTCGATCTACCCATAATTCTATCCTTGACCGCTACAGACACAGCCGGTGTCGTGGTGCCCACTGCTTTATCAGACAAGCTAGCTGGTGACAGGGGTTTATGACCACGGGGGCGTGGTTTATTGCCCAGTCTAATATTTGAGAGCACTTTAGCCGCTAGCTCTGATTGACTATCATTTTGCGACGACGGATGCACACTAATGGACGGAGTCACGAAACCATCACCATGTTCTTGTTCCTCTGAAATGGAAACTGAAAGACTAGAGTGACTGTGTGGCAAGAGGACAGGCATAGTCCTCTCACCGCTAACAACATACCGTGACACACATCGCCAACATTTGTCATCCCAGTTGACACAAGCAGCACAGGAATTAGTGTGAGTACAATGACTACAAGACACACAAAATTTGTGTGAATCTTAGGAAGACTTCCTCGAATTACAATTTGAACAATAAGCTTTCATTCTAGAAAAATATGAAAGTCAGCAGTACTTGCACTTAACTCCCAATATACTGAAAAAGATACATTAAACAATCAATGAATCGAAAAAGATTTTTAAAAAAAACGTTTTTTGTTTTTTTTTTTAAATTTTGATTTGAGCCCAAGTTCCCAACCCCGAGCCCAAATGGATCACGATAGAGCCCAAGTGTGTACCAAAAATTTTGTTCACTGCCAAAAATTAAGGCTACACTATTGGAATAAGAAATGTACCTTACACTTATCCTAACATGAATTATTCATAGGAAAGTTACATGTAAAGGAAGCATTGTCAATGTAAACAACGCCACAAAAAACCAGAAACAAGACTCCGAGCTTCCAAAAATTAAGGCCCGAAGTCAGTAACAGACTTGACACTATCCGATGCAAAGCAAGGTCTTCCTAAGAAGAGAATGCAATACATCGGATGGATGATGCATGACTACAAACGCCTAAACACCCCTAGAGTGAGGACATACCCATGGGGATAAACAGAATAAACATTCTGTAAAAGTTAAACTCCCAAGAAATTTTCATATAAAAAAATTTCAATAAAAACACCAAAAAGCCTGGAAGTTTAACAGGAGGGCTTCAGAGAAGGATAGGGAAGGAACACTTAACAAACAGTAGCTTACTCATTAGGAAGAATGATAATTCAGGCGATACCACGAAAGTTAAAAAATTTATAGTAATTTATATATTTTTTATACTTACCAATGACCCAGACATAGCTGGTGCTAACTCTTAAAATATAGGGCCAAACACAAATTTTGCCCCCCAATCCCCAAAATTTGCATCTAAAACTAAAGAAAACATGTCCTGAAAGGCCCTCCACACCTCGCCCCCACTGCGCATGCGCAGTGTCAAGGACGTTCCGAAATTGGCGCCATTTATCATTCTAATAACCAGTGCCTGGTAAGCGCTATGTACTCAGCGGGGAGGCAAGAGTTCCCAACTCCTGGGAGGGCCATCCCCGTCTGGGTCATTGGTAAGTATAAAAAATATATAAATTACTATAAATTTTTTAACATTTTTATACTGTACCAATGACCCAGACATAGCTGAATAGTAAAAAGGCTGGAGGGCCAAGGACATAGAGCAAAATGGAATACGCTCAATAAAATAAAATAGAGTCATCCCCTGTAGGGAAAAGAAGTAATAGGCCTTACATGTATCTTTCTTATTTATGATAAATTAGAAAGATACAACACCTTCCAAAAATTGAGCTTCATACATCCATGTACTCTATTAATATCCAATAATCCTTATACTAATAATTTTTAAAGTAAGCCAATAATAAAGTAAGTCTAGAGAATAGAGACTCTTATACTCCTAAAAGTGTGTGAGAATTGCATAATCATGTCCGTTGACATATGCAATATTCAAAAGCTATACTTTAAAAACTAAGACTTGAATGAATTTTATAAACTTAAACTTCTCACTAAACAACCATCCCAATAACAGCTCAGAATTACTAACTCCGGAGGAGGTATCCCCTTGTTTTCATAGTAAAAACAGGCGACCCAAGGGAACACCCTCCCCCCCCCCCTTTTTCTTGCCCTGGGTCAAATAGCCCAGAGCGAAGAGGGCAGCCGAACGGAGACACTGCCGAAACAGACAGCCTACCTAGCTATAGTAGCAACTGTTAAGTGAATGACATTCTGAGCAGTAGATAATAGACCTAACAATAGAGGCCTCCAGAAATGGACTCGATATTTCTGAGAAAAAATTCATGAATGGATGGCTGAGCGCAATGAGCAGCCTTCAAAAATCTATAATAGCAACACTATTAATGTAAGCCCAAGAAGTAGAAGAACTCTTACTTCATGAGCCGAAATCTTAAGCACAACTGCTAAGCCAATGATATACCATAAGCAGTACGCTAGTTAATAGAATCGATTAACAATAAAATGGAGCGTAACGTCCTTCTACTAGACATCAAAGACAGAAGAAGCTTACGCCCTTGTAATAAACAGATATCTGTTTATAAATACATAAACTGTACCCGGAAAGAGTAAAGGCCTATGCCCATACGAAGACGGAAGGACCTTAAAATAATAGGTTCCGGATAATAGGAGCCTAACTCTTATGCAACAATCCAACCTAAATAGTAACGGAAGTATTGATTCCGAAACTATGAAAGTGAAAATCATCCATCGATAGTGCATGAAACTCACTGACTCTACAGTAAAAGAGAAACCAACAGAATTACTGTCTAAAAGGTCAGAATTTGAAAACTACTGTTTCCAGAGGCTCAAATGATTACTTAGCTAAATAAGAACCGAAGTTAAAATCCGTATAGGAATTTAATCTAAAGATTCTAAGTCTATTTATCAAAAGGTTACTAACTGACTTAGATAAAGAGACAAAAGACTCAATTGTAAACTATCGTAGAGTGCATAGGTATGAGGTAACAAACCTATAACCTAAATAACAACAGGCTGCAGTAGATCTTGTGAAACAAGTATACTAAAAACTAGCAATGCGTAGTATGGAGGGATCAACAATATGAACATAATGATCCCTACACCACGACGGAAGAGCCTCCACTTTAGCCGCATAGAATAGCGAAGAAGAGGATCTCCTATAGTAAGAAATCGCGTCCAAAGCTCGTCCAGTACAGTGCTTACAATGCAATACGGACCACACAACGGAATACATGAAGGTTGCGACCTTGCTGGTTGTGATAAAGATGACACGATTTACCCAGTGAAAAAAGATCCTCACATAGAAGAAGATTTCACGTTAAGATCCACAGTAGACAAGAGAGTAAATTACTCATGATCTCTGTGAAGATAGAGATGCTGTCAACAGAAATGTATTGTGGTTGTTTATCTTAGCAATACCTGCTAAAACAACAGCGCCGGAGGATACGCGTATCCTATCATTGCGTCCTATAGATCAATAGAGCGTTAACAGTATTAGCTCAGAGATCTGGACAAGCCAACACATACGTCTGCAATTGATTAGCAAGCTGTGTCATAATAAAACATCATTGGGCGCTCCCATAGATAGCAAATCTGATTAAATACTTGTTTGTTGAGAGTCCATTCTGACAGCAACAAGCGACCCGTAAGAGAACGGGAGTGCGATAAAACAATCAGACGACCCAGAATATGACGGACCAAAACTGAACTTGGTGTACTATAACCAACAGACGGATTCTTTCCATTAAATTGAATAACGGAAACGAAAGAGTGCCTCCCTGGTTCCGGAGATACGCCACTACTGTCGAATTAAAGGACAGGAATTTGGGCATGCGTTTCTGAATAATGTTCATGCAATGACATAAAGCAAGCCTAAAAAACATTATTCCGCGGAAGTTAAACTGATAGCTAAAAGACTGCGGAACCCAAAGACCCTGGCACTTCGAATCCGTAGGGATCAGTATATATCCCAATCTGTTTGACTGGCAACCGTCATAACAGCCACACTAGGGTCCGGCAACTGCGGCGGCACTCTCTGAGTCAACCACCGAATGTTTGCCCCAGTCTGAATCTCTTGTAACACTAGATAGACAAGAGAATGTATAAATCAAGCAATTCATGGATTGCCGGAAAGTTGCCGTCGAAGAGAAGCTCCTCCGAGAACGAAGCGACTCTGAGAGAGTTCTTAACCTATCCACGCATGGATGTAGCTAGGGCTGCATCACGTCTAACCAACTCTAATCAGCCACTGAAGGGCGGAGTTATACGTGAACAAACTACTGCCCTCAAAAGAAATTACATTGAGAATAATATCCCGTAAATCTTTTCTTGAAGACGTAATGATAACGCCTCAGTAAGGCGGATTACGTATAATAAAGCGTCTAAGTTAAGTCTACTATACATAATGTCATTCCCAACATTGAAATTGGAAAAGACATAAACGGCGAAAAAGAATATATGCAGTCTTTAATCACACCGTCTAGACGCATATGAACTCTCGGTATGCCCTGCTCTGCCAAAATAAACTATATGTAAAAAAAGATAAAATGGCAGAAATGAGCCACGCGGACAAGAAACCAAACTATCATGCTTAGTAGCAGGCTTGTATATATATATATAATATATAGCGTCGAAAAATAAAACACATGTTGTAATGACAATATTGGACTGCGTCGGTAAGTCAGGGACAAAGTCCCTGTACCGATCGAAAAATCCGAGTCCAATGACGCTATAAGTCTCTTATCCAAGATCGCAGCAATGAAGTCCGAAAAATAATCACTGGAAGAAATGCCAGAAGATATGAAAGGCATCTTCCGATACTACTAAAGGGAAAACTCGAAATCTTTCGAATCCCTTTCGCCATCCTGTCGGACCCTATAGAGCGTTCGGTCGTCCGTAGCTTGATGCAACCGCGGACCGCACCGACCCAGCGCCGTCGGATAATTCCTGATTCGACCGAGAAACCGTCAATTGCTGGGATGCTGCGAAACAACTGTGCTAACTCGGATAGCACGTCCGTCACTGATGCCTGAGGAGCAGCGGTCTTACGATGCATTGCCGCAGGAAGCTCCGAGATCGTTACCCCGTGCATACTTCCAATATGCGAGCGAACGGAGTGTATAGGCCTCGTGTCCCTTGGCTACCGGATGGCGCGACCTATTCGCTGTGGAATCACTGAATGCCGAAACTGATCGGATACTCGAGGTCACGTAGCCAATGTGCGGTCGTGTGCCCTGCTGTGAGGATGAGGAAGCATTAAAGACAGTCTCTCGGACTGTCAATATAACGGAGCGTCCCGAGCAACGGACATATGCTCCGAATGTAAAATATCTGAACCACAACATGCGGTCCCCTATGTTGTTGGCTTCCTCCGATCTGTCCTCAATCTGCCGTCACTGGGTGAGTACTAAAGTAATTAAAGTGCTCGCATCACCCAAATCTCCTTCCTAGACCGCAACGGACGAACCCGGCAGCCGAACCATTCGATGAATGTACGCTACACCGGGTGAGCTAGCGAATGTCATTCCGTAAGCGATAGACATATTCCATGAGCACTTATTGCCGCTAACTCTTCATTAACTATGACGACAGAGGCACACTTTTGAAAGACATCTCCATAACTCTTCGAACAAGAAACCAGAAATGCTTGGATAGCAAGCATAAAATAATAATATATATAGCGTCGTTCAATAATTCGAAAGTTTGTGTGACATTATTGGACTATGTCGGAACTGAGGGACGATGTCCCTGAACCGAACCAAAAATTCTAAGTCCACCGACGCTATCAGTTTCTTATCCGGCATCGCAGCATATGTTGTTCCGAAAGGGAAAGCTTGAAATCCACCGAATCCCTTTCGGTATCCCGTCGGACCGGATGAAACTTTCGGACGTCCGTACCCGCTTCCGCGGAGCGTCCCGACCCAGCATCGTCGGATAAAATATATGCGACAGATTCAGTTGATGCTGGGATGCTGCGATAAACTGTGCTATTAAGGAAAGCACGTCCGTTCCCGAGGCCTGTGCAGTAGCTGACTTACGATGCATTGCCGCTGGAAGCTCCGTGTACGTTGACTCCCGCACACTTCCTATGCGAACGTCCGGAGTCTGCAGGCCTCGAGTCCCCGGCTACCGACCCAGCGCTGTCGGATAATTCTCGATCCGACACCGTTTCTGTCGGCTGCTGGGATGCTGCGATAAGTTGTGCTATGTGCACAAGAATGTCCGGCGTCGAGACCTGCGGAGGCGCAGTCTATCGGTGCTTCGCCGAGGGCAGCTCCGCATCAGATGGCTCCCGCATACTTCCTATGCGAACGTCCGGAGTCCATCGGTCTCGACTCCCTGGCTGCCGGATGGTGTGACCTGGTCGCCGAAGAATCCTTGATCGGCGAAGCTGGTAATATATCGGCGGTCACGCAGCCAAGGTGCGGTCGTGTGCGCTGACGAGAAGAGGAAGCCTTAGCAGTCTCAGCGGACTGCCTATACAACGGAGCGTCCCGAGCGACGGACGTATGCTCCGCTAACGACACATTTGTACCACAACATCTGGGGCCAGATGTTGTTGAACGAGAGAGGGGCCTCTCTCGCTTGCCGTCCGGATGGACCGGAACGAGCTATGAACCGGACTAAAAGGCTTCCTCCGTTCTCCCTCCGATCCGCCGTCACTGGGTGTGCATTAAGTTAATTTTATAGTGCTCGCATCACCCCAAAATTCCTTCTAGACCGCAACGGACGAACCCGGCTGCCGAACCATTCGGTGAATGGACGCTACACCGGGCGAGCTAGCGGACGTCAAAGGCCGTCGAACCTACTAGGGTCCTCTTAGGCAATTGGCGTATTACATGAGCACTTTTCCGCTAGCCCTTCATTAATTGTGACGACGGAGGCACACTGTTGGAAGACATCACAGATACATCACCCTAATCTTGATCGTCTGAAATAGAAATTGATAAAGTAGAGTGACCCTGCGGGGAAAGGACCGGAGTGTCCAAATCCCCAACAACATACCGTGACATACGCTTCCCATATTGTCATCGAAATCATACGATACAGAACAGGAGTTAATGCGAGTACACTGACCACATATAGCATGATAATAAGGTCAGAGGAAGACTTCCTCCTAAAACAATTGATCAATATCCTTTCAATGTGAAAAGAAAACAAGTCCTGGTACTCGCACTAACCCCTGGCAATCAAAATACATAATAATAATATGATCCATTAATATAGAAAAAATAATTGAAATCAAAATATTTTGAAAAAATATTTTTTCAGAACAGCCCAAGTTTCTGAAAAGTAACGTTGAGCCCCAATGGATCCCAAGCCTAAGTGTGGACAAAAATTTTAAAAATATTTTAAACAATTTATTCAACACTTACGAACAATAATAATGTATCTAGTTATGATTAAAATAACATAAAGATATTATTATTTAGAAATCCCCCCCTCACACAGAGGGCTGTTGTAAATGTAAACAATGAGTGTAAAAACACTAAAATAAGACTCCAGGCACCCAGGCCCGAAATCAGTTACCAAAATACACCATCTGATGCAAAACAGAGACTTCCAGGGAAGAAACTGCAGAACATCAGATGGTAGATGCAGAACACAACGCCTAACCACCCGTAGGTGAAGACGTAAACATGGGGAAAGAACAGAATTCATTCTGTTATTAAGCTAAAACTCCCAAGAAATTTTAGTAATAATAATTACAGAAACTATGCCAAAAGCATGGGAGAATAGCAAGGGGGAACTTAAAGGACAGGGAGAGAGGAAAAACACTTGAAAAAACAGTGTAACTAAATAATCAGAATGACAACAAAATGGCTGCTGCCTTGAAAATAGGTAACTTAACATAATTTCATTAAAAAATTTTAAGTTACAGCCCTGATAATATTCTGTCACACATTCTTTTCCTCTCCTCCTTTTCTATCCTCCTTAGAATCACCATTTCACTAATATTTATGTGTCTGGCATCATTTAAACTGAGATTTAAAAGCACAAAGATCAGTCAGATGTTAACTGATGAAGGGCCAAACTTAGAATGATAAATGGCGCCAATTTCGGAACGTCCTTGACACTGCGCATGCGCAGTGGGGGCGAGGTGTGGAGGGCCTTTCAGGACATGTTTTCTTTAGTTTTAGATGCAAATTTTGGGGATTGGGGGGCAAAATTTGTGTTTGGCCCTATATTTTAAGAGTTAGCACCAGCTATGTCTGGGTCATTGGTACAGTATAAAAATATGGGTAACTAGAAATAATTTCGTTCAAAAGTTAAAAAATTTATAGTAATTTCTATATTTTTTATACTTACCAATGACCCAGACATAGCTGGTGCTAACTCTTAAAATATAGGGCCAAACACAAATTTTGCCCCCCAATCCCCAAAATTTGCATCTAAAACCAAAGAAAACATGTCCTGAAAGGCCCTCCACACTTCGCCTCTACTGCACATGCGCAGTGTCAAGGACGTTCCGAAATTGGCGCCATTAATCATTCTAATAACCAGTGCCTGGTAAGCGCTATGTACTCAGCGGGGAGGCAAGAGTTCCCAACTCCTGGGAGGGCCATCCCCGTCTGGGTCATTGGTAAGTATAAAAAATATAGAAATTACTATAAATTTTTTAACATTTTTATACTGTACCAATGACCCAGACATAGCTGAATAGTAAAAAAGGCTGGAGGGCCAAGGACATAAAGCAAAATTGAATATGCTCAATAATATAAAATAGAGTCATCCCCTGTAGGGAAAAAGAAGTAATAGGCCTTACATGTATCTTTCTTATTTATGATAAATTAGAAAGATACAACACCTTCCAAAATTGAGCTTCATACAGCCATGTACTCTATTAATATCCAATATAATCCTTATACTAAAAATTTTTAAAGTAAGCCAATAAATAAAGTAAGTCTAGAGAATAGAGACTCTTATACTCCTAAAAGTGTCTGAGGATTGATAATCATGTCCGTTGACATATGCAATATTCAAAAGCTATACTTTAAAAACTAAGACTTGAATGAATTTTAAAAACATAAACTTCTCACTAAACAACCATCCCAATAACAGCTCAGAATTACTAACTCCGGAGGAGGTATCCCCTTGTTTTCATAGTAAAACAGGTGACCCAAGGGAACACCCTCCCCCCCCCCTTTTTCTTGCCCTGGGTCAAATAGCCCAGAGCGAAGAGGGCAGCAGAACGGAGACACTGCCGAAACAGACAGCCTACCTAGCTATAGTAGCAACTGTTAAGTGAATGACATTCTGAGCAGTAGATAATAGACCTAACAATAGAGGCCTCCAGAAATGGACTCGATATTTCTGAGATAAAAATTCATGAATGTGGATGGCTGAGCGCAATGAGCAGCCTTCAAAAATCTATAATAGCGACACTATTAATGTAAGCCCAAGATGTAGAAGAACTCTTACTTCATGAGCCGAAATCTTAAGCACAACTGCTAAGTCAATGATATACCATAAGCAGTACCGATAGTTAATAGAATCCATTAACAATAGAATGGAGCGTAACGTCCTTCTACTAGGCATCAAAGACAGAAGAAGCTTACGCCCATAGTAATAAACAGATATCTGTTTATAAATATATAAACTCTACCGGGAAAGAGTAAAGGCCTATGCCCGTACGAAGACGGAAGGACCTTAATAACAATAGGTTCCGGATATTAGGAGCCTAACTCTTATGCAAAAATCCAACCTAAATAGTAACGGAAGTAGTGATTCCGAAACTACAAAAGTGAAAATCATCCATCGATAGTGCATGAAACTCACTGACTCTTCAGTAAAAGAGAAGCCAACAGAATTACTGTCTAAAAGGTCAGAATTTGAAAACTACTGTTTCCAGAGGCTCAAATGATTACTTAGCTAAATAAGAACCGAAGTTAAATTCCATATAGGAATTTAATCTAAAGATTCTAAGTCTATTTATCAAAAAGTTACTAACTGACTTAGATAAAGAGACATAAGACTCAATTGTAAACTATCCTAGAGTGCATAGGTATGAGGTAACATAAACCTATAACCTTAATAATAACAGGCTGCAGTAGATCTTGTGAAACAAGTATACTAAAAAATGCAATGAGTAGTATGGAGGGATCAACAATATGAACATAATGATCCCTACACCAACGACGGAAGAGCCTCCACTTTAGCCGCATAGAATAGCGAAGAACAGGATCTCCTATAGTAAGAAATCGCGTCCAAAGCTCGTCCAGTACAATGCTTACAATGCAATACGGACCACACAACGGAATACATGAAGGTTGCGACCTTGCGGGTTGTGATAAAGATGACACGATTTACCCAGTGAAAAAAGATCCTCACATTGAGGAAGATTTCACGTTAAGTCCCACAGTAGACAAGAGAGTAAATTACCCATGATCTCTGTGAAGATAGAGATGCTATCAACAGAAATGTATTGTGGTTGTTTATCTTAGCAATACCTGCTGAAACAACAGCGCCGGAGGATACGCGTATCCTATCATTCCGTCCTATTAGATCAATAGAGCGTTAAGAACATTAGCTCAGAGATCTGGACAAGCCTACACATACGTCTGCAATTGATTAGCAGGCTGTGTCGTAAATAAATCATCATTGGGCGCTCCCATAGATAGCAAATCTGATTGAATACTTGTTTGTTGAGAGTCCATTCTGACAGCAACAAGCGACCCCTAAGTGAACGGGAGTCCGGTAAAACAATCAGACGACCCGGAATATGATG
This sequence comes from Pictodentalium vernedei, assembly GCA_031216915.1. Taxonomy (NCBI): domain Eukaryota; kingdom Metazoa; phylum Mollusca; class Scaphopoda; order Dentaliida; family Dentaliidae; genus Pictodentalium; species Pictodentalium vernedei. Next base: position 228,018,110 of record CM062295.1, read on the forward strand.
GACCAAAACAGAACTTGGTGTACTATAACCAACAGACGGATTCTTTCCATTAAATTGAATAACGGAAACGAAAGAGTGCCTCCCTGGTTCCGGAGATACGCCACTACTGTCGAATTAACGGACAGGATTTGGGCATGCGTTTCTGAATAATGTTCATGCAATGACATAAAGCAAGCCTAAAAAACAATAATTCCGCGGAAGAAAATTGGTTGCTAAGAGACTGCGGAACCCAAAGACCCTGGCACTTCGAATCCGTTGGGATCAGTATTATATCCCAATCTGTTTGACTGGCAACCGTCATAACAGCAACACTCGGGTCCGGCAACTGCAGTGGCACTCTCTGAGTCAACCACCGAATGTTTGCCCCAGTCTGAATCTCTTGTAACACTAGATAGACAAGAGAACGTGTAAATCGAGCAATTCATGGATTGCCGAAAAGTTGCCGTCGAAGAGAAGCTTCTCCGAGAACGAAGCGACTCTGAGAGAGTTCTTAACCTTACTATCCACGTGCGTGGATGTAGCTAGGGCTGCGTCACGTCTAACCAACTCCAATCAGCCACTGAAGGGCGGAGTTATACGTGAACAAACTACTGCCCTCAAAAGAAATTACATTGAGAATAATATCCCGTAAATATTTTCTTGAAGACGTAATGATAACGCCTCACGTATGATAAAGCGTCTAAGTTAAGTCTACTAGACATCATTGTCGTTTCCAACATTGAAGTTGGAAAAGACATAGACGGCGAAAAAGAATATTTCCAGTCTTTAACCACACAGTCTAGACGCATATGAACTCTCGGTATGCCCTGCACTGCCAAAATAAACTATTCGTATAAATGATAAAACGGCAGAAATGAGCAACGCGGACAAGAAACTAAACTATCATGCTTAGTAGCAGGCTTGTATGCATATATAGCGTCGAAAAATAAAACACATGTTGTAATGAAATTATTGGACTGCGTCGGTAAGTCAGGGACAATGTCCCCGAACCGATCGAAAATTCCCAGTCCAATGACACTATAAGTCTCTTATCCAACATCGCAGCAATGTAGTCCGAAATAACAATCACTGGAAGATAATGCCAGAAGATATGAATGGCAGCTTCCGATACTACAAAAGGGAAAACTCGAAATCTTTCGAATCCCTTTCGCCATCCTGTCGGACCCTATAAAGCGTTCGGTCGTCCGTACCTGATGCAACCGCGGACCGCACCTACCCAGCGCCGTCGGATAATTCCCGATTCGACCAAGAATCAGTCAATTGCTGGGATGCTGCGAAACAACTATGCTAACTCGGATAGCACGTCCGTCACTGAGGCCTGAGGAGAAGCGGTCCTACAATGCATTGCCGCTGAAAGCTCCGTGATTGTTACCCCGTGCATACTACCAATATGCGAGCGAACGGAGTGTATAGGCCTCGTGTCCCTTGGCTACCGGATGGCGCGAACTATTCGCCGTGGAATCAGTGAATGACGAAACTGATCGGATACTCGAGGTCACGTAGCCAATGTGCGGTCGTGTGCCCTGCTGTGAGGATGAGGAAGCATTATGGACAGTCTCTCGGACTGTCAATATAACGGAGCGTCCCGACCGACAGACATATGCTCCGAATGTAAAATATCAGAACCACAACATGCGGTCCCCTATGTTGTTGGACGAGAGAGGGACCTCTCTCGCTCACAGCCCGGACGGACCTGGACAAGCCAGGAACCGGACTAACAGGCTTCCTCCGATCTGTCCTCAATCTGCCGTCACTGGGTGAGTACTAAAGTAATTAAAGTGCTCGCATCACCCAAATCTCCTTCCTAGACCGCAACGGACGAACCCGGCAGCCGAACCATTCGATGAATGCACGCTACACCGGGTGAGCTAGCGAATGTCACTCCGTAGGCGATAGACATATTCCATGAGCACTTATTGCCGCTAGCTCTTCATTAACTATGACGACAGAGGCACACTTTTGAAAGACATCTCCGTAACTTTGCGAACAAGAAACCAGAAATGCTTGGTTATAGCAAGCATATAATAATAATATATATAGCGTCGTTCAATAATTCGAAAGTTTGTGTGACATTATTGGACTATGTCGGAACTGAGGGACGATGTCCCTGAACGGAACCAAAAATTTCTAAGTCCACCGACGCTATCAGTTTCTTATCCGGCATCGCAGCAATCTGGTCCGACGAAAGAAGCTGTAGAAGACCAAGTCAGATGACATACACAACAGCATATGTAGTTCCGAAAGGGAAAGCTCGAAATCCTCCAAATCCCTTTCGGTATCCCGTTGGACCGGATGAAATATTCGGACGTCCGTACCCGCTTCCGCGGAGCGTCCCGACCCAGCATCGTCGGATAAAAAATATGCGACAGATTCAGTTGATGCTGGGATGCTGCGATAAAATGTGCTATTTAGGAAAGCACGTCCGTTCCCGAGGCCTGTGCAGTAGCGGTGTTACGATGCATTGCCGCCTGAAGCTCCGTGTACGTTGACTCCCGCACACTTCCTATGCGAACGTCCGGAGTCTGCAGGCCTCGTGTCCCTGGCTACCGGATGGTGTGACCTGGTCGCCGATGATTCTCTGACTGGCGAAGCTGACTGGATATCCGTGGTCACGTAGCCAAGAGCGGTCGTGTGCGCTACCATGAGAATGAGGAAGCCTTATTGACAGTCTACTCCAGACTGACTATATGTCGGAGTGTCCCGAGCGACGGACGTATGCTCCGAATGCGAAACATTTTGTACCACAACATCTGGGGCCAGATGTTGTTGTACGAGAGAGGGGCCTCTCTCGCTCGCCGTCCGGATGGACCAGAACAAGCTATGAACCGGACTAAAAGGCTTCCTCTGTTCTCCCTCCGATCCGCTGTCACTGGGTGTGCATTAGGTTGATTTATAGTGCTCGCATCACCCCAAAATTCCTTCTAGACCGCAACGGACGAACCCGGCTGCCGAACCATTCGGTGAATGGACGCTACACCGGGCGAGCTAGCGGACGTCAAAGGCCGTCAAACCTACTAGGGTCCTCTTAGGCAATTGGCGTATTTACATGAGCACTTTTCCGCTAGCCCTTCATTAATTGTGACGACGGAGGCACACTGTTGGAAGACATCACAGATACATCACCCTAATCTTGATCGTCTGAAATAGAAATTGATAAAGTAGAGTGACCCTGCGGGGAAAGGACCGGAGTGTCCAATTCCCCAATAACATACCGTGACATATGCTTCCCATATTGTCATCGAAATCATATGATACAGAACAGGAGTTAATGCGAGTACACTGACCACATATAGAATGATTATAAAGTCAGAGGAAGACTTCCTCTTATTACAATTGATCAATATCCTTTCAATGTGAAAAGAAAAAAGTCCTGGTACTCGCACTAACCCCTGGCAATCAAAATACATAATAATAATAATATGATCCATTAATATAGAAAAAATAATTGAAATCAAAATATTTTGAAAAAATATTTTTTCAGAACAGCCCAAGTTTCTGAAAAGTAACGTTGAGCCCCAATGGATCCCAAGCCTAAGTGTGGACAAAAATTTTTAAAATATTTTAAACAATTTATTCAACACTTACGAACAATAATAATGTATCTAGTTATGATTAAAATAACATCAAGATATTATTTTCCAGAAATCCCCCCCTCACACAGAGGGCTGTTGTAAATGTAAACAATGAGTGTAAAAACACTAAAATAAGACTCCAGGCACCCAGGCCCGAAATCAGTTACCAAAAATACACTATCTGATGCAAAACAGAGACTTCCAGGGAAGAAACTGCAGAACATCAGATGGTAGATGCAGAACACAACGCCTAACCACCCGTAGGTGAAGACGTAAACATGGGGAAAAGAACAGAATTCATTCTGTTATTCAGCTAAAACTCCCAAGAAAATTTAGTAATAATAATTACAAAAACTATGCCAAAAGCATGGGAGAATAGCAAGGGGGGACTTAAAGGACAGGGAGAGAGGAAAACACTTAAAAAACAGTGTAACTAAATAATCAGAATGACAACAAAATGGCTGCTGCCTCGAAAATAGGTAACTTAACATAATTTCATTAAAAAATTTTAAGTTACAGCCCTGATAATATTCTGTCACACATTTTTTCCTCTCCTCCTTCTCTATCCTCCTTAGAATCAGCATTTCACTAATATTTATGTGTCTGGCATCATTTAAACTGAGATTTACAAGCACAAAGATCAGTCAGATGTTAACTGATGAAGGGCCAAACTTAGAATGATTAATGGCGCCAATTTCGGAACGTCCTTGACACTGCGCATGCGCAGTAGAGGCGAAGTGTGGAGGGCCTTTCAGGACATGTTTTCTTTGGTTTTAGATGCAAATTTTGGGGATTGGGGGGCAAAATTTGTGTTTGGCCCTATATTTTAAGAGTTAGCACCAGCTATGTCTGGGTCATTGGTACAGTATAAAAATATTATAAAGTTACAGCCCTGAACATAAAAAATCACTGTCCCTTCCTTCCATGGTTCTATTCTATCCTCTGATCCACCATAATATCTTTGATCTGTGTTTGGCATCATCAAAACAGAGATTTAAAAGCACAAAAGTCAATCTGTTGTTATCTGACAGAGGGCCAAACAAAGGATATTTGGCAACAATTTTGGCATTTCCTGGATACTGCACATGCGCAGTTGTCAAAATTTGGGGGATTGGGGGCAAAATTTGTGTTTGACCCTGGATAATTTAGAGTTAGCACCAGCTATGTCTGGGCCATTGGTTACTGTGTAAAAATATTGACACATAAATGCTACCTGTAGCCTGTTCTGAATAAATTCAAAGATGGCTGATGTGGCAACTATATACAAGGCATTGCGATCTAGGTATGAATCTGAATATGTTTATGAAATGTAGTAATGCCCAGGAATGAGCTGCTGGCCGTAACCCATGCTGAACCCATACTGAACAAACTGTGGACAGTGTTCTGATGAAATCAAAGATGGGTACCATGGCAGCTATTACAGATGGACAACTATTACCAAAATAAGGGGTTTTCATCTACTCATCATACAAAGTCACCCTGCCAAATTTTTAAAAAACATTGATACAGAAATGTGAATTGTAGCCTGTGCTGAGGAAATCAAAGATTGCTGCTCAGCAATTGTGGGCAGCCAACCTTCACCATAATGGGACGTTCTCATCGAGGCATGAACCAGAACATGCATAGGACCTATGGTAAAGATCAGAAAAGAACTGCAGACTGTAGGTAATGCTGAACAAATTGTGGACAGACATCTATGGCATGACAACAGCTTACCTTGACATCATCAAGTTATGCTACAAATGACGATGATACAGCTTTTCAATGAGGAGGGAGGTGCCAAAGAAAAAATACATTGTTTTCAACTGATAGATTACTGGAAGCCCATATTTAAGCTTTATTCTTTAGTTCCAGTACCGCAATTTAAAGATTTCATATTCTGAGGATGAGCTTCATATTATCTTTGAAGTGAAATCATTCTATATGTTAGGATTTGCATTTGTTAAAATTTATGGGAGAGTGCATCAGGCACTCTCCCATAAATGTAAGAAGGCAAACATGCACAAAGAAATTTTAAAGACCAAAAATAAGTTAGTATTCTACCAGTTAAATATCCTCAGTATTACATCTCATGGTCCTCAGTAAATGATGATAAATTTATGTCCTTCAGAGCAATGTATTAAGTGATTTCTAGAATTTGCCATCCATTACAATTTAGTGAACAAGGATCAACAGAGTAAAGATTAAACAAGGACAAAACAGATGATCAAATACACAACTGAATATGTACTCACCAGTAGAAGGTAATGCTAAACTTGAGGTTTGTTCACCATCAACATCTGGAGTGTCTTGTGTGGGTGCATTAAGAAAATTGAACACAGACCATTTGTCTTTTTTCACCTTTAGCACACCAACAATATCAGAACTGAAGAGAAGAAAAAACCCATCACTCATAAATTCAAGCAGTTCTTAAACCATATTCACTGAATGGAAAATTATGTGATTTAACAAAAAGTTAAGATATCAAATTTTTTTATTTTTATTTTCTGTTTTTTTAATTAGTGTTTCAAAAAATTTCAACAAAACCATATCATGTGACCCCCTCATTGTCAGGGCTCGTTCCAATGTGGGGTCAAATGATGTTGTTTTATTTGAATTTTTTGAAATTTTGAAAATTATTATATATATATTTATTTTGAAAAGTTAAAAAATTTATAGTAATTTATATATTTTTTTTTACTTACCAATGACCCAGACTTAGCTGGTGCTAACTCTTAAAATTCTAGGGCCAAACACAAATTTTGCCCCTCCCCCCCCCCCCCCCCAATCCCCCAAATTTGCATCAAAATCCAAAAAATCAGTGTCCTATGTGGTCCTCCATACTTTTATCCACTGCGCATGCGCAGTGTCAAGGAAGTACCGAAATTGGTGCCAAATCTTCATTCTTACAACCAGTGCCTGGTAAGCATTATGTAATCAGTGGGGAGGTATGAGTTCCCAACTCATGGGAGGGCCATCCCCGTCTGGGTCATTGGTAAGTATAAAAAATATATAAATTACTATAAATTTTTTAACATTTTTATACTGTACCAATGACCCAGACTTAGCTGAATAGAAAAAAGGCTGGAGGGCCTAGGACATAAAGGAAAATCCAATACACTCAATTACATGTAAACAGAATTATCCCCTCAAGGAGAAAACAGGCTTTACATGTATCTTTCTTGTTTATATCAAAAAAGAAAGACACAATACCATTCCGTAATTGAGCACAATAACATCAATGATCTCTATTAACATCCAGTATAACCCATTATACTAATTTTTAAAGGAAAGCCAATAAATTGAGATAGTCCAGAGAATGAGACTCTTTATACTCATTTAAAAGTGTCAGAGGATTGTATATTAACGCTTGTATGACATGTGACATATACAAATGCTTCACACCGAGCTACACTTTATAAATATTACATAAATGAGATAGACATTAGCTTTACACTTTAAAACCATCCCGGCACCGACTCAGAATTACAGACTCCAGGGGAGGTATTCCCTTGCTTTTCACAAAAAAGCAGGTGATATAAGGGAACACCATCCCCCCTTCCCCTTGCTCTCGGTCAATCACCCCAGAGTGAAGAGGACAGCAGGACAGAGTCACTGCCAGAACAGAAAGCCTGCATAACTATAGTTGCAACTGTTTAGCAGATGACATTCTGAGCAACAGATAACGGACCTGAACAATGCAGGTCGCCAGAAATGGACTCAATATTTCTAAGATAAAAATTTGTGAACGTGAAGGCTGAGACCAATGTGCAGCCTTCATCAAATCGGTAATAGCAACACTATTAGCATAAGCCCAAGATGTAGACAGCGCTCTTACTTCATGCACCAAAATCTTAAGCACAGACTGCTGAGATGAAGATGATGTTTCATAAGCAGTACGGATAGTTAATTGAATCCACCTTGCAATAGAATGGACCGTAATGCCCTTTCTATTAGGCAGCAGAAACAGAAAGAAACACTTACGTCCCTTTCTGATAAACTCAGATATGTAAATACGCATAGCTCTAACTGGATAGAGCAAAGGCTTATGATCGTCTGAAGACAGAAGAGCCTTAGTTACAATAGGTGCAGGGTACTTATTAGGAGCCTGATTCTTAGCCAAAAATTCAACATCGGTAGTCAAAGTAATAGTATTACCAACACTATGATAGTGAGAATCATCAACAGATAGTTCATGAAGCTCACTAACTCTTCTAGCAGAAGAGAAGGCTAAGAGAAAAGCTGTCTTATAACCCTTAGGGTTCTAGGTCTATTTATCGAAAAGTTTTTCACTAACTTAGATAAAGAGACATTAGATACCATTTGTAAGCTATCATGATGAGCATAGGTATCCGATAGCATAGACCTATAACCCTTAATAGTTATTGGCTGCAGTTTGATCTCGTCAAACAAGTAGACCAGAAAATTAGCAATGTCTGGAATGGAGGGATCATAAATATCAACAGAATGATCCCTACACCACCGAGAGAAAACCTTCCACTTAACAGCATAATTTAGCGAAAAGGAGGTCCTCCTACAGTTAGAAATTGTGTACACTGCTCATCCTGTAAAGAGCTTTCCGTGCAAGAAGGACCACACAACGAAATACATGAAGGTTGAGATCTTGCGGGTTGAGATGCAGAGTGCGTGATTTCCCCTGCGAAAGAAGATCCTCCCGTGGAGGAAGCTTCCGCAGAATGTCCCACAACAGACACCTGAGTAGATTTATCCATGGTCTCCGAGGTGACAGAGATGCTACCAACAGAATTTTGCAGTGAGATTGCATGATTTTTAGCAATATCTGTCGAATCAATGGAGCTGGAGGATACGCGTATCCTATCATTCCATCCCAAGAGATCAAGAGGATCTGGGCATGGGGACACATACGTCTGCAACTGATTGATGAGATGTGTCGCAAATAAGCCTACCATAGGACAATCCTATTGGTAGCAAATCTGATTGAATACTCGTTTGTTGAGAGTTCATTCTGATGGCAACATGCAACCTTTCCGAGAAAGGGAGTCTGCTAGAACGTTCAGATGACCCGGAATATGACGGACCAACAGAAGAACTTGATGCTCTAGGACAAACAGACGAATTCTTTCCATTAAGTTGAACAATGGAATGAAATGAGTGCCTCCCTGGTTCCAAATATATGCTATTACTGTCGAATTGTAGGACAGAATTTGAGCATGCGAATTCTGAATAATGTTCATCCAATGACGTAGCGCAAGCCAAATTGACATCATCTACTGAATATCTGCCCAAGTCTGAATCTTTTGTTTCACTTGATTGGACAAGACGATGTTTGTTTCGAGCGAATGAATCTTCCACTCCAATTCTGAGTAAAAAATATCTGGACTGGCCGAGTGCATAGTCGCCCCATCGGAATGAGATCCGCGGCGGCTCCGCACAAACCTATCAGTCGCAGGAATTCTCTCGCTGTTACTACATCTGAGTGAAGACAAAAGTGAGCGTAACAACTGACTAATTTCGCTCTGGTTAACGGCAGACGAACGAGATTGTTGTGCGTCTCGAAGCTCATTCCCCAGTGGGTGAATGACTTGGACGGCACTAAACCCAACTTCTCTTCGTTTACTATGAAACCAAGAGGTCAGAGCAGATGAAGCAGACTCTGAACATCATTCTGAATTGTTAACTCGTTGCCGTACCTCTGATGAATGTCGTCCAGGTAGGCCGACATTACCGCAGACGAATGAGCGCGGAAATGAGTCATTACCGAGTTCATTATTCGAGTGAAAGCCCAGATCGCTAGATTCAGACCGAAGCACATAGCTCGGAACTGATAAACGACTCCTAGGACAGCAAAGTGGAGATACTTTCTGAACGCCGGATGTACCATGACATGAAAGTACGCATACTTGAAATCTATGCTCGCAGCATAATCATTCACTCGAATGCTCGCTCTGACTGATCGGATGGTCTCCATTAAAATTTTGGAGCCACGATCAGCTTGTTTATCCAGCTCAGATCTATAACTGGACGAAACGAGCCGTCTGGTTTTGGAACCAGGAACAGGTGACTGTAGAAACCTGAAAATTCCTGGTTTTCTACGAAGCGAATCTCTTTTCTGAAGGTTTGACGGAAGCTGAGTCCAACGTGGAGTTCGAGTTAACAGAGTTTTTTCCTAGAAGGACCGTTTTAGACCTTCGGAAATAACCCCCTACACCCATGGTTCGTCCGTAATTGACAACCAATTGGATAAGAATCTCTACAGCTTTGCGCCCACTGGAACGCAATAGAGGTTTAGACCATCACCTCCTGGACCTGCGAGGCTTGCATGAGGAGAAACTACGTCCTCCACGACCTGCACCTCGCCCAATCGACCTAGGGGCGTCTGACCGGTTGTCTAGGCCAACATACGACCCCTACCTGAGTCGCTACTCTGACGGTCTCTGGAGTAAGACGTAGAGGCTTTCTTAGATCCTCTATAGGAACTTCCCTTGGACGTACTCGCCCCCAGAAGTGCCTGCCTTACTCCCCTCTTCTGAGTCCGACTTTCGTGAAACGGATTTAAAAGGCAGAGTCTGAAGCTTTCTTAGTAATCTGTTGATAGATTAAAGAAAGCTTACCATCGAAGAGAAGCTCTCCGGAGACCGGAGCGACTCGAAGAGAGTTTTTCACCTACTATCCACTCTTGTGGATGCAGCCAGGGCAGCATCACGTCTAAGTAACTCCAGATTTGCCACTGAAAGGGCGGAGTTACACGTGGAATATGCTATGGCCCTCAAAAGAACTCTCAAGGAAGTTTGAACATCCTGGAATTCTTGTCCTTCGAGACCTAGTGATAATGCTCTGGTAAGGCGATCTGCGTAAGATAATGCGTCTAAACTGATTCTGTTAAGACGAGATCGTCATCTCCAGCATACTGGAATGAAACGACATAGACGCTGGCAATGACAACTTCAAGTCTTCTGCCTGGTCGTCTAAACGCAGAGGGACTCTCGGCACGCCCTGTCCTGCCGTTTCAATTCTATTTCTATAATAGATGAACAGCAGCTTAAGAGCATGAGACGATAAGAAACCGGATTTGCCAGTCTTAGAGGCTAGCTTGAATATAGCGTCAATAAGAAGATCAAATGTCCGTGTGACATTTCGGGACTGGGTCGGAAACTCAGGCGCAATGTCCCTATTCCGGCCAAAAAAATCTGTGTCCAGTGATGCTATCGGTCTCTTATCAGGTAACGCAGCACTTTGGTCCGGAGGAACAACTTCTGGCAGGTGTTGCCGGATGAAATCTATGGCCACCTTATGTTATCCGAAAAGGGAAAATTCCAGCTCCGATGATTCCCTTTCACCATCCGACTGGACCACATGAGAATCGCGGTCGTCCCTTACTGACTCTGCAGGGGAGCGAACTGACCCAGCTTTCTCAGACAGTTCCTGTTCTGAAAAGTTTCTAATGGCGCTGGGATGCTGCGATGAGTTGAGCTATCTGTGATAGCAAGTTCATCACAGAGGCCTGTGGAGCCACGGTCTTACGTAAATTAGCCGCTGGAAGCTCCTGGAGCGCTAATTCCTGCATACTTCTTATGCGAACGTCCTGACTGGGAAGGCCTCGTGTCCTTGGCTAGTGGATGGCGTGACCTGGTCGACGTGGAATCCCTGGTCGGCAACACAGGTTGGATATCTGTGGTCACATAGCCAAGGTGCGGCCATGTGTGCTGACGTGTGGAAGAGGAAGCCATTAGACTAGCCGCGCCGGACTGTCTATGCGACGGAGCATCCCGAACAGGAGGAGTGGATGTATGCTCCGACTGACAAATGTATGTACAACGACATCTGGGCCCAGATGTTGTTGTAAGAGAGAGGGGTCTCTCTCGCTCGTGGTCTGGGTAGACCTGGACGAGCTAGCTACGGGACTGACTGGCTTCCATCCTGCGATCCATCGTCGCCGGGTGTGTGTGATCCGAGATTATAGTGCTCACAACACCCCTTCTCCTCTCCTGGACCGCAACGGACGAACCTGGCGTCACAACCATTTCGTGAATGATTGCTTCAGGGGTGAGCTAACAGGCAACAAGTGACCATCGATCCTACTAGGGACCTCTTAGGCACTTGCCGCATTTCGTTGAGCACTTTGCCACTAGCTCTTCATTGCGACGACGGAAGCACACTTTTGAAGACATCACGGAAACATCACTCTGTTCTTGTTCCTCTGAAAAAGAGACTGAAAAAACTAGAGTGACCCTGTGGCGAGAGGACCGGAATGGACCTCTCACCACTAACAATATACCTTGACTCATGTCTCCCAACATTTGTCATCCGAATTGGCACACACTGATCAAGAATTAGTGCGAGTACACTGACTACAGCAAATACAATGAACATGAGAATCAGAGGAAGACTTCCTCGATTACAATCAAAACATATTCTTTCATTCTGAAAAAAATATTAAACAGTCATTGTACTCGCACTAACCCTTGAAAACAAAGATACATAATAATAATAAAATCCATTACAAACATTTCGAAAAATAATTCAAAAGAAAAATTTTCTCGAAAAATTTTCAAGATGAGCCCAAGTTCCCAATGGGAACGATGAGCCCAAATGGATCCCAAAAAAGCCTAAGTGTGGACAAAATTTTTAAAACATATCTAAAAATTAATGCTACACTTACGGACAATATTAATGTATCTGGCTATGAGCAGAACTAAATAGAAGACAAGTAATCACTGTCAGAAGTAACCGTTGTCAACATAAACAAGAGTGGAAAAAAAAACGGAAACAAGACTCCAGGCACTGAAAATATTGCCAGAAATCAGTAACCAATTTTAAATACTATACAATGTAAAACAGAAGCTTCCAGAGAAGAAACTGCAGTACATCGGATGGTAGATGCATGACCAAACGCCTAACCACCCCTAGGGTGAGGACGTAACCATGGGGAAAAACAGAATAACATTCTGTTACCAAGCTAAAAACTCCCAAGAAATTTCAGTAAAAAAATTACAAAAATTATGCCAAAAGCATGGAAAATTTCATAACAAGAATGTAAACATCAGGACTATGCCCCGAAATTAGGGAACATGAAATAATTTTGCATAAAAATTATAAGTTACAGCCCTGAACACATCCTTCCACTGATTCTTCCTCTCATCCTCTTATTTCATCCTTAGATCCACCATTTCTTTCATGATTTTGTGTCTGGCATCATTTTAACTGAGATTTATAAGCACAAATATCAGTGAGATGTTACTGATTTCAGGGCCAAACAAAGAATGAAGATTTGGTGCCAATTTTGGTACTTCCTTGACACTGCACATGTGCAGTGGATAAAAGTATGGAGGACCACATAGGACATTGATTTTTGGGATTCTGATGCAAATATTGGGGATTGGGGGAGGCAAAATTTGTGTTTGGCCCCAGAATTTTAAGAGTTAGCACCAGCTAAGTCTTGGTCATTGGTACAGTATAAAAATATATTTATTTTCCTCTGCCAGGCAAACAACAAGCTAATGCACTTTTGAGCAGAGCCATGGAAATTGCTCCTTGCCCTCAAACCAGTTAACTTTCCCTTTAAGTAGTCACGAAGATTATCAGATATAAGACAAAATGCCATTTTACAAATATCACAGCTTATAAGCTTATATTTTGAACCATTTACCTAACACAATGGCCAAAAATGGCCAGTGTTATTCACAAAAATTGCCATTCTATTTTTGCCTTAAAAGTATAGCTTATGACTCCTCATTGGAATGAGCTCATTGCGCCCATTCCAATGAGGGGTCATAAGTTATTTTTTGAGGCAAAAATGAAAAAAACTTAAAAAATTTATAGTAATTTATATATTTTTTATACTTACCAATGACCCAGACATAGCTGGTGCCAACTCTTAAAAATATAGGGCCAAACACAAATTTTGCCCCCCAATCCCCAAAATTTGCATCTAAAACCAAAGAAAACATGTCCTGAATGGCCCTCCATATTTCACCTCTACTGCGCATGCGCAGTGTCAAGGACGTCCCGAAATTGGCGCCATTGATCATTCTTACCAACAGTGCCTGGTAAGCGCTATGTCCTCAGCGGGGAGGTATGAGTTCCCAACTCCTGGGAGGGCCATCCCCGTCTGGGTCATTGGTAAGTATAAAAAATATATAAATTACTATAAATTTTTTAAGATTTTTATACTGTACCAATGACCCAGACATAGCTGAATAGTAAAAAGGCTGGAGGGCCCAGGACATAGAGGAAAATCCAATAAGCTCAACTATATAAAATAGAGTCATCTCCTGGAGGAGAAAAGGAGAAATAGGCTTCACGTGTATCTTTCTTATTTATGACAAATTAGAAAGACACAATACCTTCTATAATTGAGCATCATAACATCCATGTTCTCTATAAATATGCAGTATAATTCTTATACTAATTATTTTTAAAGTACGCCAATAAATAAAGTTAGTCCAAAGAATTGAGACTCTTTATACTTTTTTAAAAGTGTCCGAGGATAGTATAATAACATCCGTTTGACACATGACATATTCAAATGCTATACTTTAAAACTATGACATGAATGAATTTAAAAACATAACTTTCACTTAAGAACCATCCCAGTAACAGCTCAGAATTACTAACTCCGGAGGAGGTATCCCCTTGTTTTCATAATAAAACATATGACCCAAGGGAACACCCTCCCCCCCCCCTTTTTCTTGCCCTGGGTCAAATAGCCCAGAACGAAGAGGGCAGCAGGACGGAGTCACTGCCGGAACATAAAGCCTACATAGCTATAGTTGCAATTGTTAAGTGATCGACTTTCTGAGCAGCTGATAATGGACCTAAATAATGCAGGTCTCCAGAAATGGATACAATATTTCTGAGATAAAAATTCGTGAATGTGGATGGCTGAGACCAATATGCAGCCTACTTAATCTATAATAGCAAAACTATACGTCAGCCCAAGATGTAGAAGAGCTCTTACTTCATGAGCCGAAATCTTAAGCACAGACTGCTGAGTTAAGGATAGATTATCCTAAGCAGTACCGATAGTTAACTGAATGCATTAAGTAATAGAATGGACCGTAATGACCCTTCTATTAGGCATCAGAGCCAGAAGAAGCTTTACGTCCAACTGATAAACTGAGATCTGTTAATAAATACATAAAGGTCTATCTGGACAGAGTAAAGGCCTATGCCCGCTCGAAGACGGAAGGACCTAAAGAACAATAGGTTCCAGATATCATTAGGAGCCTGATTCTTAACCAAAAATACAACATTAGTAGTAAAGGTAATAGAGTTCCCGATACTACGAAAGTGAGAATCGTCCACCGATAGTGCATGAAGCTCACTGACTCTTCAGCAGAAGAGAAGATTAAGAGAATCGCTGCCTTAAAAGGCCAGAATTTGAAACTGCTGTCTCAAGGGGTTCAAATGGTTGCTTTAATTAATAAGAACCCAAGCTAAATTCCGAATAGGAATTAATCTAACGATTCTAGGTCTCTTATCGAAAAGTTTCAAACTAACTTAGATCAAGAGACATTAGGCTCCATTGTAAACTATCATGGTGTGCATAGGTATCAGATAACATAGACCTATAACTTTTAAAAGTAACTGGCTGCAGATGATCTCGTTAAACAAGTATACTAGAAAGTTTGCAATGTCTGGTATGGAGGGATCAAAAATATCAACATAAAGATCCCTACACCAACGACGAAAGACCCTCCACTTTAGCCGCATAGTATAGCGAAGAGGAGGTCCCTCTACTGTTAGGAATCGCGTCCACTGCTCGTCCTGTACAATGCTTGCCATGCAAGAAGGACCGCACAACGGAATACGTGAAGGTTGAGACCCTGCGGGTTGTGATAGAGTTGACACGATTTCCCCAGCGAAAACAAGATCCTCTCGTGGAGGAAGTTTCCGCGGTAAGTCCCACAGTAGACATCTAAGTAAATATATCCACCGTCTCTGTGGAGACAGAGATGCTACCAACAGAATTGTATTGTGAATGAATAATCCTAGCAATACTTGCTAAATCAACAGCGCTGGAGGATACGCATATCCTATCATCGCGTCCTACTAGATCGATAGAGCGTTAACTACATATGCTCAGGGATCCGGACACGGTGACACATACGTCTACAATTGGAGAGTTGTGTCGCAAATAAATTATCACTGGGCGCTCCCATTGATAGCAAATCTGATTGAATACTTGTTTGTTGATAGTCCATTCCGACGGCAACAAACGACCCTTACGTGAAAAGGAGTCTGCTAATACGATCCGACGACCAAGAATATGACGAACCGAAACAGAACTTGGTGTTCTATAACAAACAGAAGGATTCTTTCCGTTAAAATCAATAACGGAACCAAATGAGTGCCTCCCTGGTTCCGGATATACACAACTACTGTCGTATTATCGGACAGGATTGAACATGCGTTCCTGAATAAAATTCATCCAATGACGTAGTGCAAGCCAACATAATATTCTTCCTTGGAAGTAAGGAGCTTGCCTAAAAACTGCGGAACCCAAAGACCCTGACACTTCGAATCCGTTGGGATCAAAATTGTGTCCCAACCTGTTTGACTGACATCCGTCATAATCGAAAAACTCGGATCCGGCAACTACAGTGGAACTCTCTGAGTCAACCACCGAATGTTTGCCCACGTCTGAATCTCTTGTTACACTTGATAGACAAGAGAACGTGTATATCGAGCAATTCAAGATTGCTGAAAGGTTGCCGTCGAAGAGAAGCTTCTCGGAGACCGAAGCGACTCTGAGAGAGTTCTTCACCTTACTATCCACGCGCGTGGATGTAGCTAGGGCTGCGTCACATCTAACCAACTCCAGGTTGCCACTGAAGGGTGGAGTTATACGTGGAAAAACTACTGCCCCTGAAAGAAATCTCACTGAGGATCATATCCTGGAATTCTTTCTCTTGAAGACGTAATGATAAACGTCTCAGTAAGGTGGTGTACGTATGATAAAGCGTCTAAGTTAAGTCTATTATACATCATTGTCGTTTCCAACATCGTGGTTGGAATTGACATAGACGGCAAAAAAGATAATTTGCAGTCTTCAGTCTCGCCGTCTTAGACGCAAAGGAACTCTCGGTAAGCCCAGTTCTGCCAATAAACAATTATTTCCTAGAAGTCACGAAAGGCAGAATAGAGCATTGCGGACAAGAAACTATACTAGCATGTTGATAGCAAGCTTATATATATATAGCGTCGTTCAATAATTCGAATGTTCTAAAGACATTATTGGACTGTGTCGGCAACTCAGGGACAATGTCCCTGAACCGATCCAAAACTCCAGTGTCCAATGACGCTATTAGTCTCTTATCCAGCATCGCAGCAATGTAGTCCGACGGAACAACCTCTGGAAGATAATGCCGGAAGAAATGTATGGCAGCTTCTGTTGTTCCGAAAGGGAAAGCTCGAAATCATCCGAATCCCTTTCGCCATCCTGTCGGACCCTATGAAAAATTCGGTCGTCCGTACCTGATGCAACAGCGAAGTATACCGACCCAGCGCTGTCGGATTATTCCTGAACCGACTGAGAATCTGTCGTTTGCTGGGATGCTACGATAAGCTGTCCGTCACTGAGGCCTGTGGAGAAGCGGTCTTACGATGCATTGCCGCTGGAAGCTCCGTGTTCGTTACCCCGTGCAAACTTCTATTATGCGAGCGACCGGAGTGTGCAGGCCTTGTGTCCCTTGGCTACCGGATGGCGTGACCTATTCGCCATGGAATCACTGAATGCCGAAGCTGGCCGGATATTCAAGGTCACGTAGCCAATGTGCGGTCGTGTGCGCTGCTGTGAGGATGAGGAAGCATTATCGACAGTCACTCGGACTGTCTATATAACGGAGCGTCCCGAGTGGCGGACATACGCTCCGAAGGTGAAATGTCTGTACCACAACATCCGGTCCCATATGTTGTTGCACAAGAGAGGGACCTCTCTCGCTTGCCGCCCGGACGGACCGGACGAGCTAGGAACCGGACTAACAGGCTTCCTCCGATCTCTCCTCTAATCCGTCGTCACTGGGTGTGTACTAAAGTCTATTATAGTGCTCGCATCACCCAAATCTCCATCCTAGACCGCAACGGACGAACCCGACTGCCGAACCATTCGATGAATGGACGCTACACCGGGTGAGCTAGCGAATGTCAACTCCATCGATCCTACTAGGGACCTCTTAGGGGATTGACGTAATCCATGAGCACTAATTGCCGCTAGCTCTTCATTAACTATGACGACAGAGGCACACTTTTGAAAGACATCTAAGTAATTTTGCGAACAATAAACCAGATATGCTTGTACATAGCAAGCATATAAAAAATATATATAGAGTCGTTCAATAAATTGAATGTATCTGAGACATTATTGGACTGTGTCGGAACTGAGGGACGATGTCCCTGAACCGAACCAAAAATTTCTAAGTCTGCCGACGCTATCAGTTTCTTATCCGGTATCGCAGCATTCTGGTCCGACGAAGAACCTCTAGAAGATGAAGTCGGATGACATATACAGCAGCTTATGTTGTTCCGAAAGGGAAAGCTCGAAAACCTCCGAATCCCTTTCGGCATCCCGTCGGACCGTATGAAATTTTCGGACGTCCGCACCTGATGCTTCCGCAGAGTGTCCCAACCCAGCATCGTCGGATATTATATTATGCGACAGATTCTGTCGTTGCTGGGATGCTGCGATAAGTTGTGCTATTTGGGATAGCACGTCCGTCACCGAGGCCTGTGCAGAAGCGATCTTACGATGCTTTGCCGCTGGAAGCTCCGTGTACGTTGACTCCCGCATACTTTCTTATGCGAACGTCCGGAGTCTCCAGGCCTCGTGTCCCTGGCTATCGGATGGCGTGACCTGGTCGCCGAGGATTCTCTGATTGGCGAAGTTGACTGGATATCAGAGGTCACGTAGCCAAGGTGCGGTCGTGTGCGCTGCCATGAGAATGAGGAAGCCTTATTGACAGTCTCTCCGGACTGTCAATATAACGGAGCGTCCCGAGCGGCGGACGTATGCTCCGAATGCGAGACATTTTGTACCACAACATCTGGGGCCAGATGTTGATGTACGAGAGAGGGGCCTCTCTCGCTTGCAGCCCGGATGGGCCTGGACGAGCGATGAACCAGACTAAAAGGCTTCCTCCGTTCTCCCCTCTAATCCGCCGTCACTGGGTGTGCACATGGATAGTTTATAGTGCTCGCATCACCCAAAACTCCTTTCTAGGCCGCAACGGACGAACCCGGCTGCCGAACCATTCGACGAATGGACGCTACACTGGGCGAGCTAGCAGACGTCAAAGGCCGTCGAACCTACTAGGGTCCTCTTAGGCAATTGACGTATTACATGAGCACTTTTCCGCTAGCTCTTCATTAATTGTGACAACGGAGGCACACTTTTTGGAAGACATCATGGATACATCACCCTGATCATGATCGTCTGAAATAGAGATTGATAAAGTAGAGTGACCCTGCGGGGAAAGGACCGGAATGGCCAATTCCCCACTAACATACCGTGACACACGCTTCCCATGTTGTCATCGTAATCAACACATACAGAACAGGAGTTAGTGCGAGTACACTGACTACATTATACAATGATTATGAAAGTCAGAGGAAGATTTCCTCTTATTACAATTGAACAATATCCTTTCAATGTGAAAAGAAAACAAAGTCCTAGTACTCGCAGCAACCCCTGACAATCCAAATACATAATAACAAGATCCATTAACATAGAAAAAATAATTGAATCAAAAACTTTTGAAAAAATATTTTTTCAGAACAGCCCAAGTTTCTGAAAAGTAACGTTGAGCCCCAATGGATCCCAAGCCTAAGTGTGGACAAAAATTCGAAAAATATTTTAAACAATTTATGCAACACTTACGAACAATAATAATGTGTCTAGTTATGATTAAATTAACATCAAGATATTATTTTCAAGAAATCCCCCCTCACACAGAGGGCTGTTGGAAATGTAAACAATAAGTGTAAAAACACTAGATCAAGACTCCAGGCACCCTGGCCCGAAATCAGTTACCAATAATACACTATCTGATGCAAAACAGAGACTTCCAGGGAAGAAACTGCAGAACATCAGATGGTAGATGCAGAACACTACGCCTAACCACCCATAGGTGAAGACGTAAACATGGGGAAAAGAACAGAATTCATTCTGTTATCCAGCTAAAACTCCCAAGAAATTTTAGTAATAATATTACAGAAAATATGCCAAAAGCATGGGAGAATAGCAAGAGGGGACTTAAAGGAAAGGGAGAGAGGAAAACACTGAATAAGCAGTGTAATCTTGATAACAAGAATGACCACAACAGGCTGTTGCCTCGAAAGTTAAAAAATTTATAGTAATTTCTATATTTTTTATACTTACCAATGACCCAGACATAGCTGGTGCTAACTCTTAAAATATAGGGCCAAACACAAATTTTGCCCCCCAATCCCCAAAATTTGCATCTAAAACCAAAGAAAACATGTCCTGAATGGCCCTCCACACTTCACCTCTACTGCGCATGCGCAGTGTCAAGGACGTTCCGAAATTGGCGCCATTAATCATTCTAATAACCAGTGCCTGGTAAGCACTATGTACTCAGAGGGGAGGCAAGAGTTCCCAACTCCTGGGAGGGCCATCCCCGTCTGGGTCATTGGTAAGTATAAAAAAATTAGAAATTACTATAAATTTTTTAACATTTTTATACTGTACCAATGACCCAGACATAGCTGAATAGTAAAAAGGCTGGAGGGCCAAGGACATAGAGCAAGATGGAATACGCTCAATAATATAAAATAGAGTCATCCCCTCTAGGGAAAAAGAAGTAATAGGCCTTACATGTATCTTTGTTATTTATGATAAATTAGAAAGATACAACACCTTCCAAAATTGAGCATGATACATCCATGTACTCTATTAATATTCAATATAATCCTTATACTAATAATTTTTAAAGTAAGCCAATAAATAAAGTAAGTCTAGAGAATAGAGACTCTTATACTCCTTAAAAGTGTCTGAGGATTGCATAATCATGTCCGTTGACACGTGCTATTTTCAAAAGCTACTTTAAAAACTAAGACTTGAATGAATTTTTAAAACATAAACTTCTCACTAAACAACCATCCCAATAACAGCTCAGAATTACTAACTCCGGAGGAGGTATCCCCTTGTTTTCATAGTAAAACAGGTGACCCAAGGGAACACCCTCCCCCCCCCCCCCCTTTTTCTTGCCCTGGGTCAAATAGCCCAGAGCGAAGAGGGCAACAGAACGGAGTCACTGCCGAAACAGACAGCCTACCTAGCTATAGTAGCAACTGTTAAGTGAATGACATTCTGAGCAGTAGATAATAGACCTAACAATAGAGGCCTCCTGAAATGGACTCGATATTTCTGAGATAAAAATTCATGAATGTGGATGGCTGAGCGCAATGAGCAGCCTTCAAAAATCTATAATAGCGACACTATTAATGTAAGCCCAAGATGTAGAAGAACTCTTACTTCATGAGCCGAAATCTTAAGCACAACTGCTGAGTCAATGATATACCATAAGCAGTACCGATAGTTAATTGAATCCATTAGCAATAGAATGGAGCGTAACGTCCTTCTATTAGGCATCAAAGACAGAAGAAGCTTACGTCCGTAGTAATAAACAGATATCTGTTTATAAATACATAAACTCTAACCGGAGAGAGTAAAGGCCTATGCCCGTACGAAGACGGAAGGACCTTAATAACAATAGGATCCGGATATTAGGAGCCTAACTCTTATGCAAAAATCCAACCTAAATAGTAAAGGAAGTAGTGATTCCGAAACTACGAAAGTGAAAATCATCCATCGATAGTGGATGAAACTCACTGACTCTTCAGTAAAAGAGAAGCCAACAGAATTACTGTCTAAAAGGTCAGAATTTGAAAACTACTGTTTCCAGAGGCTCAAATGATTACTTAGCTAAATAAGAACCGAAGTTAAATTCCATATAGGAATTTAATCTAATGATTCTAAGTCTATTTATCAAAAAGTTACTAACTGACTTAGATAAAGAGACATAAGACTCAATTGTAAACTATCATAGAGTGCATAGGTATGAGGTAACATAAACCTATAACCTTAATAACAGGCTGCAGTAGATCTTGTCAAACAAGTATACTAAAAAGTTGCAATGAGTAGTATGGAGGGATCAACAATATGAACATAGTGATCCCTACACCAACGACGGAAGAGCCTCCACTTTAGCCGCATAGAATAGCGAAGAAGAGGATCTCCTATAGTAAGAAATCGCGTCCAAAGCTCGTCCAGTACAATGCTTACAATGCAATATGGACCACACAACGGAATACGTGAAGGTTGCGACCTTGCGGGTTGTGATAAAGATGACACGATTTACCCAGCGAAAAAAGATCCTCTCATTGAGGAAGATTTCGCGTTAAGTCCCACAGTAGACATCAGAGTAAATTACCCATGGTCTCTGTGAAGATAGAGATGCTATCAACAGAAATGTATTGTGGTTGTTTATCTTAGCAATACCAGCTGAAACAACAGCGCCGGAGGATACGCGTATCCTATCATTCCATCCTATTAGATCAATAGAGCGTTAACAACATTAGCTCAGAGATCCGGACAAGCCAACACATACGTCTGCAATTGATTAGCAAGCTATGTCGTAAATAAATTATCATTGGGCGCTCCCATAGATAGCAAATCTGATTGAATACTTGTTTGTTGAGAGTCCATTCTGACGGCAACAAGCGACCCCTAAGTGAACGGGAGTCCGGTAAAACAATCAGACGACCCGGAATATGACGGACCGAAACAGAACTTGGTGTACTATAACCAACTGACGGATTCTTTCCATTAAATTGAATAACGGAAACAAATGAGTGCCTCCCTGGTTCCGGAGATACGCCACTACTGTCGAATTAACGGACAGGATTTGGACATGCGTTTCTGAATAATGTTCATGCAATGACATAAAGCAGGCCTAAAAAACATTATTCCGCGGAAGATAATTGCTTGCTTAGAGACTGCGGAACCCAAAGACCCTGGCACTTCGAATCCGTTGGGATCAATATTATATCCCAATCTGTTTGACTGGCAACCGTCATAACTATA
Source organism: Pictodentalium vernedei (assembly GCA_031216915.1). Taxonomy (NCBI): domain Eukaryota; kingdom Metazoa; phylum Mollusca; class Scaphopoda; order Dentaliida; family Dentaliidae; genus Pictodentalium; species Pictodentalium vernedei. Next base: position 228,040,745 of record CM062295.1, read on the forward strand.
ACACTCGGATCCGGCAACTGCAGTGGCACTCTCTGAATCAACCACCGAATGTTTGCCCCAGTCTGAATCTCTTGTAACACTAGATAGACAAGAGAACGTGTAAATCGAGCAATTCATGGATTGCTGAAAAGTTGCCGTCGAAGAGAGGCTTCTCCGAGAACGAAGCGACTCTGAGAGAGTTCTTCACCTTACTATCCACGCGCGTGAATGTAGCTAGGGCTGCGTCACGTCTAACCAACTTCAATCAGCCACTGAAGGGCGGAGTTATACATGAACAAACTACTGCCCTCAAAAGAAATCACATTGAGAATAATATCCCGTAAATCTTTTCTTGAAGACGTAATGATAACGCCTCAGTAAGGTGGATTACGTATGATAAAGCGTCTAAGTTAAGTCTACTAGACATCATTGTCGTTTCCAACATTGTGGTTGGAAAAGACATAGACGGCGAAAAAGAATATTTCCAGTCTTTAACCACGCCGTCTAGACGCATATGAACTCTCAGTATGCCCTGCTCTGCCAAAATAAATTATTCGCATAAATGATAAAACGGCAGAAATGAGCATTGCGGACAAGAAACTAAACTATCATGCTTGGTAGCAGGCTTATATGCATATATAGCATCGAAAAATAAAACACATGTTGTAATGACATTATTGGACTGTGTCGGTAAGTCAGGGACAATGTCCCTGAACCGATCCAAAATTCTGTGTCCAATGACGCTATAAGTCTCTTATCCAACATCGCAGCAATGTAGTCCGAAATAACAATCACTGGAAGATAATGCCAAAAGATATGAATGGCAGCTTCCGATGCTACGAAAGGGAAAACTCGAAATCTTTCGAATCCCTTTCGCCATCCTGTCGGACCCTATAAAGCGTTCGGTCGTCCGTACCTGATGCAACCGCGGACCGCACCGACCCAGCGCCGTCAGATAATTCCTGATTTGAGTAAGAAACTGTCGATTGCTGGGATGCTGCAAAACAACTGTGCTAACTCGGATAGCACGTTCGTCACTGAGGCCTGAGGAGAAGCGGTCCTACAATGCATTGCCGCTGGGAGCTCCGTGATCGTTACCCCGTGCATACTACCAATATGCGAGCGAACGGAGTGTATAGGCCTCGTGTCCCTTGGCTACCGGATGGCGTGACCTATTCGCCGTGGAATCACTGAATGACGAAACTGATCGGATACTCGAGGTCACATAGCCAATGTGCGGTCGTGTGCCCTGCTGTGAGGATGAGGAAGCATTATCGACAGTCTCTCGGACTGTCAGTATAACGGAGCGTCCCGACCGACAGACATATGCTCCGAATGTAAAATATCTGAACCACAACATGCGGTCCCCTATGTTGTTGGACGAGAGAGCGACCTCTCTCGCTCACAGCCCGGATGGACCTGGACAAGCCAGGAACCGGACTAACAGGCTTCCTCCGATCTGTCCTCAATCTGCCGTCACTGGGTGAGTACTAAAGTAATTATAGTGCTCGCATCACCCAAATCTCCTTCCTAGACCGCAACGGACGAACCCGGCAGCCGAACCATTCGATGACTGCACGCTACACCGGGTGAGCTAGCGAATGTCACTCCGTCGATCCTACAAGTGATCTTTTAGGCGATAGACATATTCCATGAGCACTTATTGCCGCTAGCTCTTCATTAACTATGACGACAGAGGCACACTTTTGAAAGACATCTCTGTAACTTTGTGAACAAGAAACCAGAAATGCTTGGTTATAGCAAGCATATAATAATAATATATAGCGTCGTTCAATAATTCGAAAGTTTGTGTGACATTATTGGACGAACTGAGGGACGATGTCCCTGAACCGAACCAAAAATTTCTAAGTCCACCGACGCTATCAGTTTCTTATCCGGCATCGCAGCATTCTGGTCCGACGAAAGAAGCTGTAGAAGATCAAGTCAGATGACATACACAACAGCATAAGTTGTTCTGAAAGGGAAAGCTCGAAATCCTCCAAATCCCTTTCGGTATCCCATCGGACCGGATGAAATTTTCGGATGTCCGTACCCGCTTCCGTGGAGCGTCCCGACTCAGCATCGTCGGATAAAAAATATGCGACAGATTCAGTTGATGCTGGGATGCTGTGATAAACTGTGCTATTTAGGAAAGCACGTCCGTTCCCGAGGCCTGTGCAGTAGCGGTCTTACGATGCATTGCCGCCGGAAGCTCCGTGTACGTTGACTCCCGCACACTTTCCTATGCGAACGTCCGGAGTCTGCAGGCCTCGTGTCCCTGGCTACCGGATGGTGTGACCTGGTCGCCGATGATTCTCTGACTGGCGAAGCTGACTGGATATCCGAGGTCACGTAGCCAAGAGCGGTCGTGTGCGCTACCATGAGAATGAGGAAGCCTTATTGACAGTCTACTCCGGACTGACTATATGTCGGAGCGTCCCGAGCGACGGACGTATGCTCCGAATGCGAAACATTTTGTACCACAACATCTGGGGCCAGATGTTGTTGTACGAGAGAGGGGCCTCTCTCGCTCGCCGTCCGGATGGACCAGAACGAGCTATGAACCGGACTAAAAGACTTCCTCCGCTCTCCCTCTAATCCGCCGTCACTGGGTGTGCATTTGGTTGATTTATAGTGCTCGCATCACCCCAATACTCCTTCTAGACCGCAACGGACGAACCCGGCTGCCGAACCATTCGATGAATGGACGCTACACCGGGCGAGCTAGCGGACGTCAAAGGCCGTCGAACCTACTAGGGTCCTCTTAGGCAATAAGCGTATTTACATGAGCACTTTTCCGCTAGCCCTTCATTAATTGTGACGATGGAGGCACACTGTTGGAAGACATCACAGATACATCACCCTAATCTTGATCGTCTGAAAAAGAAATTGATAAAGTAGAGTGACCCTGCGGGGAAAGGACCGGAGTGTCCAATTCCCCACTAACATACCGTGACATACGCTTCCCATGTTGACATCGAAATCATACGATACAGAACAGGAGTTAATGCGAGTACACTGACCACATATAGAATGATTATAAAAGTCAGAGGAAGACTTCCTCTTATTACAATTGATCAAAATCCTTTCAATGTGAAAAGAAAACAAGTCCTGGTACTCGCACCAACCCCTGGCAATCAAAATACATAATAATAATATGATCCATTAATATAGAAAAAATAAATGAAATCAAAATATTTTGAAAAAATATTTTTTCAGAACAGCCCAAGTTTCTGAAAAGTAACGTTGAGCCCCAATGGATCCCAAGCCTAAGTGTGGACAAAAATTTTAAAAATATTTTAAACAATTTATTCAACACTTACGAACAATAATAATGTATCTAGTTATGATTAAAATAACATCAAGATATTATTTTCAAGAAATCCCCCCCTCACACAGAGGGCTGTTGTAAATGTAAACAATGAATGTAAAAACACTAAAATAAGACTCCAGGCACCCAGGCCCGGAATCAGTTACCAAAAATATACTATCTGATGCAAAACAGAGACTTCCAGGGAAGAAACTGCAGAACATCAGATGGTAGATGCAGAACACAACGCCTAACCACCCGTAGGTGAAGACGTAAACATGGGGAAAAGAACAGAATTCATTCTGTTATTCAGCTAAAACTCCCAAGAAAATTTAGTAATAATAATTACAGAAACTATGCCAAAAGCATGGGAGAATAGCAAGGGGTGACTTAAAGGACAGGGAGAGAGGAAAACACTGAAAAATCAGTGTAACTAAATAATCAAAATGACAACAAAATGGCTGCTGCCTCGAAAATAGGTAACTTAACATAATTTCATTAAAAAATTTTAAGTTACAGCCCTGATAATATTCTGTCACACTTTTTTCCTCTCCTCCTTCTCTATCCTCCTTAGAATCACCATTTCACTAATATTTATGTGTCTGGCATCATTTAAACTGAGATTTACAAGCACAAAGATCAGTCAGATGTTAACTGATGAAGGGCCAAACTTAGAATGATTAATGGCGCCAATTTCGGAACGTCCTTGACACTGCGCATGCGCAGTAGAGGTGAAGTGTGGAGGGCCATTCAGGACATGTTTTCTTTGGTTTTAGATGCAAATTTTGGGGATTGGGGGGCAAAATTTGTGTTTGGCCCTATATTTTAAGAGTTAGCACCAGCTATGTCTGGGTCATTGGTACAGTATAAAAATATAGGTAACTTAACATAATTTCATCAAAAAAATTTAAGTTACAGCCCTGATTATTTTCTGTCACTCATTTTTCCTCTCCTCCTTCTATATCCTCCTTAGAATCACCATTTCACTAATATTTATGTGTCTGGCATCATTTAAACTGAGATTTACAAGCACAAAGATCAGTCAGATGTTAACTGATGAAGGGCCAAACAAAGAATGATTAATGGCGCCAATTTTGGGACGTCCTTGACACTGCGCATGTGCAGTAGAGGTGAAGTATGGAGGGCCATTCAGGACATGTTTTCTTTGGTTTTAGATGCAAATTTTGGGGATTGGGGGGCAAAATTTGTGTTTGGCCCTATATTTTTAAGAGTTAGCACCAGCTATGTCTGGGTCATTGGCACAGTATAAAAATAGTAGTTATTCAATGATTTTATTTGCAAGTGTTGTCTGCTTTTCATGTTAGGTAAAAGGTTAACAAAACGAGCCAGGCAGCTACCTGTAATGAGCATATATATTTTTCAAGGACTCGTCATGACCTTTTTGATCAAAGTCACATTTTCAACCACTATCAACGACATGAAGTTTCAATGCAAAAGTCTTATGGATGCAATTAACACTGCATAAAGTGCTAAAGTCAGATCAGTCCAGAATACTGGGACAAGATCAAGGAGAGTTAATCTAAACAGTCTGCCATATAGCAGCATCATAGTATACGTAGTGAAACAACGCTAAGGAAGCCTCTGTCTTCTATTTTAAGGACAAAGAAAGAGCTCAACAAAACTAATTTCAGCTGGCTCAGTAGCACTGTTATAAATGAATGGTAGCAAATCTAGTGGTATTCTCATTGGAGCTAAAAAAAAAAAAAAGTGTGTATGAATAGCCTACCCTGGATATGGATCTGGCACATTGAATCTTTTACATAAACACTTATCTGGGTGCCATTCTGTCACATCTCTTGTCAGTTTGCCAAACATTTTCATCTCTACGGCCTTCTTCTGGTCATCCTTGTCTCCCTGTCAGTACAAAAGAAATGGAGCAGGATTTATCAATGCCATTCATCTGGTTGTCCATGAGGAGTGAAAATCAGATATGAGAAGTGATTTCACATCAACCTGTTGTCTTTCACATAAGATTTCTTGAACTATAAGTGTCAAAATCTGATCTTTTAATTTAGTATTTATTACAAGAAACAAATGAATATGTGTGTTCATAAAAAAAGATGCCGATCATGTGGCCACCCTTCCACAACATGGTTTGGTCCCTACCAGGGGTAAATGATTTGTGTTCATGGGCAAGGAGCTTCATCCAGATTGCCCATGTGAGGGTACGATGGCATTGTGTACTAAGGCATACTGCACGTCGATGGTGCACTTGTCTTCAATCAATGGTAATCCTGCTTGTGTGGAGTTAGTATGTTGGGGAGTCCGACAGTTGCTCAATATTGCTCAGTGGTTCTTCCGGGTACTCTGGCTTCCTCCACCCATAAAACTGTCTGACACGATGTGACCCTGGCTGTCAAAAGTGCTGTTAAACCCCAATAAATAAATAAATAAATATATAAATAAAAATATTGCTATTACAGATTATTCAAGAGAAAGAGAGAGAGAAAGAGGATTTTTAACCCTCTGCATATGGAAGTCAAAATACTTAAAGTTCAAGCAGCAATTTTTCCCATAATGTAACTGGGAATTTAACCCTTTGCTCATTGTTTTCTAGTTTTCAGCGGCAAATTTTTCCCACAATGCAACGGAGAATTTAATAAATTATATCTTGTTTGACAGAGTTCACTGAGCTCAGTTAAACAAGATACATTTTGTTAAATTTTTCATTCTATGTTGACAATATGGAGTCAATGATGGAAATTTTGAAATACTATCCAAGTGCTATGAGTTTAAGGAACAATAAGCTGCGATGTTTAAAAAAATAAGTTGACCATTTGACACAAAAAGAAGTTGACCATTTGCAGCTAAAGAATGTTTGTTATGTAAAGGTACCTCTGTGTATAATTATTATTTATTTATTTATTGGTGTTTAAAGTCACATACTTATGCACAATGACTAATAATCATGACCATGACAGTTTTACGGGTGAAGTAAGCCGGAGTACCCGGAGAGAACCACCGAGCAAGAACAAGCAGCTGCCAGCTCCCCAACATCGAAACTCCGCATTGCAGCACAGGCAGGGTTAGATTGGTTGAAGACATGTGCACCATCGACGTGCAGTACGCCTTAGTACATGGCATCATCGTGCCCCCATATGGACAACTGGGGTTAAGTGCCTTGCCCAAGGACACAACACGGGAGTCTGAATCGATCGCTCAGACGGTCACCCATCCAAGGACTAACCGGACTTGATGTTGCTTAACTTTGAGTACCCCTGTGTTTCATAAATCCTTTGTAGGAACGTACTTGTATCGATTAAATAAATTAACTTGAAGGCAAGAAGTTACTTGCTTTATTGATAAACTATGTCATAGTTTTTCATCCCAATTCTGTTACCGATCACTCATCTAAATTTCCAGCACAGTGCAATTTTCCATTAGGGGTGCCACGACTAATTGAGAAATTGATTAACCATTGGTCATATGCATAATCGATTACCATTTTGGTCATCGATTAATCAGTATTTTTCATCTTCATGTGGATCAAAGCAGCATTGTAATTTTTGTCCCCCTATTTGCCATTATGTACCACGTTTTTCATTCCATGTGTCGAAATAACAACTTTGGGGTTATTTATGTATTTATTAACAAATAGTCAAATATCGCTTAATACGCACAGCTAAGACAAAAGATTAACACGCTTTCAAGTTAGAATCTTTGATCATACATACATCAAAGCACTTCCGAAGAAATATTTAATTGGTCATTGTTGCAAACCATCAGCCATGTGTTTCATAGTGCCTCATGTTGTTCAACATTTTACAATTCCCAAGCCATACCACTGATGAAATAAAACAATTCATTACCAACAATGTAGTTTATCACTCAGGAAATTTGACAGAGTTTGTTTTGAGCTGATTTCCAGTGAAGTGATGCAAGTTAACTCAAGTAGTGTCAAAAGCTGATGAAAATAATAATAGCATTGGGTTACAAACTACTTTAGTTTTTATCAACTAACAGTACACAAATATTCATATGCAGGCTTGGCTGAAGTGGTGGTAGAGTTTGCTTAGATAATTAATATTCATGATGAAATGTCACAAAGGTGTGATATGGATATTTTTGACATTACACTTGAAAAAGGATAATAGCCGGCTGACCATGCTGTTCTTTCACTTCCGAGCTTATTTTGGATGCTTCACAGACAACAAATCTCAATTCCACAAATGTTATTTTAGTGAGTTATTGATTCTAAATAGGTAAGTCTTAACTGTTCATTTGAAAAAAATAAAAATAAAAATATTGAATTATTTGAACACTAATAACCAGAACAGAACTCCAACCCTCTGTTACCATCATTCCTCAGCAAATTTCTTCTCTGAATCCTTGTATGATTAATCATTAACCGTCAATTTTTACCAAATGATTATCGATTAATGAAATCCAAAATTCTGGCACCTCTATTTTCCATATTCATCAAAATTGGGTCTCACAGAAAGGCAATAATGTTTGTATACACTTCTTTCTATTTATAGCATATGTGTCCATGAAAACAATCTTGGTTTGTCATTGTCGATACTGGTTCTGTGGGTTTTATTGGAAGCATAATTGACCTTCATTTGAAATAATACAAAGTTTATGATCTGATCTGAGAATGTCCAGTTCATGCTAAAATAAGGTAAAGTTGTCGTTTGAGGTGATCAACTATTCGGAATGCAACTGAGGTATTCAATTATTTCCATGTGTATCAGAAGTTATGGTTTTCTGTTTACATTTAATCACTTCGGGTAAATACATTTATATTACTGGAATATTTAGTTGTACATAAAGGTCAGTATAACATTTCTTGTCTAAGCTTTTCTTAGAATCTCACAACCGAGTTGGAAGCATTTCTTAGTATGCCATCAGAAGCAGATTCGATTACTTAGTTCTGTTAAGCAGTGCATTGTACATGTGCATTACATCACTTGTCAAACCGATCATGTCAGTTACAAAGACAATACTTACATTCATTGATAGATAAAGAACAAGTTAATATAATAATTGTTTAACCCTTTACCCAATGCAGACAATATCAAAATTTATTATTATAAATATCATTTTTTCAAATTTTTCAAAAAAGTTCAACAAAACTATATCATGTGACCCCTCATTGGATTGAGCTCGAATTTGCATATTATGCGGGCGCATGTGGCCAATTCACTGGGTAAAGGGTTAAATGATTGTTGCATGTGGCCAATTCACTGGGTAAAGGATTAAATGATTTCATTTCACTGTGTGAATGCTCCATATTACGGATGTGCCAGCTTATCACATGCAAAAACTGTTACTTCATTCTTAAAGTCTGAAGACTGATTGTGCTTCATGTCGTGTACGCTGCCCATATGAACACAGAAATTGAGACCCCACTAATTACACTACGAGGTGGGGTCTCAAAACCCCACCACGTGACTTCAATTTGTCTATAATTAACTTGTGTTTTTTGCAAGTGCGGTAATCAGGTTTATTCTTCCACCAAAAATAGTTTCAGTTCATTGTTATTTAGTGATTGTTAGGTATTGCACTTAAGTATAAATTGAATACGTATGCTCCATACATGTTTTTTGATAATAAAAAGCATTAATATGGCAGAAAAAACGATCAAAATATGGAGTTTGAATTGTGTTTTTAATCTCGCATGAATATGTCAAACTATGTGATGGGATGTTCGGCTGACGTCGGTTTATCTTTTGATCTCTCAGTCACCGGCTCTTAATTAGATCAAATTTTTTCACAGTCAGTGAAATATTACTTTTACTTTTACTTGAAATATTAAAAAGATAGTTCAATATTTGAAAAAGTTATTGAAAGCTATTGCGATTCGGAATGTTGTTCATCAAAATCAATTCAGAACTCGAGGAATTACGAAAATATAAATATTGTACCGTACTGAAATCATGGATGTGAGTTGAAAAAATTATAAGTTAACCAGCACAATATCTGGACATTTCCCAGACGGTCTTTTACCTAACTGTAGCTATTCACGGGGAGAAGAATCATGTTACCGGTACTGAATTTTGAATAAATTGTGGGTTGGGGAGGAAGGGAATCTGATTTACGATTTTAAAAGTTAAGTTCAGAGTGGAATGTTAAAATGTAAATATATAAACTACATTAAGGAAAAAGGAATGCTTGTGGTGGCCCTGGGACGTTTCAGCCCAAGACGCTTCGGAATGTATATATTGAAGCGCCTGCATGCATTAGCAAGGAAAACTGGCCAAGATGGGGGGGGGGGGGGGGGGGGTGGGGGGGGGATGGGCAAGCGATCAGTGATATAGGCCTATTTGTGCATGTGGGTTTATGGGAGTCTGGGGCCCAATTGCCTCGTTTCGGGGATGGGGAGGGAGGGGGAGGGCTATTTACTTCACCATTTAGGAGTGGTATGGATGACTGAATCTTACACTGCCAAGACACTGAAATTTTGATGTGCTTGGCAGCACGCAAAAATCAGGGGTGGCGTCAGAAAATCTCCGACAGAGGAGAGGCTTATGAGACACATTTTCATCAGAGGTAGGTCTTTTTTTACAGTAGTTCATAAAAAACAAAAAAACAACAAAAAACCCAAACCCGAAAAACCAAAACACATGCACTCACACCAAAATACACACCCTTGCGGACACCCCCCCCCCCCCAACACACAAACACACAGAGAGTAATATGCAGACATACGCCCACATGCACTTGCGTATAATTTCGTGTACTAATTTTCTTTCCCTTTTTCTTACTTGCCCCCCCCCCCCCCCATCACGTATATCTGTCTCTCTATCTCTTTCCCACTGAAGCGTACTCTCTCTTAGAATGGCACAATCGCAGATATTTTAATTCTCCCGTCCACCCCCCCCCCCCCCCCACCCCCCTGTGAAATAATCATTAGTTTCAGTCTCAAGTGAGATACTTTTTGGTATCCATTCAAAAACACTATATTTTCTTTTTGCTATATCCTTTTTATAAGAATCTTTAATTGCGTTGCCCGACAAGAGTAAGACAGGAAAGAGGATGTGCTGGTCGAGTTGACTCAATGTCGTGAACTGGTATCGCTTCGATCATTAGCCATGCGCCGTGGGCGTTTTCGTGACGTAGGAGGCTTTTTTGCCCCCACTTCCCACCCAAGAAAAATACGGTTCATCACGTGTTGGCCTACAGCTGTAAACAAAATGTGAAATTGGGAACTTCGCGAATATTATTTGTTTTTCTCAAGTCTGGTTTATTTATTTCCTCGATCAAATCGATCGCGCAAACACATCAGTTTAGTTTCGAAAGTGACGAGGACTTTGTACTTAACCAAATGGAACTGACTGTTCTATTCCCAATTTACAATTTCAAACCACAGCAATAGACGCCGTCTGCCTCCTCCAAATTCCAATTTTAATTTAAAATAAATTATCTAATACCAGTAACAAACGCAGTTGTCTTGCCAGTTGACGTCACAAGACAGTATTTATTAATCAGCAGAGAAACTGACTTGCGAAAGCAATTAAACTAATCGTTAACGCTCGTGACCACGGTGGGTCACAGTGTTTTGAAAACTGTCTTCCACTGATCAAACACTGCGGTCCACTGGAACTCCACGGAGGAGAACACACCGCGGCGGCGTTTTTGTTTCAATCCACGTTGAACGTACTGCAATGTTAGTTATAAGAAACCAAATGAAGTTAAAAGATTAAAAAATGACAACTCATTTATGTAAATATCAGTGTGAAAAAAACAAACTTATTTATGTTAATATCTATGTGCAGTGTATTATGTTTCTACAGTTTATCGCTTGTTAAAAGTTAGAACGCTTGAATGAAATAAAATATATCAAAGCCAATGTTCCTGTTATTGTTGCTCTGTTGTCAATGAAGATAAGTAATTAATTGTACACGCCCACTCATAAATAGTTCCTCTATAAATAGACAGCACTAATCTAAATTTAGCATCAATAACTGGGGTATTTATTGACCAGTCTCATATGGGTACTGTACACGTAATGTGATAGGTAGATGCAGTTTGGACCAGTCAATAAAATTGTCCAATACACAGGGTTTTTTTTTTAATATGCAGGGCACCATTATCAAAAATCTCTTCTTTATGCCTAATAAACAACCTGTTACAACAGATGCAGACTGTAAATTTGATTTGTTACATATTATATATCATAGAAAAACCAGATCAAACAGCATGCCTTTGGCAATATATATTGAATTGGCTGGCTGGACCAAAATCAAAAGGAAACATTGTCTAGTCATCCACAAGTAATCCCTAAAATTATGATTTTATCAAATAAGCGGTTTTCAAATCCAATCTGCAGTAAATGCAACATAGAGGTCGAGTAAAATTTTCTAAGTCGAAAGAGTGAAAAAGGGCCTTAACTCTGGGATAAATTACTGGATGAAACCCGTTCCGTGTGCATATCCGTTCCCCCATGCAGGTCTTTCAGCATACTGAAAGAGTTCAAAATCTGACCTAAGGCAAAATGTTTGTATGAACAGACAGACAGACAGATGGACAGACAGATGGACGGAGGCAGGGGGTCAGTCTGGCTGTTGATTTTTGGGAGAAGTGACTTCTCCCTTCAGAGACTTTAGGGAGTAGTCAGGGGCCAGGAGGGAGAAGTCAGTGGACATGAGGAAGAAGTCAGAAAAAAACATAAAACATATATACATCGGTTCAAAATAAATATGTACATAGAAGACACAACAATAACTAACATGACGAATTGTGGAGAGAAAAAATCCAACCCCTCCCCCCCTCCCCCCTCCCCCCACAGAAAAATTGTGTCTTTCATGTTTTCTGAATGCCCTAACTCTTTCCCTACCAGTGATGACTATGGTTACCATGCAGTTTATTTTGTATTTGCCTCAATGCAGTTGATTTGGAATTGAGGATTACCCATTGTGAGAGTGTTCATCTCTTTTAGAAAAGATATATTCTTTTAAAAAATATTATTTAAAGTATTTAAAATAAATTTCAAGTTCTCATAAGAAGTTAGGTCATTCATGGTTTCTAAATGCCCTAATTTAATTGAAAAGTGCAGTTAAAAAAGTTTTTGATATCCTTCGTTATTTAAGCATTATTAACAATTTGAGTTAATATATTTCTATGGCAAATGACAAAATATTACAGTTGTCTCCCTTCCCTTCTGCGCTGGGTAATAAATCCAATACACTGTTACTGTGCAGAAAAGTTAAAAAATTTATAGTAATTTATATATTTTTTATACTTACCAATGACTCAGACATAGCTGGTGCTAACTCTTAAAAATCTAGGGCCAAACACAAATTTTGCCCCCCAATCCCCAAAATTTGCATCTAAAACCAAAAGAAATCATGTCCTGAAGGACCTCCATACTTTGCCCCTACTGCGCATGCACAGTGTCAAGGACGTTCCGAAATTGGCGCCAATTATCATTCTTACAAGCAGTGCCTGTTCAGCGCTACGTACTCAGCGGGGAGGTATGAGTTCCCAACTCCTGGGAGGGCCATCCCCGTCTGGGTCATTGGTAAGTATAAAAAATATATAAATTACTATAAATTTTTTAACATTTTTATACTGTACCAATGACCCAGACATAGCTGAATAGTAAAAAGGCTGGAGGGCCTAGGACATAGAGGAAAATCCAATAAGCTCAACTATATAATATAGAGTCAACCCCTCAAGGAGAAAAGGAGTATTAGGCTTTACATGTATCTTTCTTATTTTATGTTAAATTAGAAAGATACAATACCCTTCGTAATTGAGCACAATAACATTCATGTTCTCTATTAACATCCTGTATAACCCTTTATACTAATTATTTTTAAAGTAAGCCAATAAATAAAGTTAGTCCAGAGAATTGAGACTCTTTATATTCTTTAAAAGTGTCCGAGGATTGTATATTAACGTCCGTTTGACACTTGACATATACAAATGCTTCACACCGAGCTACACTTTAAAAATATGACATGAATGAATTTTTAACATTAATATTACACTTTAAAACCATTCCGGAAACGACTCAGAAATACTGACTTCGGAGGAGGCATTCCCTTGCTTTTCACTATAAAGCAGGTGACCTAAGGGAACACCCTCCCCCCCCCCCCCCCCCCTTCCCCTTGCTCTGGGTCAAATAGCCCAGAGCGAAGAGGGCAGCCGGACGGAGTCATTGCCGGAACAGAAAGCCTGCATAACTATAGTTGCAACTGTTTGGTGGACGACATTCTGAGCAACAGATAACGGACCTAAACAATGCAGGTCTCCAGAAATGGATTCAATATTTCTGAGATAAAAATTTGTGAATGTGGATGGCTGAGACCAATAAGCAGCCTTCATTAATCTGTAATAGCAATACTATTTGCGTAAGCCCAAGATGTAGAAAGAGCTCTTACTTCATGAGCCGAAATCTTAAGCACAGACTGAAGATAAATTTTCATAAGCAGTAGGGATAGTTAATTGAATCCATCTAGCAATAGAATGGACTGAAATGTCCTTTCTATTAGGCATCAGAGACAGAAAGAAACGTTTTCGTCCCTTTCTGATAAACTGAGATCTCTGTTTATAAATACGTAACACTCTAACAGGACAGAGTAAAGGCCTACGCCCGTCTGAAGACGGAAGGGCCTTAATAACAATAGGTTCCGGATATTTATTAGGAGCCTGATTCTTAGCAAAAAATCCCACATTAGTAGTGAAGGTGATAGTGTTCCCGACACTACGATAGTGAGAATCATCCACCGACAGTGCATGAAGCTCACTGACTCTTCTAGCAGAAGAGAAAGCTAAGAGAAAAGCTGTCTTATAAGACAAGAATTTGAAATCTACTGTCCCAAGAGGTTCAAATGGCTTTTCCGTCAGTTTAAGAAGAACCCAAGCTAAATTCCACTTAGGAATTAACCTAAGAGTTCTGGGTCTATTTATCGAGAAGTTTCTAACTAACACTTAGATAAAGAGACATTAGATCCAATTTGTAAACTATCATGATGTGCATAGGTATCAGATAACATAGACCTATAACCCTTAATAGTAACAGGCTGCAGTTTGATTTCATCAAACAAGTATACTAGAAAGTTTGCAATGTCTGGTATGGAGGGATCGAAAATATCAACAGAATGATCCCTACACCAACGACGAAAAACCTTCCACTTAGCCACATAGTTTAGCGAAGAGGAGGTCCTCCTACAGTTAGAAATCGCGTCCACTGCTCGTCCTGTAAAGTGCTTGCCATGCAAGAAGGACCGCACAACGGAAAAACGTGAAGGTTGAGACCTTGCGGGTTGTGATGAAGTTGACGCGGATTCCCCTGCGAAAGAAGATCCTCCTATGGAGGAAGCTTTCGCGGTAGGTCCCACAACAGACACCTGAGTAGATTTATCCACGATATCTGTGGAGACAGAGATGCTATCAACAGAATCTTGCATTGAGATTGTTTTATTTTTAACAATACTTGCTGAATCAATGGCGTTGGAGGATACGCATATCCTATCATTCCGTCCCAAGGGATCGACAGAGCGTCTACTGCAAATGCTCTTGGATCCGGACATGGAGACACATACGTCTGCAACTGATTGTTGAGATGTGTCGCAAATAAGTCTATCATTGGCCGTTCCCATTGGTAGCAAATCTGATTGAATACTTGTTTGTTGAGAGTCCACTCCAACGGCAACAAGCGACCCTTTCGTGAAAGGGAGTCTGATAGTACATTCAGACGATCCGGTATATGACGGACCGAAAGTAGAACTTGATGTTCTAGAGCAAACAGAAGGATTCTTTCCGTTAGATTGAACAACGGAACTGAATGAGTGCCTCCCTGGTTCCGTATATACGCCACTACTGTCGTATTGTCGGGCAGGATTTGGACATGAGCATTGTGAATACTGTCCATCCAATGACGTAACGCAAGCCAAATTGACATCATTTCCTTGATGCTTATGTGCTTGCCCAGGAATTGCGGATCCCAAAGACCCTGGCATCTCGAATCTGTTGGGATCAATGATGCACCCCAACCTGTTTGACTGGCATCCGTCATAATCGTAAAACTCGGATCCGGCAACTGCAGCGGAACTCCCTGAGTTAACCACTGAATGTTTGCCCAAGTCTGAATCTCTCGTTTCACTTGATCTGACAAGAGAACATCTATGTCGAGCGAATGAATTTTCAGACTCCAATTCTGAGTCAAAAAAATTTGGAGAGGACGAGTGCGTAACCGCCCCATCGGAATGAGGTCCGCAGCGGCTCCGCACAGACCTATCAGTCTCATGAACTCCCTCACTGTGATTTTGTCTGCGTGAAGACAATAGCGAGTGTAACAACTGACTAATTTCGCTCTGGTTAACGGCAGACGAACGAGATTGTTGTGCGTCTCGAAGCTCATTCCCAGATGTGTGAATGACTTGGACGGCACCAGATCCGACTTCTCTTCGTTTATTATAAAACCGAGACGTCGGAGCAATAGAAGCAGATTCTGCACATCGTTCTGAAGCGTTAACTCGTTGCCGTACCTCTGAAGAATGTCGTCCAGGTAGGCCGACGTTACCGCAGACGAATGAGCTCGGAAATACATCATTACCGAGTTCATTACCCGAGTGAAAGCCCAGGGTGCTAGGTTCAATCCGAAGCACATCGCCCGGAATTGATACACCACTCCTAGGACTGCGAAGCGTAGATACTTTCTGAATGTCGGATGTACCATGATGTGAAAGTACGCATCTTTGAGATCTATGCTTGTTGCATAATCGTTCACCCGAATACTCGCTCTGACCGATCGAATCGTCTCCATATAAAACTTCGGAGCGACGATCAGCTTGTTTATCCAGCTCAAATCTATGACTGGACGGAACGAGCCATCTGGTTTCGGAACCAGAAACAGATGGCTGTAGAATCCCGGTGTTTCCTGGTTTTCTACGACCTCTACCGCGTTCTTCATTAAAAGAGACTGCACCTCTGATAACAGAGCGTCTCTTTTCTGAGGATTTGACGGAAATTGAGTCCATTTTGGACTTCGAGTTAATGGAGGCTTTCGTTTGGAGGATATTTTTAGACCTTCCGAAATCACCCCTCTCACCCAAGGGTCGTCCGTAATCGACGCCCACTCTTGTGAAAAATTTGACAACCTTCCGCCAACCGGCACGCGATAGAGGTTGAAGCCATCACCTCCTGGACCTGTGAGGCCTGCGGGAGGAGAAACCACGTCCTCCACGACCCGCACCTCGTCCCGTCGACCTCGGGGCGTCCGACTGGTTGTCCCGGCCCGAAGGACGTCCCGCACGTGAGTCGCTGCCTTGACAATCTCTTGAATAAGACCAAGAGGATGCACCATAACCTCTATAGGAACCTCTCTTGGGCGCATTAGACCCAGAAGTGCCTGTCTTACTCTTATCTGCCGTGTCCGACTTCTTAGAAGCGGATTTAAACAGCAGAGAATCCGAAGCTTTCTTAGTAATTTTATCGTAAATTGCAGAAAGCTTGCCGTCGAAGAGAAGTTCTCCGGAGACCGAAGCGACTCTGAGAGAGTTCTTCACCTTACTATCCATGAGTGTCGATGTAGCTAGGGCTGCATCACGTCTAACCAACTCCAGGTTTGCCACTGAAAGGGCGGAGTTACACGTGGAATAAGCTACTGCCCTTGAAAGAAGTCTTAAAGAGGATTGTATATCCTGGAATTCTTTCCCTTGAAGACGCAGTGATAACGCCTTTGTAAGGTGGTCTGCGTAAGATAAAGCGTCTAAACTGGCTCTGTTAGACGAAAAAGTCGTCTCCAACACCGCGGTTGAAATAGACGTAGACGACGGTAATGATAATTCTAAGTCTTCCGCTTCGTCGTCCATACGCAGAGGAACTCTCGGGATACCCTGTCCTGCCGTATCGAATTTATTCCTTGCATTAATGAAAGGCAGGTTAAGAGCATTGGCGGACAAGAAACCCGCTTTTCCTGTTTTGGAAGCAAGCTTGAATATAGCGTCGTTCAATAATTCAAATGTTCTTGTGACATTATTGGACTCAGACGGAGACTCGGGAGCGATGTCCCTGAACCGCTCGAAGAAATCAGTGTCCAATGACGCTATAATTCTCTTGTCCGGTACCGCAGCAGTCTGGCCCGACGGAACAACCTGAGGAAGAAAGTGCCGGATGAAGTCCACGGCAGCTTTATGTTGTTCCGAAAGGGATAGCTCCAAGTCATCCGTATCCCTTTCACCATCCGGTCGGACCTTACGATGCTCCCGGTCATCCGCACCCGATGCTTCGGCGGAGCGTACTGACCCAGCGCCGTCGGATAATTCCCGATCCGACACCGTTTCTGTCGGTTGCTGGGATGCTGCGATAAGTTGTGCTATTTGAGCAAGCACGTCCGACATCGAGGCCTGCGGAGGCGCAGTCTTTCACTGCTTCGCCGAGGGCAGCTCCGCATCTAGTGACTCCCGCATACTCTTCCTATGCGAATGTCCGGAGTCAACCGGCCTCGTGTCCCTGGCTACCGGATGGCGTGACCTGGTCGCCGAAGAATCCCTGATCGGCGAAGCTGGTAGAATATCGGCGGTCACGTAGCCAAGGTGTGGTCGTGTGCACTGGTGAGAGGAAGAAGCCTGAGCAGTCTCAGCGGACTGCCTATACAACGGAGCATCCCAAGCGGCGGACTTGTGCTCTGCTTGCGACACATTTTGTACCACAACATCTGGTCCCAGATGTTGTTGTACGAGAGAGGGGCCTCTCTCGCTCGCGGCCCGGCTGGACCTGGACGAGCTAGGAACCGGACACGAAGGCTTCCTCCGATCTCTCCTACTATCCGCCGTCACTGGGTGTGCACCTTGAATGTTTATAGTGCTCGCATCACCCAACATTTCCTCCTGGACCGCATCGGACGAACCCGGGTGCCGAACCATTCGGTGAATGGACGCTACACCGGGCGAGCTAGCGGACGACAACTGTCGTATCTCCATGAGCACTTTTGCCGCTAGCTCTGCATTCGTGACGATGGAAGTGCATTTGCGGAAGATAACATGGAAACATCACCCTGTTCTTGTTCCTCTGAAATAGAAACTGATAGAGTAGAGTGACCCTGCGGAGAAAGAGCCGGCATAGCCCTTTCTCCACTAACAACATACCGTGACACACGTTTCCAATGTTTGTCATCCCAATATTGACATATTGAACAGGAGTTAGTGCGAGTACACTGACTACAATTAATACAATGATCATGAAAGTCAGAGGAAGATTTCTTCCTATTACAATTTGAACAATATCCTTTCATTGTGAAAAGTCAACAAGTCCTAGTACTCGCACAAACCCCTAAACACAAAGATACATAATAACATGATCCATTAATATTGAAAAAACAATTGAAAATCAAAATAATTTTTGAAAAATATTTTTTCAGCGAAGCCCAAGTTTCTGAAAAGTAACGTTGAGCCCCAATGGATCCCAAGGCTAAGTGTGGTCAAAAATTAAAAAATTATATTAAACAATTAATGCAACACTTACGGATATAATAATGTATCTTATAGTGAGATAAACTACTCCAAAGGCAAACAGCCCCCCTCAAAAGAGACTGTTGCCAATGTAAACAAACAGTGTAAAAACACCAGAAAACATGACTCCAGGCACTGACAATACTGGCCCGAAATCAGTCATCAAAATTACACACTATCTGATGCAAAACAGAGACTCCCAGGGGAGAATCTGCAGAACATCAGATGGTAGATGCAGAACACAACGTTTATACACCCATGGGTGAAAACGTAAACAAGGGGAAAATAACAGAATTCATTCTGTAACCAAGCTAATTCTCCCAAGAGAATTTAGAAATGATCTTTCTCAAAAATATGCCAAAAGCATGGGAGAATAGCAAGGGGGGACTTAGAAGACTAGGGGAGAGGAAACACTGAATAAGCAGTGCAACTTTATAGCAAGAATGACAACAACAGGCCCATGCCTCGAAAATGGGCAACTTAACATAATTTCATTAAAAAATTTTAAGTTACAGCCCTGATTATTTTCTGTCACTCCTTTTTCCTCTCCTCCTTCTATATCCTCCTTAGAATCACCATTTCTCCAATAATTATGTGTCTGGCATCCTTTAAACTGAGATTTACAAGCACAAAGATCAGTGAGATGTTGACTGATGAAGGGCCAAACAGAGAATGATAATTGGCGCCAATTTCGGAACGTCCTTGACACTGCGCATGCGCAGTAGGGGCAAAGTATGGAGGTCCTTCAGGACATGATTTCTTTTGGTTTTAGATGCAAATTTTGGGGATTGGGGGGCAAAATTTGTGTTTGGCCCCAGATTTTTAAGAGTTAGCACCAGCTATGTCTGGGTCATTGGTACAGTATAAAAATATGACAATTTCTGCTGACCATCTTACACTGACACATGCGATTGGTACAATGAAGACCTGCCATTTTTATCCATCCTTATATGTGTGATTTATATCATAGCCTTATTACATTTAATCCCCTTGGAACACAAGTTTTCAAAGAAAAACTTTCAATGCAAATTGCAGTGCGAATTTCAATGGAACAATTTTTTCGATGGAAAAGAGTGTACTGTAGCCATAAGCAATTTCGTCTTTTTATGTATGAACTGTCTCCTTCAGATTTTTTATTCTTTTGAAACGGTGATTAATTTTAATAAATTCCAACTGACACAATGAGTGTCTTGAGTGATTCGATGTTTTTGCTGGCACTTCGTTTTTAAACAGCCACTTTATGCTGGTTGCTTCCAGTTGGAGCGAATGACTACGCCATTACAACTCTTTCCACAAATATAAAATTAGGCTAGTTTAGGCTATTTTTAGAACCGTATGTCAGATTTTAACGGCAGTAGTGTTTGCTTAATGAATGCGGAAGCATTTTTTAAAAATAAAACACAAGAAAATGCATAAAACTGCCATGTCTCCCAAGGAAGTTCTGGAGGGTGACTTGAATTTTGCCCCAATGTAAGCCAAGGCGAATCGAGGAATGACAAGGTGACTTCTTCGCTCTAGTCACCCATTTGGCTGACCCCTGGACGGAGGTCTCCACTAGGTGCCCCCAATTCCTCCTCTGGAGGTCGGGGGGCATAATAAGGGTAGGGTCCTGCGAATCACACATTTTAAATTCGAATTCAATCTTGAATAGAATTGGGTTTATTATTTGAAATTACATCGAATCTCAAATCGAATTCTGGGCATCTCGAAGATGGCCAATAAGGGAGGGGAGGAGGAGGAATGCAAACCTGATTGTTCCTACTGTGATGGCTCAAGTTTCGACTGATAAAATATTCCAGCTACATCATCAAGGCATGCCTTCCTAGAAGGCATGCCTTGTTGATGTAGTTGGAATATTACCCAGAAATGGGTTTAAGACTTACCAGCACTAAGTCCTGCACAGGACTAGCCAATAGCAAAAGCTCATTGTCAACATTGTTTGGAAAATTTAACTTTTGTTTTCAACAGTGGTAGAGACTAGTAAGAATGGAATCAGCATGGGAGGTGGCATGGGTCAGCTGCTATTTATGTTAATATATTTATGTTAATAACCTTTCATCAATCTTTATTTTCAGCATTATTTACGTACAAATGCCATCTGAACTATTCATTTTGTGAGTCAATGACAATGACTAATACTAAGCTAAATGCTCGTGCAAGGATTCGAAAGGAAACAAACTGGGCAGCTGATTTCAAATCGAATCAAATCAAATCGAATATCAACTTAAGATTCAAAATTTATTCAAATCTTGAAGCTTTGCAGGGCCCTAATAAAGGGTCCCAAACTATGAATTGGAAGAATAAAAAGATATCTTCCAGTTATTGATGGAAATTACATGTACTGCCATTCAGTACTACATAACGACACTAGAAATTCTGCATCCTCTACACTCTAAAGGGTTCATAAGCTATGTTTAGAAAAGAAAATCAAGAGTGGTTACATGATTTACAGTGAGAAATCTTATAAATAATTAACAAAAGGCCTATAATGCCAAGTGCTGCTAATCCCCCCTCCCCCAATTGGGGAGGAGAAGCATAGGTGGATTTTTTCCCGACATAAAATCACTCTTAATTCTTTGATTTTTTTAGGCCTAACTGCCCCGATAGGGGGAGGGAGTGGGGAGGGTGGCATAGGAGTCAATTTTTTTCTACATGTAATCACTCTAAATCCTTCAAAACACATTTTTGATCAAAGAAAAAAAAATGCCTAATTGACAAAGAGGGTGGGGGGAGGTGGGGGGGGGGGGGGGGGCATAGAAGTAAAAGAATTTTTTGGCATGTACACATTCTAAACCCTACAAAATGCATTTTGGACCAAAGAAAAAAAGTTGCATAACTGGACCAAAGAAAAACAAGAGCACCGCCTAGCAGGGCAACATACGCCCGTCAAAACTGGACCATGCACAAGTTTCTTCTGGGTAAAGTTTGAAATTTTTGTTGACTTGACTATGTCTGTCCCTCCCATCCAATCATTGCCCAATCCCCTGCCCTTCATATTAAGCAATCTGAGGTCTTCACAAAATAAAAAAAATAGGCCGATGAAATCGTCAGATGTATACCCATACACGCAACTAGTAGAAAGCTGTATGACGGAGAGCCACCCTAGATGCCGACATTATGTACACCATACATGGTATGGGTACATATAGAAATGGATTGGAGGAGTTCCTAATTTGATGGATAAAGGGTTAATATCTCCAGATCAAATTATTAGATTTACATAACGAGATATTATGCCCATGAAGCTGCGTATTAAATTTGAAAAGAATTTGATAAGTTCACGGTCTGTAGAGCACGGAAAGCATAATTTGCCTGATTTCTAAGTATTAAAGGGCAATAACTCCTACAGAAATCAACAGACATGACCCGAATTTGCACTTATGCGAGATACCATGCTCATGAAGCTGCATATTAAATTTCAAAAGAATCTGATTAAGTTCACGGACTGTAGAGCACAGAAAGCATAATTTGATTGATTTCTAAGCATGAAAAGGGCAGTAACTCCTAAGAAAACAACCGAACACAACCCAAATATGAACTTGTGCGAGATATTATGGCCATGAAGCTGCGTATTAAATTTGAAAAGAATCTGATTAAGTTGGAGGTCTGCAGAGCACGGAAAGCATAATTTGCTCGATTTCTAAGTATTAAAGGGGGAATAACTACTAGGAAAACTGTTGAACCAGGGACCAGACGTGAGGGCGACTAGGGCGATTAAGTCGCCCTTCTAAGCCCAAAGTCGCCTAGAAAAATAGTTGGGGCGATTACAAGTCGCCCTCTAAAAATTGGCCATAATGAGAAAAGGAAGAACTGAGTGATGCGAGGTTTACATGAAAACGAGTATTTTCAAAAATCGAATGTGCTCGAGTGTGATAAATGGCATTTTAATTCGTCAAATAAACGTCCATTTATTTGAAATCACACGACAAGCAATTGTCCATTGTCGCTTTTGGCGGATTTTTTTTATTTCTATTTTGTTGCGTTCCAGTCGGAGCTTCAAGTGTCAAAACGAAAATAGGTGACTCACGCGACTCAACAAAACAACCCAGTTTGAAAGTAGGTTACGTCGCTTAGGATGCCGAAAATGTATACACAACGGACGCATTTATGCCGAAAATGTATACACAATGGACGCATTTTATAACACATTATTTTCATTTTGATTTGCTGACGACTGTTAACTGTTGGGCTGTCTATTCTCAGAAAAACACGAATGGAATTGAAACACATGAAAAAAAGCTTTAGTGATGTCAAGAAAAGCTTTGTACAGGACACAAGTGTGCATGTGGACGATCTTGAAAAAGGGTCCTCCTAAACATTGGAATGACATGAAATGACGCGGAATGACACCGGAATGACATAAAAATGATGCGGAATGACATTTCTTTTACAAAATACTCGACCCCAGAATGTATTTTGTTTATTAACTAACAAAGTACCTCCCAAGCAACCTTCCTACATCTGGTCCTGTTCAAAGTCTACTAAGCTAATAATTTCCTAAGTTCACACTTTCAGACTTAGGAAATTATTAGCTTAGTAGACTTTGTTGAAAGGCAACCACAGGAGGGTGATGGGGGATTGGCCTGAAGAAGAGGTGAGGAGTCATGAAGGAGAAGGAAACAGTGGGGGATTTTCAGTCAATAATTACATTGTGATTTTTTAACCTGGCACAGATGCATCATAGACAACTGGACCTGGATTATTTGTACGTAAATGGAGGACCATAAATTGAAAATATGAAGGGGCGGCGGGGGTGGTACATGAATATTCTTAATTTTCCCCACTTGCCTATGAAGTCTCCCTACATGACTCTGCAGTCTCCCTATTTTTTCTGGAGGGAGACTTGAAGTCTCCCTAAAATTCCCCACTAGGCTGGTCCCTGTGTTGAACATGACCCAAATTCGAACTTTGCGCGAGATCTTATTCTGGTTGTGCGGTATATCAAATATTTTTTAAATCCGATTGAAATCACGCTCTGTAGAGCACGGAATACAACTGTCCCTGGATGGACAGACGGACAGTGGACAGGCAGACTGCGCCATAACATAATACGTCCGTTTTTCAAACAGGCGTATAAAAATTGCCTAATTGACACCGGGAGAGAGGGGGAGGGTTATAGGAGTCAAATTTTTTTTCCACATGTATATTCACTCTAAATCCTTCAAAATGCATTTTGGACAAAAAAAAAATTGCCTAATTTGCACTAGGGAGTGGTGGTGGTTATAGGAGTATATTTTTTTCTGTGTATAGTCACTCCAAATCCTTCAAAATACACTTTGGAGCAAAGAAAATGAAAGTGTCAATACCACTGCAGCTTAACCTGACTGTGTGTTGTGTTTGATGAAAAGGATAATGTTCAATGTTTAGGAAAGGATTATAAAATAAGACAAGAATTGTGATAATTGGGAATATGTTAATTTCTGTTCCCTGTATGCTATGTTATCAATAAAAATAATTTGAGGTGTAGACTGTACTAAAGAACTGAGGGGTGGGTTAATGTGGCCCTAACCGCTAATATATGTCAACCAAAGTTACCAAGTTACAGAGAAATTATTCCAAAACGAGTCATCCTATCAAATTACAGTGAAATCCCTTCATAAATATGGCCTGTAGATTGTGCAAAAGGTTTTCGGGCTTCAGGCCTGTGTAGTGATCGCGGTTGACCGATCGCAACCAAAGGGTGACATCTTCATCTAGACATCATACAGAGTCATCCTACCAAGTTACAATGAAATCCCTCCATATTAAATATGACCTGTAGATTGTGCTAAAAGTTTTTGGGTTTCGAGCTTAGCCAGCCATCACGGTTGACAGATCATGACCAAAAGGGGACATTCTCATCTAGATATTATACACAGTCATCCTACCAAGTTACCATGAAACCCCTTCATAAATACGACCTGTAAACTGTGCTAAAGGTTTTGGGGTTTTGGGCTTGGGCAGCCATCATGGTTCACCAATCGTGACCAAAAAGGGACGTTCTCATCTAAACATGATCTCATCCTGCATATGAAATTTTGTGATGATCGGACAAGAACTATGGGGTGTAGCCTGTGCTAAAGGAAAATGTGAACTCACAGATTAACACATACACGTGATGGCAATTGCTTATCTTGACTTTGTCAAGTTAAGCTAAAAAATTGCCTAACTGGCAGGGTGGGGGTGTAGGGGGGGGAGGGGGGGGGGGGGTCTGGAGAGGAATGAGGGTGGGAGGAGGCAATAACTCTAGACAATTTTCATTGGATAATGGTCATCGAATTTGAGATAGACATTGTTCCCAAAGAGTTACTAATGTTCAATTATTCCATAAACAAGCATTACACGATATTTTTTAACAAAGGGCAATAACTCTCATAATTTGAACTGAATATCGCTGTCATCAAACTTCACATAAACACTGTTGCTTTTAAGACATATACTGAAAAGAAATGAAATCCGGTTTTTACTGTTAAAGTTATGCCATAAACAAGCATTACACCAATTTTTTTAGTAAACAAAGGGCAATAACTTCAATAATTTTCATTGGATATCACTGGTCATTGAACTTGACACAGACATTGTTGCTATAGAGACATTTACCGAAAAGAATTGAAATCTGTTAACTAGTGTTCAAGTTATACCCATAAACAAGCATTACACAATATTTTTTATTAAACAAAGGGCAATAAGTCCAATAATTTTCATCGGATATCGTTGGTCACTGAACATGACATAGACATTGCCTCTATAGAGCCATATACCAAAAAGAATTGAAATCTGTTAACTATTGTTCAAGTTATGCCATAAACAAAGTTCGGACAGATGGACGGAGCTCTATGCTATAACCCTCCCTTGCGAGGGGGATAATAAGCCAAACTGAAACAGATCTTAAATGAACAAACCCCTTGCTCTGCTGGAACTTCCACTTTGTCAGAGTCATCAGTAATTTTTCCTGTAGTAAATCGAGAGGCTAGTGCTGCAGCCAAGGGCTTGTACAGCTTTGCTGCTCTTTCAAACTCTTCCCTCTCCCTCTGTCTGTCCCACTCTGTCATGTGTCCAGCAGTCACATCCTCATAAGCATCTACAAATAAAATGTAGTAATATCACTATCCCCTGCAGAACCCTCCAAACAACCTTTCATCAAACTGCAGCAACGGTTAAGTTCTGCCAGCAATGTTACAGGAAAACTCTAATCAAAGTGTAACAATGGTTGAGTCCTGCCATCAATGTTATTTTCAGCCATTATCTGGTAAAAAGAATCATTTTAGAAAATGCTAATTATTAAATCTGATAAATTCTTTGTTCAGTGCGAGGAGCCCATATTTGGGCTGCAAGAAAAAGTGTGGATGCCATAATATTTTCTGTGTATTCATTTACAGCAAGAAGAAAATGCAATTTAATCAATATTAATTTCTTTTGTCGCAATTTAACTCTTCACCATATGCAATGGTCAAAACCGACCAATGCCACTCACAAAAATTATCATTAAATTTTTATACTTTTTTTTCATTTTTGTTCCAAAGACATAGTCTATGACACCTCATTGGAACGAGCTCATCGTGTTCTGATGCAAAAAATGAAAGAATTAGTTGTTCAAAAATTTTATTTGCATGTGTTGTCTGTATTTTCGTGTTAGGTAAAAGGTAAAACAGATTGTAACAAAAAGAATGAATATTTCAGGACCAAAAAAATATAGCATTCTACCAGTTAACCATTTACCTTATGAATCTGCCACATCCACCCCAAAATGTGCACATTCAGGAGTTGAAAAATTATTATTTTTCAAAACATTTCAACAAAACAATGTGATCCATCAATGGAATGAGCTCGTTCCAATGAGGGGGTCACATGATATGGTATTGTTTAATTTTTTGGAAACATTTGGAAAAATAATATTTAAAATAATAAATTTTGATATTTTCTGCATTGTTAAAGGGTTAAACTGTAATCACAGCAGTTTTTGCCATTTTCTTAACAAGCAGACTCACTTCTTCACAGGCTGCATGCACCTAATTAACTCTCAGGACACTGATGTTAAAATACCAAAATTTCAACAGCAAATGTTTCCCATAATGCACCTTGGAATTTAACCAATTCACCTTGTTTTAGGGAGCTCAATGAGCTTCGTCAAACAAGATGAAATGATTCAATTCCTATTTCTACATCAGTGAGCAGAAGGTTAACAAGCTATCCCAACAGCCACTCCAAAGGCAAGTGGTCTTATAAACAAGACCACAGCCTCACATGTGGTTACAGCTGTTCTACAGTAAAGTAATTTGCCATGGAAAGAATAGTTTTGTAACTTTTTAACAAACAATGCAAGTGAGCTTTCATTTCGGAACTGAAATGAATTATCTGTAGCACTTCATACTAAACTCAACACGTACATTCCATATTCATACACTGATAAAGTGACAAATAATTCATTTCAAATTCCTATAATTGACTTTAGAGAAGTTGATTACCATTATTTTTGCAAATTGTGGGTAAATAGGTGTACTGTCAAACTTTACAATTAATTTGTAAAATTTTAACACATTCACCATTGAGCATCTCCAGAAACATGCCCACTCGCCAAATTACTTTGAATATGTTTGTTGCCAAAATGGATAATTCCATTTTCCTGTATATGAAGACCATACAAATCTTGGGGATGGAAATGTACATCATTAATATTGTTTTAATCTTTACCCAACGACGATATCAAAATTTATGGTTTTAAATATTATTTTTTCAAAATTTCAAAATATTTCAACAAAACCATATCATGTGACCTTTCATTGGAAATAGCTAAATGAGCTCGTTCCAATGAGGGGGTCACATGATATAGTTTTGTTGTAATTTTCTGAAAATTAATCTTTTTTCAACTGCTGAATTTGCATATTAAGCGGGTGGATTCGGTCGATTCGTTAGGTAAAGGGGTAAAATAAATTTTGTACACAGTCAAAATGGCAGACTTTTGATAACCCCCCCAGGAAAAAAGTTAAACACACTTCTGTTCGCATTTAAGGCCCAACAAAATAAATTAATGGATTCTCAATCATTTTTTTTTTCAAATCAGTGAGGGAGGGAGAATTTCATTTTTTCAAGTGTTTTTTTTTGTGTGCATATAGTAAGCAAGGATTGAGGGGCAATTTTTGTGAATAGCGCTGACCAGTTTGGGCTGTTGTGTTGGGTAAAGGGTTAAAATAAATCCTTCTTCATTTTTCTTCTCTTTATTCATTCTAACCTATATTCACATGTCAACAAAGTGAAATATTAATTAGACATTTGCAATGTGCATATCACATGTAACTTCATCAGTCACAGTCCTGTCAAGAATTATGCATAGAACATACCTTCAAAATTAACATATATGCAAATGAGCAAAGCATCCAACTTCGTTTTCATAATAAGTAAATCATTCTGACAATGCTATGATTTTCTTGAGTGTAAAACCTGCAGTCTATGGGTTAATATTAGAAGTTGACTGATAAGAAACATCAAAGTTACTCAAGTACAAAACACAAACAGGTCATTTCACTCCACATAGCCTGTTTTGATTTAGTTATGAACCACAAGTTACTTATGTTGGGAAGTTTACATGCTAAATGTGTTAGAGCAGTCTCCCTTGATGTGCAGCTGTTTTATAAGCTGGTTACGGCACTATGGGATTCTGTTTTATTTCCTGTTTTTGGAATGTGGTATATGAAATGACAAAAACAGTAAGTGGATTTTTAAAATATTTCTTTCCTGAGTAACATTGACCATCCCCAATAAGTCATTGTTCCCCAGGTCCGTTAAAACTAATGACTGTTCGGAGAAAGAATTTACCACTCCGAATAATGAAGTCAAAATTAGAGAACGTATGCATAGACGGCCTGTTGGAAACTCCATAACTGATCCAACTGGCCCCAAAATTCTCATAAACTCTATAGTAATGCAGAGCCAGAATAAAGAGAATCTATTCCGTAATAAGTCTGCTTAATAATGAATACATATTATGCACGCAATAAACAGAATCCCACCTTAAAACGAAGTTAATGCGATTAACCTGAGGAATAGACTCATATGTCGTAAGAAAAGCAGACAGCTCTGAGCGTAACTATTCAGAGTAGACTAATTGCCACATTTGGAGAATGTCGCCCAGATAACCGAC
Organism: Pictodentalium vernedei; assembly: GCA_031216915.1. Lineage (NCBI taxonomy): Eukaryota > Metazoa > Mollusca > Scaphopoda > Dentaliida > Dentaliidae > Pictodentalium > Pictodentalium vernedei. The sequence goes on from CM062295.1 coordinate 228,069,573, forward strand.
ATGCCTGCCATACAGGAACACGAAGGCTAGTAATATCAACCGAATGTATTCATGATAGAATTTGGAATCCAAGAACAGTTACTGTTCAGGAATCATATGCTCATATATCACTTATGAAAGATCAATCACAGGAAGCAAACCAACTAGAGTGGCTGGGCCACTGATGTTGTCGTTAGACCACAACCCACCCACCAATAGAAGAGCAATGAAAGGCATGCATATAATTGAATGCATACGAGGCTTACTGGAAGAGCATTACGTCCTGCCCTGTAATTGTCTCTTAACATATTGATAGGGGTGGGGGGTGGGGGGTGGGGGGGGTGGGGGTGTGTGGAATAAATCATATCGAACCCCCCTCACCCACAATACTTGAATCGCTAGATAAGTAATATTAAGGCTGGGACAGTGACAAATTCCTTTTTCATAAGAAAAAGAAACTTCACGCCACATTCCCAAGCTATACTGCTGCTGCTATTCTCAATAAGAGTAATACAGCTAAAAAGTTTGTAATTAGCCCAAGCAAGCAGAACGACACTAACCCAGCACGAATCATAACGCTTTAGTGTTAGTTATCTAGAATAGTATAGAAACCATATGGCTCCTTCAAGTATGACCAACTCCATAATGCCACTAAGGAAGGAGGGGGACGTGATGAACATGGCACTATTGCAAGGAATATACCCGCTGAAACAGCATCGACATATCCCTTGAAATCAAGACAGTACCCCATTGCACCAAATAATACACCATATAGACATAATATCAATTATCAAGTGGAAATATAATCCACAGCATTAGATTTGATAAGAATGAAAGTGGGAGACGAAAACAATGTTCCAGTGTAACAGATTTTTTTATCCCGCCCCCAATTTTTTTTACCCCCCGCCCTGATTTTTTTGCCCCCCCCCCCCCCACCTGAATTTGTTTTCTCAATTTCTTTTGTCATATTATTTGGCGAGAAAACCTTTCGTTGACCAAAAAAAAAATTTCAAATTTTTTACATGGTCAATGTCAGGCAGGGGGCCATTTTCACAGGCCACAGAAATCTTCCCCCCATTTCAATGAAGAAATTTTTTCAATGGCGTATTATTGTATTATTTGCAAATTTGGCATGAAAACCTATCTTTGAACCCCCTTTGGGGTGGAGGGAAAAAAAACTAGAAATATTTATTATAGTTCTATATTCACCAAAGACACTAAATATGGGCAATATATAACAGGCCTGCTGCCAAATGCCAAGAAGTTTTGATAATACAGTAATCCTTTGATTATGTAACATCTCTAGGGGGTGTCAAATTCAAGAAATCCTTTGTTTTTTTTTGCCATATTAGCAAATAGTATGACATAAAAAATGAAGAAAAAAAAAATTCAGACGGGGGCCAAAAAATCAGGGTGGGGGGAGAAAATACTGTAAAATCTAGTTTTTTTCCCCCCGGGGAGAAGTTTTACCGGAGGGAGGGGGAGGGGGGGGAACTGGGACACCAGCACCCAATCACAAGAAACCTAGATGAACTTCTTGCATCTCGTAGCGATTATAGCAGGAATATAATCCTGAAAAGGAGTTAACTATAGGCATTCGAAAGAACACTCATTAATCACACTAGGTTAATATGGCATTATCAATAGGGCTAAAAACCTCAGACAACTAACATAAAAACAATACCGCTAAGGAGAGAACAAATTCTTCTTATGTAATGGTACCTTGTCTAATAGGACAGTGGTCTCAGCCTGGCTGAAGCAGTTAAAGGTCTTTCTATTCGAGAAAACAATTAAATGGCTGATAACTACGGCCCTAGAAGCTCACTAAAGGAGACTTACAATGCTAGCCGCTAATGACAAGGATAAAAAAATGCTCAAACTTCTAGCTAGGCTACTAAGGTGTTAACAATAACACTAAAGTCTATGACACTTAAGAAAACAACACTGAGAAGGGAAAAAGCACTCTTTTCCTTTAGTGGTTCTATTCCCAAAAGACAGCAGTCTCAGCCTAGCTAATGGAGCTTAGAAGACTTCATCTCCGTGAAGACAAATATCTTGGTGTAAATTTTTGTGACTTTAGACAGCTCACTATATGGAGACTTACAACATTAGTCGCTCAAGTTAAGGGAAAAATGGGCCTCACTTGATTCTTATAAGGCGTCAACAAAAGGACTAAAAGCCCCAGAGGCCCAAGAAAACAACACCGAGAAGGAAACAACATACACTTTCCTTTCAATGGCCCTAATTCCAAAGAGACAGCAGTCTCCTATTAGATAGCATAGCTAATAAGTCTTCATCCCGTGAAGACAGATATCTGGGTGAAACTGCGACCTTAAAAGCTCACTAAACAGAGACTTACAACATTAGTCGCTCAAGGTAAAGGAAAAGGACGGCTCTAATGACCAAAATTCCAAAGAGACAGTAGTCTCAGGTAGATAACGCAGTTATTAGTCTTCATCTCCATGAATACAAATATCTGTTTCACCTGCAGCCTTGGAAGGCTCACTAAACGGAGACTTACAACATTAGCCGCAATGTATAAGAAAAGTTAAAAAATTTATAGTAATTTATATATTTTTTATACTTACCAATGACCCAGACATAGCTGGTGCTAACTCTTAAAATATAGGGCCAAACACAAATTTTGCCCCCCAATCCCCAAAATTTGCATCTAAAACTAAAGAAAACATGTCCTGAAAGGCCCTCCACACTTCGCCCCTACTGCGCATGCGCAGTGTCAAGGACGTTCCGAAATTGGCGCCATTTATCATTCTAATAACCAGTGCCTGGTAAGCGCTATGTACTCAGCGGGGAGGCAAGAGTTCCCAACTCCTGGGAGGGCCATCCCCGTCTGGGTCATTGGTAAGTATAAAAAATATATAAATTACTATAAATTTTTTAACATTTTTATACTGTACCAATGACCCAGACATAGCTGAATAGTAAAAAGGCTGGAGGGCCAAGGACATAGAGCAAAATGGAATACGCTCAATAAAATAAAATAGAGTCATCCCCTGTAGGGAAAAGAAGTAATAGGCCTTACATGTATTTTTCTTATTTATGATAAATTAGAAAGATACAACACCTTCCAAAATTGAGCTTCATACATCCATGTACTCTATTAATATCCAATATAATCCTTATACTAATAATTTTTAAAGTAAGCCAATAATAAAGTAAGTCTAGAGAATAGAGACTCTTATACTCCTAAAAGTGTCTGAGAATTGCATAATCATGTACGTTGACATATGCAATATTCAAAAGCTATACTTTAAAAACTAAGACTTGAATGAATTTTAAAAACTTAAACTTCTCACTAAACAACCATCCCAATAACAGCTCAGAATTACTAACTCCGGAGGAGGTATCCCCTTGTTTTCATAGTAAAACAGGTGACCCAAGGGAACACCCTCCCCCCCCCCCCCCCCCTTTTCTTGCCCTGGGTCAAATAGCCCAGAGCGAAGAGGGCAGCCGAACGGAGACACTGCCGAAACAGACAGCCTACCTAGCTATAGTAGCAACTGTTAAGTGAATGACATTCTGAGCAGTAGATAATAGACCTAACAAAAGAGGCCTCCAGAAATTGACTCGATATTTCTAAGATAAAATTCATGAATGTGGATGGCTGAGCGCAATGAGCGGCCTTCAAAAATCTATAATAGCGACACTATTAATGTAAGCCCAAGAAGTAGAAGAACTCTTACTTCATGAGCCGAAATCTTAAGCACAACTGCTAAGTCAATGATATACCATAAGCAGTACTGATAGTTAATAGAATCCATTAACAATAAAATGGAGCGTAACGTCCTTCTACTAGACATCAAAGACAGAAGAAGCTTACGCCCTTGTAATAAACAGATATCTGTTTATAAATACATAAACTGTACCCGGAAAGAGTAAAGGCCTATGCCCATACGAAGACGGAAGGACCTTAAAATAATAGGTTCCGGATAATAGGAGCCTAACTCTTATGCAACAATCCAACCAAAATAGTAACGGAAGTATAAATTCCGAAACTATGAAAGTGAAAATCATCCATCGATAGTGCATGAAACTCACTGACTCTACAGTAAAAGAGAAACCAACAGAATTACTGTCTAAAAGGTCAGAATTTGAAAACTACTGTTTCCAGAGGCTCAAATGATTACTTAGCTAAATAAGAACCGAAGTTAAAATCCGTATAGGAATTTAATCTAAAGATTCTAAGTCTATTTATCAAAAAGTTACTAACTGACTTAGATAAAGAGACAAAAGACTCAATTGTAAACTATCGTAGAGTGCATAGGTATGAGGTAACATAAACCTATAACCTAAATAATAACAGGCTGCAGTAGATCTTGTGAAACAAGTATACTAAAAAATAGCAATGAGTAGTATGGAGGGATCAAGAATATGAACATAATGATCCCCACACCACGACGGAAGAGCCTCCACTTTAGTCGCATAGAATAGCGAAGAAGAGGATCTCCTATAGTAAGAAATCGCGTCCAAAGCTCGTCCAGTACAGTGCTTACAATGCAATACGGACCACACAACGGAATACATGAAGGTTGCGACCTTGCTGGTTGTGATAAAGATGACACGATTTACCCAGTGAAAAAAGATCCTCACATAGAGGAAGATTTCACGTTAAGACCCACAGTAGACAAGAGAGTAAATTACTCATGATCTCTGTGAAGATAGAGATGCTATCAACAGAAATGTATTGTGGTTGTTTATCTTAGCAATACCTGCTAAAACAACAGCGCCGGAGGATACGCGTATCCTATCATTCCGTCCTATAGATCAATAGAGCGTTAACACTATTAGCTCAGAGATCTGGACAAGCCAACACATACGTCTGCAATTGATTAGCAAGCTGTGTCATAAATAAATCATCATTGGGCGCTCCCATAGATAGCAAATCTGATTGAATACTTGTTTGTTGAGAGTCCATTCTGACAGCAACAAGCGACCCGTAAGAGAACGGGAGTCCGATAAAACAATCAGACGACCCGGAATATGACGAACCAAAACTGAACTTGGTGTACTATAACCAACAGACGGATTCTTTCCATTAAATTGAATAACGGAAACGAAAGAGTGCCTCCCTGGTTCCGGAGATACGCCACTACTGTCGAATTAAAGGACAGGAATTTGGGCATGCGTTTCTGAATAATGTTCATGCAATGACATAAAGCAAGCCTAAAAAACATTATTCCGCGGAAGTTAAACTGATTGCTAAAAGACTGCGGAACCCAAAGACCCTGGCACTTCGAATCCGTAGGGATCAGTATATATCCCAATCTGTTTGACTGGCAACCGTCATAACAGCCACACTCGGGTCCGGCAACTGCGGCGGCACTCTCTGAGTCAACCACCGAATGTTTGCCCCAGTCTGAATCTCTTGTAACACTAGATAGACAAGAGAACGTATAAATCGAGCAATTCATGGATTGCCGGAAAGTTGCCGTCGAAGAGAAGCTCCTCCGAGAACGAAGCGACTCTGAGAGAGTTCTTAACCTTACTATCCACGCGTGAGGATGTAGCTAGGGCTGCGTCACGTCTAACCAACTCCAATCAGCCACTGAAGGGCGGAGTTATACGTGAACAAACTACTGCCCTCAAAAGAAATTACATTGAGAATAATATCCCGTAAATCTTTTCTTGAAGACGTAATGATAACGCCTCAGTAAGGCGGATTACGTATAATAAAGCGTCTAAGTTAAGTCTACTATACATAATGTCGTTCCCAACATTGAAATTGGAAAAGACATAAACGGCGAAAAAGAATATATGCAGTCTTTAATCACACCGTCTAGACGCATATGAACTCTCGGTATGCCCTGCTCTGCCGAAATAAACTATTTGTAAAAATGATAAAATGGCAGAAATGAGCAACGCGGACAAGAAACTAAACTATCATGCTTAGTAGCAGGCTTGTATATATATATATATATATATAGCGTCGAAAAATAAAACACATGTTGTAATGACAATATTGGACTGCGTCGGTAAGTCAGGGACAATGTCCCTGTACCGATCGAAAAAACCGATTCCAATGACGCTATAAGTCTCTTATCCAAGATCGCAGCAATGAAGTCTGAAATAATAATCACAGGAAGATAATGCCAGAAGATATGAAAGGCATCTTCCGATACTACTAAAGGGAAAACTCGAAATCTTTCGAATCCCTTTCGCCATCCTGTCGGACCCTATAAAGCGTTCGGTCGTCCGTAGCTGATGCGACCGCGGACCGCACCGACCCAGCGCCGTCGGATAATTCCTGATTCGACCGAGAAACTGTCAATTGCTGGGATGCTGCGAAATAACTGTGCTAACTCGGATAGCACGTCCGTCACTGAGGCCTGAGGAGAAGCGGTCTTACGATGCATTGCCGCTGGAAGCTCCGTGATCGTTACCCCGTGCATACTTCCAATATGCGAGCGAACGGAGTGTATAGGCCTCGTGTCCCTTGGCTACCGGATGGCGCGACCTATTCGCCGTGGAATCACTGAATGCCGAAACTGATCGGATACTCGAGGTCACATAGCCAATGTGCGGTCGTGTGCCCTGCTGTGAGGATGAGGAAGCATTAAAGACAGTCTCTCGGACTGTCAATATAACGGAGCGTCCCGAGCAACGGACATATGCTCCGAATGTAAAATATCTGAACCACAACATGCGGTCCCTTATGTTGTTGGGCGAGAGAGGAACCTCTCTCGATCACAGCCCGGACGGACCTGGACAAGCCAGGAACCGGACTAACAGGCTTCCTCCGATCTGTCCTCAATCTGCCGTCACTGGGTGAGTACTAAAGTAATTAAAGTGCTCGCATCACCCAAATCTCCTTCCTAGACCGCAACGGACGAACCCGGCAGCCGAACCATTCGATGAATGTACGCTACACCGGGTGAGCTAGCGAATGTCACTCCGTAAGCGATAGACATATTCCATGAGCACTTATTGCCGCTAACTCTTCATTAACTATGACGACAGAGGCACACTTTTGAAAGACATCTCCATAACTCTTCGAACAAGAAACCAGAAATGCTTGGATAGCAAGCATAAAATAATAATATATATAGCGTCGTTCAATAATTCGAAAGTTTGTGTGACATTATTGGACTATGTTGGAACTGAGGGACGATGTCCCTGAACCGAACCAAAAATTTCTAAGTCCACCGACGCTATCAGTTTCTTATCTGGCATCGCAGCATATGTTGTTCCGAAAGGGAAAGCTTGAAATCCTCCGAATCCCTTTCGGTATCCCGTCGGACCGGATGAAACTTTCGGACGTCCGTACCCGCTTCCGCGGAGCGTCCCGACCCAGCATCGTCGGATAAAATATATGCGACAGATTCAGTTGATGCCGGGATGCTGCGATAAACTGTGCTATTAAGGAAAGCACGTCCGTTCCCGAGGCCTGTGCAGTAGCGGACTTACGATGCATTGCCGCCGGAAGCTCCGTGTACGTTGACTCCCGCACACTTCCTATGCGAACGTCCGGAGTCTGCAGGCCTCGAGTCCCCGGCTACCGACCCAGTGCCGTCGGATAATTCTCGATCCGACACCGTTTCTGTCGGCTGCTGGGATGCTGCGATAAGCTGTGCTATGTGCACAAGAATGTCCGGCGTCGAGACCTGCGGAGGCGCAGTCTATCGCTGCTTCGCCGAGGGCAGCTCCGCATCAGATGGCTCCCGCATACTTTTCCTATGCGAACGTCCGGAGTCCATCGGTCTCGAATCCCTGGCTGCCGGATGGTGTGACCTGGTCGTCGAAGAATCCTTGATCGGCGAAGCTGGTAATATATCGGCGGTCATGCAGCCAAAGTGCGGTCGTGTGCGCTGACGAGAAGAGGAAGCCTTAGCAGTCTCAGCGGACTGCCTATACAACGGAGCGTCCCGAGCGACGGACGTATGCTCCGCTAGCGACACATTTTGTACCACAACATCTGGGGCCAGATGTTGTTGAACGAGAGAGGGGCCTCTCTCGCTTGCCGTCCGGATGGACCGGAACGAGCTATGAACCGGACTAAAAGGCTTCCTCCGTTCTCCCTCCGATCCGCCGTCACTGGGTGTGCATTAAGTTAATATTATAGTGCTCGCATCACCCCAAAATTCCTTCTAGACCGCAACGGACGAACCCGGCTGCCGAACCATTCGGTGAATGGACGCTACACCGGGCGAGCTAGCGGACGTCAAAGGCCGTCGAACCTACTAGGGTCCTCTTAGGCAATTGGCGTATTACATGAGCACTTTTCCGCTAGCCCTTCATTAATTGTGACGACGGAGGCACACTGTTGGAAGACATCACAGATACATCACCCTAATCTTGATCGTCTGAAATAGAAATTGATAAAGTAGAGTGACCCTGCGGGGAAAGGACCGGAGTGTCCAAATCCCCAACAACATACCGTGACATACGCTTCCCATATTGTCATCGAAATCATACGATACAGAACAGGAGTTAATGCGAGTACACTGACCACATATAGAATGATAATAAAGTCAGAGGAAGACTTCCTCTTAAAACAATTGATCAATATCCTTTCAATGTGAAAAGAAAACAAGTCCTGGTACTCGCACTAACCCCTGGCAATCAAAATACATAAAAATAATATGATCCATTAATATAGAAAAAATAATTGAAATCAAAATATTTTGAAAAAATATTTTTTCAGAACAGCCCAAGTTTCTGAAAAGTAACGTTGAGCCCCAATGATCCCAAGCCTAAGTGTGGACAAAAATTTTAAAAATATTTTAAACAATTTATTCAACACTTACGAACAATAATAATGTATCTAGTTATGATTAAAATAACATAAAGATATTATTATTTAGAAATCCCCCCCTCACACAGAGGGCTGTTGTAAATGTAAACAATGAGTGTAAAAACACTAAAATAAGACTCCAGGCACCCAGGCCCGAAATCAGTTACCAAAAATACACTATCTGATGCAAAACAGAGACTTCCAGGGAAGAAACTGCAGAACATCAGATGGTAGATGCAGAACACAACGCCTAACCACCCGTAGGTGAAGACGTAAACATGGGGAAAGAACAGAATTCATTCTGTTATTCAGCTAAAACTCCCAAGAAATTTTAGTAATAATAATTACAGAAACTATGCCAAAAGCATGGGAGAATAGCAAGGGGGAACTTAAAGGACAGGGAGAGAGGAAAACACTTGAAAAAACAGTGTAACTAAATAATCAGAATGACAACAAAATGGCTGCTGCCTTGAAAATAGGTAACTTAACATAATTTCATTAAAAAATTTTAAGTTACAGCCCTGATAATATTCTGTCACACATTCTTTTCCTCTCCTCCTTCTCTATCCTCCTTAGAATCACCATTTCACTAATATTTATGTGTCTGGCATCATTTAAACTGAGATTTAAAAGCACAAAGATCAGTCAGATGTTAACTGATGAAGGGCCAAACTTAGAATGATAAATGGCGCCAATTTCGGAACGTCCTTGACACTGCGCATGTGCAGTAGGGGCGAAGTGTGGAGGGCCTTTCAGGACATGTTTTCTTTAGTTTTAGATGCAAATTTTGGGGATTGGGGGGCAAAATTTGTGTTTGGCCCTATATTTTAAGAGTTAGCACCAGCTATGTCTGGGTCATTGGTACAGTATAAAAATAGACCTCTGTAACAATATATAAGGCCACTATGACATTAGCCACACATGATATATAGACACAGACCACTCTTAATTCACATAAGCCAAACTAAGGCGACAACAATAGGACTAATTGCCTGTGATGCCTAGGAATATTACACCGAGAAGGAAAATGTAATTCTTTCCTTCTAACGGCTTATTCCAAACAGCTAGCTACCTCCGAGTAGCTAACAGAGCCTAAAAGTCATATATTGGTGAAAAACAGATATCTGTGTGTAACCCTGCGACCTTAGACAGCTCACTAAATGGAGACTTTCGACGTTAGCCGCTAATGTATAAGAAAAGACTGTTCTAACTGAACATAAGGCTACTGTGGCATCCACAATAGCACTAAATGCCTCTGACGCCAAGGAATACAACACCGAGAAGGGAAAGACATACTTACTCCTTCTAACGGCTCTATTCTCAACAAGTCAGCTGTTTCAGCCTATCTATGAGCTATCAATCTTCTATTCGTAAGGAATAGATCATTGCCAAGGGAGGCGTTGTTAATCAGACCAAAAGCCTTCAACAACTGAGCTGGAAGATCCGGGAAGGAAGATCGTCTTTCCTTTGCCAGGTACCTTAAGCTGTTTTTTGCCTAGCAAATGCAGACTTTTGTTGAGATGGAACAAGATTCGAAGAGCTTATGAATACTAATTCAAAGTCTTAATGTGCCATTCCGTGAGGGCTGGGGTATCAACCTCCGTAGCCCTCTCACCATCTGAATGTTCCATCTGAAATATGATCAACACCATCAGAATGTAAAAATGACTGGACCAACCGAGCACCATCTGACAGCTCACTACAACAGACTGTTGACAGCAGAATCTGCAACTACTGGGATGCTGCAATACGCTGCACAGTCTGTGGCAGCAGGGATGTGAATGAGGCTTGCAGAGCAGCGATGATCCATTTCTTCACTATATGCTGCTCACAGGATGGAGATCTGTCCCCAGATCTTCAATGCATGTCCCATATAAAAATGCCTCGAATGTCTAGCTACAGGTTAATTCGACTTCGTTGGTGAGACTGGGAACATGCGAAGTCAGATAGCTAGTCTGCGGTCTAACATGCTTCATTGATGAAGCAGAGGAAGAAGCCATAGCTGCAACCAGCCCCGGCTGCAGTGTCAAAGGAGCACCCGAAACACAAGCGTGAACAGGCATCCCAAATGACAAAAGTTTCTCAAAGCGAAAACAGTTAGCCCTGACTGCTGACGGAATGGAGAGGGGTCTCCAGCTCATGGTCTGGCTCCAGACCTCGCCGAGCATTCCATTTAGAAACTTGTAGGCTTCTGCCCCTTAACGTGGTTTTTCATGGAAGTAGAGGAAGCCGTAACAACAGTAGACTCCGGCTGAAGTGTGGAAGGAGCATTGCTCTGACTCATAAAAGTTTCTCACAACGGACAGACAGTCGACACCGACTGCTAACGGGACAGAGAACGCTCTCTAACTTGCTGCAACCAGCCCCGGCTGCAGTGTCAAAGGAGCACCTGAAACACAAGCGTGAACAGGCATCCCAAATGACAAAAGTTTCTCAAAGCGAAAACAGTTAGCCCTGACTGCTGACGGAAAGGAGAGGGGTCTCCAGCTCATGGTCTGGCTCCAGATCTCGCCGAGTATCCCGTTAAGAAACTTGTCAGCTAATCCCCTTTGCGTACACTTCCATGATAGAAGAAGCCAAAACTGCAACCGATGCCGGCTGCATTGTGGAAGGAACATCCGACGCATGTTCTGACTCATTATAGTTTCTTGCAATGGACACAGTCGACTCTGACTGCCAACGGGATGGAGAGGGTTCTCCAACTCGCGATTTGACCCCAGATCTCACCGAGCATCCCGTAGAGAAACTTGAAGGCTTCTTCTCCTTATTGCCATCGTCGCTGGGTGAGCTTTATATTATAAGGTGCTCGCTCTACCCACATTATACTACTCAACCGCAGCTGATAGAAATAGAAAAACTGTGATTGTTTAAAACTAAACGCTGAATTACTGCGAATCCAAAATGCTAATGAACAGATGTCAAGAGGAACAAGAAGGACGCCAATGCCCCATAGCTCACCAACATTCCTCTTTGATAGTAACTTTGGCAAAAACAAGAACGGTATCAAACAGGCTCATAACATGCGACAAAGCTTACCTAAACACAACCTCTTAAAAGTAAAACACAGAAACTGACATAAACACTAATTTAAACATGAACTTCTGAGCTAAACAGAAAACTAAACGCAAATAAACATGTCAAGAAAAATGCTAAAAATGCAGGGTATGAGAGATTAATCATGGAACAATGATACTGAGGAACATGAATGATGAATATAAGTGCCATGGCAAGAAAAGGAGCACAGCAGCTGACCTAAACAAAAAGTTAAACATGAAATTCCGAGCAAAACAGAAAACCAAATGCAACTAGAAATGTCAAGAAAAATGTTTAAAATGCAGGGTATGAGGGATTAATCATGGAACAATTAAACTGAGGAACATGTACGATGAAAATAATTGCCATGGGAAGAGAAGGAGTGCAGCAGCTGACCTAAACACTAAGTTAAACATGAAATTCTGAGCTGAACAGAAAACTAAACGTAACTAAAAATGTTAAGAAAAATGTTTAAAATGCAGGGTATGAGGGGTTAATAATGGAACAATGATACTGAGGAACATGTAAGATGAATAGAAGTGCCATGGGAAGAGAAGGAGCACAGCAGCTGACCTAAACACTAAGTTAAACATGAAATTCCGAGCTAAACAGAAAACTAAACGCAACTAAACATGTCAAGAAAAATGTTTAAAATGCAGGGTATGAGGGGTTAATCATGGAACAATGATACTGAGGAACATGTATGATGAATATAAGTGCCATGGGAAGAGAAGGAGCACAGCAGCTGACCTAAACACTTAGTTAAACATGAAATTCTGAGCTAAACAGAAAAATAAACGCAACTAAAAATGTCAAGAAAAATGTTTAAAATGTAGGGTATGAGGGGTTAATCATGGAACAATGATACTGAGGGACATGTATGATGAATATAAGTGCCATGGGAAGAGAAGGAGCACAGCAGCTGACCTAAACACTTAGTTAAACATGAAATTCCGAGCTAAACAGAAAACTAAACTCAACTAAAAACGTCAAGAAAAATGTTTAAAATGCAGGGTATGAGGGGTTAATCATGGAACAATGATACTGAGGAACATGTATGATGAATAGAAGTGCCATGGGAAGCATTATAAAAGCCATGATATGGAAATAGAGCGAGTAAGTGACCTAAACAGAAGCTTTAACATTATTGGACACATACGCTGACGCCGACCGATCGAGCCATGCCATAAGCTCACACAACTAAAGTTGGTGAGCTATAAACCGGAAACTAACCAACAACAGGCACAACAAAGCCCCAGCGTCAGTAAGCGATCAACAACCACCGGATGAAAAGCTAGATATTCATATGAAGAAAACACAATGCATCTGGTTGAAGATGCAAGAGTACAAAAATGTCCTGAACCGAAATAGACAAGACGTAAACATAGGGGATAAACAGAACACCTATTCTGTTTACAAGTTAAACTCCCAAGAATTTAATAAAAAATTCTTCAGTAAAAAAGCCAAAAGAGCTTGGGAGTATAACAGGAGGGTTCAGGAGAGGAGAGGGAAGGGAAGTAATAGTAACAAAACAACAGTGGAGTCATATTATAATGACAACGTTCAGAATCATATCACGAAATTGGGTAACATGAATAATTTACATAAATATAGAACCTTAGTGAGCACACTCACATACCCCATGTGCCCCGATATTTCAAGCTCTAATCATTTTTAAAAAATAAACATAGATTCTAGGAATACTGCAGCAAACAGTAGGAATACTGCAGAAACAGTGTTCTGTAGTTTCAATGGTATTGTTCTGTAGGCCACCATGTTAGACTAACATACCAAAAATCAGCTCAATGTCTGGAAGCGTGTAGGAATAAAGTCCGCAAAACTGTAATTTTGATGAACTTTTCAAAGTTCAAGGGCCGTAATTTCGGTAAAAATCAGTGGAGCGGAACAAAATGCAAACTTGATCTGTAGGCCACCATGTCAGACTAACATACCAAAAATCAGCTCAATATCTGGAAGCATGTAGAAAAAAAGTCCGGAAAACTGTAATTTTGGTGCATTTTTCAGAGTCCAAGGGCCGTAATTTCGGTAAAAATCAGTGGAGCGGAACAAAACATCAACTTGTTCTGTAGGCCACCATGTTAGACTAACATACCAAAAATCAGCTCAATATCTGGAAGTGTGTAGGAAAAAAGTCTGCAAAACTGTAATTTTGATGAACTTTTCAAAGTTCAAGGGCCATAATTTCGGTAAAAATCAGTGGAGCGGAACAAAATGCAAACTTGATCTGTAGGCCACCATGTCAGACTAACATACCAAAAATCAGCTCAATATCTGGAAGCGTGTAGAAAAAAAGTCTGGAAAGTTAAAAAATTTATAGTAATTTATATATTTTTTATACTTACCAATGACCCAGACATAGCTGGTGCTAACTCTTAAAATATAGGGCCAAACACAAATTTTGCCCCCCAATCCCCAAAATTTGCATCTAAAACTAAAGAAAACATGCCCTGAAAGGCCCTCCACACTTCGCCCCTACTGCGCATGCGCAGTGTCAAGGACGTTCCGAAATTGGCGCCATTTATCATTCTAATAACCAGTGCCTGGTAAGCGCTATGTACTCAGCGGGGAGGCAAGAGTTCCCAACTCCTGGGAGGGCCATCCCCGTCTGGGTCATTGGTAAGTATAAAAAATATATAAATTACTATAAATTTTTTAACATTTTTATACTGTACCAATGACCCAGACATAGCTGAATAGTAAAAAGGCTGGAGGGCCAAGGACATAGAGCAAAATGGAATACGCTCAATAAAATAAAATAGAGTCATCCCCTGTAGGGAAAAGAAGTAATAGGCCTTACATGTATCTTTCTTATTTATGATAAATTAGAAAGATACAACACCTTCCAAAAATTGAGCTTCATACATCCATGTACTCTATTAATATCCAATAATCCTTATACTAATAATTTTTAAAGTAAGCCAATAATAAAGTAAGTCTAGAGAATAGAGACTCTTATACTCCTAAAAGTGTGTGAGAATTGCATAATCATGTCCGTTGACATATGCAATATTCAAAAGCTATACTTTAAAAACTAAGACTTGAATGAATTTTATAAACTTAAACTTCTCACTAAACAACCATCCCAATAACAGCTCAGAATTACTAACTCCGGAGGAGGTATCCCCTTGTTTTCATAGTAAAAACAGGTGACCCAAGGGAACACCCTCCCCCCCCCCCCCCTTTTTCTTGCCCTGGGTCAAATAGCCCAGAGCGAAGAGGGCAGCCGAACGGAGACACTGCCGAAACAGACAGCCTACCTAGCTATAGTAGCAACTGTTAAGTGAATGACATTCTGAGCAGTAGATAATAGACCTAACAATAGAGGCCTCCAGAAATGGACTCGATATTTCTGAGATAAAATTCATGAATGGATGGCTGAGCGCAATGAGCAGCCTTCAAAAATCTATAATAGCAACACTATTAATGTAAGCCCAAGAAGTAGAAGAACTCTTACTTCATGAGCCGAAATCTTAAGCACAACTGCTAAGCCAATGATATACCATAAGCAGTACGCTAGTTAATAGAATCCATTAACAATAAAATGGAGCGTAACGTCCTTCTACTAGACATCAAAGACAGAAGAAGCTTACGCCCTTGTAATAAACAGATATCTGTTTATAAATACATAAACTGTACCCGGAAAGAGTAAAGGCCTATGCCCATACGAAGACGGAAGGACCTTAAAATAATAGGTTCCGGATAATAGGAGCCTAACTCTTATGCAACAATCCAACCTAAATAGTAACGGAAGTATTGATTCCGAAACTATGAAAGTGAAAATCATCCATCAATAGTGCATGAAACTCACTGACTCTACAGTAAAAGAGAAACCAACAGAATTACTGTCTAAAAGGTCAGAATTTGAAAACTACTGTTTCCAGAGGCTCAAATGATTACTTAGCTAAATAAGAACCGAAGTTAAAATCCGTATAGGAATTTAATCTAAAGATTCTAAGTCTATTTATCAAAAAGTTACTAACTGACTTAGATAAAGAGACAAAAGACTCAATTGTAAACTATCGTAGAGTGCATAGGTATGAGGTAACATAAACCTATAACCTAAATAACAACAGGCTGCAGTAGATCTTGTGAAACAAGTATACTAAAAAATAGCAATGAGTAGTATGGAGGGATCAACCATATGAACATAATGATCCCTACACCACGACGGAAGAGCCTCCACTTTAGTCGCATAGAATAGCGAAGAAGAGGATCTCCTATAGTAAGAAATCGCGTCCAAAGCTCGTCCAGTACAGTGCTTACAATGCAATACGGACCACACAACGGAATACATGAAGGTTGCGACCTTGCTGGTTGTGATAAAGATGACACCATTTACCCAGTGAAAAAAAAAAAGATCCTCACATAGAGGAAGATTTCACGTTAAGATCCACAGTAGACAAGAGAATAAATTACTCATGATCTCTGTGAAGATAGAGATGCTATCAACAGAAATGTATTGTGGTTGTTTATCTTAGCAATACCTGCTAAAACAACAGCGCCGGAGGATACGCGTATCCTATCATTCCGTCCTATAGATCAATAGAGCGTTAACAGTATTAGCTCAGAGATCTGGACAAGCCAACACATACGTCTGCAATTGATTAGCAAGCGGTGTCATAAATAAAACATCATTGGGCGCTCCCATAGATAGCAAATCTGATTGAATACTTGTTTGTTGAGAGTCCATTCTGACAGCAACAAGCGACCCGTAAGAGAACGGGAGTGCGATAAAACAATCAGATGACCCAGAATATGACGGACCAAAACTGAACTTGGTGTACTATAACCAACAGACGGATTCTTTCCATTAAATTGAATAACGGAAACGAAAGAGTGCCTCCCTGGTTCCGGAGATACGCCACTACTGTCGAATTAAAGGACAGGAATTTGGGCATGCGTTTCTGAATAATGTTCATGCAATGACAAAAAGCAAGCCTAAAAAACATTATTCCGCGGAAGTTAAACTGATAGCTAAAAGACTGCGGAACCCAAAGACCCTGGCACTTCGAATCCGTAGGGATCAGTATATATCCCAATCTGTTTGACTGGCAACCGTCATAACAGCCACACTCGGGTCCGGCAACTGCGGCGGCACTCTCTGAGTCAACCACCGAATGTTTGCCCCAGTCTGAATCTCTTGTAACACTAGATAGACAAGAGAATGTATAAATCAAGCAATTCATGGATTGCCGGAAAGTTGCCGTCGAAGAGAAGCTCCTCCGAGAACGAAGCGACTCTGAGAGAGTTCTTAACCTACTATCCACGCGTGGATGTAGCTAGGGCTGCATCACGTCTAACCAACTCCAATCAGCCACTGAAGGGCGGAGTTATACGTGAACAAACTACTGCCCTCAAAAGAAATTACATTGAGAATAATATCCCGTAAATCTTTTCTTGAAGACGTAATGATAACGCCTCAGTAAGGCGGATTACGTATAATAAAGCGTCTAAGTTAAGTCTACTATACATAATGTCGTTCCCAACATTGAAATTGGAAAAGACATAAACGGCGAAAAAGAATATATGCAGTCTTTAATCACACCGTCTAGACGCATATGAACTCTCGGTATGCCCTGCTCTGCCAAAATAAACTATATGTAAAAAAGATAAAATGGAAGAAATGAGCCACGCGGACAAGAAACTAAACTATCATGCTTAGTAGCAGGCTTGTATATATATATAAATATATAGCGTCGAAAAATAAAACACATGTTGTAATGACAACATTGGACTGCGTCGGTAAGTCAGGGACAAAGTCCCTGTACCGATCGAAAAATCCGAGTCCAATGACGCTATAAGTCTCTTATCCAAGATCGCAGCAATGAAGTCCGAAAAATAATCACTGGAAGAAATGCCAGAAGATATGAAAGGCATCTTCCGATACTACTAAAGGGAAAACTCGAAATCTTTCGAATCCCTTTCGCCATCCTGTCGGACCCTATAAAGCGTTCGGTCGTCCGTAGCTTGATGCAACCGCGGACCGCACCGACCCAGCGCCGTCGGATAATTCCTGATTCGACCGAGAAACCGTCAATTGCTGGGATGCTGCGAAACAACTGTGCTAACTCGGATAGCACGTCCGTCACTGAGGCCTGAGGAGCAGCGGTCTTACGATGCATTGCCGCAGGAAGCTCCGAGATCGTTACCCTGTGCATACTTCCAATATGCGAGCGAACGGAGTGTATAGGCCTCGTGTCCCTTGGCTACCGGATGGCGCGACCTATTCGCTGTGGAATCACTGAATGCCGAAACTGATCGGATACTCGAGGTCACGTAGCCAATGTGCGGTCGTGTGCCCTGCTGTGAGGATGAGGAAGCATTAAAGACAGTCTCTCGGACTGTCAATATAACGGAGCGTCCCGAGCAACGGACATATGCTCCGAATGTAAAATATCTGAACCACAACATGCGGTCCCCTATGTTGTTGGCTTCCTCCGATCTGTCCTCAATCTGCCGTCACTGGGTGAGTACTAAAGTAATTAAAGTGCTCGCATCACCCAAATCTCCTTCCTAGACCGCAACGGACGAACCCGGCAGCCGAACCATTCGATGAATGTACGCTACACCGGGTGAGCTAGCGAATGTCACTCCGTAAGCGATAGACATATTCCATGAGCACTTATTGCCGCTAACTCTTCATTAACTATGACGACAGAGGCACACTTTTGAAAGACATCTCCATAACTCTTCGAACAAGAAACCAGAAATGCTTGGATAGCAAGCATAAAATAATAATATATATAGCGTCGTTCAATAATTCGAAAGTTTGTGTGACATTATTGGACTATGTCGGAACTGAGGGACGATGTCCCTGAACCGAACCAAAAATTTCTAAGTCCACCGACGCTATCAGTTTCTTATCCGGCATCGCAGCATATGTTGTTCCGAAAGGGAAAGCTTGAAATCCACCGAATCCCTTTCGGTATCCCGTCGGACCGGATGAAACTTTCGGACGTCCGTACCCGCTTCCGCAGAGCGTCCCGACCCAGCATCGTCGGATAAAATATATGCGACAGATTCAGTTGATGCTGGGATGCTGCGATAAACTGTGCTATTAAGGAAAGCACGTCCGTTCCCGAGGCCTGTGCAGTAGCGGACTTACGATGCATTGCCGCTGGAAGCTCCGTGTACGTTGACTCCCGCACACTTCCTATGCGAACGTCCGGAGTCTGCAGGCCTCGAGTCCCCGGCTACCGACCCAGCGCTGTCGGATAATTCTCGATCCGACACCGTTTCTGTCGGCTGCTGGGATGCTGCGATAAGCTGTGCTATGTGCACAAGAATGTCCGGCGTCGAGACCTGCGGAGGCGCAGTCTATCGCTGCTTCGCCGAGGGCAGCTCCGCATCAGATGGCTCCCGCATAGTTTTCCTATGCGAACGTCCGGAGTCCATCGGTCTCGAATCCCTGGCTGCCGGATGGTGTGACCTGGTCGCCGAAGAATCCTTGATCGGCGAAGCTGGTAATATATCGGCGGTCACGCAGCCAAGGTGCGGTCGTGTGCGCTGACGAGAAGAGGAAGCCTTAGCAGTCTCAGCGGACTGCCTATACAACGGAGCGTCCCGAGCGACGGACGTATGCTCCGCTAGCGACACATTTGTACCACAACATCTGGGGCCAGATGTTGTTGAACGAGAGAGGGGCCTCTCTCGCTTGCCGTCCGGATGGACCGGAACGAGCTATGAACCGGACTAAAAGGCTTCCTCCGTTCTCCCTCCGATCCGCCGTCACTGGGTGTGCATTAAGTTAATTTTATAGTGCTCGCATCACCCCAAAATTCCTTCTAGACCGCAACGGACGAACCCGGCTGCCGAACCATTCGGTGAATGGACGCTACACCGGGCGAGCTAGCGGACGTCAAAGGCCGTCGGACCTACTAGGGTCCTCTTAGGCAATTGGCGTATTACATGAGCACTTTTCCGCTAGCCCTTCATTAATTGTGACGACGGAGGCACACTGTTGGAAGACATCACAGATACATCACCCTAATCTTGATCGTCTGAAATAGAAATTGATAAAGTAGAGTGACCCTGCGGGGAAAGGACCGGAGTGTCCAAATCCCCAACAACATACCGTGACATACGCTTCCCATATTGTCATCGAAATCATACGATACAGAACAGGAGTTAATGCGAGTACACTGACCACATATAGAATGATAATAAGGTCAGAGGAAGACTTCCTCTTAAAACAATTGATCAATATCCTTTCAATTTGAAAAGAAAACAAGTCCTGGTACTCGCACTAACCCCTGGCAATCAAAATACATAATAATAATATGATCCATTAATATAGAAAAAATAATTGAAATCAAAATATTTTGAAAAAATATTTTTTCAGAACAGCCCAAGTTTCTGAAAAGTAACGTTGAGCCCCAATGGATCCCAAGCCTAAGTGTGGACAAAAATTTTAAAAATATTTTAAACAATTTATTCAACACTTACGAACAATAATAATGTATCTAGTTATGATTAAAATAACATAAAGATATTATTATTTAGAAATCCCCCCCTCACACAGAGGGCTGTTGTAAATGTAAACAATGAGTGTAAAAACACTAAAATAAGACTCCAGGCACCCAGGCCCGAAATCAGTTACCAAAAATACACCATCTGATGCAAAACAGAGACTTCCAGGGAAGAAACTGCAGAACATCAGATGGTAGATGCAGAACACAACGCCTAACCACCCGTAGGTGAAGACGTAAACATGAGGAAAGAACAGAATTCATTCTGTTATTCAGCTAAAACTCCCAAGAAATTTTAGTAATAATAATTACAGAAACTATGCCAAAAGCATGGGAGAATAGCAAGGGGGAACTTAAAGGACAGGGAGAGAGGAAAAACACTTGAAAAAACAGTGTAACTAAATAATCAGAATGACAACAAAATGGCTGCTGCCTTGAAAATAGGTAACTTAACATAATTTCATTAAAAAATTTTAAGTTACAGCCCTGATAATATTCTGTCACACATTCTTTTCCTCTCCTCCTTTTCTATCCTCCTTAGAATCACCATTTCACTAATATTTATGTGTCTGGCATCATTTAAACTGAGATTTAAAAGCACAAAGATCAGTCAGATGTTAACTGATGAAGGGCCAAACTTAGAATGATAAATGGCGCCAATTTCGGAACGTCCTTGACACTGCGCATGCGCAGTAGGGGCGAAGTGTGGAGGGCCTTTCAGGACATGTTTTCTTTAGTTTTAGATGCAAATTTTGGGGATTGGGGGGCAAAATTTGTGTTTGGCCCTATATTTTAAGAGTTAGCACCAGCTATGTCTGGGTCATTGGTACAGTATAAAAATACTGTAATTTTGATGAATTTTTCAGAGTCCAAGGGCCGTAATTTTGGTAATAATCAGTGGAGCGGAACAAAATGCAAACTTGATCTGTAGGCCACCATGTTAGACTCACATACCAAAAATCAGCTCAATATCTGGAAGCATGTAGAAAAAAAAAGTCCGGAAAACAAGTAGGACTGACTGACAGACTGACGGACTGACTGACGGACGGACCAGTCAAAAACATTATACCCCTGCAACTTCGTTGCGTGGGGTATAAAAATTATAAAGTTACAGCCCTGAACATCTGAAACCACTGTTATTCACTTTCAGCATCCTGTTACACTGTTGATTTCATGAAAACCATTATTGATTTGTGTCTGGCATCTTCAAAAATGAGAATTTGAAGCACAGATGTCAGTTCAGTTGTTACTGACTTTGGGCCAAACAGAAGAATAATGTTTGCGCCAATTCCAGTCTCTTCCTGGGTACTGTGCATACGCAATAACTAAAAGTATGGAGGGCCAGATTGGACTTTTAATTTTTGGTATTCCATGCAAATTTGGGGGATTGGAGGATTCAAAATTTGTTTGGCCCTTAATAATATTGAGGTTGCACCAGGTAAGTCTTGGCCATTGGTTTAAGTATTAAAATATTTTTCAAAGAATTCTCTTCCAATTCATTATCACTATCACCAAATTATGCCTTTCAGATGAACATTTAAAAAAAAATTCCGGTCTACATAAGGGAACATCATCTTTTAATACAGTAGAACCCGTCTTGAGAGACCGCCCTTTGGGCCACACAAAAGTGGTCTCTCAAGACAGGTGGTCTCTCATAACAGGTTTCAGGTTTTCTCAAGTCAGTGAATAACCAACACCAAAATTCAGAAATGGAGAAGAATGGTAATTACTTTGTAGTTGTTCTTTTTTAAGAAGTTTTTGTAACAAATTGAAATGGACTGTTATAAAAATTATAAAAATAAATTAGTGTTGAAAATGTTCATTGAAGATTTTCAACACAAATTTATTTTTATAATCCTATCTGTCACATTTCAGGTATGTATGAAATTGTTTATTCAGCAATAATCCTAATCTTTTCACAGGGGTCTTATTATAAAAACATCTCAATCTTTAATGAGTTATGTAACTGAATAGCAATTGAAACCCAATTAAGAGCTTTTAATACTTTTAATTATGTTAGTATAACCACAATGGATTTTTCAATTCCAGAACAGGTAAAAAGTTTTTGTCATGGTTGCAGTCTTCAAAGGGGCAGTCTCTCAAGACAGGTCCATTATGGCATAAAAATATAAGTTGGTACCAGGTCATTACGCATCACACACAGCATCGGATGCATCATTCGACACTTGGTAATACAGGTGTACAGACGCATACTCGAAAGCTCCTAATTAGCAACCACACTAATTAGTGAAGATGGATTTCCTGCCTTCGCAAATCAAAGAAACATTGATGGAATTGAACGCCAGCTCTCAAATTAACTGGTCTGTCCAAGTTAATGGGGGGCCAAGTTCAAATCTCCATCAAATTTAACCAAGAACCTTCCCCAGGTAGTGGTAGTACCTTTCGCATTGCTTCCCGCATTGGTCCACATCCAGGGAAGGAACTGAGACACACCACCATGTCTAACAAGGAAAGTGGAACTGAAAAGGGCCAGAAGAAGAAGAGAAAGAAGACTCCATCAACCAGACGCCAGGCGTACGGAAGCTTGGCTGGAACGGTGAAGAACGGCGGAGAACCAGGAGAAGGATCAAGTGGCAACTGTCAAACCACCACCACCACATTCGTCTCCCTTGCCAACCTGTACCTCTTCACCTAAGAGGTCGGAAGGCAGGGAGGTGGACATGGAGGTGGAAGGGGAGAAGGTAGTCGCTCAATCCGAACCTGGATCTCCCATCCGCTCGGATCTATCCAGCCTCAGCTCCTCTCTCAACACCATGGATAATGACTCGGACTCTGACAGCGACTCGGAATGGGGTGACTTCATCGACGACATGGATCAAAGATGTATCACAGCCCACGGCAGCCTCAAACTTGATTTCACCAGAACCATGGACCAGTATATGTAATTCGTCCTAACAAAATTGGACAAGGAATGCCAAAAAAACGCACATACCGACAACTTGAGGCCATGAAAATTCCCAAAACGCTTTCTGCCTTTGCCACTGCCAGACAAGGCAAATTCTCACGCAGTTACTGAGGGTTGAAAGGGCTTGTCCTAAACCATTCCTGCACGCCTTCGGCGCGCAAAACCATTTCCGATCATTACAGGTCACAGTGGTCTCTCAAGACAGGTGGTCTCCCATAGCAGATCCATTATAGAGTAAAACCAATTGGTGCCTGGCAGATGTGGTCTCTCAAGACAGTGGTCTCTCAAGACAGGTTTTACTGTACCTTCATCTGCACTGCATTGATACTTTCAGTCAGAAGAACATAAAAAGCTTTTTACACCAGAGACAATCACAATACCAACTTCATGCATTGGAAAACTTTATTTTCATGACTGAATCAAACACTTCTGTTCATAAGAGTTTTCTATTTTCTGTTTCCTTAAGTTAATATACAAATACACTGAATCTCCATTTCTTGGCTCTCTCAATATGTTTGAACATGAACTATTTTCACTGTTGACAATTTATGGTCCTTGGAAGGCATTTGTGGAGAAAACAAAAGCTGACATTATTTTTGTACACCCTTGGTCTCAGTCTCATTTTTTTAGGATACTGAAAACAAGTCGAATTGTTTTCAGAAATTTGTCCTGGCAAACTGTCCGTCAATGGGGTTCAAGTGACATAAATATTTTAAGCTTCTACACAATGATAACAGTGAGTTTGGTCCAACAAGCTTGACTTGGTTAAATTCCTAGTTGCATTGTGGGAAAAATCAGTAGGTTGAAATCTGAATAATTTGACATCAGTGGGCTCTTATGCAAAACATCCAATAATTTATGGCAGTTGGTCATATTCTTGCACTTATTGGCCAAAGAATTCCAGATTTGTCCATACCTTCTCTAAATATATCAGCCCACATTCCATACCCATTAGACTACAAAACATCTTAGGCATATTCTAGTGTTAATGTTGGAAATCTTCTGACCTTCGCTTTTGTTTTTGCAAATTCAGAGTTTTCATCTGAGTAGACAAAGACTATTTAAAACCAGAGGCTCAAGTGAGCCTAAAACGCTCACCTGGCTCGAATTGTCAAAACAGATGAGTGTATCAGCATGTGATTAGCAGCAAGAGCAATTTTTTTTATTTGCTATGACACAACCAAAGACAACTTTTTTGCCCATTCATTTCTGCTGGTCCTAGGAAAGTTTCCTAGCAAACTCTGTTCTGTGAAGAATTAAAAAACAACAACCGAAAGAAATTTTTGTTTTGTATTAAACTACTGTGTTCTCTCTAGCACCCCCCCCCCCCCCCCCCCCCAATTTTTAAAAAAAAACAAGAAAAAAAAAGCGAATCGATTTGAACAAGGTGGATCTGAAGAAGAAGAATTTTCAAGAAATTTTCTCATATTGCTCTAAGTTAAACTTTGGGCTTTAATAAAAAGCCCAAATATTAAGCCAGGGACCTGATTTGAATAAACCCCCCCCCCCCACCCCCCCACCCCCCGATTTGAACACATTTGATTCTTACACCTCTAGAGATGGCACATACTAAATATGAAAGGATTCTCAATAGCAGGTCTGAAAAAGAGGATTTTTTAAGAAATTTTCTCATATTGTACTAAGTTAAAATTTGGGCTCCAATAAAGAGCCCAAATATCCATCCAGGGATCCCATTTGAACAAACTTGAATCTAACTCCCCTAAAGATGCTGCACACCAAATATCAAAAGAATCTGACTGGTGGATCTGAAGAAGAAGATTTTTAAAGAATATCCCCCCATTCCACCAAGTTAATAATCAGGCTCCCATGGGAAGCCCAAATATTAACTCAGGGAGTCGATTTGAACAAATTCAAATCTTACATCTCTAGAGATGTCACATACCAAATATGAAAGGATTCTCACTAGTGGGTCTGAAAAAGAAGATTTTAAAAAAAAATTTTCTCAAATTGCACCAAGTTAAAATTTGAGCACCAATAAAGAGTCCAAATATTCATCCAGGGATCCCATTTGAACAAACTTGAATCTAACCCCCCTAGAGATGCTGCATACCAAATATCAAAAGAATCTGACTGATGGATCTGAAGAAGAAGATTTTTAAAGATTATTCCCCATATTGCACCAAGTTAATATTTGGGCTTCCATAGGAAGCCCAAATATTAACCCAGGGACTCAATTTGAACAAACTTTAATCTGACCCCTGTAGAGATGCTGTATACCAAGTATCAAAAGAATCTGACTGTATGATCTGAAGAAGAAAATTTTTAAAGCTTATTCCCCATAGTGCCCTAAGTTAATTATTTGGGCTCCTCTGTTGAGCCCAAATATTAATCGAGGGGGTTGATTTGAACATACTTGTATTTGACCATCCTATGGATGCCGTATACCAAATATCAAAAGATTCTGATCAGCGATTATGAAGAAATTTTTTTTTTCAATCTTTGCAAATATGCTGACTTAGCATTTTTTCAAACACCCCCTACAGAACACCCTAACACAACCGATGGCCATTTTTTTAAAATCCATTCTCCCGGTCAAAAGGATGCTTCATACCAAATAACAGTTCTCTGTTCTGTGTAGTTTGGAAAATATGGGCATTTGAATTTTTTACTACTTTTAGCCCCTGGGGTACCCACGGGGCAATGAAAAAAAATATTTCGGGCACCAATCAAGTACTTTGGACCCACTTATGCTACAGGCCAAATTT
The DNA here is from genome assembly GCA_031216915.1 of Pictodentalium vernedei. Classification (NCBI taxonomy): domain Eukaryota; kingdom Metazoa; phylum Mollusca; class Scaphopoda; order Dentaliida; family Dentaliidae; genus Pictodentalium; species Pictodentalium vernedei. Next base: position 228,095,478 of record CM062295.1, read on the forward strand.
GGTTCAAACAGGCCCATCGGTTCTTGAAATAGAAATTTTGGGCGGAGCCCAAAATGGATATGTGCCCACAGAGAGCCCAAATATTGATCTACCAACTTCTCTTGAACAAACTTTAATCTTCAACACCAAAGAGTGTTACATACCATATATCAAGGCAATCTCTCTGGTGGTTCATGAGAAGAAGATTTTTAAAGAATTTTAGGCTTTGGTATCATTGCCCAGAGCCTGAAGAAGGCAGCCACTCCATTTGAACAAAATAGAAAGGGTATACCCCAGGGATGGTTTGTACAATATATGTTTGAATTTGGCAGAATGGCTGTGGAGAAGAAGCCAGGTTTGCAAAAGTTAACGGATGAGAGGCGATGGACGACAGATGACAGATGATGGACGACGGTCGCCAAGTGATGGCAATACCTCACACTGACTTGCAGTCAGATGAGCTAAAAGGCATTTTAATCCTCTGCCGAGTGATGTCAAAATATGAAAATTTCAAACAAGATTGAATTGATTAACCCTTTACTTAACATGAAGATCAGACGACACTTGTAAACAAAATTATTGAATAACTAATGTGTTTTAATTTTTTGTGTCAAAAACATAGCTTATGACCCCTCATTGGAATGAGCTCAACATACTTATTCCAATGAGGGGCTCATAAGCTGTGTTTTTGAGGAGGGGTGTGTCCATCTCCATTAGCTCACAAGTGCAGGGCATGCAATAAACCTAGGCTTATTACAAGTCTGCAAAAAATATCCGGTCATGTACATGTACAGCAAAACAGTGACAAAAAAAGTCTAACATTGCATTAAAAAAGTCCAAAATCTAAGAAAAATGTCCAGTCAAGGGTTAATGTCATCTTATATTGATGTATTTAACACAAAAATGAAATATAAAAGCCACAACATACTAGTGGTAGCCTCCACTCACGTACAGCAAAAACAGGTCAGAAATTTTCTAAGTCCAAAATCTCCGAAAAGTTAAAAAATTTATAGTAATTTATATATATTTTATACTTACCAATGACCCAGACTTAGCTGGTGCTAACTCTAAAAAATCCAGGGCCAAACACAGATTTTGCCCCCCAATCCCCAAAATTTGCATCTAAAACCAAAAGAAATCATGTCCTATAGGACCTCCATACTTTGCCCTTACTGCGTATGCGCAGTTTCAAGGACGTTCCGAAATTGGTGCCAATTATCATTCTTACTGGCAGTGCCTGGTCAGCGCTATGTACTCAGCGGGGAGGTAAGAGTTCCCAACTCCTGGGAGGGCCATCCCCGTCTGGGTCATTGGTAAGTATAAAAAATATATAAATTACTATAAATTTTTTAACATTTTTATACTGTACCAATGACCCAGACTTAGCTGAATAGTAAAAAGGCTGGAGGGCCTAGGACATAGAGGAAAATCCAATAAGCTCAACTATATAATATAGAGGCAACCCCTCAAGGAGAAAAGGAGTATTAGGCTTTACATGTATCTTTCTTATTTTATGTTAAATTAGAAAGATACAATACCCTTCATAATTGAGCACAATAACATTCATGTTCTCTATTAACATCCAGTATAACCCTTTATACTAATTATTTTTAAAGTAAGCCAATAAATAAAGTTAGTCCAGAGAATTGAGACTCTTTATATTCTTTTAAAAGTGTCCGAGGATTGTATATTAACGCCCGTTTGACACTTGACATATACAAATGCTTCACACCGAGCTACACTTTAAAAATATGACATGAATGAATTTTTAACATTAATATTACACTTTAAAACCATCCCGGAAACGACTCAGAAATACTGACTTCGGAGGAGGCATTCCCTTGCTTTTCACTATAAAGCAGGTGACCTAAGGGAACACCCTCCCCCCCCCCCCCTTCCCCTTGCCCTGGGTCAAATAGCCCAGAGCGAAGAGGGCAGCCGGACGGAGTCACTGCCGGAACAGAAAGCCTGCATAACTATAGCTGCAACTGTTTAGTGGACGACATTCTGAGCAACAGATAACGGACCTAAACAATGCAGGTCTCCAGAAATGGACTCAATATTTCTGAGATAAAAATTCATGAATGTGGATGGCTGAGACCAATAAGCAGCCTTCATTAAATCTGTAATAGCAATACTATTAGCGTAAGCCCAAGAAGTAGCAAGAGCTCTTACTTCATGAGCCGAAATCTTAAGCACAGACTGCTGAGAAGAAGATAAACTCTCATAAGCAGTACGGATAGTTAATTGAATCCATCTAGCAATAGAATGGACTGAAATGTCCCTTCTATTAGGCATCAGAGACAGAAAGAAACGTTTTCGTCCCTTTCTGATAAACTGAGATCTCTGTTTATAGATACGTAACGCTCTAACAGGACAGAGTAAAGGCCTACGCCCATCTGAAGACGGAAGAGCCTTAATAACAATAGGTTCCGGATATTTATTAGGAGCCTGATTCTTAGCTAAAAAACACACATTAGTAGTGAAGGTGATAGTGTTCCCGACACTACGATAGTGAGAATCATCCTCCGACAGTGCATGAAGCTCACTGACTCTTCTAGCAAAAGAGAAAGCTAAGAGAAAAGCTGTCTTATAAGATAAGAATTTGAAATCTACTGTCCCAAGAGGTTCAAATGGCTTTTCCTTCAGTTTAAGAGGAACCCAAGCTAAATTCCATTTAGGAATTAACCTAAGAGTTCTGGGTCTATTTATCGAGAAGTTTCTAACCAACTTAGATAAAGAGACATTAGATCCAATTTGTAAACTATCATGATGTGCATAGGTATCAGATAACATAGACCTATAACCCTTAATAGTAACAGGCTGCAGCTTGATTTCGTCAAACAAGTATACTAGAAAGTTTGCAATGTCTGGTATAGAGGGATCAAAAATATCCACAGAATGATCCCTACACCAACGACGAAAAACCTTCCACTTAGCCGCATAATTTAGCGAAGAGGAGGTCCTCCTAAGTTAGAAATCGCGTCCACTGCTCGTCCTGTAAAGTGCTTGCCATGCAAGAAGGACCGCACAACGGAAAAACGTGAAGGTTGAGACCTTGCGGGTTGTGATGGAGTTGACGCGATTTTCCCTGTGAAAGAAGATCCTCCCGTGGAGGAAGCTTTCGCGGTAGGTCCCACAACAGACACCTGAGTAGATTTATCCACGGTCTCTGTGGAGACAGAGATGCTACCAACAGAATCTTGCATTGAGATTGTTTTATCTTTAGCAATACTTGCTGAATTAACGGCGCTGGAGGATACGCATATCCTATCATTCCGTCCCAAGGGATCGACAGAGCGTCTACTGCAAATGCTCTTGGATCCGGACACGGAGACACATACGTCTGCAACTGATTGTTGAGATGTGTCGCAAATAAGTCTATCATTGGCCGTTCCCATTGGTAGCAAATCTGATTGAATACTTGTTTGTTGAGAGTCCACTCCGACGGCAACAAGCGACCCTTTCGTGAAAGGGAGTCTGCTAGTACGTTTAGACGACCCGGTATATGATGGACCGAAAGAAGAACCTGATGCTCTAGAGCAAACAGAAGGATTCTTTCCGTTAGATTGAACAACGGAACTGAATGAGTGCCTCCCTGATTCCGTATATACGCCACTACTGTCCTATTGTCGGACAGGATTTGGACATGAGCATTGTGAATAATGTCCATCCAATGACGTAACACAAGCCAAATTGACATCATTTCCTTGATGTTTATGTGCTTGCTCAGGAATTGCGAATCCCAAAGACCCTGGCATCTCGAATCCGTTGGGATCAATGATGCACCCCAACCTGTTTGACTGGCATCCGTCATAATGGTAAAACTCGGATCCGGCAACTGCAGCGGAACTCCCTGAGTTAACCACTGAATGTTTGCCCAAGTCTGAATCTCTCGTTTCACTTGATCTGACAAGAGAACGTCTATGTCGAGCGAATGAATTTTCACACTCCAATTCTGAGTCAAGAAAATTTGAAGAGGACGCGTGCGTAACCGCCCTATCGGAATGAGATCCGCAGCGGCTCCGCACAGAACTATCAGTCTCATAAATTCTCTCGCTGTGACTTTGTCTGCGTGCAGACAATAGCGAGCGTAACAACTGACTAATTTCGCTCTGGTTAACGGCAGACGAACGAGATTGTTGTGCGTCTCGAAGCTCATTCCCAGATGTGTGAATGACTTGGACGGCACCAGATCCGACTTCTCCTCGTTTACTATAAAACCGAGACGTCGGAGCAATAGAAGCAGATTCTGCACATCGTTCTGAAGCGTTAACTCGTTGCCGTACCTCTGAAGAATGTCGTCCAGGTAGGCCGACGTTACCGCAGACGAATGAGCTCGGAAATACATCATTAGCGAGTTCATTACCCGAGTGAAAGCCCAGGGTGCTAGATTCAATCCGAAGCACATCGCCCGGAATTGATACACCACTCCTAGGACTGCGAAGCGTAGATACTTTCTGAATGTCGGATGTACCATGACGTGAAAGTACGCATCTTTGAGATCTATGCTCGTTGCATAATCGTTCACCCGAATACTCGCTCTGACCGACCGAATCGTCTCCATATAAAACTTCGGAGCGACGATCAGCTTGTTTATCCAGCTCAAATCTATGACTGGACAGAACGAGCCGTCTGGTTTCGGAACCAGAAACAGATGGCTGTAGAATCCCGGAGTCTCCTGGTTTTCTACGACCTCTACCGCGTTCTTCATTAAAAGAGACTGCACCTCTGATAATAGAGCGTCTCTTTTCTGCGGATTTGATGGAAGTTGAGTCCATTTTGGACTTCGAGTTAATGGAGGCTTTCGTTTGAAGGATATCTTTAGACCTTCCGAAGTCACCCCTCTCACCCAAGGGTCGTCCGTAATCGACGCCCACTCTTGTGAAAAACTTGACAACCTTCCGCCAACCGGTACGCAATAGAGGTTGAAGCCATCACATCCTGGACCTGCGAGGCCTGCGGTAGGAGAAACCACGTCCACCACGACCCGCACCTCGTCCCGTCGACCTCGGGGCGTCCGACCGGTTGTCCCGGCCCGAAGGACGTCCCGAACAAGAGTCGCTACCTTGACGGTCTCTTGAATAAGACCAAGAGGACGCACCGGAACCTCTATAGGAACCTCTCTTGGGCGCATTAGACCCAGAAGTGCCTGTCTTACTCTTATCTACCGTGTCCGACTTCTTAGAAGCAGATTTGAACAGCAGAGAATCCGAAGCTTTCTTTGTAATTTTATCGTAAATTGCAGAAAGCTTGCCGTCAAAGAGAAGTTCTCCGGAGACTGAAGCGACTCTGAGAGAGTTCTTCACCTTAGAATCCACGAGTGTGGATGTAGCTAGGGCTGCGTCACGTCTAACCAACTCCAGGTTTGCCACTGAAAGGGCGGAGTTACACGTGGAATAAGCTACTGCCCTTGAAAGAAGTCTTAAAGAGGATTGAATATCCTGAAATTCTTTCCCTTGAAGGCGCAGTGATAACGCCTTAGTAAGGTGATCTGCGTAAGATAAGGCATCTAAACTGGCTCTGTTAGATGAAATAGTTGTTTCCAACACCGCGGTTGGAATAGACGCCAACGACGGTAATGATAACTCTAAGTCTTCCGCCTCGTCGTCCATACGCAGAGGAACTCTCGGGATACCCTGTCCTGCGGTGTCGCATTTATTCCTTGCATTAATGAAAGGCAGGTTGAGAGTATTGGCGGACAAGAAACCTGCTTTTCCCATTTTGGAAGCAAGTTTGAATATAGCGTCGTTCAATAATTCAAATGTTCTTGTGACATTATTGGACTGAGACGGAAACTCGGGAGCGATGTCCCTGAACCGCTCAAAGAAATCAGAGTCCAATGACGCTATAATTCTCTTGTCCGGAACCGCAGCAGTCTGGCCCGACGGAACAACTTGAGGGAGAAAGTGCCGGATGAAGTCCACGGCAGCTTTATGTTGTTCTGAAAGGGATAGCTCCAAGACATCCGTATCCCTTTCACCATCTGGTCGGACCTCATGATGCTCCCGGTCGTCCGCCCCCGATGCTTCGGAGGAGCGTACCGACCCAGCGCCGTCGGATAATTCCCGATCCGACACCGTTTCTGTCAGTTGCTGGGATGCTTCCTCCGATCTCGCCTACTATCCGCCGTCACTGGGTGTGCACGTTGAATGTTTATAGTGCTCGCATCACCCAACATTTCCTCCTGGACCGCATCGGACGAACCCGGCTGCCGAACCATTCGGTGAATGGACGCTACACCGGGCGAGCTAGCGGACGACATTTGTTTAATCTCCAGGAGCACTTTTGCCGCTAGCTCTGTATTCATTTGTGACGACGGAAGCGCACTTGCGGAAGATAACATGGAAACATCACCCTGTTCTTGTTCCTCTGAAATAGAAACTGAGAGAGTAGAGTGACCTTGCGGAGAAAGAGCCGGCATAGCCCTTTCCCCACCAACAACATATCGTGACACACGTTTCCAATGTTTGTCATCCCAATATTGACATATAGAACAGGGATTAGTGCGAGAACACCGACTACAATTAATGCAATGATCATGAAAGTCAGAGGAAGATTTCTTCCTATTACAATTTGAACAATATCCTTTCATAGTGAAAAGTAAACAACAAGTCCTAGTTACTCGCACAAACCCCTGACACAAAGATACATAATAACATGATCCATTAATAATGAAAAAACAATTGCAAATCAAAATAATTTTTGAAAAATATTTTTTCAGCGAAGCCCAAGTTTCTGAAAAGTAACGTTGAGCCCCAATGGATCCGATGGCTAAGTGTGGTGAAAAATTTAAAATTTATATTAAATAATTAATGCAACACTTACGGATAATAGAAATGTATCTTATAGTGAGATAAACTACACCAAAGGCAAACAGCCCCCCTCAAAAGAGACTGTTGCCAATGTAAACAAACAGTGTAAAAACACCAGAAAACATGACTCCAGGCACTGACAAAACTGGCCCGAAATCAGTCATCAAAATTACACTCTATCTGATGCAAGACAGAGACTCCCAGGGGAGAATCTGCAGAACATCAGAAGGAAGATGCAGAACACAACGTTTATACACCCATGGGTGAAAACGTAACTATGGGGAAAATAACAGAAAACATTCTGTAACCAAGCAACTCTCCCAGGAGAATTTAGAAATGATCTTTCTAAAAAATATGCCAAAAGCATGGGAGAATTGCAAGGGGGGACTTAGAAGACCAGGGGAGAGGAAATACTGAATAAGCAGTGCAACTTTTTAGCAAGAATGACAACAAGAGGCCCATGCCTCGAAAATAGGCAACTTAACATAATTTCATAAAAAATTTTAAGTACAGCCCTGATTATTTTTTGTCACTCCTTTTTCCTCTCCTCCTTCTATATCCTCCTTAGAATCACCAGTTCTCCAACAATTACGTGTCTGGCATCCTTTAAACTGAGATTTACAAGCACAAAGATCAGTGAGATGTTGACTGATGAAGGGCCAAACAGAGAATGATAATTGGCGCCAATTTCGGAACGTCCTTGACACTGCGCATGTGCAGTAAGGGCAAAGTATGGAGGTCCTATAGGACATAATTTCTTTTGGTTTTAGATGCAAATTTGGGGGATTGGGGGGCAAAATTTGTGTTTGGCCCTGGATTTTTTAGAGTTAGCACCAGCTAAGTCTGGGTCATTGGTACAGTATAAAAATATTATAAATTTTAAGTAATTTGTATATTTTTTATACTTACCAATGGCCCAGACTAGCTGGTGCTAACTCAAAAATTAATCCAGGGCCATACACAAATTTTGCCCCCAATCCACAAAATTTGATTGCAAAACCGAAAATTTAATGTCCTATCTGGTCCTCCATACTTTTCAGATCTGCGCATGCGCAGTATCCAGGAAGACACCGAAATTGTGCCAACCATCATTCTTTCTATCATTGCCTGTTAAATGTTGTAAACAGCGGGTAGGTATGAGTGCCCACTCATGGGAGGGCCATACCTGCCTGGGCCATTGGTATAAAAAATATACAAATTACTTAAATTTTATTATATTTTTATACAACAACCAATGGCCAAGACTAGCTGAATCGTAAAAAGGCTGGAGGGCCTAGGACGTAAAGGAAAATCCAATCTCTCAATCACTTCAGTAAAGGATATCTCCTACAGGAGAATAGGAGAAGAAAGGAATTATATATGTCTTTCTCCTTTACGAGAAACGAGAAAGACATAACACCAACAATGTAATTGAGTATTACATGATATATAATTCTCCATTTAATGCCTGCATAACCCGTTATGCTAATTCAGTGAAGGAAAGCCAATATATAAAGATAGTCCAGAGAATGAGACTCTTTATACTCATTTAAAAGTGTCCGAGGATTGTATATTAATGCTTCACAGTGAGCTACACTTTAATAACAGTACATAAACTAGAACTATCACTGAAGGTGATTAATACCCCCGCTTTGGGTTTTTAGAGGAATGCACTTCTGATCATGTAGGCGAAGGCCATAAGGAAATGTATACATAAAGATCATTTTTTGTTGTTGAAATTTGTATTTGCATGTGGCCTTCCACAGAACAGCACTGAATACTTAAAGAGCCCACACATATATGGTTTACATTTGGAAAAACACATTTACAATGTGCAACATGTATTCAAAATCGGTTCATTAATGTAGGAGGAGTTCCACACACAAGAATCCCATTTGAAAACCCATAATAAATCCAAGTTAAAGGGAGATAACCTGGTTAAAATTGTCGCAGATCAAACATTTGGGAATATGCGTATGTTCACTTAGTTGTGATAATGTTTGAAAGGTTTCGTCAAAATTGATTGATAAATGTAGGAGGAGTTGCACGCACAAGAATTTCATGTAGAAACCCATAATAAATCTAAGTTAAAGGGAGATAACCTAGTTAAAATAGCCACAGCTCAAAAATTTTGGAATATGCACATGTTCACTTAGTAGAGATGATGTTTGAAAGGTTTCATCAAAATCGGTTCATTAATGTAGGAGGAGTTGCGCACACAAGAATTTGTTCGGATGGAAAGACACAATAAATCTAAGTCAAAGGGAGATAACCTGGTTAAAATTGTCACAGATCAAAAATCTTGGAATATGCGCATGTTCACTTAGTAGTGATGATGTCTGAAAAGTTTTGTCCAAATTGATTGATAAATGTAGGAGGAGTTGCGCACACAAGAATTTCATGTCCGGAAAGACGTACGGACGGACGTACGGACGGACGTACGGACGTACAGGGCGATTCCTATATAGCCCCCACTTCTTCGAAGCGGGGGTATAATGAGACATAGTTATTGCTTCACACCGAGCTACACATTAAAACCACCCCAGCACTGACTCAGGACTACTGACACTGGAGGAGGTCTTCCCTTGCTTTTCACAATAAAGCCTGATGATCATATGGGAAAAAACCGCCCCCCCCCCCCCCCCTTCCCCTTGTTCTGAGGTATGTGACCCCAGAACGAAGAGGGCAGCAGAACAGCATCACTGCTGGAATGGGCTGCCTAAATAACTATAGATGTAACCATTAATGGACGACATTCTGAGCAACAGAAAGAGGACCTAAAGATCTAAGGTCACCGGAGATGGACACTAAATTTCTAAGGTAAAACTTGGTAAATGTAGAGGGCTGTGTCCAGTATGCAGCCTTCATGCGATCGGTAATGGCTATACTGTTAGAATAAGCCCAAGAAGTGGACAGCGCTCTAACCTTGTGCGCTGATATCTTATTAACAGAACGCTGATCCGAAGATAGATTTTCATAGGCAATGCGTATTGCCAACTGAATCCATCTAGCAACTGAATGAACAGAAATATCTTTCCTGTTAGGAATCAATGAAAGAAAGAAACGTTTTCTTCCTTTTTTAATAAAATCTGTTTGACGTTTATATATGCGCATAGCCCTGACTGGACACAACAGAGGTCTACGGTTGTCTGAGGATGGCAGAGCCTTAATGGTAATAGGCTCAGGCCATTTGTCTGGAGTCTGATTCTTAGCCAGAAATCCCACTTCCGTAGTCAGGGTAATGGCATTACCCACACTATGGAAGTGAGATTCATCAACTGATAAAGCATGAAGTTCACTAACTCTTCTAGCAGATGCAAAGGCTAAGAGAAATGCTGTTTTATAGGTCAAGAATTTGAACTCTACAAAGTCCAATGGCTCAAACGGAGCTTCTTTAAGCTTCAACAGAACCCAAGCCAAATTCCACTTAGGAATTAATCTGAGGGTTCTAGGTCCATTAATAGAGAAATTCCTAACCAGCTTAGGCAATGAAGCATTAGATCCAATAGCCAAGTTATCATGATGAGCGTAAGTGTCTGATAACATAGACCTATAGCCCTTAATAAGACGGGCTGCAGTTTGAATCGTCAAACAAGTAGACCAGGAAATTGGCAATATTTGGTATGGACTGATCATAAACGTCTATCGACTGATCCTTATACCAATGGAAGAAAACCTTCCACTTCGCTGCATAGTTCAACGAAGAGGAGGACCTCCTGCAGTTAGACATTGCGTCCACTGCTCGTCCTGTAAACTGTTTTCCATGCAAGAAGGCCCGCACAACGAAAATACTTGAAGGTTGAGACTTTCTGGGTTGTGATGCAGTGCGCTTGACTTCCCCTGATAAAGAAGGTCCTCTTGTGGAGGAAGCTTCCGGGGAACGTCCCATAATAGACACCTGAGAAGATATTGATCCAAGGTTTCTGTGACGACAGAGGTGCTACGAGTAGAATTTTGCAATGAGATTGTTTGATCTTTAACAGAATCTGCTGAATCAACGGAGTTGGAGGATACGCATATCCTATCATTTCGTCCCATGAGATCGACAGAGGGTCTACTGCGTGTGCTCGATGGTCTGGACATGGCGACACGAATGTTGGTAACTGATTGTTCAGGTGCATCGCAAACAGATCTATCATGGGGCGCTCCCTCTGGTAGCAAATCTGCCTGAATACTCGCTTGTTGAGCGTCCACTCTGATGGCAACAGGTAACCTTTCTGAGAGAGCGAGTCTGCTATTACATTCAGACGAACCGGTATATGACGGACAGAAAGCTGAACATGATGATTCATGACATATATAAGAATCTTCTCCATTACTTCAGAATTGAATGAGTGCCGCCCTGGTTCCTGATGTACGCTACTACTGTCGAGTTGTCCGACAAAATCTGAACATGAGCGTCCGCTATTATGTGAATCCAATGTTGTAGCACTAGCCATATTGACATCATCTCTTTGATGTTTATGCGCTTCTCTAGAAACTGTCGGTCCCAAAGACCATGACAATTCAAGTCTGCGGGACTAAGGGTCACGCCCCAACCCATCTGACTAGCATCCGTCATAATCGTGAAAGCCGGATCCGGCAATTGCAGTGGAACTCCCTGAGTTAACCACTGAATATCTGCCCAAATCTGAACCCTTTGTTTTACCAGGTCCATTAAAACAATACTGGTTTCGAGCAAATACGTCTTCACACTCCAGTTCTGAGTAAAGAATATCTGGAGGGGACGCATGCGCAGGCGACCCATCGGAATAAGATCCGCAGCCACTCTGCACAGCCCCAACAGCCGCATGAATTTCTAAGCTGTTAATGCGTCTGAGTGTAGACAAAAGCGAGCATAACAACTGACTAATTTTGCTCTGGGTAACGGCAGATGAACCAGACTGTTGTGAGTCTCGAAGCTCATTCCCAAGTGAATGAATGACTTGGACGAAGCTAGATCCGACTTTTTCTTGTTTACGATGAAACCCGAGATGTCAGAATAATAGAAGCAGACTCTGAACATCATTCTGAAGGATAATTCTGTTGCCGTATCTTTGTAGAATATTGTCCAGGTAAGCCGACGTTACCACAGACAAATGAGCTCGGAAGTGTGACATTACCAAGTTCATTATTTGAGTGAATGCACAGGGAGCCAGGTTCAGGCCAAAGCACATTGCTCTGAACTGATACACTTTCCCTTGTACGGCGAACCGTAGGTACCTTCTGAATGCCAGATGTACCAGGACATGAAAGTATGCATCCTTTAGATCTATGCTTGCCGCATAGTCATTCACTCACCCTTACCGACCAAATGGTCTCCATATAGAACTTTTGAGCCACGATAAGCTTGTTTATCCAGCTCAAGTCTATTACCGGTCGGAACGAGCCATCTGGCTTCGGTACGAGGAACAGGTGACTGTAAAAACCTTGAGAATTTTTATTCTTGATGACCTCTATTGCTTCCTTTGATAAGAGAGCCTCTACCTCCGCTAGGAGAGACTCTCTTTTGCAAGGATCTGATGGAAGATTTGTCCAACGTGGACATCTTGTTAGTGGGGGTATTGTTTGGAATGATAGCCGTAGGCCGTCCGAGACTACACTTCTCACCCACTGGTCTTCTGTGACTGCTATCCAGTTTTTCGCGAAGCTTGATAACCTTCCACCAACTGGCAAGCAATAGAGGTCTTGACCATCACCTGTATGACCTACGAGGCTTACGGGAGGAGAAACCACGTCCTCCCCACGAAGAACCTCGTTCTGTCGGCCTAGGGGCGTCTGACCGATAGTCCCGATCAGACCTCCGCCCCTTTCCCGAGTTGCTATACTAACGACCTCCAGAGTAATTATAAGAGGGTTTCTTGTACCCTCGTGAGGAGTTTCCTTTTGACGATTTTTGTCTGGAATGTCCTCCACTACTCTTGTCTGCTGAAGCAGGTTTTTGAGACACTGACTTCAAAAGCAGAGTACTAGATGATTTCTTAGTAGCCTGATCATAGACTAACGAAAGCTTGTAGTCAAAAATAGTATGTCCAGAGACTGGAGAGACTCAGAGAGAGCTTTTCACCTTGTCATCTATCAGTGATGACGACGCAGGGGCAGCATCATGTCTGATTAACTCCAGATTAGCCAGTGTTAGGGTGGAGTTATACGTGGTACACATAATTGCCCTGGAAAGAACTCTAAGAGAGGTATGAATGTCCTCAAATTCCTTTTCATCTATTTGAAGAAATTGCCGTCTCAATTGTGTTTGAGCAAATTGTGAATGAATCAGGTAAGGATACCTCTGGATCCTCAGCCTGCTCATCCAAATGCAGAGGAACTCCCTGAACATCTTCCCCGACAGTTTTAAATGAACGTGGTCCAAGAAACGGTATGTTTATGGAAGATGAATTTAAGAAAACCGCCTTTCCTTCTCGAACTCAAGAGGTTAAATACAGCATCGTCTATATGGCCAAAGGCCTGCGACACCTGCCTAGACTGGACTGGAAAAGAAAGGACTTTCTCCTTTGTCCGGATAAAGTCTGCGTCAAACGACACCAGCTGTTTCTTCCTTGTCGTCGCAGCATTCTGATTCGACGGAACAAATTCAGAAATTCAGGGTAGTATTGATGGATGAAATCCATCGCAACCATGTACTGTTCTGAAAGGGAAGGGTAATTCTCTTCCTTATCCTTTTCACCATCCGTGAGAATCAATTGTGAATCTCGATCTATTTCATCTGCATGAACAGACGACTGGACCGACCCAGTACTGTCCGACAGCTCAGGTTCTGAGTCTGAGGGAGGCTGCTCTTGCACTTGCACTTGCTGGGATGCTGCTATCAGCTGCGCAATCTGCGACAGCAAGTCCGTCACCGAGGCCTGAGGAGCAGCGGTCTTCTGTTTCTTGGCCGCTTGCTGCTCCTGGTATAGTATGTCGGAGAGGGCTCTCTTCTCTGCATGTCCCGATGATCATGGGCAAAGCGTGGTCCCTTCTTCACGTAGCAGGCTGGATATCCGAAGTCGGGTAGCTAGGATGCGGTCGTGTGTACTTAGTAGTTGAAGCGGAAGAAGCCGTGACTGTAGCCGAGGCCGGCTGCAATCTATACGGAGCGTCACGAGCAGAAAGTGTGGATGTATGCTCCGGCCAGCGCAAAGTTCTTCACCACAACATCTGGCCCCAGATGTTGTTGGGATCGCTCTACCCACTACACTTCCTTCGACCGCAACAGACATACCTGGCATCATGGTACCCACAGACGGAGTGTAACCACTTCACCGGTTGAGCTAGCTGCTGACAAGGGATTTAAACCACCAGCTAGTGGCTTTATTCCCTGCCTAATATTCATGAGCACCTTGGCAGCTAGCTCTGTTTGCTCATAAGAGCGCGACAACGGTAGCACACTTTTGGTAGGTGTCACATAACTATCACCATGTTCTTGTTCCTCTGAAAAAGAAACTGAGAAACTTGAATGACTTTGCAGCGAGAGGACCGGCATTGGCCTCTCACTGCTAACAACATACCGTGACACCCGTGTCCAGCGCTTGTCATCCCAATCAACATATGTAGGACAAGAATTAGCGGGAGTACACCGACTACAAGCAAGGCAACAAGCATGTAAATCTGAGAAAGACTTCCTTGCCTTGCATTTTGAGCAATAAGCTTTCATGATTAATCAAACCAAGTCGATAGAACTCCCACCAACTCCACAATAAATATATGATAAAGATACACAATATTCAACATTCAAAATACAAATCGAAAAATTAAATTCAAAAAGACTTTCAAAAATTTTTTGACAAAAGCCCAAGTTCCCAAAGGGAACGTGATGAGCCCAAGGGTATCCCGCTAGAGCCTAAGTGTGAACAAAATTCCAAAAATAACTGCTACACTACCGGAATATTATAACATGTACCTTACAACAATCCTACAGTAATAATAAGTTGAAACTACATATATTTATAGGACGTTGCCAATGTAAACAACGCCAATGAAAAAAACGGAAACAAGACCCCCGGCACTTAATAAACAAGAGGCCCCACAGGGCCTGAAGCGCTCATCTTGTACAGAACACAATTTAAACAGAGTCCAAGAATGAGTCTACATTAAGCAAGCCATCTCCATAGGCTACACTGTCAATCCTTGAGTCCCTCAGGAGTGAAAAAAATAATCTGGGCATCATGCCTTTTCTTCAGTTGATCATAAGTAAAATGTAGAGGTCCCCTATGAAACCCCTTGATACAACCTATGTGGATTAATCTTAGTACCTCTAGAGGGTACTGAATACAAATTTTTTAATTCTTCAGCAAAATGGCCAATTCCAGCTCCCATAGAGAGCCCAAATATTAACCCAGGCTCTTGATTTGAACACAGTTAAACCTGACTTCCCTAGAGATGTTGTGTACCGAATATGAAAGCATTCTGACTGTTGGATCTGAAGAAGAGAAATTGTAAAGAAATTTCTTCGAATTGCACTAAGTTCAAATTTGGGCTACCATAGCGAGCCCAAATATTAACCTATGGATCCGATTTGAACAAACTTGAATCTGACCCCCCTAGAGATGTTGTATACCAAACGTGAAAGCATTCTGACAAGTGAATCTGAAGAAGAAGATTTTTGAAGAAATTCCCTCATATTGTACTAAGTTAAATTTCATGTTCCCATATGGAGCCCAAATATTAACCTAGGCACTCAAATTGAACAACCGGGAATCTGACCCCCCTAGAGATGTTGTATACCAAATATAAAAGCATTCCGACTGGTGGATCTGAAGAAGAAGATTTTTAAAGAAATTTCCTCATATTGCACTAAGTAAAAATTTGGGCTACCATAGTGAGCCCAAATATATACATAGGGATCCGATTTGAACAAACTTGAATCTGACCCCCCTAGAGATGCTGTATACCAAACGTGAAAGCATTCTGACAAGTGAATCTGAAGAAGAAGATTTTTGAAGAAATTCCCTCATATTGTACTAAGTTAAATTTCATGTTCCCATATGGAGCCCAAATATTAACCTAAGCACTCAAATTGAACAACCGGGAATCTGACCCCCCTAGAGATGTTGTATACCAAATATAAAAGCATTCCGACTGGTGGATCTGAAGAAGAAGATTTTTAAAGAAATTTCCTCATATTGCACTAAGTAAAAATTTGGGCTACCATAGTGAGCCCAAATATATACATAGGGATCCGATTTGAACAAACTTGAATCTGACCCCCATAGAGATGTTGTATACCAAATATCAAAGCATTCTGACTGATGGATCTGAAGAAGAAGATTTTTTTAAATTACCCTCCATATTGAACAAAGATAAAATTTGGGCTTCTGTAGGAAGCCCAAATATTAACCTAGGGACTTGGTGTGAACAATCTAGAATCTGACCCTTATAACAATGATGTATACCAAATATTAAAAGATTCTGACTGGTGGTTCTGAAGAAGAAGATTTTTAAAGAATATTCCCCATATTTCCCTATGTTAAAACTTCGGGCTCCTGTAGAGAGCCCAAATATGAACCAATGAGCTTTATTTCAACAAACTTTTATCTGACCCCCCTATGAATGCTGTATACCAAATATCAAAAGATTCTGATGATTGGTTCTGGAGAAAAGATTTTTAAAAATTTTTGCAAATATGCTGACTCAGCATTTTTTCGATGCCCATTATAGCATAACATAACCGATGGCAATTTTTTTTTTACCACTCAATTCTACTGGTCATAAGGATACTTCATACCAAATAAAAGCTCTCTGTTCCGTGGGGTTTGGGAAATATGGGCGTTTGAAAATATTTCTATTTTTAGCTCGCAGGTTTCCCATGGGGATGCCTGAATTTTTTTTTTTGCATGGGTCAAGTACTTATGACCCAATACTATCACAAAACAAATTTGGTTCATACCGGACCATCGGGTCAGAATATAGAAATTTTGGGCGGGGCCAAAAATCTTACCCCTCCTATTACAAAGCCAAATATTACTTCACGAACTTCATTTGAACAAAATTGATTCTACACCTCATATGGAAGCTCCATAGCAAATATCAAGTCATTGTACAGACTGGTTCTTGAGAAGAAGATTTTTAAAATATTTTGGAGCATTTTCCCACACTCCCTTCCTATGGGGCTGGGCATGCTGAGTTGAATAAAAATGAAATGCCCCTTTGGGACCATCACTCACACAAACTTTCACTTGAATTGGCCCAGTGGCTTTGGAGGAGAAGAGCAAAACATGGTGTTGACGGACGATGGACGACAGACGACGGACGACGGACGGAGAGCGATGAGATTAGCTCAGCCTGACTTTATCAAGATGAGCTAAAAAGGCCCGAAGTCAGTAACAGATTTTAAAGCTACCCGATGTAAAGCAAGATCTTCAGATGAAGAAAAAACGATACATCGGACAGAAGATGCATGATGACCCAAATGCCCAAACACCCTAGGGTGGGACGTAACCCTGGTGATATACAGAATAAACATTTTGTAATACACGTTAAACTCCCAAGAAATTTAATAAAAAATTTCAATAAAAATAAGCCAAAAAGCTTGGGAGTTTAACAGGAGGGCTTCAAGGAAGGGTAGGGAAGGAACACTCAACAAACAGTGGATAAATCATTAGCAAGAATGATGATGTCAGGCTCATGTCCCAAAATTGGGAAACATGAAATAATTTTGATAAAAATTATAAAGTTACAGCCCTGAATGTTCCAAACCACTGTTGATCACTTCCATCATCCAATTATGTCCTTGGATCCACCAATTTTACCATTGATTTTTGTCTGGCATCCCCAAAAATGAGATTTAAAAGCACAGATGTCAAGTTTTTTGTTGCTGACTTCAGGTCCAAACAAAGAATGATGGTTGGCGCCAATTTCGGTGTCTTCCTGGATACTGCGCATGCACAGATTTGAAAAGTATGGAGGACCAGATAGGACATTAAATTTTTGGTTTTGCATGCAAATTTTGGGGATTAGGGGGCAAAATTTGAGTTTGGCCCTGGATTAATTTTTGAGTTAGCACCAGCTAGTCTGGGCCATCGGTTGTTGTATAAAATATGTCCAGCCAAGGGTTAATGTCATCTTATATTGATGAATTTAACATACATATGAAATATTAAAACCACAGCATACTGGTGGTAGCCTCCACTCATGTCCACAGAAACAAAAATGTCTAACTTGGGAATTCAAAGTCCTAAGCCCTATCCTTAGCATAGGTGGTGTAATATCATTACATGATGTCTCAGTAAGCTGTCTGAATCAACCTAGGATGAGAGGGGTGGGGGGGTCTTCATGGGAGAAATATAAATTTTATAGTAAATTTCCTTTCTTATTATGCCTACCGAAATTGTTTACTACAGGCTTGCACTACAGTGGAAGAACCTAACTCGGATAAAATACTCTCTATTTTATTCTTTCCCAAGATTTGGGAAAGAAAAGTGGTGTAAAAACATCACGAAAAAATCATCGGCTCACACCCAGTATGGGCCGCTCTTCCATAGTACAAATCCACGACTTCCGTAAAACAGTGCGCAATGCATCAATTCGTCATTCTTTTGATTCCGAACAACACAGGAGTTATGTGATCAGCGGGGAGAGAGGATTCTTACCCGAATAAGAAGACGGGAGGGCCTCCATGTAAACAATTTCGGTAGGTATAATAAGAAAGGAAATTTACTATAAAATTTATATTTCTTATCAACCTACCTCAATTGTTTACTACAGGCTGAATAGACAAAATGCTGGAGGGAATCACGTAACCAACCCACACATAACTCAATAGCACTGGGACCGTGGACAGAGGAAGAGATCCCTAGGCCTATCAAACCATAGCATCACAAACATTAGAAAAGACAATGAAAGATGAGGTGTATGGTGAAGTGCGACGCACAGACAGAAAGGGCAGTAACAGCACAAAGCTGGAACTGACCCCGAAAAAAGCTGAAAGGCTGGGATAGACAACAGCCTGAGGCAAAGAAAGAGGGCCCCAAGGTTCTCTGTCGGCTCCTGCAACTGTCGCAGATAAAAGGAGAATGTAGCATTTCTCCAGAAGGCTGCCAGATTAACATCCGTCATCCGACAACATGACAGAGTTATTAAAAGAGGAAGACAATGCACGCACCTCGTGGCAGAAAAAGCAATTGGTAAAACAATCACCAGTAGCTAGACGAGCGGAAGCTGCACGAATAGCAAGACAAATCCATCAAGAAATGGATGCAGGAGAGATCTGGCATGTGAGAGAACGCATATTCATCCAGGATAAAGGCGTGAATGCCTCCCACCCCCAAGCAGAGCAGCGCCCAAGAAAGTGACCATCTTGGAGGAAACTGCAAAGTCTCAGGCTTTTTCAAGGAAAAGAGCTGAACAAGCTTGGAGAGGCAAGGATGAGTGTCGAAACAATGCGGTATCACATATGAAAAACTGTCTCCGAAGCATGGACATGTACCCAATGCTGGAGAACCCCAGAAACAAACATATTCCAGAAACTCTGCAAGCGGTGTGATCGAAGGAGTGACAGAAGCAACAGAGTGATCGCACACCATCGATAGAAGAACCTTCCACTTAGCCACAGAGGTTAAACCAGTGGAGTGAGTGCCTCCTTGAAGAAGAAAAGCAACTCCACTGCGTGTCTCGAAAAACCACTACGGAGGAGACAGGACCCGATAAAAGACATGTGCGAAGGCACAATGAAGTCGGGTCAACGTAAAACCTCCTCGGGTGACTTTGGCAAAGAAAGTCGTGAGGTAGAGGGAGACATGCCGGAACCGCCGCTAACAGAGAGCGGAGCAGATTGATCCACATCCACCGAGGCGACGGGTGTGATCGAAAGGATTTGACGACTGCAGGTTCATATCTGGGCGAGAACCTGAGGCAGAATCGGAACCGGCAGGAAGGCATAGCCGACAAGACCATCCCAAAGGAGGGCCAGAGCGTCCACGGCGAAAGCCAGAGCATCTGGACACGGGGACACAAAAGTGTCCACCGGATGGTTCCAACGAGTCGCAAAAGAGCGATGGAACCCGCCATGTGGAGCATCCACCTGGTGGAAATTACCCTGCCCCGATGGGACAGGGAGTCGGCTAGGACGTGCAGACGACCTGGAATGTGACGAACAGCCAACCCGGCGTGGACATCCTGAGCGAGCAGTAGAAGATCCCGAGCCAATTCGTACATTGGAACAGAGTGCGTGCCGCCCTGGTTCCAAATTTAAGCAACCACCGTCGAATGGTCGGACAACAGAAGGACCTGGCCATTCGACAGGTGAGGGATCCACTGCCTGAAACTCAGAAGAAGAGCAAGAAGCTCCTTCTGGTTGATGTGTAGAGCTGCATGAACCTGGTCCCACATCCCGTGAAAGGAAAGACCTAGAGGATCCAATGTCTCACCCCATCCGAGATCGCACGCATCTGCCATCAGAACGCGATCGGACGTGGGTAAGTCCAACGGAATACCCTGCGAAAGCCACTGGACATCTGCCCAGAGGAGAAGGTGAGGATAAAGATATTCTGGAAACTGAAGCACCAGATCCAGAAAATCGACATTCGGCCTCCAACGACTGAGCAGGAAGTGTTGGAGAGGTCAGACATGCAGCCGACCTAGAGGAATGAGATCCGTCACCAAACAGCGGAGACCGCGTAGCCGGAGAATACACCGAGCCAATGTGGAAGTGGACTGGGACAGAGTCAGAGCAAAAGCTGAGAGAATCACAGCCTTGGCCTGGGGAACCGCCACCAAATTGAATTGTGTGCAGAAAGCCATCCCCAGATGATAAAACGACTGAGAAGGGACCAGGTCCGACTTCTCCTCGTTGACTCTGAAACCTAGCGACGTGAGCAAGCTCAACAGAGTGGCGACATCCAACTCCAGTAAGGCAGCATTGGAATGCCCCTGGAGGATATTGTCCAGATATGCCAAAGAAGTCACCCTGGACTGTGTGCGATGGAAAGCTATCACATGCGACATCAGTCTGGTGAAGGCCCAAGGAACCAGGTTGAGGCTGAAAGGCATGGCCTTGAACTGGTAAACTCACCCCAGAAAAACAAACCTGAGACACTTCCGTAACGCCCAATGAATCGGAACGTGAAAGTAAGCGTCTCACAGGTCGAAGCTGGAAGCGAAAACTCCCTGGTGAATTGAACGGAGGACCGACCTGAAAGTCTCCATGCTGAACTTGGGAGCAATGATAGACTGGTTCAGGAAACCCAGATTGATAACCGGTCGGAGTCGGCCGTCCTTCTTCGGCACCAAGAACAGGCGGGAATAGAAACCCACTGACCTAATGTTCTTGATGACCTCAATCGCCCCCTTTGTCAGGAGATTGTCTATCTCCGTGGACAAAAGTTCCCGACGTAAAATGTCTGAAGGAACTGCGGTTGGAAGAGGCACCCAGAGTGGGGTGCCTTCGGAAGGATATTCGCAGCCCGGACCAAACGACATCTAACACCCAAGGATTGGATGTGATGGTGGACCAATGGTCTGCGAACTCTGCTATCCTTCCTCCAACCTGGGACGGGTCGAGGTGAGGACCTTCATTTCGAACCCCGACGAGGCTCGCAAGAGGAAAAAACACCTCCTCTACTGGATGAAGAATCCTGGGACCTCCCTCAAGACTACCGACGCTTACCCTTACCCCTTGAGTAAGAAGTAGAAGCGGAGGCAGAAGGATCAGCCCCTTTGCTTCGCAGAGGAAGCAGAGGGTACTTGTTAGGCTTGGAATGGCCCGTGCCTACCCTAGAAGGCTGATCAAGCTGAAGAAACAGCAGCTGATCGTTGGAATGACGTAGGACGTCATCCCGGACCGTCAACACAGAACCATGGAAAAGTTGCGGACCTGCCAAAGAAGCAGATCGAAGAGTAGTGCACTGCTCCTCAGGAAGGGATCGGTCTGTGTCCAGCACAGAGTCCCTTCGAACTTATTCCAGATTAGCCGTGTTACAGGCAAGCGTGTAAGATGCATGAGCGCCTTGGACAGCACACGCAAAGGAGCCTGTACCTTGTCAAACTTATCTGGGGGCAGCTAAAGCTGAGACGACGTGATCGGAGAGAGAAAGCATACCAAGCATCTCTCTCGATAAGCCCAATGTGGACTCCAGAGTCGTCATTGGAATGACGGCAGACTTGGACATGGAAAGCCCGAGGGAATTGGAGTCCTGATCCAAAACCGTCAAAGTCTGGTAGACCGACGGATTGGCGGTATCGTAGGAACGATAACGCGCCGCGGAGGCAAAAAGGTGTCAACCCTGGTGAACAACGGAGCCTTCATAGCCTTGGAACTTAGCTTAGAGTCCAAGGCTGAAAATGCTTCAACCAACTGTACCGACTGGCACAGTCGAAGACGCCCAGAAGCGGGTTGCTCCATAGGCTGTTGGCGCGTGACCGATGATCGCGGCCTGGCTGACACTGTCGACTGGTTAGATGGTTTGAGATCCGGAAGGAACCCAAACATGAAATCAAGAGCTGCCCCCAAGTCCGAAGACTGCTGGCTCTCGACATCAAGCATGTCTGACTCTTCCCCTAAGTCGGAAGACACATAGCTCATCGTGGGCAAACCAGCCGACGCCTCCCATGGTGTCGTAACACCAGAAGGATCAGAAAGTGGCCTGTTTCTAATCCCGGGAGGCGGCGCCATAGGGGGCACCTGGAAACCACTCGCTGCCTCGCTGGAAGCAATGGGAAGGCTCTTTGACAGAACCTGAGTGAGTAAGGAAAGGGCCTCCCTAAGCTCCTTCATATACTGGCCGGTTCGACAGGGGAACGAACTGACAAAGTGGCTTCACCTCTGACCCTCTTAACCAGCGAAGGGTCACGATCCTCCAAAACACCCGACGTGGGACGACGGGCGGCAGCCAAAATGTCTGAAGGTAGACGTGTATAGGGGTGTGACACACCCCGAGGATCAACATAGCGGGAACTCATGAGAGTCACCGCGGACCTCTGCAGGGCAGAAGGTCCAGGCTGCACAAAAGACGTTGATCCCCCAAAACTGGTCGTGGGCCAGAATGAGTGGACGGAAACGCCACAGAGTTCATAGTGTCCCACTAAGAACATCTGAATCCAATGACAACTGTGGTGCACAGCGGCGCAGAGACCACAGTAGAGGGTCCGGCTGGCAGCCACTTCCAACTTTGCGGAGTTGAAGTCAGGGAAGGCTGAGGCCGAAATCCCCACATCTACACAACCAGACACCGCAGCAGACCACAGCAGGTATAAAACTACTGTGCTCAATGGCTGAGGGGACACAGTAGGGGGTTCAGTCGGCAACCCCATCCAACTTCGCCGAGTTGAAGTCAGGGAAGGCTGACGCTGATACCCCACAACCACACTACAGACATCCCTGCAGACCCTGGCAGGGATAAGCCGAGGCCGGCTAAAAACGGTGCCCAATGACGTTGTAGACGGAACAGCAGTAGCAGCAGATACGACGGGAGCTGTTGGAACTGGTGGAAAAGCAGAGAGAGCCACCAAGCTCGGCCTCCAAAGGAGGAGTCACAACCCTAGTGACAGCCTCAGATGTCGACTGGAGAGGGCGCATAGTCCCGGAACCAGGCATCTCTTCACCAGAAATCCAACAGCTCCCGCAGTATCCACCACGGTAAAAAAACTGCACATTCCCCACGGAAGGGGAATAACTCTCACCAGACATGGTCGAGTCGGGAAGCCCCGAAACGACAGTGTTCCCCCCCCCCCCCTGCTGGTGCGGGAGGAGCTGCACATCCCCCATGGAGGGGGAGCAATTCTCACCAGACGTGGTCGAATCGGGCAACCCCGAAACGATAGCATTCCCCACCCCCCGCAGAAGTGGGAGGAGCTGCACATCCCCCATGGAGGGGGTCAAACTCACACCAGACGTGGTCGAGTTGGGGGCCATGAAATGACAGTGCCCCCCAGGGGGTGGGAGGAGCTGCACATCCCCCATGGGGGGGGGGTAAACTCACAACAGATGTGGTCTTGTCGGGAGGCTCCTGAAACGACAGCGTTCCACACCACCCATGGGAGCGGAAGAAACTGCCACGAGAACGCACCAAGGCGAGGGCAAAAGGAACTGCCATAAAGGAATCGAACTGGAAATAACAGAGGTGAGAGCAGTAGAAGAAAAAGGTGAACTCAACAGAAACAGAAAGTAGAAGGACGCCCTCAACTACGAGAGAAGGTGGCAGAAAAAAAAACGGTGGGTACATGACAGAACCCAGACGGTCGACAGGGACCGAAAAAACAGAAATTCAGCCCTCAACAGAGTGAAGAAATCCTGTCCAGACAGTCCCAGATTGACACCTAACTCCAGAAATTAATTCATCAACCGAAAAAATTTATTGTCGAATCGCGTGATGTCGAAAACAAAACATTCGCGAAAACGGAATAGTAAATAATATACAATGAGAAAGTGGTTGAAAATATTAACGAGAATATATAAAACACAGTCCTGTTATTATACAATCTTCAGATCCATAATTCCAGTCACAGGAAAACCATTATCCACAAGTTGAATTATCACTGTTTCATAATGCATATGGCGGAGACACATCCTTCATGTGCCTCGGATAAAAAAAGAATGACGAATTGACGCATTGCGCACTGTTTTACGGAAGTCATGGATTTGTACTATGGAAGCGTGTCCCATACTGGGTGTGCACCGATGGCGCACGACCCAGTTTTGGCTTATTTTTTCGTTGTGTTTTTACACCACTTTTCTTTCCCAAATCTTGGGAAAGATTAAAATAGAGAGTATTTTATCCGAGTTAGGTTCTTCCACTGTAGTGCAAGCCTGTAGTAAACAATTGAGGTAGGTTGATAAGAAATATGCTATGTTATCATTATTTAGCTCATAAATCCCATGTACGAAACCCAGTATATCATCATGTAGGGATTACACTATGCAGTGTTAAATATTTAATGTCACGCTACGAGAGTCAGCACTGAAAACGTAATTTTTAACACCACTGGATGCACACTATGGAATCCCATAGAATGCAAAAATGCTTCCAGCGATGTTAAAAATTAACTTTTTAGAGCTAATTCCCATACTGTTATGCCAACTTATAATTATAATAAATATTTTCCAGTATGCTCTATTTCTATACTGCACAATGTCAGAAAATGAATGAATGAAAAGACTTAACTTTGTTGAAATTCATATTTGTATTATTCCAGTATGTTTTGTATTTATATAAATATATTATTGCAATAAATTTGTTATTTTTACATACGGGTTGTTATCTTTACTTGGTCCAAGTCACTCATAACCCCATGTACAAAATGTCCTAGCTTGTGAACGAAACTACTTAAATGTTTGTGTACGAAACGTCCTAAATTGCTGTGTACAAAATGCCCCGCTTTACGAGACGTCCAGTCCCCTTCCATGGTGGGGCAGAATCACATGATTTTCAAAATGGAAAGGTTTATTGTAAATGTACATATTGAATATTGGGCTTATAGCCGATACGGGAAGAAAGGAATGTCGGATTTATCCAAGTCAGGACAGTGTCTGCTGTCGGTCTGTGTTCGGGTTACCACAGGATCGCTATGAGTTTTAAATATAAGGGATTTAATCTTATTGGGAGAATATGAAGTATTCCACGCAGAGAGACACACTCAATCTGACACAGGTGATTCTGTTTTTCTCACTGGGGAATGGACTGCACAAAACGATTGGATAAATTGTCTGGGGGAGTTGATTTGGTGGCGAGCTGACCAGGAACAAGAAACACAACCCCATATTGAGATTCTAATTGCAACTTTGCAGAGTTTGAGCAAGTTATTCATGCATTTTCACGGTACTTAAAACATTGGCATCGGTATTGGCCGATTATTATATTTTTAACATCGGCATCACCCGATGGTTCGTTTACCATATCGGTTCAGCACTAATCTATTTGCAGGCAGCAGAGAGCAAGTAAAGTTAGTCATTTGGCTGGGTACCGCAACACATTTTATCATTAATAGTAATTCCACTGAAAATAGCATAACATGATAAAATGATCTGTCATTACAGCAAGCTGTTTTTCTATCATTTGCCGCCTGCACAATGATTTCAATGGTACAGAGAATGTTTAATCTTCAGTGAAGTTAACTGAGGTTAAACTCCAAAATAACTGCAAGAAAACTTAAATTGAATTAAAGGATAAATAATTGCAAATGCAGTAGAATACCATTTCAGTTCAGAAACTCTTGTATGTGCACAGTATTTTCCAGTTTATAGCAATAGCAAAAGCATTTCCAAAATCTACAACCGAGCAAGCCAGAAAATAAGCAGACTGTCCTCTGCAAAATGAGGTCCCCAGAGGGTGAATTTAGTGAACGTCAGTCTGAATCAGGGTTTCAAAATTAAATAGAAAGAAGTACCCAGAGGATAAATTGGCCTACTGTATGGGATAGTATCATCAAATTCACGCTCTGGGAACCTCATTCTGCAAATGTCAGACTGCTTATTTTCAGGCCTGCAACCGAGATGTAAAACTGTTTTGTAATTTTGTTGATGATTTATCATTTACATCCAGTTTGATTTCGCTTGGCTTATTGTGTCTCTACCGGATTAGAGGACATCAATTTCATTTCTATGTAATTTCTTATGTTGCACAGAGTTTGCTGTGATAGGTTACAACAAAAATTTAATAATAACCTGACTTACAAAAAAACCTAAACACTTATGCTCCTCAAATGTTTTGAAAGAAAAACAGTATAGTAGTATAAACAATTTTTCAAAGTTCTATTCTCCTCACCTTCGTTTCTTTGTTTTACTAATTCAAGATACTTTTCATAGCGTTTTTGTTTTACTGGGTCTTTGATGAATGGTTTAAAAGTTTGTTTTGACTGAGATGTAAAACTCTTTTGTGATTCTGTTGGTGATAAAAATATACTATCTGGATCAGAAACTTTTTCTTTTGCATCATGTTTGGCTTTGCTTGCATCAATGTTCATTTTTGTTACTTCTATTTTCTCTCTGTATTCTTTTGGAACCAAATCAAATACAGAACCTTTAAATAAAATACATAAAAAATGATGTAAATTTGTGTCTTTAGCATCGAGACCCTACGAACCTACGAAATTCAATTTGATTTGAATTCACCCCAATGCTTCGATTTTATTCAAGTCATGTTGATTTGGATATTTTATGATCATTGTGATGTTCTGAAAATACTACCAAGTGTCTCCTCCTGAACTCTTCTTCTATCAACAGTCTCCAGTACAGGAGAGCTGATGATAGAGGAAGAGTTCAAGGAAGCTCTGCTTCCAAAACTACTTAAGATTCCATTCTGGAATACTCCACCTTTTTGATTAACTTGCCCAAATAGATGAGTGACCATTCAATACAATACAGTACAGTCGCCATGGACTAGTCGTAATTCACACGTGGGCAGTGATGTCAACGCATGCATTTACCAGGTAATAAAAACAACATCAGGAAAATTTTAATTAATGAAGCACAGGATTAATTAAATTTGGGATGATTATTCCTATAATCAGTGTTTGGAATTTAATATTATTGCGTCCGTGGAAATATTGCAAACCCGTGGAAAGTGACCAGTCCAAGGCGGCCGAACAGTAATTTACAGGAGACAGGCAATATTTATGGTTGCAAGAAGCTTAAAGGAATATATTTACACAGCAATAGTTTGTAGTTCAGTGAAGAGAAAATGTACCTGTCAAAATTTCAGTGAAAATTAAAACTTTTCACCAAATTTTATTTCTATCTATATCTTCCACACCAACACAATATGCTTTGCTCCTTATTAACAAACCTCTCTTCTTGAAAATAGCAATTTTGAGTATTTTTTCAAGGATAAACCATAAAAAAATTGAAAAAGTCCAAAAAGACTAAAAAATCTACCAACCAATACCCATTAGGACCAAAAGAGTATGGTTCACAGATTGAAGTCCTATCCTTCCTGTCTGCCAAAGTATACCTCATTGTCTGTCTCCTGTCTGACATATGCAGGAAGCTTCTATTTCTTATTTCTTATTTTTTGAAGTGAGCAAAGTATAGAATGAAGCTAGAAAAGCATCTTCTCATATGATAGCTTCTTACAGACCTGAATGTTTCCATACTGAATATAGGTTGCTTTTATGGAAATATAAAAAGTTCCAAGTTCTGTCTGTCCACACTGACAAAAAAGTCTAACATTGCATTAAAAAAGTCCCAAATCTCCGAAAAATTTCAAGCCAAGGGTTAATGTCATCTTATATTGATGCATTTGACACTTATATGAAATACGAAAGCCACAGCATACAGGTGGTAGCCCCCACTCATGTACAGCAAAACAGGTCACAAAGTCCACACTGACAAAAAAGTCTAACATTGCAAAACAGGTTAGAAATTTTCTAAGTCCACTGACAAAAAAGTCTAACATTGCATTAAAAAAGTACAAAATCTCCAAAAAATGTCCGGCTAAGGGTTAATGTCATCTTATATTGATGCATTTAACACATATATGAAATATGAAAGAAACAGCATACCGGTGGTAGCCTCCACACATGTATAGGAAAAGAGGTCAGAAATTTTCTAATTCCACACTGACAAAAAAGTCTAACATTGCATTAAAAAAAATCCAAAATCTCTGAAAAATGTCTGGCCAAGGGTTAATGTCATCTTATATTAATGCATTTAACACATATATGACATATGGAAGCCACAGCATACCGGTGGTAGCCTCCACTCATATACAGCAAAACAGGTCAGAAATTTTCTTAGTCCACACTGACAAAAAGGTCTGATGTCTTACCCCCCCACCCCCAATCCCCAAAATTTGCTTACAATACCGAAAATTAAAAGTCCTATCTGGCCCTTCATACTTTTACTACTTGCACATGTGCAATACCCAGGAAGCGACCAGAATTGGCGCCAACATCATTCTTTGTAGACGAGCTTACTAAAGTAATAACTCAGCAGGGAGGTTTGAGTGCCCACTCATGGGAGGGACATCCCCGTCTAGGCCATTGGTAAGTATAAACCAGAGGCTCAAGTGAGCCTGAAACGCTCACCTGGCTCAAATTGTCAAAAGAGATGAGTATATCAGTTAGTGAACAGAAGCAAGAGCAATTTTTTGATTTGCTATGATGCAACCAAAGGCAACTTTTTTGACCATTCATTTCTGTTGGTCCTAGGAAAGGTTCCTAGCAAGCTCTGTCCAGTGAAGTATTAAAAAACAATAACCGAACAAAATTTTGTTTTGTTTTCAACTACTGTGGTTCCCTCTAGCACCCCCCCCCCCCCCCCCAAAAAAAAAACAAGAAAAAACAAGCGACTCGATTTGAACAAACTTAAATTTGACACCCTTAGAGATGTTACATAACAAATATGAAAGGATTCTCATTGGTGGACCTGAAGAAGAATTTTTAAGAAATTTTCTCATATTTGACAAAGTTAAACTTTGGGCTTCAATAAAAAGCCCAAATATTAACCCAGGAACCTGATTTGAACAACCTTCAATCTAACCCCCCCAGAGGTGTTGTACACCAAATATCAAAAGAATCTGACTGCTGGATCTGGAGAAGAAGATTTTTAAAGAATAGTCCTCATATTGAACAAAGTTACAATTTGGGCTCCCATAAGGAGCCCAAATATGAACCCAGGGACTTGGCTTGAACAAACCTGAATCTCCCTTCCCTAAAGATGCTGTATACCAAATATCAAAAGATTCTGACTGTTGGATCTGGAGAAGAAGATTTTTAAAGAAGATCCCTCATATTGCACTAATTTGAGCATTTGGGCTCCTGTAGAGTGCCCAAATATGGACCCAAGGGTTAAATTAAAACAGCCATGTGAATCAATCTTCCATAGATGTTATATGTGAAATATGAAAGCTTTTGGAGCAGTGGTTGGGGAGAAAAAGATTATTTTATATTTTTCCCATTACCTTCAGTGTTAAATAATGCTGACTCAGCATTTTTTCAAAGCCCCCCGAAACTGTACCTTAGGACAAAACCGATAGCGATTTTTTTTCACCATTCCTTTCTATTGGTCCTAAGGGAGCTTCACACCAAATAAGAAGTTTCAGTACCGTGCAGTTTTGGAGATATGGCGTTTGAATTTTTTTCTATTTTTAGCTCCTGAGGTTCCCACGGGGAAGCGGTAAATTTTGTTTTGGCATGAATCAAGTACTTATCACCCAATAATACCTCATAGCAAATTTGGTTCAAATCGGCCTCTCGGTTTGGAAAATAGAAATTTTGGGCGGGGCACAAAATAGGGATCCTCCTGTAGCAAGCCCAAATATTGACCGAGAAAATTTCTTTGATCAAATTTGAATCTTGAGTACCAAAGGAGCTTACATATCAAATATCACAGCATTCTGACTGGTGGTTCATAAGAAGAAGAGTTCAGGAGAAATTGATGCTTTTGGGGCATCACTCCCAACCCAGTGGGGGCACCAAGTTCATTTTAACAAACTGGAAAGAGCATACCTCTAATATACGGTATGTCAAATTTGTTTGGGTTTGGGCTAGTGGTTTTGAAGGAGAAGACCGAGTTGCGAAAGTTAACGGACGATGGACGATGGATGACGGACGCCAAGTGATGGCAAAAGCTCACACTGACTTTCAGTCAGGTGAGCTAAAAATATACAAATTACTTTAAATTTATCATTTTTTTATACTACAATCAATGGCCCAGACTTAGCTGAAACATATAAAGGCAAAGGGCTTAGGACTTAAGAATTAGCAGACCAAACACAGCCCCTAAGCCTGCATTCCAAGGTGAAAAGGAGATTAAATTTTTACTGGAATTACATGTATGTCTCTCTAAACAATCATAGAGAAGACATATCATCAATAAGGAGCCATATCCAAGTAATTCCGTATTCTTAGCATGAATGATTATGCTAATTGGGTGTAACAAGCCCCCAATTTTAAGGCTAGTCCGGACTAAGCCACTTAAATTAGGATGGCGTATTTGAGAGTGAGAGGCTAACCCCCACAAACACACGCCATATATATATAATAAACAAGCTGTATCTAAGATCAGTAATAATCTACAGACAAAACAGCTTCACTCGTAGTTACACACTTATCAAGCCAGAAGAGATGAAGAAAAATCCCCCCCCCCCACCACCACCTTTTTTTTGAAGGAATATTCTTCAAAATAAAGAGGGAAGTGCTCTGGAATCAGTGAAAAGCGGTACCAAATAATCTATATATATTCGCCCAACAGGCACCCAGTTATTAATTATTATTAATTATTGGCGCTCAACTCCACTTCAGTAGCCAAGGCTATCATGGCGATCCCGGTTATTAACAGTGCAAGCTTCTAACATATGCCCGAGTCAGAATACGTAGACAGATCGAAAACCGGTGATATAACCTTACACTTGTATCCATTAGAGCAAACACGCTTCTGAGGCAACAAACAGGCAACTCCATTCAGGTGTACAATTAATTCCAATAATGAAACTCCAATTGAACCATGCGAATAAACAAGAATGTGAATTCTCCTGTGTACCGTCTCTGGTAGAAACCTGGATTCAGAACATGGAACAAGCTGTGATTAACAGACCCATCACAGACTGTCCCCCAAATAATTCATTGTTCCCTAGGTCTGTTACAACCAATGACTGTTTGGAGAAAGAATATACTACTCCGAATTATGATGCCAAAAATTGAGAACGCATACATCGACAGCCTATTGGAAATTCCATAACTGATCCAAATGGCCCCAAAATTCTCCTGAGCTCTATAAAGCAGAGAAAGAATTTCATAGAATCTGTTCAATAATGCGTCTGCCTTCTAAATATACATATTATGCACATGAACAATAGAATCCCGCATGTACTCATCTGAATACAGCCTGTATCCATAGTATGAATGAGTGATACAAGTGTAACCAGGAAACAGAATGAATAATACAACATTAAAGCAGTTAAACTGAGTTATGAACTCATACATCATAAGAAAAGGCCAGACCAGTCTGAGCAAAACTTTTCAGAGTGGACTAATTGCCACACTGGAGAATGTCGCCCAGATAACTGACATGTCAGCCACATAGGTACACAAAGGCTAGCAATTTATTGATAAGGAATCATATGCTCGTATATAACTTATAAACGAACAACCACAGGAAACAAACCAACTAAATAGGGGATGTGCGCCCATGCGGTCGCCATTAGAACACAACCCAGCCACCAATCGAGGAGCCATGACAGGCATGCATATAAATTCCTATCGAACTCCCCTCACCCGCATTACTTGAATCGAAACGCTAGATAAGTAAGGCCTGCACAGTAGAATTAAGGCTATACTGCTTCTGCTATTCTCAATAAGAGTAATACAGCTAAAAAGCTTATAGTCAAAGCAATCATAATAACAGTAATCCAGCGCGGCTCGTAACACTTTTGTGTTAGTTATCAAATAGTATAGGAACCGCAGGGCTCCCTCATATGTCTGACAGACTCCATGATGCCACTAAGGACGGAGAGGGACATGATGACCAAATAATACACAATATAGACATAATATCCAATCCCTAGAGTAGAAATATAATCCACAACAATAGATTACAAAGAAATGAAAAGGGAGACGAATAACAATGTTCCGACACCCGATCATAAAAACCTAGATGAACTCCTTACGTTCAATCTGATATCAGGAAATATATTCCTGAGAAGGAGTTTGGTATAGGCGATTGAAGAAATGCTCATTAATTAAACTAGGTTAATATGGCGTCATCAATAGGGCTTATCGCCTCAGATAACTAACACCAAACCATAACGGTAGGAAGAGAATAACCTCCTCTATCATAATGGTATCATGTCCAATAGGACAATGAACTCAGCCTAGCTGAAGGAGCTAAAGGTCTTCCTATACGTGAAGATAAAAAAAGGCTGATAACTCAGGCCTTGGAAGTTCACTAAGGAGACTTACAACACCAGCCGTACTTATAAGTCTTCATCTCCATGAAGACAGATATTTCGGTGTAAGCTGCGACCTTGAAAGCTCACTGAACGGAGACTTACAACTATCGTCGCGCAAGGTAGGGAATGAAGAGCCACTATTTTAACAGCCCTATTTCCCAAAGAGACAGTAGTCTCATGAGATAATTATATCAGTTATGTCATTGCATAATTACTGAAAAACACCGCTCATGATTCTAGCTAGGCTGCTATGGTGTAAACAATAAGACTCAAGTCTATGACACCTAGGAAAACAAACCAAAAAGCACTCTTTCCTTTAGCGGTTTTATTCCCAAAAGACAGTGGTCTGAGCCTAGCTAATGGAGCTTAGAAGACTTCATCTCCGTACTGACTCGTGTCGAAGAACAGGGGGTGCTTGCAGTGGATAAATTGCAAAGGGGCATGGGGGGGGGGGGGGGGTGGGCTTCGGGACGAGTAATAGTGCTTGCAAGTCGCATTGGGATGCGTTGCAAATTGGCAATATAAGACATGTAAGTATCCACTGGGTATGTTACGTTTCTTTGGAAACCGCCCACCAATTTTATAGAATTTGCTTTAAAAATTCTCATAATTATCTTGTACATACGTTTCATTTTCAGATTTCGGGTTTTAATCCTCAATTTAATGAATAAAACAAAAAAGAAAACCATGCGGTGTTGTTTTCATTTTTTTTGTACAGGTTACTCCCGAAGCCAGAAACGGACATTAAGTATGTCAATCAACACTGCAAACCACCCCCTTGAAAACAGGCAAACATAGTCTGTTTAAAAATAGCTGGTTTTTTAAATATGTGCATTTATTAAGAATAAAACAAAATATAGCTTCACACAAAATCAATAAAAAAAATCATAATATGAAGACCAGATAAAATTTACACAGCAGAATATGAATAACAAAGTAGTTGCCTCCCTTGGCAACATTCAAAACATTGATTTTACACTGAAAGTCATAACTTCACATGATGCAGAGCATGATGAAATGATAAATGAGTATGTTTTATTGAACCATATTGAGTCATAAATCATATCCCTGGTTATATTGTTATATAATTCTCAAATACCAGAGTTGTAATTATTTTTTATTTTTAATTACCACTTTCTCATTAATTTCTGAACACCCGTTTTCACAGTGAGTTGTGCATGCTCGAAAATTGCAGTGTTCTTTCACAATGAGTTGTACACCGCTCAAAAGTGGCAGTGTTCAATCAGTATCTTTCTAATGATGTTCAACCACTGTGAAAACTATATGCTGTGGGTGTGTTTCAGACAACTAGTGACAGCAGCCTGCACACTCATTTGAAACAAGTGATAGCTTCCAAAACGAGGTCGACAAAAAAATAAACAAGTCAATTTTGCTTGGGATATATAATTTTTTAATAAAGACTTATTACACTGAACACAGATATAATGTATTACACAAAAGACGAATTTAACGACACAAAAATCTCAACTCCAAAAAATATACATAATACAGTATTACAGTTCTATTTGGTAAGTACAGTGTTGCAACAAGTCACCTGTTTTTCAATTTGATGCCTGTAAATTTGACGTCTTGTCTCAAACAACTTTCGTCCAATTTGAAACTTGGGGGGTGGGCTTTGACTCGAGTAGGGCACCCTGGTTCACAAATCTGAAAAAGT
The DNA here is from genome assembly GCA_031216915.1 of Pictodentalium vernedei. Classification (NCBI taxonomy): domain Eukaryota; kingdom Metazoa; phylum Mollusca; class Scaphopoda; order Dentaliida; family Dentaliidae; genus Pictodentalium; species Pictodentalium vernedei. Next base: position 228,129,722 of record CM062295.1, read on the forward strand.
GGGGGTGGGCTTAATCACGAATATGGGCTTTGACACGGGTAAGTACGGTAGCTAACATAGCTTAGAAGTCTTCATCTCCGTGAAGACAGATATCTCAGTGTAACTTGCGAACTTGAAAGCTCACTGAACGGAGACTTACAACCATTGTTGCGCAAGGTAGGGAATGATGAGCCGCTATTCTAACAGCCGTAATTCCCAATGAGATATATCTGTGTCACTTGCAACATCTGAAAACTCACTAAATGGAGACTTACAACACTAGCCGCTAATGTATAAGAAAAGACCGCTGTAACAGTACATAAGGCTACTATGGCATCCACAATGGCATTAAGTGTCCTGATGCCAAGGAATACAACGAAAAGGAAAAGACGTACTTATTCCCTCTAACGGCTCTATTCCAAACAAGACAGCTGTCTCAGCCTATCTATGCACTATGGAACCTCTATTCGTAAGGAATAGGGCATTGCATTTCTTATACTATTGCTAACGCAAGGAAAGCGTCGTTAATTGGGACAAAAGCCCTCGACACCTGAGCCAAAAGATCCGGGGAGGAAAGATCTTCGTCTTTCCATCGCCCGGTATCATAGTCTTAAGGTGCCCTTCTGTGAGGGATGGAGACTCACACTCCATAGCCCTCTCACCATCCAAATGTTCCATCTGAAAATATGGTAAACACCATCCGACTGAACGACGAATGACTGGACCAACGCAGCACAATGCGACAGCTCACAATCAGAGCCTGTTAATGGTAGTACTGGGATGCTGCGATACGCAGAGCAATCTGCGGCAGCCGGTACGTGAATGAGGCTGCAGAGCAATGATAATCCACTTGTTACCATAAGCTGCTCACGGGACGGAGCAGCTTATGGTAACCTCTATTCGTAATGACATACTCCTTGATGTCATTAGTTTTGCTAATGATTTTCCTACTATTGGTTATGTGTTCCTTCCCTATCCTCCCATGAACCCTCCAGTTAAAACTCGTAAGCTTTCTGGTTGTTTTTTATTGAAATTTTTTATTAAATTTCTTGGGAGTTTATCGTGTTGTACAGAAGGTTTATTCTGTTTATCCCCACTGTTACGTCCTTACCCTTGGAGTGTTGGGCCGTTATTGTCTTGCATCTCCTACCAGTTGCATTGTTTTTTCTTCACATGAAGATCTAGCTTTGCATCAGGTATCAGTTAATTATTTACTGACTTGGGCCTTTTGTGTGCCTTTTGTCTAGTTTCCGTTTTTTCTATCCTGACGTTGTTTACTTTTAACAATACCCTTAACAGGTAATATTCAGGGTTTTATTTCATCACAATTATATTAGGATACATTTACTAATATTCTGGTAGTGCAGCTTTAATATTTTGGTGTTTGTCCACACTTATCGAGATGCCCTTGGGCTTGTGTGGTTCCCTTGGGGTACTTAGTCATTTTCAAAAAAAGAATTTTTTCGGAAAAAATTTGTTTTGATTTATTTTGAAATTATTTTTGATTGTCTTTGTCATGTATCCTTATATTGTATGATTATATGTTAGATGTTAGGAGTGCAGTGAACTTATTTGGATTTTAATTATTTATGAAATTACTGCTCTCAGTGTAGGGCGAAGTAGTCTACATTGGATTTACATGCTTGTTGCCTTGCCTGTAGTCTCTGCACTCCTACTGATTCAGGTCCTACTTGTGTGGTCAGGGTCGACTCATTAGGACACTAATGTTGGAAGTGGGTGTCGCTCTATGTATTTGCGGTGAGGTTCCGATGTCGGGGCTGTCAAAGCAAGATAATTCGAGTTTTCAGTTTCTTTTCCAGGGGAACAAGAACATGGTGATGGTATTGCGACACACGTCCAGAATGTGCTGCCACGTCGTGCTCTGAGGAGTAAAACAGAGCTAGCTGCTAAGGTGCTCTTGAATATAAGGAATAAGACCTCTTATTCCAGCAGCTAGCTCGACCGGTCAGGTGATTACACAATAGTGGGAACTGTCATACCGGGTTTGTCCGATGCGGTCGAGGAGAGTGTAGATTTGGGTAGAGTGAGCACCTTTTAATGAAAAGCTCACCCAGCGACGGCAAAATAAGGGGAAGAAGTCTGCAAGTTTCTCTTTGGGAAGCTCGGTGAAGTCTGGATCAGACCGCGAGCGGGAGAGCCTTCTCTAACCCACAAATCATCGGGGTCGACTATTGCTTTGAGAAACTTGCACTCAGTCGGAGCTAACGTCCTCCCTGGCAGCTCGGGATGCTCCTTCTACACTCCAGCCGGCCCCTTCTGCAGTTACGGCTTCTTCCTCTGCTTCCTCAAAAGCACATGTGACCACACACTAGCTACCCGACTCCTGATGTTCATGCAGCCAAGCGAAGACGCTCCAATCTTTGCCCTCGAAGTCGGTCCATACAGTAGCTAGTGATTCAAGGCTTGATTCATCGGGACATTCGACGAAGAGCTTGGACGCCAGATCTCCATCCCGGAAGCAACATGTGGCAGAGAATATAAGCCGCTGCTCTACACGGACTTGCTATCGCAATTTGCGCAGCTTATCACAGCTTAAAAAACCCAGCAAGGGGCACCCGTCAGCAGACTACGGTAGTGAGCCGTTGGATGGTGCTGGGTCTGTCCGGTCATTTGTGCATGTAGAAGAAGCCAGAAGTTTTGAAGCACATTGACCACAGACTAGCTATCCGACTTCGCATGTTCAGGTTGATAGCTAGTCATTCGAGGCATTTTTATATGGGACATGTGTCGAGGATGTCAATGGCCCAGACTTAACTGGTGCAACCTCAATATTATTAAGGGCCAAACGCAAATTTTGAACCTCCCCAATCCCCCAAATTTGCATACAATACCGAAAATTAAAAGTCCTATCTGGCCCTAATACTTTAGTACTTGTGCATGCACAGTACCCAGGAAGAGAACGGAATTGGAGCCAAGATCATTCTTCCTAGTTGTGCCTACTGAAGTGATAACTCAGCGGGGAGGTATGAGTGCCCACTCATGGGAGGGCCATCCCCATCTGGGCCATTTGCAAGTATTAAAAATATACAAATTACTTTAAATTTATCATATTTTAATACTAAAACCAATGCCCCAGACTTAGCTGAATCATAAAAAGGTGGAGGGCCTAGGACTGAAAGAATTAGCAGACCAAAATACAGCTACTTAGCCTGTATTAGAACTCCCAAAGTGAAAAGGAGATTAAAATTTGAAGGAATTACCCATATGTCTCGCTACACCACAATATAGAAGACAAACCACCGAAATAAGGAGCAATATCCAAGTAATTCCCTATTACTTAGCATAAATGACTAGAAAGTGTTTTAGCACACTAAAACATATGTCTCCCCTTCCTTTTGAGGTCAGAGGTCAAGGTCACATGCAGTTCATCAAGGTAGCGGACATGCAGTTTCATGTTGACACATCCACATGTCAAAAAAAAAAAAATTCTGGTCTGGACAATTACTCCCTATTTAAAGTACATAAATTTGACCTTGAGGTCAAGGTCACATGAAGGTCATGATGACATGTGGTCTCACTGTGATACATCCACATGTCAAATATCTAAGTCCTAGGTCAAAAAACAAAAAAATTCTGATCTGGACAAATATTCCCTATCTGAAGTACATAAATTTGACATTGAGGTCAGAGGTCAAGGTCACATGCAGTTCATCAAGGTAGCGGACATGCAGTTTCATGGTGACACATACACATGTCCAAAAAAAAAAATCTGGTCTGGACAATTACTCCCTATTTAAAGTACATAGATTTGACCTTGAGGTCAAGGTCACATAAAGATCATGATTACATGTGACATGCGGTCTAATTGCGATACATCCACATGTCAAATATCTAAGTCCTAGGTCAAAAAACAAAAAAGTTCTGGTCTGGATAATTATTCCCTATTTGAAGTACATAAATTTGACTTTAAGGTCAGAGGTCAAGGTCACATGTAGGTCATCGAGGTAGACGACATGCGGTCTCATGGTGACACATCCACATGTCAAATAACCAAGTCCTAGGTCAAAAAACAAAAAAATTCTGGTCTGGACGATTACTCCCTATTTGAAGTACATAAATTTGACCTTGAGGTCAAGGTCACATGAAGGTCACGACATGCGGTCTCATGGTGACACATCCACATGTCAAATAACCAAGTCCTATGTCAAAAAACAAAAAAAATCTGGTCTGGACAATTACTCCCTATTTGAAGTACATAAATTTGACCTTGAGGTCAAGGTCACATGAAGGTCACAATGGTATGCGACACACCGGCTCATGGTGATACATCCACGTGCCAAATATCTAAGGCCTGGCTCAAAAGACAAACAAGTTTTGGTCTGGACAAAGTTTCCTTGAAAAAAACACAAATCTGACCTTCAGATCAAAGGTCAAGGTCACGTGAAGGTCACAATGGTACGCTACACACCGGCTCATGGTGATACATCCACATGCCAAATATCTAAAGCCTGACTCGAAATACAAAAAAGTTCTGGTCCAGACAGTTTCCCTTAAAAAAGCGCATAAATCTGACATTCAGGTCAAAGGTCAAGGTCACATGAAGGTCACTATGGTACACTGCACACCGGCTCATGGTGATACACCAACATGCCAAGTATCGAAGCTGTAGGTCAAAAGACAAAAAAGTTATGGCCCGGACAAAGTTTGTGTGATGTTTCCCTTAAATAAACACATAAATCTGACCTTCAGGTCAATGGTCAAGGTCACATGAAGGTCACTATGGTACACTGCACACCGGCTCATGGTGATACATCAACATGCCAAGTATCTAAGGTGTAGGTCAAAAGACAAAAAAGTTATGGCCCAGACAAAGTTTGTATGAGAAGAAGAAGAAGAAGAAGAAGAAGAAGAAGAATATGCACTAAAACAATATGTCTCCCTTCTGGGAAGGGGAGACATAATTACACTAAATGGGTGTAACGAGCCCCCAATTTTAGGAAAGGAGTGTCCGAGAGTGAGAGACTAATGCCCACAAACACACGCCATATATAATGTAACAAGCTGTACATAATATCAGAATAATCTACAGACGATAACAGCTTAACTCATAGTTACACACTTATTAAAAGGCCAAAAGAGGTAAGGAGGAACCCCCCCACCCATCCCCCACTCTTTTTTTTGAAGGAATAATCTTCAAAACAAAGAGGGCTAAATAATATATATATTCATCTAAAAGGCACCCGGCTATTAATTATTATTAATATATTATTAATTTATTAGTGCTTAATGCCACCTCAGCAGCTAAGGCTATATCGTGGCGATCCCTGTTATTAAAATCACAAGCTTCAAAACATATGCCACATCCAGAATATATAGATAGGTCGAAAACTGGTGATATAAATATGTACAACCTTAAACTTGTCCAATTGAAAACCAATGGAAAGTTATCTAATAGAACAATACGTTTCTTAGCCAACACAGAGGCGACCACTTTCAGGTCTACAATTAATTCCAATAATGAACCTCCCAATTGTAACCATACAATTATATGAGAGTAGGAATATGCCTCGTGTACCACTTTACGGTTGAAAACTGGATTCAGAATATGGAACTGGATACGATTAAAAGCCTGTCAAGGACCGCCCCCAAATAATTCATTGTTCCCTCAGTCCGTTAAAACCAATGACTGTTCAGAGAAAGAATTTACCACTCCGAATAATGAAGTCAAAAATAGAAAACATATGCATAGATGGCCTGTTGGAAACTATATAACTGATACAACTAGCCCCAAAATTCTCATAAGCTCTATACTAATGCAGAGCCAGAATTCAAGAGAATCTATTCCGTAATAAGTCTGCTTAATAATGTATACATATTATGCATGCAATCAACAGAATCCCACCGGTACCATCTGAATACAGCCTGTATCAAAGGCGTGACCGAGTGATACAAAAACTAACCAGGAAACTGAAGGAATAAAACAACGTTAATGTGATTAACCTGAGGAATAGACTCATACGTCGTAAGAAAAGCAGACAGCTCTGAGCGTAACTACTCAGAGTAGATTAATTGCCACATTTGGAGAATGTCGCCCAGATAACCGACATGCCGGCCATACAGGAACACAAAGGCTTGTAATATCAACCGAATGTATTCATGATAGAATTTGGAATCCCAAAACAGTCACTGTCCAGGAATCATATCCTCATATATCACTTATGAATGATCAATCACAGGAAGCAAACCAACTAGAGTGGCTGGGCGCCTGATGTCGCCGTTAGACCACAACCCACCCACCAATCAAAGAGCAATGAAAGGCATGCATATAATTATATGCATAGGAGGCTTACAGGAAGGGCACTATGTACTGCCCTGTAATCGCCTCTTAACATATTGGCGGGGGTTCGACGAATAATTCATATCGAATCCCCCTCACCCGCAATACTTGAATCGCTAGATAAGTAAGGCCAGCGCAGTAATATTAAGGTTTGGGACAGTGACAAATTCCTTTTTCACTATAAGAAAAAGAAACTTCACGCTTCATTCCCAAGCTATACTGCTGCTGCTATTCTCAATAAAGAGTAATACAGCTAAAAAGCTTGTAGTAAGCCCAAGCAAGCAGAATGACACTAACCCGGTGCGACTCGTAACGCTTTAGTGTTAGTTATCTAGAATAGTATAGAAACCATATGGCTCCTTCAAGTATGACCGACTCCATAATGCCATTAAGGATGGAAGGAGACGTGATGAACATGGCACTATCGCAAGGAATATACCCGCTGAAACAGCATCAACATATCCCTTAAAATCAAGACAGTATGCCATGTCATCAAATAATACACAACATAGACATAATATCCAATCATCAAGTGGAAATATAATCCACAACATTAGATTTGATAAAAATGAAAGCGGGAGACGAAAACTATGTTCCGGCACCTGATCATAAGAAACCTAGATGCACTCCTTGCACCTTGTACCGATTATAGCAGGAATATAATCCTTAAAAGGAGTTAACTATATGTATTTGAAAGAACGCTCATTAATCACACTAGGTTAATATGGCATTATCAATAGGGCTAAAAGTCTCAGACAACTAACATAAAAACAATATCGCTAAGGAGAGAACAAACTCTTCTCATGAAACGGTACATTGTCCAATAGGACAGCGGTCTCAGCCTGCCTGAAGCAGCTAAAGGTCTTTCTATTCGAGAAGACAATTAAATGGCTGATAACTGCGGCCCTAGCTCACTAAAGGAGACTTACAATGCTAGCCGCTGACAGGGATAAAAAAAAACGCTCAAATTTCCAGCTAGGCTACTAAGGTGTCAACAATAAGACTAAAGTCTATGACACTTAAGAAAACAACACTGAGAAGGAAAAAAAGCACTCTTTTCCTTTAGTGGTTCTATTCCCAAAAGACAGCACTCTCAGCCTAGCTAATGGAGCTTAGAAGACTTCATCTCCGTGAAGACAGATATCTCGGTGTAAATTTTTTTTACTTTAGACAGCTCACTATACGAAGACTTACAACGTTAGTCGCTCAAGTTAAGGGAAAAAAGGGCTGCACTTGATTCTTATAAGGCATCAATAAATGGACTAAAAGCCCCAGACGCCTAAGAATACAACATACTCTTTCCTTTCAACGGCCCTAATTCCAAAGAGACAGCAGTCTCCTATTAGATAGCATAGCTAATAAGTCTTCATCCCTTGAAGACAAATATCTTGGTGAAACTGCGACCTTGAAAGCTCACTGAACAGAGTCTTACAACATTAGTCGCTCAAGGTAAGGAATAGGGACGGCTCTAATGACTGAAATTCCAAAGAGACAGTAATCTCAGGTAGCTAACACAGTTTATTAGTCTTCATCTCCATGAATGCAAATATCTGTTTCAACTGCGGCCTTGGAAAGCTCACTAAACGGAGACTTACAACGTTAGCCACAGTGTATAAGAAAATGACCGCTGTAGCAATATAGAAGGCCACTATGACATTAGTCGCTAATGATATATAGACACAGACCACTCTTAATTCACATAAGCCAAACTAAGGCGACAACAATAGGACTAATTGCCTGTGACGCCTAGGAATATTACACTGAGAAGGAAAACATAATTCTTTCCTTCTAACGGCCTTATTCCAGAAAGCTAGCAGTCTCAGCATAGCTAACACAGCCTAAAAGGCATATATTGGTGAAAACAGATATCTGTGTGTAACCCTAGGGCCTTAGACAGTTCACTAAATGGAGACTTACGACGTTAGCCGCTAATGTATAAGAAAAGACCGCTCTAACTGTACATAAGGATACTATGGGGTCCACAATAGCACTAAATGCCTCTGACACCTAGGAATACAACACCGAGAAGGGAAAGACGTACTTACTCCTTCTAACTGCTCTATTCCCAACAAGACAGCCGTCTCAGCCTATCTATGAGATATCGATCTTCTATTCATAAGGAATAGATCATTGCCTTTCTTATACTATTGCAAAGCCAAGGGAGGCATTGTTAATTGGAACACTCGAGCCGAAAGATCCAGGAAGGAAGATCTTCGTCTTTCCTTCGCCCGGTACCTTAAGCTGTTTTTTGCCTAACAAACGCAGACTTTTGTTCAAATAGAACAAGATTCGAAGAGCTTATGAATACAAATCCATAGTCTTAATGTGCCATTCCATGAGGGCTGGAGAATCAACCTCTGTAGCCCTCTCACCACCTGAATGTTACATCTGAAACATGGTCAACACCATCCGAATGTACAGATGACTGGGCCAACCCAGCACCGTCCGACAGCTCACTACCTGAGACTGTTGATGGCAGAACCTGAGACTACTGGGATGCTGCAATACACTGCGCAATCTGCGGCAGGAGGTCCGTGAAGAGGCTTGCAGAGCAGCGATTATCCACTTCTTCATCATATGCTGCTCACAGGACGGAGATCTGTCCCCAGATCTTCGATGTATGTCCCGTATAAAAATGCCTCAAATGACTAGCTGCAGGTTAATCCGACGGTGGTGAAGACTGGGAACGTCTGTGGAACAGCATGTACAATGCAAAGTCAGATAGCTAGTCTGCGGTCTAACGTGCTTCATCGATGAAGCAGAGGAAGAAGCCATAGCTGCAACCGGACCAGCTGCAGTGTGGAAGGAGTGTCCCGAGCCGCAAGTGAGAACGGGCATCCCAACTCACTAAAGTTTCTCAAAGCAAAAACAGTCGGCCGCGACTGCTGACGGACCGGAGAGGGATCTCCAGCTTGCGGTCTGGTTCCAGACTTCGCCGAGCATTCTGTTTAGAAACTTGTTGGCTTCTAACTCTTAACGTGCTTTTTCAAGGAAGTAGAGGAAGCTGTAACAACAGGACCCCGGCTGAAGTGTGGAAGAAGCATTGCTTCGATCCCGACTGCTAACGGGACGGAGAATGCTCTCCAACTCGCGATCTGGCTCCAGATCTCGACGAGTATCCCGTTGAGAAACTTGTAGGCTAATCCCATTTGCATACATTTCCATGTAAGAATAAGAAGCCATAACCGCAACCAATGCCGGCTGCATTGTGGAAGGAAATCTGACGCATGTTTCAACTCATTATAGTTTCTCGCAACAGACACAGTCGACTCCGACTGCCAACGGGATGGAGAGGGTTCTCCAACTCGCGATCTTACCCCAGATCTCGCCGAGCATCCCGTAGAGAAACTTGAAGGCTTCTTCTCCTTATTGCCATCGTTGCTTGGTGAACTTTATATTATAAAGTGCTCGCTCTACCCACATAATACTACTCGACCGCAACAGACCTACCCGACGTCTCGGCTCCCTTAAAAGGATCAAACCACTGCACCGGTTGAGCTAGCTGCATGCAGAGAATTAAGCTACTCCGGCTTTAATCCTGTGCATTTATATCATGAGCACCTTGGCAGCTAGCTCTATTTTACTCATCAGACTGAAAGACTAGTATTAGCCAGCGGTGAAGGCTTCCATCAGAACTTTACCACCCACCACACAGGTTGACACCCGTTTCCAACATTCGCCTCCCGTAGTACAAGTATTGAAGGAGTGCCATGACTATCGCCAAACAGTAAGCCTTTATTCCGAGGCTTCTCGGACTTACAATAAGTACCAATTATTATAATGGCAACAATAATAATGAAGCCAAAAACATAAGTCCGCTGCACTCCCAAAAATAAACATCACAAGGATATATAACATAGACAAAACATTTGGAAAAATTTTGAATGAAGCCTAAGTGCCCCAAGGGAAGATCATGAGCCCAAGGGCGTCCCGATAGAGCCTAAGTGTGGACAACCACACCGTGATTGTTTTAAACTATTCATTGAATTAATACGAATCCAAAACGTTATTGAACAGACAACAACGTCAAGAGGAAAAACTGGAAATTAACCAACAACAGGCACAACAAAGGTGCAGAGTCAGTAACCGATCAACAACCACCTGATGCAAAGCTAGATCTTCATATGAAGAAAAAAAAGGATCTGGTAGAAGATGCAAGAGTACAAAAACGTCCTGAACAAAAATAGACAGGACGTAAATATATGGGATAAACAGAATACCTATTCTGTTTACAAGTTAAACTCCCAGGAATTTAATAAAAAAATCTTCAATAAAAAAGCCAAAAGAGCTTGGGAGTATAACAGGAGGGTTCAGGAGAGGGAAGGGAAGTAATAGTAACAAAACAACAGTGGAGTCATATTATAATGACAACATTCAGAAGCATATCACGAAATTGAGTAACATGAATAATTTACATAAAAATTATAAAGTTACAGCCAAGAACATCCGAAACAACCGTTATTCACTTCCAGCATCCTGTTACACTATTGATTCCATGAAAACCATCATTGATTTGTGTCTGGCATTGTTGTAAGCCATAGAAACACAGTATGAGGTTCATAGCAACAGGGCTGAAAGTCAAAGTGGACTGGTACAATAACTTTAACACAAGTGTTGACGCCGATGCCACCACGCTTCGTGTCATGGCATAAGCTCACACAACTTTGTTGGTAAGCTAAAAACAGTGCAACCCTACCTCCCAGAAAAAATAGCAATTCAAGGGGAAATCAATCAAAATGTCCCTAGACAACACTTTTTGAAGGGGAAAAAACTTTTTTCCTTCCAGGAGCCTTGGATTGATTACCCCCTCTCAAACAGGGTGTAGACAGAAATCGCCTATTGGTTAGGGAAGTATCTATAGTGTGGTAACGATGATATCCCCTAGCATTGGACAATTGTATGCCAAAATAAGAGTCATATTGTCTCAGTAAAAAGAAGCTCAAGAGACTAATTAAGAACATCTCCCTGGACAGAATTATGAGTAAGTCCGATGAGCAGCAGGTTTCTATAGAAAGAAGTGAAAAAGTGGATGATAATGCGAAGTATTGGGTAAGTACCACATAAGAACTCATAGCATCATCTTCAGATTGGTGACATTATAAGCTGGGTAAAGACATCTATTCCTTACATTTGGTTTGAGTTGAAAAGAAGTCATTGTGTCATCTATATATTCCACATTCAAGACTCTTTGAGGAAGTAGCTACTATTACAAGGACCGATAACGAAAGATTGAACACCGTTTCCCTTAAGAAATGCAGGACAGTCTCTGAAGTCTACTGCAAACTTATAACACATCCTCCATTTCCATACTGTTTCCGGCTTTGGATTGTGCAAAACTGCTATTAAATCTGTATTACATTTTTATAAGAGCCATAGAAACAAAGAGGCCCCAAGGGACCTTAATCGCTCATCTGTATTTTGGGTCACATTCAGTTAGTCATGGTTCATCAACACTACAGAGGAATGAAGTCATGAGAAGCAAATTTTATCGAAAAACAATAAGGAATGGATTTGAACAACCTTGAAGCAAACCTGCCCGCCCCCCCCCCCCCCCCCCCCCCACCATCCCCATATATAGAGCACAAATATTAAGCCAGGGACTCGAACTGAACAAAAAATTTGAATCTGATCCCCCTAGAGATGTTATATACCAAATATGAAAGAATTCTGACTGGTGGATCTGAAGAAGAAGGTTTTTAGAGAAATGTCCTCACATTGCACTAAGTTAAACTTTTGGCTCCAATAGAGAACCAAAATATTAACCCAGGAACTCGATTTGAACAAACTTGAACCTGACCCACCTAGAGATGTTGTACACCAAATATGAAAGGATTCTGACTGGTGGAGCTGAAGAAGAAGATTTTTAAAGAAATTCTCATCATATTACACCAAGTTAAAATTCAGGCTCCAGTAGGTAGCCCAAATTAATAAACCAGGGGCTTGATTTGAACAAACTTTAATCTGACTGCCCTAGAGATGTTGCATAACAGATATGAAAGCATTCTGACTGGTGGATCTGATGAAGGTTTTTAAAGAAATTTCCTCATATTGCACTAAGTTAAAATTTGGGCTCCCATCGGGAGCTCAAATATCAACTTAGGGATTCGATTTAAACAACTTCAATCTGACACCCCTAGAGATGTCACATATGAAATATCAAAAGATTCTAATGGATGGTTCTAGAGAAGAAGACTTTTAAAGAAATTCAATCATATTGCACTAAGTTAAAAATCAGGCTCCAATAGAGAGCCCAAATATTAACCCAGGGACCCGATTGAACAAACTTTGATCTGACCCTCCTAGAGATGTTGTATACCAAATATGAAAGCCTTCTGACTGGTAAGTCTAAAGAAGAGAAGTGTTTAAAAAATTTCCTCATATTGCACTAAGTTAAAATTTGGGCTCCCATAGGGAGCTCAAATATCAACCTAGGGATCTGATTTGAACAACTTCAATCTGACACCCCTAGAGATGTCACATATGAAATATCAAAAGATTCTAATGGATGGTTCTAGAGAAGAAGACTTTTAAAGAAATTCAATCATATTGCACTAAGTTAAAAATCAGGCTCCAATAGAGAGCCCAAATATTAACCCAGGGACCCGATTGAACAAACTTTGATCTGACCCTCCTAGAGATGTTGTATACCAAATATGAAAGCCTTCTGACTGGTAAGTCTAAAGAAGAGAAGTGTTTAAAAAATTTCCTCATATTGCACTAAGTTAATATTCGGGCTCCCATAGGAAGTCCAAATATTAACTCAGGGATCCAATTTGAACAAAACTGAAACTGACCCACCTACAGATGCTGTATTCCAAATATGAAAGGATTCTGACTGGTGGATCTGAAAAAGAAGATTTTTAAAGAAATTCCCTCATACTGCACTAAGTTAAAATTCGGGCCCTCATAGGGATCCCAAATATAAACCCAGGAACTCAATTTGAACAAACTTGAATCTGACTGCCCTATAGATGTTGAATATCAAATATGAAAAATTCTGACTGGTGGATCTTAAGATTTTTTCAAAGAAATGTCCTCATATTGCACTAAGTTAAAATTCAGGCTCCCACAGGGAGCTCAAATATAAGCTCAGGGATTCAATTTGAACAAACTTGAATCTGACCTCGCTAGAGATGTTGTATACCAAATATGAAAGGATTCTGACAGGTGGATCTGAAGAAGAAGATTTTTTTTTTTTAAATTTCCAAATATTGCACTAAGTTCAACTTTGGGCTCCAATAGAGAGCCCAAATATCAACCCAGCAACCTAATTTGAACACACTTAAATTTGACCCTCCTAGAGATGTTGTATACCAAATATGAAAGTATTCTGACTGGTGGAGCTGAAGAAGAAGATTTTTAAAGAAATTTTCTAATATTGCACTAAGTTAAACTTTGAACTCCAATAGAGAGCCCAAATATTAACCCAGGGACTCGATTTGAAGAAACTTGCATCTGACCCCCTAGAGATGTTATATCCCATTTTTCAAAAGATTCTAATTGATTCAGGCTGGTGAAGCTCTCCATGAGCTTTGCTCAGGTGATCTTAAAATTAATATTCATGATGACAGTTGAAAATAAGAAATTGAACTTACTGTGCATGTCAGATGGGAGATGGGCAATGAGGTGTACTCTGGTAAAGAGGAAGGATGGGATACTGGGCTGTGCAGCATGCACTTTTGGTCAGATGGGTGCAGTCCTTTTTTACTTTTTCAATTTTTTCATGATTTATCCTTGAAAAAACACTCAAAATAGCTATTTTCAAGAAGAGAGGTTCATAAGCAGCAAGGAATATTGTGTTGGTGCAGTAGGTTGTGGGAGAAATACATTGCGTACAAGCCTGCTGATCATTTTTGCTTTGGTGCATGTCGCAGGCAAACAGTCTGTGACCTTAAAGTTAATGCCTTGGATTAAGGTCATGACACACAATTGAGCCATGATGAAGCATTGTGTGCAGTATAAACAAGATCTGTCCACTGTATCATTCTTAAGGACCAGACAAGTTAGAACAGATGTATGGTCTGCACCTTTGACCTTGAGGCAATAACCTTGACTTAGGGTCATAACACACCTTTGAGTCATGAGCAAGTGTTGTATAGAGTATGAACAAGATCTGCCCAGTGCCCATGGGACAGTTTTTTATGGACCGAAACAAAGTTGGAACATGTAAACAGTCAGTGACCTTGACCTTGGAATCATGACAATGAGTCAAGGTCATAACATTAGTGCTGAAATGGTTAGCCAAATAACAGGTTTGCAACCAGTTATCAGCATAACCAGTTGGAAAAGTTGTCAACCGGATAACTGCTTGCCTATAGTTTACGGGATAGCATTGGGAAAATAAATAGTATTTGACCGCAAGATGTTAGAATTCTTTTGCTGACACAAGCATTGTCAAAGCTGCCAAACAACTGTTGATTTACAATAATGTGTACTCGATGTAACATGAAAGGGATAAGGTGTTGGAATGTTTAATGAACAGTTATTTAGGTCGCCTGGGCTGTCAGGTTGTGGATAAATGTTTGTAACAAACTGCCAAAAGTCGAGTGCACTGCAGGTTGTTTTCTGCATGGGTGGCAGTGAGCATGTGCCTTTCAATGTAACATAATCTTCTACAGACAAATTTGACATTCTTCTCTTTGATGAGATGTTATTAATTGCAGATTATAATGCTGAAAAAATCCCTCAGTGTGAGTAATGCTGCTTCCAAAATAAATTGACTGTTTGGTACTTTACCGTGTTTCAGGAAAACCATGTTTTGATTTTATTGAACTGTTTAAAAAGTACGAACGTATGTCATAAAAAAAAAACTATTTTAAAATCTTGCATTTTAAAATTTGGTTTGCAATGGTCAATGTCAGACAACGAGGGGCTCTCGGACAATGGGAAATATAATAATTTAACACACCCCTTTCATGACTCGTAACATATTCCCGCCAGAATTTCATTGCAAGGTATAGGTAAATGTGAACGTTGAACTGTTTGTGACATTTGACTTAGCAGAGAACACAAAAAGATACTCAAAAAATTAGGAGTACATATCACCCTATGATCACATTAAATTGAAGCCACTCAAGGTAAGAGGCTGTTTGTTAATACAGTTAACTATGCCTAACTACAATTTACAAACTGGTTGGAAAATTTGTACCTAATATTAATGACAATCGTCCCTCACCTCAAATGCAGGCCCAGGGGAACAAATCGCACATGCAAACTTTGTTTCAGGTGCATACCATGCCATGTGTCTGTGATTTTCAAATGGCAAGGCCTGGTTTGTGACCGGGCAATGCAGGGTGACCACAGTTACGATGTATCATCACTATTATGTGGGTCAAATGCAGTCATATAAATTGTTTGCACATTGGCAATTTCCATTGGCACTCAATGGTGTTAATTTGTTTATGTTTTGCGGAAGTAAAGTGGCAGTGTTTTTGACTGTTTTTAATATATCCATTCCTTACTGATTTTATGACGAAGAGAATGCAATAATACAAGCAGTTGAAATTAACGGATATCCGGTTGAAATCTGGTTATGCCTGACAGTTAGCCAGTTATAAAAATGGGCTAACCGTTTCAGCACTACATAACATAGCATTGAGACATGAGCAAGTATCATGTGAAGTAAAAACAAGATCTTATCAAATCATTTCTTCTGACCAGGCAAAGATAGAACCCATGAATGGTCTGAGATCCTGACCTTGGAAGTTATGAACTTGGGTCAGGGCCATGATGCATCCTTAGGACAAGGTCATGTAATGGGTAAGCATTGTGTGAAGTATGAACAGGATTTGTCCATTTAATAGCTATATCATGACCACAACACCAGTGTAAAGTCAAGTCTAGCAAATTGTTTATACCTATTCTGTCGACTTTTAGAGGACTTCCACCTCAGGCATTGGTTACTAGGTCCTAATGATGCTCTATGGCTGCACAAATTGCAAAATGCCTGAGCTGAATGCCTTATGGAAAAAATATGTTTTAATCCTTTACCTAACATAGTGGCCAAAAACAGACAGAAAATTAACCACGGTAAGCCTACAACAGCCTAAAATATCTTGGAAGCTTCCCAATAAAGCCATACAAAATATGGATAGCAGAACCAGCTCATCGAGCTGGTTCTAATGATATCCATATTTATATGATTTTATTGAAAAATTGTGAAATTTGTTTTTTTTAAAAATGTCAAATTAAATTAAATTTTTAAAAAATGATAAATTTTAAGTAATATGTATATTTTTTATACTTACCAATGGTGCTAACTCAATTTATTTCAGGGCCAAACACAAATTTTGCCCCCAATCCCCAAAATTTGCATATAAAACCAACAAAAAATAAGTCTGATCTGGACCTCCATACTTTTGTTATCTGTGCATGCGCAGTATCCAGGAAGGTACCGCAATTGGTGCCAACCATCATTATTTCTACAGTGTCAGCTAAATGTTATAATCAAAGGGGAGGTATGAGTGCCCACTCATAGGAGGGCCATCCACGTCTGGGCCATTGGTAAGTATAAAAAATATACAAATATCATATTTTTCTACCACAACCAATGGTCCAGACTAGCTGAATCGCAAAAAGGCTGGCGGGCTTAGGACTTAAAGGAAAATCCAATCTCTCAATTACTTTGATAAAGGATAGCTCCTTCAGGAGAATAGGAGAAGACATAGGAATTACATATGTCCTTCTCTTTTACAAGAAAAGAGAATGGAATAACACCAACAATGTAATTGAGTATTACATAATTTCTCCATTTAATGCCAGCATAACCCGTTATGCTAATTCAGTGAAGGAAACCAATATATAAAGATAGTCCAGAGAATGAGACTGTTTATACTCATTTAAAAGTGTCCGAGGACTGTATATTAACGCTCGTATGACACATAACATATACAAATGCTTCACAGGGAGCTACACTTTAAAAACAGTACATAAATGAGACATAGTTATTGCTTCAAACCAAGCTACACATTAAAACTTCCCAGTGAGTTAACGACTTGGACAGAGCTAGATCCGACTTTTTCTCATTTATGATGAAACCGAGACGTGGGAGTAATAGAAGCAGACTCTGAACATCGTTCTGAAAAATAATTCTGTTGTCGTATCTCTGCAGAATGTCATCCAAGTAAGTCAACGTTACAGCAACCGAATGAGCTTGGAAGTATGACATTACCGAGTTCATTATTCGAGTGAATGCCCAGGGAGCCAGGTTCAGACCAAAGCACATTCCTCTGAACTGATAAACCTTCCCTTGTACAGCAAACCGCAGGTACTTTCTGAATGCTGGATGTACCAGGACATGAAAGTACGCATCCTTTAGATCTATGCTTGCCGCATAGTCGTTCACTTGAATGCTCGCTCTTACCGACCAAATGGTCTCCATATAGAATTTTTTGGAGCTACGATCAACTTGTTTATCCATCTCAAGTTTATTACTGGTCGGAACGAGCCGTCTGGCTTTGGTACGAGGAACAGGTGACTGTAAAAACCCTGAGAATTGGATTCTCAACGACCACTATTGCTTCCTTTAATAAGAGAGCCTGTACCTCCGCCTGTACCTCCGCTAAGAGAGACTCTCTTTTGAAGGGATCCGATGGAAGATTTGTCCAATGCTAACATCTTGTTAGTGAGGGTTTCACTCAGAATGATAGCCGTAAGCCCACCGAGACTACACTTCTCACCCATTGATCTTCAGTGACTGCTAACATCTTGTTAGTGAGGGTTTCACTCAGAATGATAGCCGTAAGCCCACCGAGACTACACTTCTCACCCATTGATCTTCAGTGACTGCTATCCAGTTTCTCGCGAAGTTTGATAACCTCCTGCCAACTGGCCAACAATAGAGGTCTTGAACATCACCTGTATGACCTGCAAGGCTTGTGGGCGGAGAAACTACATTCTCCCCAGGAAGAACCTCACCCCATCAGCCTAGGGCGCCAGACCGATAGTACCAATCAGACCTAAGCCCCTTTCCTGAGTCGCTATATTGAGGACCTCCGGAGTAATTGTAAGAGGGCTTCTTGTACCCTCGTGAGGAGTTCCCTTTTGACATTTTAGATTTGGACCTTCCTCCGTTACTCCTGTCTGCTGAAGCGAGTTGCTGAGACCCCGACTTCAATAGCAAAGCACTTGACGCTTTCTTAGTAGCCTGTTCATAGACCAACGAAAGCTTGTCGTCCAAAATAGTATGTCCGGAGCCCGGAGCCGGGGAGAGCTTTTCACCTTGTCATCTATAAGTGATGATGACGCAAGGGCGGCATCACGTCTAATTAACTCCAGATTAGCCACTGTCAGGGCGGAGTTATACGTGGTATACATAATTGCCATGGAAAGAACTCTAAGAGAGGTACGGACATCCTCAAATTCCTTCCCATTGAGACGTTGTGCCATAGATCTAGTAAGGTGATCTCCGTAGGACATTGCGTCCAAATTCGCTTTATTTGATGAAATTGCCGTTTCCATTACATCTGAGAGAATAGTGAATGATGTAGGTAAGGATACATCTAGATCCCCGGCCTGCTCATCCAAACGCAGAGGAGCTCTCTGAACATCTTCTCCAACCGTTTTAAATGAACGTGGTCCAAGAAACGGTATATTTATGGAAGATGTAGATAAGAAACTGCCTTTTTTCCTCGCACTCGAGAGGTTGAATATGGCGTTGTCTACATTGCCGAAGGCCTGCAAGACCTGCCTAGACTGAACCGGAAAAGAAAGAACTTCTTCCTTTCTCCGTATAAAGTCTGCGTCTAGCGACGCTCGCAGTTTCTCCCTTGTTGTCACAGCATTCTGATTCGGTGGAACAAATTCAGGGTAGTCTTGATGGATGAAATCCATCACAACCATGTGCTGTGCCGAAAGGGAAGGGTAATCCTCTTCCTTATCCCTTTCACCATCTGAGAGAATCAGTTGCGAATCTTGGTCCATTACATCTGCATGAACAGATGACTGGACCGGCCCAGCACCATCCGACAGCTCAGGTTCTGAGTCTGAGGGAGGCTGCTCCTGCACTTGCTGGGAGTTGGGATCAGCTGTGCAATCTGCGACAGCAAGTCTGTCATCGAGGCCTGAGGAGCAGCAGTCTTCTGTTTCTTAGCCGCTTGCTGCTCCTGGGAAGGCGTGCCGGAGATGGATCTCTTCTCCGAACATCCCGATGATTGAGGCATTGTCTCCTTAGATACCGGATGATCTGACTTTACAGGAGAAGAGTGGTCCCTTCTTCGTGCAGCAGGCTGGATATCCGAAGTCGAGTAGCTAGAATGCTGTCGTGTGTGCTTTATAATCGAAGCAGAAGCCGTGACTGTAGCCGAGGCCAGCTGCAATCTGGACGGAGCGTCCCAAATGGCAGGTGTGGACGTATGCTCCAGCCCGCGCAAGTTCTTAATAACAACATCTGGCCTCAGATGTTGCTGGGATAGAGAGGGACCTCTCCTGCTCGCTGCCCTTTCAGACCTTGCCGAGCTTCCCGAAACACTTGCTGGCTTCTTCCGTAGTTCCGTCATCGCTGGGTGAGCATGTTGAGATTTTAAGGTGCTCACTCTACCCACTACACTTCCTTCGACCGCAACGGACATACCCGGCGTCACGGCTCCCACGGACGGAGTAATCGCTTCAACGGTTGAGCGAGCTTCTGGCAAAGGATTAAAACCACTGCCCAGGGGCTTTATCCCTTGCCTAATATTCAGGAGCACCTTAGCAGCTAGCTCTGTTTGCTCATCAGAGCGCAACGATGGTAGCACACTTTTGCTAGGTGTCACATAACCATCTTGTTCCTCTGAAAAAGAAACTGAGAAACTTGAATGACTCTGCGGCGACAACAACATACCGTGACACTCGCGTCCAACGTTTGTCATTCCAATCAACACATGTAGGACAAGAATTCGTGGGAGCACATCGTCTGCAGGCAAGGCAACAAGCATGTAAATCTGAGGAAGACTTCCTCACCTTGCATTTTGAGCAATAAGCTTTCATAATTAATCAAACAAAGTCGATCGGACTCCCACCAACTCCACAAAAAATATATGATAAAGATACATAATAATCAACAATCAAAATACAAATCGAAAAATTCATTTAAAAAAATCTTCTGAAAAACTTTGACAACCGCCCAAGTTCCCAAAGGGAACATAAAGAGCCCAAGGGTATCCCGATAGAGCCCAAGTGTGGACAAAAATCCAAAAATGATTGCTACACTACCGGAATATTAAAACATGTATCTTATAACAATTCTACAGTAATAATAAGTACATACTAAATATATTTAAGGACGTTGCCAATGTAAACAACGTCAAGGAAAAAAACAGAAACAAGACCTCAGGCACAGAACAAGAGGCCCCAGGGGGCCTGAGGGAACTCACCTGACATGGTAGTCTAAATATCAAATCAGGGACTTGACTTGAAATGTCCACACAATACACAGGATTTTCCTTCTATTTTCAGTTACTGCACTTTTACGCCCCAAAATTGAGATAAATGAATAAAAAACAGATTTTTTTCCCAAACAAAATATTTTCAGCCTAAAATTTTTTTTTCTTCTTAAAACGCATAAAAAACCAAAAAAGTCCCACCCAGACCCCAAATTTTCAGTGTAAAAAAAAGTTAAAAAATTTATAGTAATTTATATATTTTTTATACTTACCAATGACCCAGACATAGCTGGTGCTAACTCTTAAAAATGTAGGGCCAAACACAAATTTTGCCCCCCAATCCCCAAAATTTGCATCTAAAACCAAAGAAAACATGTCCTGAATGGCCCTCCATACTTCACCTCTACTGCGCATGTGCAGTGTCAAGGACGTCCCGAAATTGGCGCCATTAATCATTCTTATAATCAGTGCCTGGTAAGCGCTATGTACTCAGCGGGGAGGTATGAGTTCCCAACTCCTGGGAGGGCCATCCCCGTCTGGGTCATTGGTAAGTATAAAAAATATACAAATTACTATAAATTTTTTAACATTTTTATGCTGTACCAATGACCCAGACATAGCTGAATAGTAAAAAGGCTGGAGGGCCTAGGACATAGAGGAAAAACCAATAAGCTCAATTATATAAAATAGAGCCATCCCCTCGAGGGGAAATGGAGTATTAGGCCTTACATGTATCTTTCTTATTTATGATAAATTAGAAAGACACAACACCTTCCATAATTGAGCACCATAACATCCATGTACTCTATTAATATCCAGTATAATCCTTATACTAATAATTTGTAAAGTAAGCCAATAAATAAAGTTAGTCTAGAGAATAGAGACTCTTTATACTCCTTTAAAAGTGTCTGAGGATTGTATAATAACGCCCGCTTGACACGTGATATATTCAAAAGCTATACTTTAAAAACTATGACCTGAATGAATTTTTAAAACATAAACTTATCACTTAAAAACCATCCCAGTAACAGCTCAGAATTACTAACTCCGGAGGAGGTATCCCCTTGTTTTCATAATAAAACAGGTGACCCAAGGGAACACCCTCCCCCCCCCCCCCCCTTCTCCTTGCCCTGGGTCAAATAGCCCAGAGCGAAGAGGGCAGCAGGATGGAGTCACTGCCGGAACAGAACGCCTACCTAGCTATAGTAGCAACTGTTAAGAGAATGACATTCTGAGCAGTAGATAATAGACCTAACAATGCAGGCCTCCAGAAATGGACTCAATATTTCTGAGATAAAAATTCATGAATGTGGATGGCTGAGCCCAATGTGCAGCTTCATAAAATCTATAATAGCGACACTAATAATGTAAGCCCAAGATGTAGAAAGAGCTCTTACTTCATGAGCCGAAATCTCAAGCACAAACTGCTGAGTTAATGATATACCATAAGCAGTACCGATAGTTAATTGAATCCATTAGCAATAGAATGGAGCGTAATGTCCTTCTATTAGGCATCAAAGACAGAAGAAGCTTACGTCCTTACTAATAAACTGAGATCTGTTTATAAATACGTAAACTCTAACCGGACAGAGTAAAGGCCTATGCCCGTACGAAGATGGAAGGACCTTAATAACAATAGGTTCCGGATATTATTAGGAGCCTGATTCTTAACCAAAAATCCAACCTAAGTAGTAAAGGAAATAGTGTTTCCGAAACTACGAAAGTGAGAATCGTCCACCGATAGTGCATGAAGCTCACTGACTCCTCAGTAAAAGAGAAGACTAAGAGAATTACTGTCTTAAAAGGTCAGAATTTGAAAACTACTGTTTCCAGAGGCTCAAATGATTACTTAGCTAAATAAGAACCGAAGCTAAATTCCATATAGGAATTAATCTAAGGATTCTAGGTCTATTTATCGAAAAGTTTCTAACTAACTTAGATAAAGAGACATAAGACTCAATAGTAAACTATCATGGAGTGCATAGGTATGACATAACATAGACCTATAACCTTAATAGTAACAGGCTGCAGTTGATCTTGTCAAACAAGTATACTAGAAAGTTGCAAAGTCTAATATGGAGGGATCAAAAATATCAACATAATGATCCCTACACCAACAACAGAAGAGCCTCCACTTTAGCCGCATAGTATAGCGAAGAGGAGGTTCTCCTACAGTAAGAAATCGCGTCCATAGCTCGTCCTGTACAATGCTTGCCATGCAAGAAGGACCACACAACGGAATACGTGAAGGTTGAGACCTTGCGGGTTGTGATGAAGTTGACACGATTTCCCCAGCGAAAGAAGATCCTCTCATGGAGGAAGTTTTTGCGGTAAGTCCCACAGTAGACACCTGAGTAAATTTACCCATGGTCTCTGTGAAGACAGAGATGCTATCAACAGAATTGTATTGTGGATGTTTATCTTAGCAATACTTGCTGAATCAACAGCGCTGAGGATACGTATATCCTATCATTCCGTCCTATTAGATCAATAGAGCTTTAACAACATAAGCTCAGGGATCCGGACATGGAAACACATATGTCTGCAATTGATTAGTGAGTTGTGTCGCAAATAAATTATCATTGGGCGCTCCCATTGATAGCAAATCTGATTGAATACTTGTTTGTTGAGAGTCCATTCTGACGGCAACAAGCGACCCTTACGTGAAAGGGAGTCTGCTAATACAATCAGACGACCCGGAATATGACGGACCAAAGCAGAACTTGGTGTGCTATAACAAACAGAAGGATTCTTTCCGTTAAATTGAATAACGAAAACAAATGAGTGCCTCCCTGGTTCCGGAGATACGCAACTACGGTCGTATTATCGGACAGGATTTGGACATGCGTTTCTGAATAATGTTCATCCAATGACATAGTGCAAGCCAAAATAACATCATTTCCTGGAAGTTAAGTGCTTGCCTAGAAACTGCGGAACCCAAAGACTCAGGCACTTCGAATCCGTTGGGATCAATATTGTACCCCAACCTGTTTGACTGGCATCCGTCATAATCATAAAACTCGGATCCGGCAACTGCAGTGGCACTCTCTGAGTCAACCAACGAATGTTTGCCCCAGTCTGAATCTCTTGTTACACTTGATAAACAAGAGAACGTGTATATCAAGCAATTGATAGATTGCTGAAAGGTTGCCGTCGAAGAGAAGCTTCTCCAAGACCGAAGCGACTCTGAGAGAGTTCTTCACCTTACTATCCACGCGCGTGGATGTAGCTAGGGCTGCGTCACGTCTAACCAACTCCAGGTTGCCACTGAAGGGCAGAGTTTTACGTGAAAAAACTACTGCCCTTGAAAGAAATCACATTGAGGATCATATCCTGGAATTCTTTCTCTTGGAAGACGTAATGATAACGCCTCAGTAAGGTGGTCTACATATGATAAAGCGTCTAAGTTAAGTCTAATAGACATCATTGTCGTTTCCAAAATCGTGGTTGGAATTGACCTAGACGGCGAAAAAGATAATTCCCAGTCTTCAGTCCCGCCGTCAAGACGCATAGGAACTCTCGGTATGCCCTGTTCTGCCAATATAAATTATTTCCTAGAATTGATGAAAGGCAGAATAGAGCATTGCGGACAAGAAACTAGATTATCATGCTTGGTAGCAAGCTTATATATAGCGTCGTTAAATAATTCAAATGTTCTAATGACATTATTGAACTGTGTCGGCAAGTCAGGGACAATGTCCCTGAACCGATCCAAAACTCTGTGTCCAATGACGCTATTAGTCTCTTATCCAGCATCGCAGCAATGTAGTCCGACGGAACAACCTCTGGAAGATAATGCCGGAAGAAATGTATGGCAGCTTCTGTTGTTCCGAAAGGGAAAGCTCGAAATCGTCTGAATCCCTTTCGCCATCCTGTCGGACCCTATAAGTGTTCGGTCGTCCGTACCTGATGCAACAGCAGAGCGCACCGACCCAGCGCCGTCGGATTATTCGTGATCCGACTGAGAATCTGTCGTTTGCTGGGATGCTGCGATAAGCTGTGCTATTTTGGATAGCACGTCCGTCACTGAGACCTGTGGAGAAGCGGTCTTACGATGCTTTGCCGCTGGAAGCTCCGTGTTCGTTACCCCATGCATACTTCAATTATGCGAGCGAACGGAGTGTATAGGCCTTGTGTCCCTTGGCTACCGGATGGAGTGACCTGTTCGCCGTGGAATCACTGAATGACGAAGCTGGCCGGATACTCTAGGTCACGTAGCCAATGTGTGGTTCGTGTGCGCTGCTGTGAGGATGAGGAAGCATTATCGACAGTCTCTCGGACTGTCAATATAACGGAGCGTCCCGAGCGAATGCGAAATGACTGTACCACAACATCCGGTACCATATGTTGTTGTACGAGAGAGGGACCCCTCTCGCTCGCAGCCTGGACGGACCTGGACGAGCTAGGAACCGGACTAACAGGCTTCCTCCGATCTGTCCTCTAATCCGTCGTCACTGGGTGTGTACTAAAGTCTATTATAGTGCTCGCATCACCCAAATCTCCTTCCTAGACCGCAACGGATGAACCCGACTGCCGAACCATTCGATGAATGGACGCTACAGCAGGTGAGCTAGCGAATGTCAACTCCGTCGATCCTACTAGGGACCTCTTAGGCGATTGACGTATTCCATGAGCACTTATTGCCGCTAGCTCTTCATTATCTATGACGACAGAGGCACACTTATGAAAGACATCTCAGTAACTTGCGAACAAGAAACCAGACATGCTTGTTAATAGCAAGCATATAATAATATATATATAGCGTCGTTCAATAATTCGAAAATTTGTGTGACATTATTGGACTGTGTCGGAACTGAGGGATGATGTCCCTGAACCGAACCAAAAATTTCTGTGTCCACCGACCCTATCAGTTTCTTATCCGGCATCGCAGCATTCTGGTCCGAAGAAAGAACCTCTAGAAGTCAGATGACATACACAGCAGCTGATGTTGTTCCGAAAGGGAAAGCTCGAAATCCTCCGAATCCCTTTTGGCATCCCGTCGGACCGGATGAAATTTTCGGACGTCCGTACCTGGTTCCGCGGAGCATCCCGACCCAGCGTCGTCGGATAATACATGATGCGACAGAGATTCTGTCGATGCTGGGATGCTGCGATAACCTGTGCTATTTGGGATAGCACGTCCGTCACCGAGTCCTGTGCAGTAGCGGTCTTACGATGCATTGCCACTGGAAGCTCCGTGTATGTTGACTCCCGCATACTTTCTTATGCGAACGTCCGGAGTCTGCAGGCCTCGTGTCCCTGGCTACCGGATGGTGTGACCTGGTCGCCGATGATTCTCTGACTGGCGAAGCTGACTGGATATCCGAGGTCACGTAGCCAAGAGAGGTCGTGTGCGCTACCATGAGGATGAGGAAGCCTTATTGACAGTCTCTCCGGACTGACTATATAATGGAGCGTCCCGAGCGGTGGACGTATGCTCCGAATGCGAAACATTTTGTACCACAACATCTGGGGCCAGATGTTGTTGTACGAGAGAGGGGCCTCTCTCGCTCGCAGTCCGGATGGACCTGAACGAGCTAGGAACCGGACTAAAAGGCTTCCTCCGTTCTCTCCTCTAATCCGCCGTCACTGGGTGTGCATTTGGTTGATTTATAGTGCTCGCATCACCCAAAACTCCTTCTAGACCGCAACGGATGAACCCGGCTGCCGAACCATTCGATGAATGGACGCTACACCGGGCGAGCTAGCGGACGTCAAAGGCCGTTGAACCTACTAGGGTCCTCTTAGGCAATTGACGTATTTACATGAGCACTTTTCAGCTAGCTCTTCATTAATTGTGACGACGGAGGCACACTTTTGGAAGACATCACGGATACATCACTCTGTTCTTGATCGTCTGAAATAGAGATTGATAAAGTAGAGTGACCCTGCGGGGAAAGGACCGGAATGGCCATTTCCCCACTAACATACCGTGACACACGCTTCCCATGTTGTCATCAAAATTAACACATACAGAACAGGAGTTAGTGCGACCACACTGACTACATTATACAATGATTATGAAAGTCAGAGGAAGATTTCCTCTCATTACAATTGAACAATATCCTTTCATTGTGAAAAGAAAACAAAGTCCTAGTACTCGCACCAACCCCTGACAATCAAAATACATAATAACATGATCCATTAACATAGAAAAAATAACTGAAATCAAAAAATTTTGAAAAAATATTTTTTCAGAACAGCCCAAGTTTCTGAAAAGTAACATTGAGCCCCAATGGATCCCAAGCCTAAGTGTGGACAAAAATTCTAAAAAAATTGATGCAACACTTACGAACAATAATAATGTATCTAGTTATGATTAAATTAACATCAAGATATTATTTTCAAGAAATCCCCCCTCACACAGAGGGCTGTTGTAAATGTAAACAATAAGTGTAAAAACACCAGAACAAGACTCCAGGCACCCTGGCCCGAAATCAGTTGCCAATAATACACTATCTGATGCAAAACAGAGACTTCCAGGGAAGAAACTGCAGAACATCTTATGGTAGATGCAGAACACTACGCCTAACCACCCATAGGTGAAGACGTAAACATGGGGAAAAGAACAGAATTCATTCTGTTATCCAGCTAAAACTCCCAAGAAATTTTAGTAATAATATTACAGAAAATATGCCAAAAGCATGGGAGAATAGCAAGAGGGGACTTAAAGGAAAGGGAGAGAGGAAAACACTGAACAAGCAGTGTAACTTGATAACAAGAATGACCACAACAGGCTGTTGCCTCGAAAATAGGTAACTTAACATAATTTCATTAAAAAATTTTAAGTTACAGCCCAGAATATTTTCTGTCACTCATTTTTCCTCTCCTCCTTCTATATCCTCCTTAGAATCACCATTTCTCTAATATTTATGTGTCTGGCATCATTAAAACTGAGATTTACAAGCACAAAGATCAGTCAGATGTTAACTGATGAAGGGCCAAACAAAGAATGATTAATGGCGCCAATTTCGGGACGTCTTTGACACTGCGCATGCGCAGTAGAGGTGAAGTATGGAGGGCCATTCAGGACATGTTTTCTTTGGTTTTAGATGCAAATTTTGGGGATTGGGGGGCAAAATTTGTATTTGGCCCTACATTTTTATGAGTTAGCACCAGCTATGTCTGGGTCATTGGTACAGAATAAAAATATAAAAATTTTTGTCTTAAAATTGACCGAAACGCATAAAAAACAAAAAAAAAAATTCCGGATTTTGGTCCAAAATTATGAATTGAAGCGATTGTGTCCACACAATACACAGGATTTTCCTTTTATTTTCAGTTACTGCACGTTTACGTCCCAAAATTGAGATGAACGAATAAAAAACAGATTTTTTTCCCAAACAAAATATTTTCAGCCTAATTTTTTTTTTCTTCTTAAAACGCATAAAAAACCAAAAAAGTCCCACCCGGACCCCAAATTTTCAGTGTAAAAAAAAAAAAATTTTTTTTTGTTTTAAAATTGACCTAAACACATAAAAAACAACAACAAAAATTTCCAGTGTAGCAGGATATCTCCCCCCCCTGGGGGAAAATATCCTAGGTTATCTTCCCCCCCCCCCCCCCCCCCACACACACACCCATGACAAAAACTGTTTTTGATTGATTTGACATTATTTGATGATGAAATGGCAAGAAAAACATTTTGGGTCAAATTTTTTTTTCAATTCCAACATGGATATCTTGCCTCCAGGTCCATCCAGTGCCAAACCTATGACAATAAATCATCTCAATATTTTCTATTTTACATATTTGACATTATTTTACAGAAATATTTGATTTAGATATAAAGTTGAGTTGGGGTTGATTGGAATTGGGGGGGGGGGGGGGAGGGGCTGGTGGGGATATCCAGGCCTGGATATTTTTCCCCCACGCCATATGGAATATATCTTCCACTCCCCACCCACACCTAAAATTTTTAAAATCCAAAAGGTAATGTTTTATCTTGTACTATTATTTCACAATATATCCATATTTGATATTAAATAGCTAAATCCTTGCAAAAATCTACTGTAGAGAGAAATACCTTGAATGAACTCTATAAATAAAAAGTGTTAGGGTTAATATTCTAAATACTTTAAACACTCTTTCATCTAGAAGGAATACATAACTGAGAAGAACATCTGGTCTATTGAAACGTCAAGTTGACAAATATTGTCCCAGCATAACATCATTAGCAATAGGAAATGAGTTGATAAGAAAATATAATGTTTTGAAACACACGCATGGATATTCTAGGTTCCCAGACCAACTGGGCAGTATGTAAAATGTAACAGTCGAATATAGATGAAAAATAGTGAATGTTAGATAGAGAGAAAGAGAGAGAATTATTGTATAGCAGAGAAAAATTGAAGAATAAAATTAGTGGATTAGAGAAAGGGTTAAATATTTCTCCGAACCCATTGCCGCCGCTTCTACCATCCTGACAAAAGTTTGAATCACTGGTGTAAGCCAAGCCTGGATATCTTCCCACCCACCCATTTCAAACTCCTAATAGACATTCATAGAACCTTTTGCAGCAATTGTTTGGACTTTGTTATGTTTGGCCCCACGGTGTAAAAAAACCTATTGATATTTTTGAAATAGTAGCTATGTTTTTTGGACGGGTAAGGCGGAAGATATGCAGGTTGGACATCTCCCCCACCCCAACCCCATCGACGTGTTCGGAAAAGTCCCCAAAATTGCTGGAAAGGTTCTAAGATTGCCTATTTTCAATTCACTGGTCATTATTCAATGGTATAAGCCAAGTTGAAACTGTTTTTAATTTGTATTTGTTCTATATTTTTTGACATGGGTGGGGGGGGGGGGGGGAGATAACCAGGCCTGGATATCTTCCCCCCACCCATGTCAAACTTCCAATAGACATTCATAGAACCTTTTGCAGCCATTGTTTGGACTTTGTTATGGTTGGCCCCACGGTGTAAAAAAACCAATTGATATTTGTGAAATAGTTGCTTCTGAGATTGCCTATTTTCTATTCACTGGTCATGTATATATATATTAAAGAGTTGAACCACTTTTTTGTGTTAATTTCAATGAAAATTCCATAAACAAATGTTCTTATCTTTATCTTTTTGTTCAGTTCTTTTTATATTTTATTTTTGAGGTGGGGGAAGATATCCAGAGTGGGAGGGGGGGGGGGGAGATATCCAGGGGGGAAGATATTGTGGCACACCGGATTTGGGTTCAAAATTTTCTAAGTCCCACCCGGACCCCAAATTTTCAGTGTTGAAAAAAAAAAAATTTTTTTGTCTTAAAATTGAACGAAACACATAAAAACAAAAAAAAATTTAACGATTTTGGTCCAAAATTTTCCAAGTCCCACCCGGACCCAAATTTTCAGTGTAAAAAAAAAAAATTTTTTTGTCTTAAAATTGACCAAAACGCATAAAAACAAAAAAAAATAATTTCTGGATTTTGGTCCAAAATTTCTAAGTCTGGAACAGGGCCCCAAATTTTCAGCCTAAATATGAACCCAGGGACTTGGCTTGAACAAACTTGAATCTCACCCCTCGAAGGATGCTGCATAAAAATATCAAAAGATTATTATTGGTAGATCTGAAGAAGATTTTTAAAGAATATTCCTCATACTGCACTAATTTAAACATTTGGGCTCCCATAGAGAGCCCAAATATGGACCCAGGGAATTGATTTCAATAAACATGAGAAACAATCTACCAAAGATGTTATATGTGAAATTTTGAAAGCTTTTGGAGCAGTGGTTTGGGAGAAAAGTAGTCTTACGTGTTCTTCCCATTACCCACAGTGTTAAAAAATGCTGACTCAGCACTTTTTCAAAGTCCACAAAAAGTACCCCATGATAAAACCGATAGAAATTTTTTTGGACCATTCCATTTTCTTGGTCATAAGGAAGCTTCACACCAAATAAGAATTCTCAGCGCCGTGTAATTTTGGAGATATGGGCATTTTAATTTTTTTCTATTTTTAGCTCCTGCGGTTCCCATGGGGTGACGGGAAAAAAAATTGGGGCATAAATTAAGTACTTATGACCCAATAAGCCCTCATATCAAATTTGGTTCAAATCTGCCTCTCGGTTTGGAAAGTTAAAAAATTTATAGTAATTTATATATTTTTTATACTTACCAATGACCCAGACATAGCTGGTGCTAACTCTTAAAATATAGGGCAAAACACAAATTTTGCCCCCAATCCCAAAAATTTGCATCTAAAACCAAAGAAAACATGTCCTGAATGGCCCTCCACACTTCACCTCTACTGCGCATGCACAGTGTCAAGGACGTTCTGAAATTGGCGCCATTAATCATTCTAATAACCAGTGCCTGGTAAGCGCTATGTACTCAGCGGGGAGGTAAGAGTTCCCAACTCCTGGGAGGGCCATCCCCATCTGGGTCATTGGTAAGTATAAAAAATATATAAATTACTATAAATTTTTTAACATTTTTATACTGTACCAAATACCCAGACATAGCTGAATAGTAAAAAGGCTGGAGGGCCAAGGACATAGAGCAAGATGGAATACGCTCAATAATATAAAATAGAGTCATCCCCTCTAGGGAAAAAGAAGTAATAGGCCTTACATGTATCTTTCTTATTTATGATAAATTAGAAAGATACAACACCTTCCAAAATTGAGCATCATACATCCATGTACTCTATTAATATCTAGTATAATCCTTATACTAATAATTTTTAAAGTAAGCCAATAAATAAAGTAAGTCTAGAGAATAGAGACTCTTTATACTCCTTAAAAGTGTCTGAGGATTGCATAATCATGTCCGTTGACACGTGCTATATTCAAAAGCTATACTTTAAAACCTAAGACTTGAATGAATTTTTAAAACATAAACTTCTCACTAAACAACCATCCCAATAACAGCTCAGAATTACTAACTCCGGAGGAGGTATCCCCTTGTTTTCATAGTAAAACAGGTGACCCAAGGGAACACCCTCCCCCCCCCCCCTTTTTCTTGCCCTGGGTCAAATAGCCCAGAGCGAAGAGGGCAGCAGAACGGAGTCACTGCCGAAACAGACAGCCTACCTAGCTATAGTAGCAACTGTTAAGTGAATGACATTCTGAGCAGTAGATAATAAACCTAACAATAGAGGCCTCCAGAAATGGACTCAATATTTCTGAGATAAAAAATTCATGAATGTGGATGGCTGAGCGCAATGAGCAGCCTTCAAAAATCTATAATAGCGACACTATTAATGTAAGCCCAAGATGTAGAAGAACTCTTACTTCATGAGCCGAAATCTCAAACACAACTGCTGAGTCAAAGATATACCATAAGCAGTATCGATAGTTAATTGAATCCATTAGCAATAGAATGGAGCGTAACGTCCTTCTAATAGGCATCAAAGACAGAAGAAGTTTACGCCCGTAGTAATAAACAGATATCTGTTTATAAATACATAAACTCTAACCGGACAGAGTAAAGGCCTATGCCCGTACGAAGACGGAAGGACCCTAATAACAATAGGTTCCGGATATTAGGAGCCTAACTCTTATGCAAAAATCCAACCTAAATAGTAAAGGAAGTAGTGATTCCGAAACTACGAAAGTGAAAATCATCCACCGATAGTGCATGAAACTCAATGACTCTTCAGTAAAAGAGAAGCCAACAGAATTACTGTCTAAAAGGTCAGAATTTGAAAACTACTGTTTCCAGAGGCTCAAATGATTACTTAGCTAAATAAGAACCGAAGTTAAATTCCATATAGGAATTTAAT
Organism: Pictodentalium vernedei; assembly: GCA_031216915.1. Lineage (NCBI taxonomy): Eukaryota > Metazoa > Mollusca > Scaphopoda > Dentaliida > Dentaliidae > Pictodentalium > Pictodentalium vernedei. The sequence continues at coordinate 228,162,071 of CM062295.1, forward strand.
CTAATGATTCTAAGTCTATTTATCAAAAAGTTACTAACTGACTTAGATAAAGAGACATAAGACTCAATTGTAAACTATCATAGAGTGCATAGGTATGAGGTAACATAAACCTATAACCTTAATAATAACAGGCTGCAGTAGATCTTGTCAAACAAGTATACTAAAAAGTTGCAATGAGTAGTATGGAGGGATCAACAATATGAACATAGTGATCCCTACACCAACGACGGAAGAGCCTCCACTTTAGCCGCATAGAATAGCGAAGAAGAGGATCTCCTATAGTAAGAAATCGCGTTCAAAGCTCGTCCAGTACAATGCTTACAATGCAATACGGACCACACAACGGAATACGTGAAGGTTGCGACCTTGCAGGTTGTGATAAAGATGACACGATTTTACCCAGCGAAAAAAGATCCTCTCATTAAGGAAGATTTCGCGTTAAGTCCCACAGTAGACATCAGAGTAAATTTACCCACGGTCTCTGTGAAGACAGAGATGCTATCAACAGAAATGTATTGTGGTTGTTTATCTTAGCAATACCTGCTGAAAGAACAGTGCCGGAGGATACGCATATCCTATCATTCCGTCCTATTAGATCAATAGAGCGTTAACAACATTAGCTCAGAGATCCGGACAAGCAAACACATACGTCTGCAATTGATTAGCAAGCTGTGTCGTAAATAAATTATCATTGGGCGCTCCCATTGATAGCAAATCTGATTGAATACTTGTTTGTTGAGAGTCCATTCTGACGGCAACAAGTGACTCAAAAGTGAACGGGAGTCCGGTAAAACAATCAGACGACCCGGAATATGACGGACCGAAACAGAACTTGGTGTACTATAACAAACAGAAGGATTCTTTCCATTAAATTGAATAACGGAAACGAATGAGTGCCTCCCTGGTTCCGGAGATACGCCACTACTGTCGAATTAACGGACAGGATTTGGACATGCGTTTCTGAATAATGTTCATCCAATGACATAAAGCAAGCCTAAAAAACATTATTCCGCGGAAGATAAGTGTTTGCTTAGAGACTGCGGAACCCAAAGACCCTAGCACTTCGAATCCGTTGGGATCAATATTATATCCCAACCTGTTTGACTGGCAACCGTCATAATTATAACACTCGGATCCGGCAACTGCAGTGGCACTCTCTGAGTCAACCACCGAATGTTTGCCCCAGTCTGAATCTCTTGCAACACTAGATAGACAAGAGAACGTGTAAATCGAGCAATTCATGGATTGCTGAAAAGTTGTCGTCGAAGAGAAGCTTTGAGAACGAAGCGACTCTGAGAGAGTTCTTCACCTTACTATCCACGCGCGTGGATGTAGCTAGGGCTGTGTCACGTCTAACCAACTCAAATCAGCCACTGAAGGGCGGAGTTATACGTGAACAAACTACTGCCCTCAAAAGAAATCACATTGAGGATAATATCCCGTAATTCTTTTCTTGAAGACGTAATGATAACGCCTCAGTAAGGTGGATTACGTATGATAAAGCGTCTAAGTTAAGTCTACTAGACATCATTGTCGTTTCCAACATTGTGGTTGGAAAAGACATAGACGGCGAAAAAGAATATTTCCAGTCTTTAACCACGCCATCTAGACGCATATGAACTCTCGGTATGCCCTGCTCTGCCAAAATAAATTATTCGTATAAATGATAAAAAGGCAGAAATGAGCATTGCGGACAAGAAACTAAACTATCATGCTTGGTAGCAGGCTTATATGCATATATAGCGTCGATAAATAATACACATGTTCTAATGACAATATTGGACTGTGTCGGTAAGTCAGGGACAATGTCCCTGAACCAATCCAAAATTCCGTGTCCAATGACGCTATAAGTCTCTTATCCAACATCGCAGCAATGTAATCCAAAATAACAATCACTGGAAGATAATGCCAGAAGATATGAATGGCAGCTTCCGATGCTACGAAAGGGAAAACTCGAAATCTTTCGAATCCCTTTCGCCATCCTGTCGGACCCTATAAAGCGTTCGGTCGTCCGTTCCTGATGCAACCGCGGACCGCACCGACCCAGCGCCGTCAGATAATTCCTGATTCGACTAAGAAACTGTCGATTGCTGGGATGCTGCGAAAAAACCGTGCTAACACGGATAGCACGTCCGTCACTGAGGCCTGTGGAGAAGCGGTCCTACAATGCATTGCCGCTAGAAGCTCCGTGATCGTTACCCCGTGCATACTACTAATATGCGAGCGAATGGAGTGTATAGGCCTCGTGTCCCTTGGCTACCGGATGGCGTGACCTATTCGCCGTGGAATCACTGAATGATGAAACTGATCAGATACTCGAGGTCACGTAGCCAATGTGCGGTCGTGTGCCCTGCTGTGAGGATGAGGAAGCATTATTGACAGTCTCTCGGACTGTCAATATAACGGAGCGTCCCGACCGACAGACATATGCTCCGAATGTAAAATATCTGAACCACAGCATGCGGTCCCCTATGTTGTTGGACGAGAGAGGGACCTCTCTCGCTTACAGCCCGGACGGACCTGGGCAAGCCAGGAACCGGACTAACAGGCTTCCTCCGATCTGTCCTCAATCCGCCGTCAATGGGTGAGTACTAAAGTAATTATAGTGCTCGCATCACCCAAATCTCCTTCCTAGACCGCAACGGACGAACCCGGCAGCCGAACCATTCGATGAATGTACGCTACACCGGGTGAACTAGCGAATGTCACTCTGTCGATCCTACAAGGGACCTCTTAGGTGATAGACATATTCCATGAGCACTTATTGCCGCTAGCTCTTCATTAACTATGACGACAGAGGCACACTTTTGAAAGACATCTCCGTAACTTTGCGAACAAGAAACCAGAAATGCTTGGTAATATCAAGCTTATAATAATAATATATATAGCGTCGTTCAATAATTCGAAAGTTTGTGTGACATTATTGGACTATGTCGGAACTGAGGGACGATGTCCCTGAACCGAACCCAAAAATTTCTAAGTCCACCGACGCTATCAGTTTCTTATCCGCCATCGCAGCATTCTGGTCCGACAAAAGAAGCTGTAGAAGATCAAGTCAGATGACATACACAACAGCATATGTTGTTCCGAAAGGGAAAGCTCGAAATCCTCCGAATCCCTTTCGGTATCCCGCCGGACCGGATGAAATTTTCAGACGTCCGTACCCGCTTCCGTGGAGCGTCCCGACCCAGCATCGTCGGATAAAAAATATGCGACAGATTCAGTTGATGCTGGGACGCTGCGATAAGCTGTGCTATTTAGGAAAGCACGTCCGTTCCCGAGGCCTGTGCAGTAGTGGTCTTACGATGCATTGCCGCCGGAAGCTCCGTGTACGTTGACTCCCGCACACTTTCCTATGCGAACGTCCGGAGTCTGCAGGCCTCGTGTCCCTGGCTACCGGATGGTGTGACCTGGTCGCCGATGATTCTCTGACTGGCGAAGCTGACTGGATATCCGAGGTCACGTAGCCAAGAGCGGTCGTGTGCGCTACCATGAGAATGAGGAAGCCTTATTGACAGTCTACTCCGGACTGCCTATATGTCGGAGCGTCCCAAGCGACAGACGTATGCTCCGAATGCGAAACATTTTGTACCACAACATCTGGGGCCAGATGTTGTTGTACGAGAGAGGGGCCTCTCTCGCTCGCCGTCCGGATGGACCAGAACGAGCTATGAACTGGACTAAAAGGCTTCCTCCGTTCTCCCTCTAATCCGCCGTCACTGGGTGTGCATTTGGTTGATTTATAGTGCTCGCATCACCCCAAAACTCCTTCTAGACCGCAACGGACGAACCCGGCTGCCGAACCATTCGATGAATGGACGCTACACCGGGCGAGCTAGCGGACGTCAAAGGCCGTCGAACCTACTAGGGTCCTCTTAGGCAATTGGCGTATTTACATGAGCACTTTTCCGCTAGCCCTTCATTAATTGTGACGACGGAGGCACACTGTTGGAAGACATCACAGATACATCACCCTAATCTTGATCGTCTGAAATAGAAATTGATAAAGTAGAGTGACCCTGCGGGGAAAGGACCGGATTGTCCAATTCCCCACTAACATACCGTGACATACGCTTCCCATGTTGTCATCGAAATCATACGATACAGAACAGGAGTTAATGCGAGTACACTGACCACATATAGAATGATTATAAAAGTCAGAGGAAGACTTCCTCTTATTACAATTGATCAAAATCCTTTCAATGTGAAAAGTCCTGGTACTCGCACCAACCCCTGGCAATCAAAATACATAATAATAATATGATCCATTAATATAGAAAAAATAATTGAAATCAAAATATTTTTTCAGAACAGCCCAAGTTTCTGAAAAGTAACATTGAGCCCCAATGGATCCCAAGCCTAAGTGTGGACAAAAATTTTTAAAATATTTTAACAATTTATTCAACACTTACGAACAATAATAATGTATCTAGTTATGATTAAAATAACATCAAGATATTATTTTCAAGAAATCCCCCCCTCACACAGAGGGCTGTTGTAAATGTAAACAATGAGTGTAAAAACACTGAAATAAGACTCCAGGCACCCAGGCCCGGAATCAGTTACCAAAAATACACTATCTGATGCAAAACAGAGACTTCCAGGGAAGAAACTGCAGAACATCAGATGGTAGATGCAGAACACAACGCCTAACCACCCGTAGGTGAAGACGTAAACATGGGGAAAGAACAGAATTCATTCTGTTATTCAGCTAAAACTCCCAAGAAATTTTAGTAATAAAAATTACAGAAACTATGCCAAAAGCATGGGAGAATAGCAAGAGGGGACTTAAAGGAAAGGGAGAGAGGAAAACACTGAAAAATCAGTGTAACTAAATAACCAGAATGACAACAAAATGGCTGCTGCCTCGAAAATAGGTAACTTAACATAATTTCATTAAAAAATTTTAAGTTACAGCCCTGATAACATTCTGTCACACATTTTTCCTCTCCTCCTTCTCTATCCTCCTTAGAATCACCATTTCACTAATATTTATGTGTCTGGCATCATTTAAACTGAGATTTACAAGCACAAAGATCAGTCAGATGTTAACTGATGAAGGGCCAAACAAAGAATGATTAATGGCGCCAATTTCAGAACGTCCTTGACACTGCGCATGCGCAGTAGAGGTGAAGTGTGGAGGGCCATTCAGGACATGTTTTCTTTGGTTTTAGATGCAAATTTTGGGGATTGGGGGGCAAAATTTGTGTTTGGCCCTATATTTAAAGAGTTAGCACCAGCTATGTCTGGGTCATTGGTACAGTATAAAAATATAGACATTTTGGGAGTGGCAAAAATTCTTGCCCCTCCCATAACAAAGGCAAATAATGCCCAACAGACTTCTCTTGAACAAACATGATTCTAAACCTCAAAAGGACTCTGTATACCACATATCGAGTCTCTGCTGCTGGTGGTTCATTAGAAGATTTTCAAAAAATTTTGGCCATTTTTTACCCACACCTCTGCTCAATATGAGCCGAAACCTAATTTGCATAAAAATCAAAATGCCCCTATATAACCACTACTTACATGAAATTTAATTAAAATGTGGCCAATGGTTTAGGAGAAAGAGTCTCAAACACCACCTTCACGCAGGACGACAGACGACAGATGGATGACGACAGGCGACGGACGACGGACGAAGAGTGATAAGAAAAGCTCACCCTGACTTTCAGTCAGGTGAGCTAATAAAAAGGCCCAAAGTCAGTAACAGATTTTAAAGCTACCAGATGTAAAGCAAGATCTTCAGATGAAGTAAAAATGATACATTGGATAGAAGATGCATGACCCAACACCCCTAGGGTGAGGACGTAACCATGGGGATGAACAGAATAAAAATTCTGTTAAACATGTTAAACTCCCAAGAAATTTAAAAAAAAATTTCAATAAAAAGAAGCCAAAAAGCTTGGGAGTTTAACAGGAGGGCTTCAAGGAAGGATAGGGAAGGAACACTTAACAAACAGTGGATAAATCATTAGCAAGAATGATGACGTCAGGCACATGTCCCGAAATTGGGAAACATGAAATAATTTTGATAAAAATAATAAAGTTACAGCCCTGAACATTCCTAACCACCATTGTTCACTTCCATCATCCAATTATGTCCTTGGACCCACCAATTTTACCACTGATTTGTGTCTGGCATCCTCAACAAGAGCACCGTGTAGCGGGACAATATACACCTGTTTTTTATTTTTGAAGGGTTGGGGTAAGGATGGGGGTGAGGGTGAAAATTGTTTGGACCAACCCCATATTCGAACCTGACCTGTATTTTGTTGTGATTAAACAACATACCAAGTTTGGAACCAATTCGGAAAACAAATAATAAAAGTTATCATCTGGAAACCAAATATTTGATGCATTCTATGTCCAACAGTTAGGCAATACTAAAGTTATAATCCGGAAAACACAAAATGCACAAATTCAAGAGGAATAACTCTGGAAAGGTACATGCGATTTTGGCCGAAAGTGAACCTGAGCTGTGCTTTGTGGTCATAAACAAAATCTGAGAATTTGAAACAAATTAGTCAAGGCAAACTAAAGTTATCATCCGAAAACCACATAATTCCCAAACTTGCAATCATTCAAAGGGAATAACTATGGAACGGTACATGCGATTATGGCCAAAGGTGAACTTGAGCTGTGCTTTGTGGTCAAAAACAAAATCTGAGAATTTAAAAAACATCGGTCAAGGCAAACTAAAGTTATCATCCGGAAACCACAAAATCCACAAATTTGCAATCATTCAAGGGGAATAACTCTGGAAAGGTATATGCGATTGTGGTCAAAAGTGAACTTGAGCTGTATTTTGTGGTCAAAAACAAAAAACTGAAAATTTGAAATAAATCGGTCACGGCAAACTAAAGTTATCGTCCAGAAACGAAAAGTTGGGCTAAATTCCCATAAATAAAGGGCCATAACTCTACTGCAAATGGGCCCCTAGAAACGGAAATCGAACCCATCCTGTATTTTGTCATACTAAATCCACATGCAAAATTTAACTCAGCTCAATCCATCACAACTAAAGTTATCATCCGGAAATGAAATGTGTACATGGACGGACAGACAGACAGATGGGTGGAGAGACCATTCACATAATACGTCCCGTTTTTCAAACGGGTGTATAAAATCAGGCGTTCGGCTTTAAATGAACAGAAACCAACTTTTTTTCAAAAATTGTGGTTTCAAAGGGCCATAACTCTGCAGCAGATGGACTGAGAAACACCAATATCGAACTTGACCTGTATTTTATTGCTGCAAACAACATCTGAAAGTTTGATGTCGATCCGTCAAGGCGTTCGACTTTAAATGAACGGAAATCAATTTTTTTAGAAAAATTGTGTTTTCAAAGGGCCATAACTCTGCAGCGGATGGACTGAGAAACACCAATATCGAACTTGACCTGTATTTTATTGCTAAAAACAACTTCTGAAAGTTTGATGTCGACCTGTCAAGGCGTTCGACTTTAAATGAACAGAAACCAATTTTTTTAGAAAAGTTGTGTTTTCAAAGGGCCATATCTCTGCAGCAGATGGACTGAGAAACACCAATATCGAACTTGACCTGTATTTTAATGCTAAAAACAACTTCTGAAAGTTTGATGTCGATCCGTCAAGGCATTCGACTTTAAATGAACAGAAACCAAATTGTTTACATACAGACAGACAGACAGACAGACGGATGCTCCAACATTTATGGGCTACCAAAAAACATTTTGTATGTCCAAAGCCTTATTTTACACAGAACCCCACCCCCTCCACCCTAGAACTTATATTTAACCCTAACCCCACCCCTCCACCCAAAAACCACACCCTAACCCTAACCCTACCCCACCCTGACCCTAAACCCTAAAAGCCCACCCCAGACCCTAACACCCACACACCCCCGGGACCTAACCCCCCAACCTTAAGCTCTACTCTGGGGCTATCCCTACCCCTACCCCACCCCTGACCCAACCCCACCCTAGCCAAACCAATAAGATTAGGAGCTATTTTTCGGTTTAGGGGCTACTAAAAATAAACCCCACCCCTGACCCCAACCCTAACCCCCCCCCCAGGACCTAACCCTCCCAACCTTAAGCCCTACTCTGGGGCTACCCCTAACCCTAACCCCACCCCACCCCACTCCTAACCCTAACACTACCTTAATTTGGAGGTAGCCCCTAATAATAATATCCCCTAAACCCCCAATGTTGGCCTGGACATACAGACGGACAGACAGACTGATAACATAATACGAACGTTTTTTAAACGGGTGTATAAAAATGAGATTTAAAAGCACAGATGTCAGTTCATTGTTACTGACTTTAGGGCCAAACAAAGAATGATGGTTGGCACCAATTTTGGTCCCTTCCTGGATACTGCGCATGTGCAGATCTCAAAAGTATGGAGGACCAGATAGGACATCAATTTGCATGCAAATTTTGGGGATTGGGTGGCAAAATTTGTGTTTGGCCCTGGATTAATTTTTGAGTTAGCACCTGTTAGTCTAGGCCATTGGTTGTTGTATAAAAATAGGTACATTTTAATATCCGACTTGAATGATTCTACAGAACAGATGAGGGATGAACCAGAATCAATTTATTTGATGAGTGAAGTGACCTCTGTGGCTTGTGACTGATAAGCTAATTAGACAAGTACAGTTGTGCAGATCCTTTTATACATTTATAGATACAAAGAAAAAGTTTAAATTGAATTCTCTCAACTGAAATGAAAAGTTAATATTTTTCAGAGGGACGACACTGAACCTTATGGTGGGTTCAGTAGGATATAGCACCCAGTTATCCAGGTTCGTACAGATATCCGAGAACCAAATTCAAGCACACTTTGAGCACTTTTCAAGGACTGTTAACAATTTCAAGGACTACATGTATTATCGTGTGCATACTGTTATGATGGCCTGTCACATCCAGACAATTTTGTAGCGTATTTAATATGATACGATGTTAGGAAATGCCAAAAGTGTACTTTAAAAATAAATTATTTCACCAAATGCAAAATTCTTTTCACAACCTACCTTATAAAATGGTAAATCCTAATTTTTGCTGCATTACCAAAACTCAACTTAATCGGTAATCCATCTATAAATAATATATTAATGATGCTTAAAAAAAAACACTCAACTATTTTTGAGTCAAGTTGAGAGGTTTTTCCAACACACATAATTTATCGCCTGTGGTTTGTCATCAAATACCACCCTTAATTTTATATCAATAAAAGCTGTATATTTTACGCCATTTCAAAAAAGTCTATGTTCTCATGGAACAGCCCACGACATAAATAAAATTTCTGCCACATAAAAACATTTTAATACCCAGTCAAAAAAAAATAAAACAATCATTTCAGCCCAGTCAAAAAATTTTTACCCAGTCCATAATTTGGGATCAGAATTTTGAGCACAGGTACATATTTCTCTGCAGCATTTCAACTTCCTGTTTGCATTTTCCTCCATATTTTGCTTTGTATTTGTCCATCCTCTGATTTATGGTTTTTATGTTGCTACATGTAAGCACTTTGGAGGAAAATGTCCCTTTTATCGTTTCAAATAAGTACCGGACTGCACATAATCCTGTAATGGAGCATCTTTAGCATGTCGTCAACAACCAAGCTGATTGAAGCATTTTGCAATATAATATAATTGATAACACCAGTCTGGAGTTTGGGGAAATTGTAATAATTCCTGAACATTTGAAAGATCTGACTCCAGTGTGCTACATTAGCAAAGCAGACAATGATAATTTGCAGTAAAATGTTGTTCTTAATGCTGAGCTTGGTGAACTTACTGACATTTACAGTAGATACGTTCTCATGTTTCTCCTACCCTTAAAAAAAATTCCAGTTTCCACCCTTAAGAGAAGTCCTCCAAAGACCATGGGCCGAGGACACTTTCTTAATGAGGGTAGATGAATATCATGATGTGAGAGTACTTGTTTTGTGCCACTACTAGTGAAGCATGAGATTGTTCTCTAAGTGTATAAAACCCCACAAAAAGGGCCATAGTGGGAATGAATAGATATGTGTAGAACACAATAACACAATATATATAGAGTCTCATGTTTTAATAGCATGTTCATGTATCAAGGCTGATAAATGGGTATTATCAGCAAACAACTGTCAAATCTGTGTAAAGGAGGTAGGCTCTGTTTGTACAAAGAACCAGGTATTTAGCTGGGTACTCAGTACAATTAAACATGAACAGAATCAAATATAAAGTCAAACTTTCATTAATATCTATAAAAGTTTCAATGCTTGTGCTGAATTTTCTGCTGTTTCATCCATATTCCTGATCATACATGTAAAATATTTCTTCTTGAAATGCGAATATATATTTTTAGGGTATCGTTTTCAGATTTCAGAATAAAAATAAAAAGCCTCCATCTCTCATCAGAAATTTGAGGCACAATTGCCTGAGAACATAGACATTTTTTGTAATGGCCTTATATATGATCACTTGCAATAACTATCCCGAGTCCCCAAAACATATATTTTGATTTTTTATAAGAGTATATAATAAAAGCAGACAGAAACAACAATTTTTCATGAATTTGCAAGCAGGACAATTCTAATTGGTCAACTTACCTAGGGAATCCTTCAGAAAGAGAGAGGTTCTTGTAACAAAATATGACATAATTGAAATTTTGGGAATTCCAGTTCATGACCAGCATGCTGAGTTCCATGTTTGTATCTGTGACTGATTATTTGTCATTGCATAAACCAATGTGTCAGGAAATCAAACATAACATTAAGAGATGTAATCATGAGGGTCATGATACGTTTTGAAAATAAATGTCCTAACAATACATTTACAAATGGACAAATTTTACTTCTTGGACTATGATATCACAACAAAAACAAAAAATAACTAATTCTGTGCCCGTAAACAAGCTTAATTCAACAGTATTTTAACCACAACCGGGGGAGGGGGAGGGGACATGGGTCTGGTCACTGGACCTAAAACTGACCTGGTGGAAACCCTGCCTTTGGGGGATGGAAACTCTTAATCCAGCACAAGGTGAAATGAAGGGGGGGGGGCAATATTTTTCTTCTGCCATTGGCAGCAGAAAAATGCTTGGTCTCCCACTTCATTTTGCCTGACTACATCTGTGAATTTCCACTGGTTATTTAACATTGGGAATGGGGCAGAAATCTGGCTCCAAAAAACCCTTGGATTACTTCCAGTGCATACAAAAAGATTTTCCAAATTCCATTTACAGTAGAAACTGTCTTCAGAGACCACAGTTTTTGTCAGGTAAAATTGGTCTCTCAAAACAGGTAGTCTCTCATGACAGGACCAATACAGAGTAAAACAACCAAATGGTACAAGGTCACAGTGGTCTCTCAAGACAGGTGGTCTATCCTGACAGTGGTCTTTCAAAACAGGTTTTACTGTATTTTCAATCGTTTTTAATTGGTGGAATGCTCATTTTTTTTTCAAAGGTGATTTGTAACATGACTATTTTTCTAAAGATTCTATAGCTACCAGTAAGGGGAGCCTTAGTTTAGTAAAAGTTTATTCATAAATAATTCCTTGTTACAATTTATTGGAGGAGTGCCTGTGCCTATTGGCACTCTCCAATAAAATGTAACAAAACAATTTTTATAAACTTTTGATTTGATATATTGCTGCACAAACATCAAGCTAATGTAAACAATGTAAAACCACTATAGTGGCTTTCAGCACTTTTCAATAGAGCCATGATGGTTAACCCTTTATCCAACTTAATGGCGAAAACCACACCAGCACTGTTCACAAAAATTACCATTCAAATTTTAATTATTTTTTTCATTTTCTGCCTCAAAAACATAGCTTATGATCCCTCCTTGGAAAGAGCTCATTCCAATAAGAGGTAATAAACGATGTTTTCGAAGCAAAAAATGAAAAAAATTAGTTATTTAAAAAAAGTTTTTTGCAAGTGTCATCTGCCTTTCGTGTTAGATAAAGGGTTCAAAACCATGGCATTCCTCTGCACTAACTTACTCATGATAGGTGTTTCATCCAGAAGTAAACCTCTACTAACTGCATCAAGTTTCTGCTGCTTTACTGTTTCCTCATGCCATGCCTCTTCTGGAAACTTGTGGATAGGTTTGTAATGATGTGGTATAATAGGCGGAGGGAAGACCTTTTTCAGTTCTAATGTTTTGCAGGACAAAGTGAAACCATCTAGCACCTTTCCAATGTAGTGTACCGGTGTTTGTGCTGAAGCTGGAAAATACAAACAACATGCTAGTATCCATTTTGCTTTGTTTCTTTCCTGGGGTTATACATAACTAAAACAGCCATATCAATTGTACCTAGACTGGCAGTTTGTCAAAATTCCAAACTACAATTAAAGAAACACCAGTGAGTGGTAAATAAAAATGACACCCTCGTTAGTTATTTATTTTATTGGGGTTTAATGACACTTTTGACAGCCAGGGTCACCTTGTGTTGAACAGTTTTATGGGTAGAGGAAGCGGAAGTACCTCAAGAGAACCACCGAGCAACTGTAAGACTCCCCAACAAACCAACGCTGCACAAGCAGGGTTAGCATTGGTTTTAAAACAAGTGCACCATCAACATGCAGTACGCCTTAGTACACAATGCCACCATACCCCCTCACATGGGCAATTGGGATGAAGTGATTTGCCCAAGTACACAACACGGTTGCAGCAGGTGGGATTTGAACTGAGGATCTCTCGGCTTGCAGCCTCCATCTATACCTACTGTGACACCATGCTCCATTCTCACTGTTACACTGTTTGAAGACATGAACTATTAGTCATTCAAATTCACATAGTGAACCACCACACCCCCCAGTAGGTGGGGTAGTTACTTGTTAAAATATAAACAACTAGCAGGCTGACCCAGATGGCCGGGGATAAAAATATGATAAAAAATTCATTAGGTTCCAGTTGTTGAAAAATCTATTGGATGGAAACAAAAACCTCTAGAGATTTATAAATTACTTTTGGCAGAAAAAATTGAAAGCAAATTGGAAACACAACAAAATCAAACTCTACTTAAAAATTGTGTAATTACAAAAGAAAACAAGATATCATTTGATTTCAAGTTGTTGATCAAAATAGATATAAACTCTTAAGGTTATTTTGGCAGAAAAATTATAAATTCATAGTTATTTGTATATTTTTCATACTTACCAATGGCCCAGACTTAGATGGTGCTAACTCCAAAATATCGAGGTCCAAACACAAATTTTGCTCCCCAATCCCCAAAATTTGCATGCAAAACCGAAAATTAGAAGTTCTATCTGGCCCTCCATACATTTACTCTCCGCGCATACGCAGACGCCAGGAAGTGACTGGAATTGGCACCAACATCATTCCTTGTGAAAGAGAGTATTACATAATAATTCAGCAGGGAGGCATGAGTGCCCACTCATGGAAGAGCCATCCCCAGCTTGGCCATTGGTAAGTATGAAAAATATACAAATTACTATAAATTTATAATATTTTTCCAACTGTACCCAATGGACCAGACTTAGCTGAATCATAAAAAGGTGGAGGGCTTAGGACTTCTGAAATAGAAGATTAACATAGTTCCAATCCTGCAATCCATGATGAAAGGAAATTAAAATAATTAGGAATTACATGTATGTCTCTCTATACAGTAATAGAGGAGACATATTCTAAACAAGAGGCCCCAGGGGGCCTGAGGGCGCTCACCTGACATGGTAGTCTAAATATCAAACCAGGGACTTGACTTGAATAAGCTGCATACGCCCCTCCAAAGAAAAGCATATACCAATTAGATGAAGCGATTGTGCCCACACAATACACAGGATTTTCCTTCTATTTTCAGTTCCTGCACTTTTACATCCCAAAATTGTGATAAATGCATAAAAAACAGATTTTTTTTCCAAACAAAATATTTTCAGCCTAAATTTTTTTTTTCTTCTTAAAACGCATAAAAAAACAAAAAAAAAAATTCTGGATTTTGGTCCCACCCGGACCCCAAATTTTCAGTGTAAAAAAAAAATTTTTTTTTGTCTTAAAATTGACCGAAACGCATAAAAAACAACAAAAAAAATTCCGGATTTTGGTCCAAAATTTTCCAAGTCCCACCCAGACCCCAAATTTTCAGTGTAAAAAAAAAATTTTTTTGTCTTAAAATTGACCGAAACGCATAAAAAACAAATAAAAAATTCAGGATTTTGGTCCAAAATTTTCTAAGTCCCACCCGGACCCCAAATTTTCAGTGTAAAAAACAAAAAATTTTTTTGTCTTAAAATTGACTGAAACACATATCCAGGGTGTGTGTGTGTGTGGGGGGGGGGGGGGGGGAAGAAGGAGATAACCTTGGTTATCTTCCCCCCAGGTGGGGGGCGGGATGTATCGTGGCACACCGGATTTTGATCCAAAATTTTCTAAGTCCCGCCTGGACCCCAAATTTTCAGTGTAAAAAAAAATAAATTTTTTTGTCTTAAAATTGACCGAAACGCATAAAAAAAAAACTTTCAGGATTTTGGTCCAAAATTTCTAAGTCCGGAACGAGGCCCCAAATTTTCAGCCTATATATGAACCCAGGGACTTGGCTTGAACAAACTTGAATCTCACCCCCCTAAGGATGTTGCATACCAAATATCAAAAGATTCTTATTGGTAGATCTGAAGAAGAAGATTTTTAAAGAATATTCCTCATACTGCACTAATTTAAACATTTGGGCTCCCACAGAGAGCCCAAATATGGACCCAGGGAATTGATTTCAATAAACGTAGGAAACAATCTTCCAATGATGTTATATGTGAAATTTGAAAGCTTCTGGAGCAGTGGTTTGGGAGAAAAGTTGTCTTGCAAGTTTTTCCCATTACCCACAGTGTTAAAAAATGCTGACTCAGCACTTTTTCCAAGTCCACAAAAAGTACCCCATGATAAAACCGATAGCATTTTTAGACCATTCCATTCTGTTGGTCCTAAGGAAGCTTCACACCAAATAAGAATTCTCAGTGCCATGTAGTTTTGGAGATATGGGTGTTTCAATTTTTTTCTATTTTTAGCTCCTGCGGTTCCCATGGGGCAACAGGAAAAAAAATTTGGGCATAAATTAAGTACTTATGACCCAATAAGCCCTCATATCAAATTTGGTTCAAATCTGCCTCTCGTTTTGGAAACTGAAAAAATTTATAGTAATTTATATATGTTTTATACTTACCAATGACCCAGACATAGCTGGTGCTAACTCTTAAAAATATAGGGCCAAACACAAATTTTGCCCCCCAATCCCCAAAATTTGCATCTAAAACCAAAGAAAACATGTCCTGAATGGCCCTCCATACTTCACCTCTACTGCGGATGCGCAGTGTCAAGGACGTCCCGAAATTGGCGCCATTAATCATTCTTACCATCAGTGCCTGGTAAGCGCTATGTCCTCAGCGGGAGGTATGAGTTCCCAACTCCTGGGAGGGCCATCCCCGTCTGGGTCATTGGTAAGTATAAAAAATATATAAATTACTATAAATTTTTTCAGATTTTTATACTGTACCAATGACCCAGACATAGCTGAATAGTAAAAAGGCTGGAGGGCCCAGGACATAGAGGAAAATCCAATAAGCTCAACTATATAAAATAGAGTCATCTCCTGCAGAAGAAAAGGAGAAATAGGCTTCACGTGTATCTTTCTTATTTATGACAAATTAGAAAGACACAATACCTATATAATTGAGCATCATAACATCCATGTTCTCTATTAATATCCAGTATAATTCGTATACTAATTATATTTAAAGTAAGCCAATAAATAAAGTTAGTCCAAAGAATTGAGACTCTTTATACTCTTTTAAAAGTGTCCGAGGATAGTATAATAACATCCGTTTGACACATGACATATTCAAATGCTATACTTTAAAACTATGACATGAACGAATTAAAAACATAACTTTCACTTAAGAAACCATCCCAGTAACAGCTCAGAATTACTAACTCCAGAGGAGGTATCCCCTTGTTTTCATAATAAAAACAGGTTACCCAAGGGAACACCCTCCCCCCCCCCCCCCTCTTTTTCTTGCCCTGGGTCAAATAGCCCAGAGCGAAGAGGGCAGCAGGATGGAGTCACTGCCGGAACATAAAGCCTACATAGCTATAGTTGCAATTGTTAAGTGATCGACTTTCTGAGCAGCTGATAATGGACCTAAACAATGCAGGTCTCCAGAAATGGATACAATATTTCTGAGATAAAAATTCGTGAATGTGGATGGTTGAGACCAATATGCAGCCTACTTAATCTATAATACTTCATGAGCCAAAATCTTAAGCACAGACTGCTGAGTTAAGGATAGATTATCCTAAGCAGTACCGATAGTTAACTGAATGCATTAAGTAATAGAATGGACCGTAATGACCTTTCTATTAGGCATCAGAGCCAGAAGAAGCTTTACGTCCTACTGATAAACTGAGATCTGTTAATAAATACATAAAGGTCTATCCGGACAGAGTAAAGGCCTACGCCCGCTCGAAGACGGAAGGACCTTAAAAACAATAGGTTCCGGATATCATTAGGAGCCTGATTCTTAACCAAAAATACAACATTAGTAGTAAAGGTAATAGAGTTCCCGATACTACGAAAGTGAGAATCGTCCACCAATAGTGCATGAAGCTCACTGACTCTTCAGCAGAAGAGAAGGCTAAGAGAATCGCTGCCTTAAAAGACCAGAATTGAAACTGCTGTCCCAAGGATTCAAATGGTTGCTTTAGTTAATAAGAACCCAAGCTAAATTCCGAATAGGAATTAATCTAACGATTCTAGATCTCTTATCGAAAAGTTTCCAACTAACTTAGATAAAGAGACATTAGGCTCCATTGTAAACTATCATGGTGTGCATAGGTATCAGATAACATAGACCTATAACCTATAAAAGTAACTGGCTGCAGATGATTTTGTTAAACAAGTATACTAGAAAGTTTGCAATGTCTGGTATGGAGGAATCAAAATTATCAACATAAAGATCCCTACACCAACGACGGAAGACCCTCCACTTTAGCCGCATAGTATAACGAAGAGGAGGTCCTTCTACAGTTAGGAATCACGTCCACTGCTGGTCCTATACAGTGCTTACTATGCAAGAAGGACCGCACAACGGAATACGTGAAGGTTGAGACCTTGCGGGTTGTGATAGAGTTGACACGATTTCCCCAGCGAAAAAAGATCCTCTCGTGGAGGAAGTTTCCGCGGTAAGTCCCACAGTAGACATCTAAGTAAATTTATCCACCGTCTCTGTGGGACAGAGATGCTACCAACAGAATTGTATTGTGAATGAATAATCCTAGCAATACTTGCTGAATCAACAGCGCTGGTGGATACGTATATCCTATCATCGCGTCCTACTAGATCGATAGAGCGTTAACTACATATGCTCAGGGATCCGGACACGGTGACACATAGTCTACAATAGATTGGAGAGTTGTGTCGCAAATAAATTTATTACTGGGTGCTCCCATTGATAGCAAATCTGATTGAATACTTGTTAGTTGATAGTCCATTCCGACGGCAACAAACGACCCTTACGTGAAAGGGAGTCTGCTAATACGATCCGACGACCGAGAATATGACGAACCGAAACAGAACTTGGTGTTCTATAACAAACAGAAGGATTCTTTCCGTTAAAATCAATAACGGAACCGAATGAGTGCCTCCCTGGTTCCGGATATACGCAACTACTATCGTATTATCGAACAGGATTGAACCTGCGTTCTGAATAAAATTCATCCAATGACGTAGTGCAAGCCAACATAATATTCTTCCTTGGAAGTAAAGAGCTTGCCTAAAAACTACGGAACCCAAAGACCCCGGCACTTCGAATCCGTTGGGATCAAAATGTGTCCCAACCTGTTTGACTGGCATCCGTCATAATCGAAAAACTCGGATCCGGCAACTACAGTGGAACTCTCTGAGTAAACCGCCGAATGTTTGCCCACGTCTGAATCTCTTGTTACACTTGATAGACAAGAGAACGTGTATATCGAGCAATTCAAGATTGCTGAAAGGTTACCGTCGAAGAGAAGCTTCTCGGGGACCGAAGCGACTTTGAGAGAGTTCTTCACCTTACTATCCACGCCCGTGGATGTAGCTAGGGCCGCATCATGTCTAACGAACTCCAGGCTGCCACTGAAGGGCGGAGTTATACGTGGAAAACTACTGCCTCTGAAAGAAATCCCATTGAGGATCATATCCTGGAATTCTTTCTCTTGAAGACGTAATGATAACGTCTCAGTAAGGTGGTGTACGTATGATAAAGCGTCTAAGTTACGTCTATTATACATCATTGTCGTTTCCAACATCGTGGTTGGAATTGACATAGACGGCGAAAAAGACAATTGCAGTCTTGAGTCTCGCCGTCTTAGACGCAAAGGAACTCTCGGTAAGCCCAGTTCTGCCAATAAACAATTATTTCCTAGAATTCACGAAAGGCAGAATAGAGCATTGCGGACAAGAAACTATACTAGCATGTTGATAGCAAGCTTATATATATATAGCGTTGTTCAATAATTCGAATGTTCTAAAGACATTATTGGACTGCGTCGGCAACTCAGGGACAATGTCCCTGAACCGATTCAAAACTCCGTGTCCAATGACGCTATTAGTCTCTTATCCAGCATCGCAGCAATGTAGTCCGATGGAACAACCTCTGGAAGACAATGCCGGAAGAAATGTATGGCAGCTTCTGTTGTTCCGAAAGGAAAAGCTCGAAATCATCCGAATCCCTTTCGCCATCCTGTCGGACCCTATGAAATATTCGGTCGTCCGTACCTGATGCAACAGCGGAGCGTACCGACCCAGCGCTGTCGGATTATTCCTGATCCGACCGAGAATCTGTCGTATGCTGGGATGCTACGATAAGCTGTGCTATTTTGGATAGCACGTCCGTCACTGAGGCCTGTGGAGAAGCGGTCTTACGATGCATTGCCGCTGAAAGCTCCGTGTTCGTTACCCCGTGCATACTTCTATTATGCGAGCGACCGGAGTGTGCAGGCCTCGTGTCCCTTGGCTACCGGATGGCGTGACCTGTTCGCCATGGAATCACTGAATGCCGAAGCTGGCCAGATATTCAAGGTCACGTAGCCAATGTGCGGTCGTGTGCGCTGCTGTGAGGATGAGGAAGCATTATCGACAGTCACTCGGACTGTCTATATAACGGAGCGTCCGGAGTGGTGGACATACGCTCCGAAGGTGAAATGTCTGCACCACAACATCCGGTCCCATATGTTGTTGCACAAGAGAGGGACCTCTCTTGCTCGCCGCCCGGACGGACCGGACGAGCTAGGAACCGGACTAACAGGCTTCCTCCGATCTCTCCTCTAATCCGTTGTCACTGGGTGTGTACTAAAGTCTATTATAGTGCTCGCATCACCCAAATCTCCATCCTAGACCGCAACGGACAAACCCGACTGCCGAACCATTCGATGAATGGACACTACACCGGGTGAGCTAGCGAATGTCAACTCCGTCGATCCTACTAGGGCCCTCTTAGGAGATTGACGTAATCCATGAGCACTAATTGCCGCTAGCTCATCATTAACTATGACGACAGAGGCACACTTTTGAAAGACATCTCAGTAATTTTGCGAACAAGAAACCAGATATGCTTGTACATAGCAAGCATATAAAAAATATATATAGCGTCGTTCAATAAATCGAACGTATCAGAGACATTATTGGACTGTGTCGGAACTAAGGGACGATGTCCCTGAACCGAACCAAAAATTTCTAAGTCCACCGACGCTATCAGTTTCTTATCCGGTATCGCAGCATTCTGGTGCGACGAAGAACCTCTAGAAGATGAAGTCGGATGACATATACAGCAGCTTATGTTGTTCCGAAAGGGAAAGCTTGAAAACCTCCTAATCCCTTTCGGCATCCCGTCGGACCGTATGAAATTTTCGGACGTCCGCACCTGATGCTTCCACGCAGCGAACCGACCCAGCGTCGTCGGATATTATATTATGCGACAGAGATTCTGTCGTTGCTGGGATGCTGCGATAAGTTGTGCTATTTGGGATAGCACGTCCATCACCGAGGCCTGTGCAGAAGCGGTCTTACGATGCTTTGCCGCTGGAAGCTCCGTGTACGTTGACTCCCGCATACTTCCTTATGCGAACGTCCGGAGTCTGCAGGCCTCGTGTCCCTGGCTATCGGATGGCGTGACCTGGTCGCCGAGGATTCTCTGATTGGCGAAGTTGACTGGATATCGGAGGTCACATAGCCAAGGTGCGGTCGTGTGCTCTGCCATGAGAATGAGGAAGCCTTATTGACAGTCTCTCCGGACTGTCTATATAACGGAGCGTCCCGAGCGGCGGACGTATGCTCCGAATGCGAGACATTTTGTACCACAACAGATGTTGGGGCCAGGGGCCAGATGTTGATGTACGAGAGAGGGGCCTCTCTCGCTCGCAGCCCAGATGGGCCTGGACGAGCTATGAACCGGACTAAAAGGCTTCCTCCGTTCTCCCCTCTAATCCGCTGTCACTGGGTGTGCACATGGATGTTTATAGTGCTCGCATCACCCAAAACTCCTTTCTAGACCGCAACGGACGAACCCGGCTGCCGAACCATTCGATGAATGGACGCTACACCGGGTGAGCTAGCGGACATCAAAGGCCGTCGAACCTACTAGGGTCCTCTTAGGCAATTGACATATTACCTGAGCACTCTTCCGCTAGCTCTACATTAATTGTGACGACGGAGGCACACTTTTTGGAAGACATCACGGATACATCACCCTGATCATGATCGTCTGAAATAGAGATTGATAAAGTAGAGTGACCCTGCGGGGAAAGGACCGGAATGGCCAATTCTCCACTAACATACCGTGACACACGCTTCCCATGTTGTCATCGTAATCAACACATACAGAACAGGAGTTAGTGCGAGTACACTGACTACATTATACAATGATTATGAAAGTCAGAGGAAGATTTCCTCTTATTACAATTGAACAATATCCTTTCAATGTCAAAAGAAAACAAAGTCCTAGTACTCGCACCAACCCCTGACAATCAAAATACATAATAACAGGATCCATTAACATAGAAAAAATAACTGAATCAAAAACTTTTGAAAAAATATTTTTTCAGAACAGCCCAAGTTTCTGAAAAGTAACGTTGAGCCCCAATGGATCCCAAGTCTAAGTGTGGACAAAAATTCTAAAAATATTTTAAACAATTTATGCAACACTTACGAACAATAATAAAGTGTCTAGTTATGATTAAATTAACATCAAGATATTATTTTCAAGAAATCCCCCCTCACACAGAGGGCTGTTGGAAATGTAAACAATAAGTGTAAAAACACTAGATCAAGACTCCAGGCACCCTGGCCCGAAATCAGTTACCAATAATACACTATCTGATGCAAAACGGAGACTTCCAGGGAAGAAACTGCAGAACATCAGATGGTAGATGCAGAACACTACGCCTAACCACCCATAGGTGAAGACGTAAACATGGGGAAAAGAACAGAATACATTCTGTTATCCAGCTAAAACTCCCAAGAAATTTTAGTAATAATATTACAGAAAATATGCCAAAAGCATGGGAGAATAGCAAGAGGGGACTTAAAGGAAAGGGAGAGAGGAAAACACTGAATAAGCAGTGTAATCTTGATAACAAGAATGACCACAACAGGCAGTTGCCTCGAAAATAGGTAACTTAACATAATTTCATTAAAAAATTTTAAGTTACAGCCCTGATTATTTTCTGTCACTCATTTTTCCTCTCCTCCTTCTATATCCTCCTTAGAATCACCATTTCTCTAATATTTATGTGTCTGGCATCATTTAAACTGAGATTTACAAGCACAAAGATCAGTCAGATGTTAACTCATGAAGGGCCAAACAAAGAATGATTAATGGCGCCAATTTCGGGACGTCCTTGACACTGCGCATGCGCAGTAGAGGTGAAGTATGGAGGGCCATTCAGGACATGTTTTCTTTGGTTTTAGATGCAAATTTTGGGGATTGGGGGGCAAAATTTGTGTTTGGCCCTATATTTTTAAGAGTTAGCACCAGCTATGTATGGGTCATTGGTACAGTATAAAAATATAGAAATTTGGGGAGTGGCAAAAATTCTTGCCCCTCCCATAACGCAGGCAAATAATGCCCGACAAACTTCTCTTGAACAAACTTGATTCTAAACCTCAAAAGGACTCTGTATACCACATATCAAGACTCTGCTACTGGTGGTTCATTAGAAGAAGATTTTCAAAAAATTTGGTCATTTTTTCCCCACACCTCTGCTCAATATGAGCCGAAACCTAATTTGCCTAAAAATCAAAATGCTCCTATATAACCACTACTTACATGAAATTTAATTAAAATGTGGCCAGTGGTTTAGGAGAAAGAGGCTCAAACACCACCTTCAAGCAGGACGATGGACGAAGATTGATAAGAAAAGCTCACCCTGACTTTCAGTCAGGGTGAGCTAATAAGGAGCCCAAATTAAGTAATTCGTTCTTGTAAGCATGAAGACAATGCTACTTAGGATGTAACAAGTTCCTAATTTTTAAGGCTAGTCCGGACTAAGCCCCAAAAATTAGGATGGCATATCTGAGAATGAGTGAAAATAGGCCACAAACATATGCCATACAATAACACTTCAGCTGTATGCAGGATATAATTATGGATAAAACAAACAGCTTCCTTCATAGTTACATACTCTTTAAGCCAGAGAAGAGGTAAAAATCCCCCCCCCCCCCCCCGCCCTTTCTTTTGAAGGAATCTTCAAAAGAAAGAGGGGAGAGCACTGGAATCAATAAGAGCGGTACCAAAAAACAATATAAATAATCATTGAACAGGCACTCAGGTATTAATTCATGATTAATAAATGGTGCTTAACGCCACTTCAGAAGTTAAGGTTATAGCGACGATCTTGGTACGTAATATTGCCCGCTATATAAACGTACACCACAGACGACGTACACAGATACGTCCAAAACCGGTGATATAAAATATAACATGCACATGTCCAATCGAGCAACACTGAACGATCCCTGAAGAGAAAACACACTTCCTAGGTAATCCACAGGCATCCTCTGTACAATAAATTCCAGTAACAACACTCTCCAACCTGTACTATCCGATATCTACGATCGTAAACACATGGGAATATGCAAAATGAATACTGACATAATAGAAACCTGGATCTAGAAATGAAAGTAGACATGATTAACAGGCTCCGACATGGACCGCCCCCGAAATAGATTATGATTTCAAGGTCCAAAAAATACAATAGCCTAATAATGCACGAGAGCATTTATATTTAGCATGTAATCATCTGAATACCAGTTAACTGGTTATACAGCCTGCGAGGTACTCAAGAGTAGCAATTTAATTGTAATGATTTTAAAATAAGTGCTTGTATATAACAAATCAACAAATAATCACAGGAAACTAATCCAACTAAAAAGTGGATGTGCCCCTGAGGTCACCAGAGAACATGACCCAAATGCATAGTATGTATGTATTAAATTATATGAGGCTTGCGGGAAGAAAACTACGTCTTACCCGATAATTGCCTCTAAACACATAGGCAGGGGGGGTGGGGGAATTCGAAGTCATATCGAAATCTCCTCACCCGCATTATTTAATCGTTCCTGTGCCAGTTATCAAATAATATAGGAACAGCAATGGTTCCTTCACGTCTAACCGACTCCATTATGTCACTATGGTCTGAGAAGGACGTGAAGAATAAAACTTCCCCTGAAAGAAGGCCCTCTCATGGAGGAAGCTTCTGGGGGGAGGGGGGGGGGGGGCATCCCATAACAGACACTTGAGAATACTGATCCAAGGTTTCTGTGACAACAGAGGTGCTACTAGTAGGATTCACAACGAGACTGTTTAATCCTAAACGTAATCTATTGAATCAAACGAATTGGAGGATACGCGTATCCTTTCATTCATCCCCATGAATTCTGCAAAGCGTCTACTGCATGCACTCAATGGTTTGGGCATGGCGACACAAATGACGATAACTAATTGTTCCAGTGCATCGCAAACTAAATGAAAGTGTCAATGACACTGTAGCTCAACTTGTCAAGACAAAGACATGTACGTGTATAGTATGTGACATAGCAATGACAAACATCTAGGTAATGACCTGATAACAAAGGTACATATAAAGTATTGTAATGGTCTGTACATAAATACTGAGCGTTGCCTGTAACAAATGTATAGGTAAAGTATTGTAAAGGTGGGTGACAGTCAGATGCTAAACTAGAAAAAAATCTTTGAGTCCCAGAGTGGGTCTGACTGAACCCCAAAATATTTGTTCTCATAGCACAGTGATAACAAAGGCACCCCAAAACACACTCATTCCTGTCCCAAGGTGAAAACAAAGGTACCCAAGAAGTTTTGTGAAGATCAGTTCAGAAATATGGGCTGTGTAGAAGTTGTGACAAAAAACTGATTGGACCTAATTTCGGTACAAAATGGCCACTGGCAGCCATCTTGAATTTTGGACCGCACCCAGAAACACTCGTTCGCGTCCCAAGGTGATAACAAAGGTACCCAAGAAGTTTTGTGAAGATCGGTTCATAAATACAGCCTCTAGCCCGAGCCGTATTGACATGTGCACTTACAGAGTATAAGTAGCACTGAATAAATCAAAGTTCATCTAATTTGCATAATTTCTGCACAAGAAAAAAGCCCATACTATATGTGATGTATTCCATGTTACTAAACATTCATACAAAAATTTATTCAAATCAGAACTTTCATACAGAAGTTCTGTACAAAAGACTGATTGCACTAATTTTGGTACAAAATGGCTGCTGGTGGCCATCTTGAAATTCTGACCACACCCAAAAACACTCGTTCTCATCCCACGGTAATAACAAAGGTACCCAAGAAGTTTCGTAAAGATCGGTTCATAAATACGGCATCTAGCCTGAGCCGTATAGAAGTTGTGTACAAAAAACTGATTAGACCTAATTTCGATACAAAATGGCCACTGGCAGCCATCTTGAATTTTGGACCGCACCCAGAAACACTCGTTCTCGTCCCAAGGTGATAACAAAGGTACCCAAGACGTTTCGTGAAGATCGGTTCATAAATACAGACTCTAGCCCGAGCCGTATTGACATGTGTACTTACTGTGTGTAAGCAGCACTGAAAAAATCAAAGTTCATCTAATTTGCATAATTTCTGCACGAGAAAAAAACCCGTATTATATGTGATGTATCCCATGGTACTAAACATTCACACAAAAAATTATTCAAATCAGCACTTTCATATGGAAGTTCTGTGCAAAAATCTGATTGCACCAAATTTCGTACAAAATGGCTGCCATCGGCCATCTTGAATTTCGGACCGGACCCCAAAACACTCGTTCTCGTCCCACGGTGATAACAAAGGTACCCAAGACGTTTCGTAAAGATCGGTTCATAAATACGGCCTCTAGCCCGAGCCGTATTGGCATTTGCACTTACAGTGCTGAAAGTAATACCAAAAAACATCAAAGTTAGTCTAATTTGCATAATTTACGCACGAGAAAAAAACCAGTATTATATGTGATGTATCCCATGGTACTAAACATTCATACAAAAAATTATTCAAATCAGAGCTTTCATATGGAAGTTCTGTACAAAAAACAGATTTCTGCATCATCGGTATAAAATGGCAGCTGGCAGCCATCTTGAATTTCGGACCGCACCCAAAAACACTCGTTCTCCTCCCACAGTCATAACAAAGGTACCCAAGAAGTTTCGTAAAGATTGGTTCATAAATACGGCCTCTAGCCCGAGCCATAGCAGCTTGGCACTTACAGCTCTGAAAGTAACACTAAATAAATCAAAGTCAGTCTAATTTGCATAATTTACGCATGAGAAAAAACCCCGTATTATATGTGATGTATCCCATGGTACTAAACATTTATACAAAACTTTATTCAAATCAGAACTTTCATACAGAAGTTCTGTACAAAAAACTGATTTTTGCATCATCGGTACAAAATGGCCACTGCAGCCATCTTGAATTTCGGACCACACCTAAAAACACTCGTTCCCGTCCCAGGGTCATAACAAAGGTACACAAGAAGTTTCGTAAAGATCGGTTCATAAATACGACCTCTAGCCCGAGCCATAGCCAATTGTTGACGTACGGACAGACGGACAGATGGACGGACAGACGGACGACGGGCCATGACAATAGCTCAAATTTGACTTCGTCAAAGTTGAGCTAACTATCATGGGGGCGATCCCACTGGTAGCAAAACTGGCCAAATACTCGCTTAAGCGTCCAAGGCAAATGAAATAGGCAACCTTTCCAAGGAGCAAGTCTGCTAGCACATTCAGACGACCCAGTATATGACGGATAGATAGATGAATATGAAATAGAAAAATCTTCTCCCTTAGTTATCATAACGGAAATGAATGGGTGCCACCCTGGTTCCTGATGTACGCTACTACTATTGAGTTGTCCAACAATATCTGAACATGCGTGTCCACAGATAATGTGAATCTATTGATGTAGCGCTAACAATATTGACATCATTCTTTGATGTTTATGTGTTTCTCCAGGAACTGAGGGTCCCAAGACCCCTGCATTTCGAGTTTGTCGGACTCAGGGTCACGCCACAAACTACTGACTCACACCCGTCATAATCGTGAAAGCTGGATCTGGCAGTTGCAGCGGAACTCTCTGAGTTAACCACTGAATATCTGCCCCAATATGGACCTTTTGTTTACTAGATCCGTTAAAACAATACTGGTCTTGAGCGAATGCATCTTCACGCTCCAGTTCTGGGTAAAGAATAACTGGAGGGGACGTGTGCGTAAGCGACTCATCTGAATACAATGTGTAGGCACTCCGCACAACCCCATCAGTCACATAAAATTTCTCGCTGTTAATGCATCTGAGAGTAGACAAAAGCGAGCATAACAACTGACTAATTTCGCTCTGAATAACGGCAGACTAACCCGATTGTTGTGAGACATTACCAAGTTCATTATTCAAGTGACAGCCCAGGGCACTAGATTCAGACCGAAGCACATCACTCTGAACTGAAATACTGAACTTGGACGACGAACCGTAGGTACTTTCTAAATGCCGGATATACCAGGACATGAAAGAACATATCCTTAGATCTATGCTTGTCGCAGAGTCGATCACTCGAATGCTCTTTTACCGACTAAATGATTACAATAAATAAACTTTTAGAGCTATGATAAACTTGTTATCGAGCTCCAGTCTATTATCGGTCAGAACAAGCTCTCTGGCTTCGGTATGAGTAACAGGTGACTATAGAATGCTAGAGAATCTTGATTCTCGACAACCTCTATTACTTTCATTGTCAAGAGAACCTTTACCTCCAATTGGAGATACTCTTATGCAAGGATTTGACAGAAGCATTGTCCATCACAGACATTACATTAGTGGTGGTACTCTCGGAAAGATAGCCATAGGCCGTCCCGAGACCACACTTCTCGCCTACTGGACTTCCGTAATAGTTATCCAGTTTGATGCGAATCTTGATAACGATCCGTCAACAGCTAAGCAATAGAGGTCCTAACCCTCACCTGTAGTACCTGCAGGCCCCCTATCCGAGTCATTGTATGACGATCCCTAGAGTAATTATAGGAGGTTTACCTATACCCTCGCGAGGAGTCCTTTTTAGATGATTTTCTGTCTAGAATGTCCTCCCTTACTCTTTTCTGCTATTGCGGGTCGATTAGACGCCGACTTAAGGAGCAGAGTATTGATGCTTTCTTTGTAGCTTGGTCATAAACCAGTGAAAGCTTATCGTCAAAAACTTAGTGTCTGGAAACCGGCGCGAACCATAGAGAGTTTTTCACCTTGTCATCTATTAAAGATGACGACGCAAGGGCTCCGTCACGTCTGATTAACTCCAAATTAGCAACTGTTAAGACAGAGTTATACATGATAAATATAATAACCCTGGAAAGGACTCTAAAAGAGATATGAACGTCCTCAAATTCCTTTCCGTAGAGACGTTGCATCACAGCTCTTAAAGGTGATCTGCGTAAGACAGTGAGTTTAAATTCGCTCTGAATGAAGAAATTGCCATCTCAATTGTGTCCAAGAATATAGTGAATGACGAAGGTAAGGCCATAACTAGGACCTTAGCCTGCTCATTCAAACGCTCTCTACACATCTATACATCTTCCCCGTTTTCCGTTATAATCGGTAAAATTATGGAAGATGATGACAAGAAACCGCCTTACTTCTTCCCACTGGAAAGTTGAATATGGCATCGTCTAAAAAGCTTAAGGTCTGCGACACCTGTCTAGACGTAACCGGAAACGACATGACCTCCTCTTTTTCCAGATGAAGTCAGCATCCAACAATGCTAGCAGTTTCTTGCAAGTAGTCGCAGCATTCTGATTCGATGGAACAAATTCAGGGTAGTGTTGATGGATTAAATCCACCGCAACCATGTGTTGATCCGAAAGGGAAGGGTAATCCCCCTCTGTATCCCTTTCATCATTTGTCTGAATCAGTTGAAAATCACGGTCAGCGGCATCTGAACGCACAGATGACTGGACCGACCCAGCACCATCCGACAGCTCAGGTTCTGAGACTGCCGTCAGCTGCTTCTACACTTGCTGGGATGCTGCGATGAGCTGAGCAATCTGTGACAGCAAAACCGTTACTGAGGCCTGAGGAGCAGCAGTAGTCTTCTATTCTGGCTGCCAGCTGCTCCCGGTACAGTGTGTCCGAGAGGGCTCTTTTGTCCGGGCCTTGTCTCTTAGCTACTGAATAGTGCTACATTCGAGCGGTCGCAGCATTCTGACTCTCAGGAATGAACTCAGGGAAGTGTTGATGCGTTAGATCCATCCCCACCCTGTGTTGTTCCAAAAGGGAAGGGTAATTCTCCTTCAAATCCCTTCCACCATCCGACTGGATCAGAATATACTCACGGTCATCGGGATCTGAACGCACAGATGACTGGACCGACCCAGCACCATCCGACAGCTCAGGTTCTGAGACTGCCGTCGGCTGCTTCTGCACTTGCTGGGATGCTGCGATGAGCTGTGCAATCTGTGACAGCAAGTCCATAATGGAGGCCTGAGGAGCAGCGGTCTTCTGTTGCTTGGCCGCAGGCTGCTCCTGGGACAGTGTGTCCGAGTTGGCTCTTTTCTGCAGACGTCACGATGAATGAGGCCTCATCTCCTTGGCTACAGTATGGTGTGACTTCTTTGACAAAGAGTTAACCTTCTCGGCGATGCAGGCTGGATATCAGAAGTCACGTAGCCAAGGTGCAGTCGTGTGTGCATGGTAGACGCTGAAGAAGAAGCTGTAACTATAGCTGACCCCGGCTGTGAACTGAATGGAGCATCCCGGACGGGAGGTGTGGACGTATGCTCCGACTGACACAAGTTCCGAACCACAACATCTGACCCCACTTGTTGTTATGAAATAGAGGGGGCTCTCTCGCTGCACCGAGCTTCCCGTTGAACTTGCCGGCTTCTTCCTCTCCGTCGTCTCAGGGTGAACCTGTTATTATTTTATAGTGCTCGCTCTACCCTTTCTACTCTCCTCGACCGCAATGGACACACCCGGCACCACAGTACCCACGGATGGTGTAACCGCTTCACCAGTCGAGCTAGCTGGCAACAGGCGGCTGAAACCACGCTGTGGTTTATTGCCCTGTCTAATATTCATGAGCACTTTAGCCGCTAGCTCTAATTGACTATCTAAATGCGACGACAGAAGCGCACTCTCTGACGGCATCACGTAAACATCACCATGTTCTTGTTCCTCTGTAAATAGAAACTAAAAAATTAGCGTGACTTTTTGACAAGAGGACCGGCGGTGGCCTCTCACAGCGAGAGGATCGGCAGTGGCCTTTCGCTAACAACGTACCGTGACAGCCGTCTCCAACATTTGTCATCCCATGCGACACATGTTGAGCAAGAATTAGTGGGAGTACATCGACTACAAGCAAGGCAACCAACATGTAAATCAGAGGAAAGACTTCCTCGCCTTGCTTATTGAGCAATATGCTTTCATAATGAAGCAAACTAAGTCAATTGTACTCCCACCAACTCCACATTAAATATTATAAAAAGATACATAACAAATAACATTCAAAATATAAATCGAAAAATAATTTACACAAAAAAAATTTTCAAAAAATTTTGACAAGAGCCCAAGTTCCCAAAGGGAACGATGTGCCCAAATGTATCCCGATAGAGCCCAAGTGTGGACAAAAATTATTTTTCTATCCAAAAAAATGAATTGCTACAACAGTCCTACCATATAATAAATAGGAAACTACATATATAAAAAGA
Organism: Pictodentalium vernedei; assembly: GCA_031216915.1. Classification (NCBI taxonomy): domain Eukaryota; kingdom Metazoa; phylum Mollusca; class Scaphopoda; order Dentaliida; family Dentaliidae; genus Pictodentalium; species Pictodentalium vernedei. The sequence goes on from CM062295.1 coordinate 228,192,305, forward strand.
GCGTTGTCAATGTAAACAAGAAACAAGACCCCAGGCAACACGGACCGAAGTCAGTAACAGATTTTTTAACTATCCGATGTAAAGCAAGATCTTCATCAGAAGAAAAAACGATACATCGGATGTATGATGCATGACCAAAATGCCTAAACACCCCAAGGGTGAGGACGTAACCATGGGAATATACAGAATAAATTTTCTGTGTAACACGTTAAACTCCCAAAAAATTTTATAAAAAAATTTCAATAAAACAAGCCAAAAAGCTTGGGAGTTTAACTGGGGGTGGGCGGGGGAGGGGGGAGGGGGGGGTCAAGGGAGGGTAGGGAAGGAATACTTAACAAACAGTAGAAAAATCATTATCAATAATGATGACGTCAGGCCCATGTCCCGAAATTGGGGAACATGAACTAATTTTTATAAATACTATAAAGTTACAGCCCTGAACGTTTCAGACCACCGTTTCTTCCTTCCTTCATACAGTTGTGTCCTTGGATCCACCAAATTAACCATTGATTTGTGTCTGGCATCATTATAAACTGAGATCCAAATACACAGAAGTCAGTTTGTTGTTATTTGACTGAGGGCCAAACAAAGAATGATGTTGGCACCAATTCCGGTCACTTCCTGGCGTCTGCGCATGCGCGGAGAGTAAATGTATGGAGGGCCAGATAGGACTTCTAATTTTCGGTTTTGCATGCAAATTTGGGGGATTGGGGGCAAAATTTGTGTTTGGCCCTCGATATTTTGGAGTTAGCACAAGCTAAGTCTGGGCCATTGGGTACAGTTGGAAAAATATGCGAAAAAAAAGTGAGAAACAATTCACAGTCAAAATGGATTGAAATATTGCATAAGTATAAGAGTTTGTAAAAATTCATGAAATTTGAAGTTGTCATTCCTAACCAAGCCTGGAAATAAGCAATCTGTGATTTGCAGAATGAGGTCCCCAGAGGGTAAATTTACTGATGCTATCTCATACAGTGGGCTAGAATTCTCCAATTTTCCTCTGGGTACCTCTTTCAGTTTAGACCTTGATTTACAATGAGGTTCACAGAGGGTAAATTTGGTAATGCTACCCTGCTCTACAGGGTAGCATCACCAAATTCACCCTCTGGGGACGTCATTCCGCAGATGACAGTCTACTTATTTCCAGGCTTGTTCCTAACTATCATACAGAAACTAAAAGGAAGGAAACAAGCCCATATATACTGTTGAGGATATTTGGCTTTGAACCACATAATCAAGTCCAGAGTTAATTTTCCTTCTATTAGGATATTAAAACAAGAGGCCCCATGGGGCCTGAAGCGCTCATCTTGAACAGAACACAATATAAATAGAGTCCAAGAATGAGTCTACATTAAGCAATCCATCTCCATAGGATACACTGTCAATCCTTGAGTCTCTCTGGAGTGACAAAAATATCCAGGCATTATGCCTTTTCTTCAGTTGATCATAATGTAAAATGTAGAGCTCCCCTTGATACAACTTATGTGGATTAATCTTAGTTACACATCTCTAGAGGGTACTGAATACAAAATTTTTAATTCTTCAGCACCATGGCCAATTTCGGCTCCCATAGGGAGCCCAAATATTAACCCAGACTCTCGATTTGAACAAAGTTGAATCTGACTTCCCAAGAGATGTTGTGTACCAAATATGAAAGCATTCTGACTGTTGGATCTGAAGAAGAGAAATTTTAAAGAACTTTCTTCATACTGCACTAAGTTCAAAATTTGGGCTACCATAGCAAGCCCAAATATTAACCTATGGATCCGATTTGAACAAACTTGAATCTGACCCCCCTAGAGATGATGTGTACCAAATATGAAACCATTCTGAAGAAGATGATTTTTGAAGAAATTCCCTCATATTGTACTAAGTTAAATTTCAGGTTCCCATATGGAGCCCAAATATTCACGCAGGCACTCAAATTGAACAAACTTGAATCTGACCTTCCTAGAGATGTTGTATACCGAATATGAAAGCATTCCGACTGGTGGATCTGAAGAAGAAGATTTTTAAAGAAATTTCCTCATATTGCACTAAGTAAAAATTTTGGTTACCATAGTGAGCCCAAATATATACCTAGGGATGTGATTTGAACAAACCTGAATCTGCCCCCCCCCCCCCCCCCCCCCCCAGAGATGTTGCATACAAAATATGAAAGCATTCTGACTGGTGGATCTGAAGAAGATTTTTAAAAATTATCCCCCATATTGAACAAAGTTACAATTTGGGTATGGAGCCCAAATATGAACCAAGGGGCTTTATTTTAACAAACTTGTATCTGACCCCCCTATGAATGCTGTATACCGAATATCAAAAGATTCTAATGACTGGTTCTGGAGAAAAGATTTTTAAAAAATTTTGCAAATATGCTGACTCAGCATTTTTTCGATGCCCATTTCAGAACATCCCAAAATAAACGATGGCAATTATTTTTTACCACTCAATTCTACATATTTCTATTTTTAGCTCCCAGGGTTCCCATGGGGATGCAAGAATTTTTTTTTATGACCCAATAATACCACATACCAAATTTGGTTCAAACCAGACCATCGGTTCAGAAAACAGAAATTTTGGGCAGGGCCTAAAATCTTACCCCTCCCAGCCAAATATTGCTTCACGAACTTTGTTTGAACAAACTTGATTCTACACTTCAAAAGGAAGCTCCATAACAAATATCAAGTCATTGTACACACTGGTTCATGAGAAGAAGATTTTAAAAATATTTTGGAGCATTTTCCCCCACTCCCTCCTTATGGGGCTGGGCATGTTGAGTTGAACAAAAATGCAATGCCTCTTCAGGACCATCACTCACACAAACTTTCACTGAATTGGCCCAGGGGTTTTGGAGAAGACCAAAACATGGTCTTGAAGGACGACGGATGGACGATGGACAGAGAGTGATGAGATTAACTCAGCTTGACTTTGTCAAGATGAGCTAAAAAACCTGTCATCTCTCAGGCACCTCCCTTATCATTAAACTTCAGCATCAAAGCCCCCCTGCCCCCACTTCCCAATCATCAAAATTTCTTTTTACCTCCTTATATGAACATTACACACTGTTTTTATGGATTACAGAAAGAAAAAAAACACCTACCTCCCTTATCTAGAAAGGAAAAATTGCCCGAGATACAAGAAGTTTTTTTAGTAACCTTGTAATTTTTTTCAGCCGCTGATTTTTCTAATTTCTTCAACTTATCCACTGCACTTTCCTATCATAGTAAGAATATACAGTGGAGCCCTGTTATTTAAACAATCTCTTTGTCATTAAAATATCAAATCAACCCTTAACCCAACATAGCAACCGAAACCGACCAGTGCCAATCACAAAAATCACCATTCAGTTTTCATTATTTTCTCATTTGTTGAGCTTGTTTCAATGAAGGGTCAAAAGTTATGTTTTTGACCAAAAAATTGAAAAAATAGTTTTCAAAGAATTTTGTTTGTAGGTGTTGTCTACCTTTCATGTAAGGTAGAGGTTTAACAGGAACATTCTATTAACCAAAATTCTGTAATTCTGCTTCATTCTTAAGACTATTATTATCTTCGATGGGTATCTGGGTGGGATTGGGAAATCTCATCTGAGGGCAAGATATTTGAGCCAAACACAAGGCTTGCCAAGTGTCTGGCTCAAATATCTTGCCCCCGAGGGAGAGATTTACCCATCTCACCCAGATACCCATGGAGGATGATTTTTCTCCCACCATTTTAGGGATGCAATGCCAATAATAAGAAATACCATATTTTCCAGGAAATGAAAATGTCAATGACACTGTAGCTCAACTTGACAAACTTGAACTTGGTAAGTTATAAGTGAAATGGCAAAATTGAAGATGATTGGTTCCAATGTTATTTGGTGAAACTTCAACATAACAGTATTGTATGTGCACAACATCAGAGCAATCCATGCATTTTTAAATGTAAACTGGTAGGCTGGCTAAAGGAAGAATGTTGATACACAAATGCAGTAAGTTCAGAGGTTTTTGTAAACGGCAAATTTTTTCACAGGAATGAATGCTAATCAATAGCTCCTATCCAGAGGTCTCGCCTAATGAGCACACCAAGTTCAAAAACTGTCCTATGATAAATGTACCGTGGGCACCTTGTCAAAAAAGAATGTTGATGCACAAAAGCAATAAATTCAAAGATTGTTGCTTACAAGAACAGATTTTGATGGAAATGAAATGAAAATTGATATCTCCTATCTTTGTCACCCTGAATAAGCATACAATGTTTCAAAACAACCTGATAATGAATGCGCCCTCTGAGGCATGCCAAAGGAAGATGTTATTGCACAAATGCACTAAATTTGAAGGTCATTGCTTGTGGCAATTTTTTTTTTCCTTTTTTAAGGAAATTCATAAATATACCCTGCAAAGAGTGCAAAAGTGGTAAGTTGCTGCAAAAAGTTCAAAGGCTGGTAATAACGACAATAATTTTTTTACGGAAATGAAAAAAAATCAATAGCTCACATCTAGAGGTCACCCTGAATACACATACCAAGTTTTAAAGTGATCCGATCATAAATGTGCCCTGAAGGGTGTGCCAAAGGGAAATATTGAGACCTGGCTGAACTAAGTTCAAAACTCGTTGCCAGAGGCAATATTTTTTGACAGAAATGGAAGAAAATAGATAGCTCACATCCAGATGTCACCCCAAACAAGCACACCAAGTTTCCAAGCAATCCAATCATAAATGGGCCCTGTAGGGTGTGTCAAAGGGAAATATTGAAGCATAACTGTACTATGTTCATCAAAGGTCATTGTCAGTGGCAACATTTTTTGACGAAAATGGAAGAAAATTGATAGCTCCCATCTAGAGGTCACTCTTAAGAAGCATGCAGGGTTTCAAAGCAATCCGATCATAAATGTGCCCTGTAGGGCGTGCGATGGATGAGAAGTGATGGCAATAGCTCAGCTTGACTTTGTCAAGTTGAGCTAAAAATTATAAATTTAAAGTAATTTGCACATTTTTATACTAACCAATGGCCCAGACTAGCTGGTGCTTAACTCAAAGTTATTAAGGGCCAAACACAAATTTTGTACCCCCCACTCCCCAAAATTTGCTTGCAAACTGAAAATTAAAAGTCTTATCTGGCCCTCCATACATTTACTCTCTGCACATGTGCAGACATCAGGAAGTGACTGGAATTGGCGCCAACATCATTCCTCGTAGAAGAGAGTACTACATAAAAATTCAGCGGGGAGGTATGAGTGCCCACACATGGGAGGGCCATCTCCATCTGGGCCATTGGTAAGTATAAAAATATACAAATTACTTTAAGTTTATAATGTTTTTACTCTGTAAACCAATGGCCCAGACCTTCTGAATAGTAAAAATGTGGAGGGCCAAGGACTTCAGAATTAGTAGATCAACATAGTTGCAATCCTGTAATCCAAGGTGAAAGGAAATTAAAATTATTAGGAATTACATGTATGTCTCTCTATACTGTAATAGAGAAGATATATCCTACAAAAAGGAGCCCAGTTCAAGTAATTCTTAAAACTTAGCATGAAGACTATGCTAATGGATGTAACGAGATCCCAATTTTTAAGGTTAGCCCGGACTAAGACCCAAAAATTAGGATGGCATATATGAGAATGGGAGAATATCCCCAACAAACATACACCATATACAATAAAACTCCAGCTGTATGCAGGATATAATTGCGAACAAAACAGCTTCCCTCATAGTTACATACCTATCAAGCCGGAGGGGAGGTATAAATCCCCCCCCCCCTTTTCTTTTGAAGGAATCTTCAAAAAGAGGTGAGCGCTCTGGAATCAGTAAAAAGCGGTACCAAAAAACAATATAAATATTCATCAAACAGGCACTCAGGTATTAATTATTATTAATAAATGGTGCTTAATGCCACTTCAGAGGCTAAGGCTATAGCAATGATCCCAGTAATTAATATCGCCCGCTATATAACGTACACCGGACTCAGCATATGCAAATAGGTCGAAAACCGGAGACATAATATATAACATACACATGTCCAATAGAACCACAATGAACGATCTCTGGAAAGTGACACACTTCCGAGGTAACTCACAGGCGACCCCATTCAGGCGTAAAATAAATTCCAGTAACAACACTCCCCAACGTGTACTATCCGATATCTATGACACTATAAACGTACGAATATACAAGAGTGTAAACAAGGTATATTCGATTGAGTACCGACATTAATAGAAACCTGGATCTAGAAATGGAAGTAGGTATGATTAACAGGCTCAACCCGGACCGCCCCCCGAAATAATTAACAATTTCTAAGGTCCATAACATACAATAATGCGTCTGCCTAATAAATCATTATTATGCGCGTGAGCATTGAAAACCCACATTTAATCATCTGAATACCAGTTAACTGGCTATGCAGCCTCCGAGGTACCCAAAGACTAGCAATTTATTTATGATGAATTATGCGCTCGTATATGACATATAGACGAACAGCCACAGGAAACCAACCAACTAAAAAGTTGATGTGCCCATGAGGTCGCCATAGAACACGGCCCAGCCGCCAATCGAGAAGTCATGAAATGCATGTATGTATTTAAACTCATACGAGGCTTGTGGGAAGAAAACTATGTCTTGCCCGGTAATCGCCTCTAAACACAATGGCAGGGTGGGGGATTCAAAATCATATCAAACCCTCCTCACCCGCATTACTTAATCGATCTTGTGTTAGTCATAAAATAATATAGGAACTGCAATGGTTCCCTCACATCTAACAGACTCCATTATGCCACTATAGGCAGAGAAGGATGTGAAGAACAAGAACTTCACCTGATAAAGAAGGTCCTCTCGTGGAGGAAGCTTCCGGGGAACGTCCCATAACAGACACTTGAGAAGACTGATCCAAGGTTTCTGTGTTGACAGAGGTGCTACTAGTAGGATTCACAATGAGACTGTTTGATCTTGAACATAATCTACTGAATCAACTGAATTGCAGGATACGCGAATCCTATCATTCATCCCCATGAGACCGGCAGAGCGTCTACTGCATACGCTCAATGGTCTGAGCATGGTGACACGAATGACGGTAATAGATCGCAAACAGATCTATCATGGGGCGATCCCTCTGGTAGCAAATCTGCCCAAATACTCGCTTGTTGAGTGTCCACTCCAATTGCAACAGGCGACCTTTCTGAGAGAGCGAGTCTGCTAATACATTCAGACGACCCAGTATGTGACGGGTAGAAAGATGAACATGGTGATTCATGACGTATAGGAAAAATGTCTCCGTTAGTTGGCATATCGGAAATGAATGGCTGCCGCCCTGGTTCCCAATGTACGCTACTACTGTCGAGTTGTCCGACCAAATTGAACATGGACATCTGTGATTATGTGAATCCAATGTTGTAGCGCTAGCCATATTGACATCATCTCTTTGATGTTTATGCGTTTCTCCTGGAACCGAGGGTCCCAAAGACCCTGACACTTCCAGACTGCGGGACTTAGGGTCGCGCCCCAACCCGTCTGACTCACATCTGTCATAATCGTGAAAGCCAGATCCGGCAGTTGCAGCAGAACTCCCTGAGTTAACCACTGAATATCTGCCCAATTTGAACCCTTGTCCGTTAAAACAATACTGGTTCAAGCGAAAGCATCATCACACTCCAATTCTGAGTAAAGAATATCTTAGAGGGGACGTGCGCGCAGGCGGCCCATTGGAATGAGATCCACAGCCGCTCTGCACAGCTCCAACAGTCGCATGAATTCCCCCACTATTAATGCATCTGAGTGTAGACAAAAGCGAGCATAACAACTGACTAACTTCACTCTGGATAACGGCAGACGAACCAGATTGTTGCGAGTCTCAAAGCTCAATCTCAAGTGAATAGACGACTTGTACAGAGCTAGATCGGACTTTTTCTCATTTACGATGAAACCGAGACGTGGGATAGAAGCAGACTCTGAACATCGTTCTGAAGAATAATTCTGTTGCCGTATCCCTGAAGAAGGTCGTCCAAGTAAGCTGATGTTACCCCAGACAAATGAGCTCGTAAGTAAGACATTACCGAGTTCATTATTCGAGTGAAATGCCCAGGGGGCCAGATTCAGACCAAAGCATATTGTTCTGAACTGATACACCTTCCCTTGTATGGCGAACCGCAGGTACTTTTTGAATGCCGGATGTACCAGGTCATGAAAGTACGCATCCTTAGATCTATGCTTGCCGCATAGTCGATCACTCGAACACTCGCTTTTACCGACTGAATGATTTCCATAAATAAACTTTTGGAGCCATGATAAGCTTGTTATCCAGCTCAAGTCTATTACTGGTCGGAACGAGCTGTCTGGCTTCGGTACAAGGAACAGCTGACTGTAAAAATCTTGAGAATCCTGATTCTCAACGACCTGTATTGCTTCCTTTGATTAGAGAGCTTATACCTCCAGTAGAAGAAACTCCCTTATGCAAGAATTTGATGGAAGATTTGTCCAACACAGACAACTTGTTAGTGGGGTTATTACTCCGAATGATAGCTGTAAGCTGTCCGAGACTACACTTCTCACCCACTGATCTTCCGTGCTTATTATCCATTTTTTTGCGGATCTTGATAACCTTCTGCCAACTGGCCAGCAATAGAGATCTAAACCATCACCTGTATGACCTGCGAGGCTTACGGGAGGAGGAACCACATCCTCCCCGCGAAAAACCTTGTTTTGTCAGCCTAGGGTCGTCTGACCCATAGTCCCGATCAGATCTTTTTGTCTGGAACGCCCTCCTTACTCTTGTCTGCTGAAGTGGGTCGTTGATATGCCGACTTCAAAAGCAGAGCACTAGACGCTTTCTTAGTAGCCTGATCATAGACTAACAAAAGCTAGTCGTCGAAAATAAAATGTCCGGAAACCGGAGCGACTCGGATAGAGCTTTTCACCTTGTCATCTTATCAGTGATGACGACGCAAGGGCAGCATCACGTCTGATTAACTCCAGATTAGCCTCTGTTAGGGCAGAGTTATACGTGGTATACATAATTGCCCTGGAAAGAACTCTAAGAGAGGTACGAACATCCTCAAATTCCTTTCCCTTGAGACATTGCACCATAGCTCTTGTAAGGTGATCTGCATAAGACATAACGTCCAAATTCGCTTTATTTGAAGAAATTGCCATCTCAATTGTGTCTGAAGGAATAGTGAATGATACAGGTAAGGATACCTCTAGATCCCCGGCCTGCTCATCCAAACACAGAAGAACTCTCTGAACATCTTCCCCGACTGTTTTTAAATGATCATGGTCCAAAAAACGGTTATACGGAAGATGAAGATAAGAAACCGCCTTCTTTCTTGCACTCAAGAGGATAAATACGGCATCGTCTATATGGCCAAAGGCCTGCGACACCTGCATAAACTGAACCGGAAAAGAAAGGACTTCCTCCTTTGTCCGGATAAAGTCTGCGCCTAACGATGCCAGCATTCTAATTCGGCGGAACAAAATCAGGGTAGTATTGATGGATGAAAGCCATCGCAACCATGGACTGTTCCGAAAGGGAAGGGTAATCCTCTTCCTTATCCCTTTCACCATCCGAGAGAATCAGTTGCGAATCTCGGTCCATTGCATCTGCGTGAACAGATGACTCGACCAACCCAGCACCATCTGACAGCTCAGTTTCTGAGTCTGAGAGAGGCTGCAACTGAACTTGCTGGGATGCTGCGATCAGCTGTGCAATCTGCGACAGCAAGTCCATCATCGAGGCCTGAGGAGCAGCGGTCTTCCGTTCCTTAGCCGTATGCTGCTCCTGGGACGGTGTGCCGGAAACGGATCCTTTCTCCGAACGTCCCGATGAACAAGGCCTCGTCCCCCCTAGCTACCGAATGGTCCAACTTCATGGGCGAAGAGTGGTTCCTTCTTCGTGCAACAGGCTGGATATCCGAAGTCGGGTAGCTAGGATGCGGTCGTGTATGCTTAAATAATGCAGCGGATGCTCCGTCTCGTGCAAGTTTCCAACTAGAAAACTTAATTTCGGCCTTGATAAAGTAGTGGAGGAAGCCTTGACTGAAGCCGACCCGGCTGCAGACTAAACAGAGCATCCCGAGTGGAGGGCAGACATATGCTCTGGCTTGAGCAAGTTTCTTAAAACAACATCTGACCCCAGACGTTGCTAGATTAGAGAGGGGGCCTCTCCCGCTCACGGTCTATCAGACCTCGCCGAGTACAAGAACTTGCTGACTTCCTCCCTATTTCCTCCCTATTTCCATCGTCGCTGGATGAGCTATTTATATTATAGAGCTCGCTTCACCGGTCGAGCTAGCTGCTTACAAGAGATTAAAACCTTTAACAAAAGGCCCTAACTCTTGCAATAATGAACACTGCAGCTAGCTCTATATGCTCCACAGAGCACGATGACGGTAGCAGACTTGGATGGGTGTCAGAATATCATCACCATGTTCATGTTCCTCTGAAACAGAAACTGACAGAATGAATTAAAATGCAGTGAGAGACTCTGATCCTCAGAACCTCACTGCCAACAATGTACCGCAACACCCGACTCCAACATCCATCATCCCAGTGCAACACAAGAATGACAAGAGTCTGCAGGAGAGTATCAGCTAAAGTCGATATCAGTCCTCCAAATTTCACAACAATATATAAATATAACTGAGATACATGAATAATAGCAATCATAATTAAATTCAAAATATTTTTTGTAAACAAAAATTTTTGAAAAAATGCCCAAGTTCCCAAAGGGAACATTAAGAGCCCAAGGGCATCCCGATAGAGTCTAAGTGTGGACAAAATCCAAAATTTTTGAGCTACACTACCGGAATAACAATCCATGTATCCTACAGTATACTACAGTAATAGAATATAAAAAAGTACCTATATATGATGACACTGACAATGTAAACAACGTCAATGTAAACAAGACATCCGGCACACAAAAAGGCCCAAAGTCAGAACCAATTGAAATGCTATCAGATGCAAAGCTAGATCTTCAAAAGAAGAAAAAAAACGATACATCGGATAGAATATGCAAGACTAAACAGCCCAACACCCCTATGGTGATGATGTAACCCTGAGGAAGAAACAGAATAATATTCTGTAATAAATGTTAAACTCCCAAGAAATTTAATAAAAAATTTCATTAAAAAATAGCCAAAAAGCTTAAGAGTTTAACAGGAAGGGTTCATGGAAGGATAGGGAAGGAATACTTAACAAACAGTGGAAAAATCATTTTTAAAAATGATGACGTCAGGCATATGTCCTGAAATTGGGAAACATAAAATAATTTTATAAATATTATAAAGATACAGCCCTGAACGTCCAAAACCACCATTGAACACTTCCTTCATCCAATAACAGCCTTGTATCCACCAATTCTTGCATTGATTTGTGTCTGGCATCCTCAAAAAAGGAGATTTTAAAGCATAGATGTCATTTCATTGTTGATGACTCTAGGGCCAAACAAAGAATAATGTTGGCACCAATTGCGCTCACTTCCTGACGTCTGCGCATACGCGGAGAGTAAATGTATGTAGGTCCAGATAGGACTTTTAATTTTTGGTTTTGCAAGCAAATTTTGGGGATTGGGGAGTTCAAAATTTGTGTTTGGCCCTTAATAACTTTGAGTTAAGCACCAGCTAGTCTGGGCCATTGGTTTACAGTATAAAAATATCAATATCAGTGTGTTCATTCTAGGAGAAAACCAATAAGATATTCGAAAACCTTGTCGAAAAGTGTGGTATATACCAAAATTATATATCTGAAAACATGCACACTTGCACCGCACGTTGAGGGTTAATGAACCAAAGCGACCTGAAATGAAATCCACATGTCTGCACACATCATTTCAAGACTTGAACTTCAGTTTGACAGAGTCCAATGATATCAGATGTATATTTCTCTCCGATAAACTGATAGAGCATTTTGAGGTGTGCTGAAGTTTTTCTTAAGAGTGTTCTGGTTTCGATTTTCATTTATAAAGTCAGTCGTATTTACAAAAGCAAAACTGCCTTCCATTTTGTTTGTTTATCCATGTGCAGACATGATTTGCGATAATTAAATAGTTTCAGCGCCAATTAAATATGCAAATAGGCTGGTCACGTGGGTGGGGTGAGATACCTGTCACGTGGGTGGGGTGAGACAGACATATCTCTCCCAGCTGTCCCACACAAATTTATATGTCTCAGTACCTTAGTGGTGGGAGAAAAATTGAGTATTTGATTTTATACTATGATGTACATTCAATGTCACACTATACAATACAGACATTGAGAAATTTTCTTTGTGCACCATGCATGGAATCTAGATTATACATAAGAATGTCATGTAAGAATGCTTCTGATTGGATGTTATGCATCTGAGTGATGTCAAGACATCAGTGAAATGCTTCGACATAAAATAGTGTCAAACAAGAAAGTTATCAGACAGCTGAAGGTGATATTTTTCTTTAAAAATATCTGCTTCATTCACTTAATTCAAGTTTAATCATAGGATGAATACAGAACATAACTCAGGTAGAGTACAGGGGACACGAATCAATGACCCTTGGTGGAGTTTTTTTGTATTTCATGTGTGCCTTCAGCACTTGTGAAATACAGGAAGAACTCCAAACTCCTGTCGTTGATTCCAGTTCCCCATATACCCCACCTTTGTTGTGTTTTGTCTTAATATTTTGTTTGACTGAGATAAAACAGAATAAATGCCTTCCTCCCTAGTGGATACTTTCATACCAGTAACTTTTTATTCCAAAGACAAATTTTCAGACTCATGATGTGTAGGCAGTCACTGAATAAAGCTGAATGCCATGACACGGGCAGCTATAATGATGAAAATGTTATTATAAACAATCATGAAGTAATGTGATTGAAACAAGAATTAACCTTTTACCCACTAATGGCCAAAACCGGCCAGTGCCATTCACAAAAACCACCATTCAATTTTCATTATTTTATATTTCATTTTTGGTCTCAAAAACATAGCTTATGACCTCTCATTGCAATGAGCTTCAGCTCATTCCAATGAGGGGTCTTAAGCTGTGCTTCTGATGCAAACAAAAGAAAAAAAATAGTTATCGCCTGCCTTTTGTGTTAGGTAAAGGGTTAATATCACCACTGTCACATACATTTATGATGACCAGGTGCAGTCCATCCAAATGAGCTTTCTTTTTCCTCTTCCAATATCATATCATAATTTGACATATGATCAACATTATAAATATTGTCGTCTGCATCTTCCAGTGCTCCAACTCCAAAAGCCTAAAATTAAACAAGAGAAATATACAACAACCTGTCTTTGCTTTTCAAAATATATGTCAAATGAAGCTTAGAGAATGCTCTTCATTAAATGAAATGGTTAGCCAACTGGTTGGTGAAAAAATATAATCCATATCTCCAGCCAAAAGGGTTCTGGGATTAAATTGTTGCTAATCATCATTAACAATCAGATGTTCAATGAAATTCTTGACAAAGAGCCTTGCAAAGCTTTGAAAGCACTGAGATGCTCCGAAAATCCCACCAAGTGTCTCCTCTTTAACCCTTCTTCTATCATCAGATCTCCTGTACAAGAGATCTGATGATACAAGAAGAGTTCAAGGAGGCTCTGCTTCTGAAACTGCTTTTACTCTCTTTCTGGAATATTCAACTTTTGTGATCGACTGACTGAACCAAAAAATCATCATTGAATATAATACTTGACTAAGGACAAAATGCAGTTACCGCAAGACAGGACAAAACCATCAGTCTTTCAGTTTAACCCTTTACCTAACACAAAAAGCAGATGACACTTGCAAACAAAATTTTTGAATAACTATTTTTTTCATTTTTTGTGTAAAAAACATAGCTTATGACCCCTCACTGGAACGAGCTCGTTCCAATAAGGGGTCATTAGCTATGTTTTTACAACAAAAAATGAAAAAGTAATGAAAATTGAATGGTGAATTTTGTCAATAATGCTGGCCAGTTTTGGCCGTTATGTTTGTAAAGGGGTAAAGTCCAATATGCTCTAATCACTGAGCCACCACACTCCTACATTGTGTCCTTGGGCAAGACACATAATCCTAATTTTCCTTGGGGGAGGAGGAATAGTGGCGCTGTGTATTAAGGCATACTGCATGTTGATGGTGAACTTGCCTTCAAGCGCTGCTAATTATGCTTGTGTTAGGTCAGTAAGTTGGAAAGTCTGACAGCTGCTTGCCACTGTTCTAGGGTTCTCTCCATGTTCTCCCGACTTCCTCCACCCATAACACTCTCGACACAATATTGCTTTGGCTGTTGAAAGTGTTGTTAAATCTTGATAAACAAACAAACAAACAACATTATTATTATTATCAGTCTCCATGAGACTTTTGACCCACCCATTCTTACCTGGTACAAAAAGGTGGTACAAAGTCTTACAAAGACTGTGTTACTATCTACCTTTACGCTTCTGCTATTGTTCACTTATTCTATTTGAGCACTTGAAACTTCTGAACCGAAATGAACGTAAACATTTAAGCTGTTATACATAAACATTTGCAAGCATAGAAAACAGGTGAAAATTCAAAACTTGGCTCAGCAGGTGATTCTAGTCAAGTGCTATGTGCCTGTTAAGGTAGCCAAAACTTAACCGGAAACTGCTCAGTTTTTACAAGGCTCCCTGTTCACTATTAACTGAAGTCAAAGCCAGATCCTCTGCTGTTTTACCCACCAGGTGAGGAGACTAAACTTCAGTTTTGTAGGCATTAACCCTTTATCCAAACGTAAAGGCTGAAACAGGCCAGCCCTATTCACAAAAACCACCCTTCAATTTTCATTATTATTTCATTTTTTGTCTCCAAAACATAGCTTACTATCCCCTCATTGGAATGAGCTCATTCCAATGAGGGGTCATAAGGTATATTTTTCACACAAAAAAATGAAAAAAATAGTTATTCAGGAATTTTGTTTGCAAGTGTCATCTGCTTTACGTGTTGGGTAAAGGGTTAACATGACTCCATCAGCTCAGTCAAACAAGATGCAATGGATATAATACTCCAAATATTTCAAGAACTTTCAGAACGGACTGAATACTGGTTAATTTTATATTCCTGCTGATTTAATTATTTTTACTTGCAAAACTGGTATTCAACAATTAAAAGGATTCAACTGTATTAACAAGGCCTAAAAAGTGAAAGTACAAGCTTACCTGACCTCTGATGCCCTTCTTGCCATCTTTTCTTACAGGTGGTGGTTCATCAAATAAGTTGATGTGTGCAGAAGGTAAAGCAGCTCTTGGATTCAATCCACTATAACCCAGACCATGTTTGTTATCCTTTGGTTCAAAAGATAATGGTGTAACATCTTTAGGAGCAAATGAAAAGTTTATTAACTCAATATCTGACAGCTGTAATAAAAAAGCAATGTTAATTAACAGACAGCATAAAGAATGTTTTTGAAATGAAAAAACAACAGCCTCAGTTTATAGCTTTCTCATCTTCACCAAGAGGAACAAAGGCAAAATGTCACCCAAAATAAGTTTTTTTATTCAAAAAGATAATCCCTAAATCAAACTCTGAGTGCAAAATCAAATTGGTGGCAATCTTCGTATCAAATATTGATGAGCACTGGTTTCAGCATTCAACAAAATTCTTGGCCTGCTTTTTCAAGTCATAAAAGGGCATAATTCTGACAGAAAATATGGAACCTCAGTGAGCACGCTCACATACCTCACGCGTCCTGATATTTCAAGCTCTAATCATTTTTTAAAAATAAACATAGATTCTAGGAATACTGCAGAAAACAGTGTTCTGTAGTTTCAACGGTATTGAAAGAATTCAAGCAGAGAAAAAGCCCAGAAACCTGTAATTTTGATGAACTTTTCAAAGTCTATGGGGCCGTAATTTTGGTAAAAATCAGTGGAGCGGAACAAAACCCAAACTTGTTCTGTAGGCCACCATGTTAGACTAACATATCAAAAATCAGCTCAATATCTGGAAGCGTGTAGGAAAAAAGTCCGGAAAACTGTAATTTTGATGAACTTTTCAAAGTTCAAGGGCCGTAATTTCGGTAAAAATCAGTGGAGCGGAACAAAATGCAAACTTGATCTGTAGGCCACCATGTCAGACTAACATACCAAACATCAGCTCAATATCTGGAAGCGTGTAGAAAAAAAGTCCGGAAAACTGTAATTTTAATGCATTTTTCAGAGTCCAAGGGTCGTAATTTCGGTAAAAATCAGTGGAGTGGAACAAAACGCAAACTTTTTCTGTAGGCCACCATGTTAGACTAACATACCAAAAATCAGCTCAATATCTGGAAGCGTGTAGGAAAAAAGTCTGCAAAACTGTAATTTTGATGAACTTTTCAAAGTTCAAGGGCCGTAATTTCGGTAAAAGTCAGTGGAGCGGAACAAAATGCAAACTTGATCTGTAGGCCACCATGTTAGACTAACATACCCAAAAACAGCTCAATATCTGGAAGCGTGTAGAAAAAAAGTCCGGAAAACTGTAATTTTGATGAACTTTTCAAAGTTCAAGGGCCGTAATTTCGGTAAAAATCAGTGGAGCAGAACAAAATGCAAACTTGATCTGTAGGCCACCATGTTAGACTAACATACCAAAAATCAGCTCAACATCTGGAAGCGTGTAGAAAAAAAGTCCGGAAAACTGTAATTTTGATGAATTTTGCAGAGTCCAAGGGCCGTAATTTCGGTAAAAATCAGTGGAGCAGAAAAAAATGCACACTTGATCTGTAGGCCACCATGTTAGACTCACATACCAAAAATCAGCTCAATATCTGGAAGCGTGTAGAAAAAAAGTCCGGAAAACTGTAATTTTGATGAATTTTTCAGAGTCCAAGGGCCGTAATTTCGGTAAAAATCAGTGGAGCAAAAACAAATGCAAACTTGATCTGTAGGCCACCATGTTAGACTCACATACCAAAAATCAGCTCAATATCTGGAAGCGTGTAGAAAAAAAGTCCGGAAAACAAGTAGGACTGACGGACTGACGGACTGATGGGCTGATGGACAAACGGACTGACGGACGGACCAGTCAAAAACATTATACCCCTGCAACTTCATTGCGTGGGGTATAATAATCTGACCAGAACTATAATCACAGGTGCACAGGTTCTCATGGTGATTAACATTCATACCAAGTTTCGAGCAGATTGGTCCATAAACCAGGGTTTCCAGCTACCACGACTGAGGGTCTGTCAACCGGACCCATCCCCCCACTGATCATTTACTGAAAAAGCATAAAATCTGGTCCAAAAAACAACCACCATGACGCCGTAAAGTTCTAGTCATGAAGCGGTCATTCTCCCAACAAAGTTGACACATTTTGGGAGCAACGTTTCTGGAAATGGCATTCCGCAACGTAAGATTGTCGAGTGTCATTCGGAAACTACTGCTATTTTTTCCAATTTGCCAATTAGGCAAGATGTCACATGCTGATTGTAGCAAAGAAACAGCAACAGTTTTGGCTGTTTCCCCGAAGATTCGACATAATTATTCTCACAAAACCGTTCACACTAAAACATGAATCGCAGTCTCAGATGCAAGGAAATGGCCTTCTGCAGTGTTCAATAGTAAAATTTTCTTTGCCTGGTGAAAACCATGGTCGCGCCAGGCAATCTAGGACTTTCCCCTCCTACCGAACCCACTAATTTATTTCTAGTGGAAATCCTGCCTTAAACGTCTGAGAAAATCTCCAGACAAACTATGTCTATGGACAAACAAAAGGATGGATGAACAAGGTGATTCCAGTATACCCCCCCCCCCCCCCCCAAACTCGGGGTATACAAATAAAAATTAAAAAATGCCCGTCCATATGCAATTTTACAAAAAATGGCCTGAAAACAGAATATCTACTTTGAGGGGGTTTAACCTGCTGTGTATTTTATCGGATTTCTCATAAAATCAAGATATATCTGCTGCAAAGAAACTGTGACTAGATTTGATGAAAAATTCAAAATAATCTGAAATGAAGAATCCATGATGAGGAGCACTACTCTTATTTATGCCTCTGTTAATTAATGCTTTGTTTTACGTCAAATGCAGACATCAAATAATTGTGCATTTTAGTTAATTACTGCCCACAACACACTTTTGATCATGACAGTATTCATCAAATTGTAACCGACTTCTGGTTGTGTAAATTGACCATATTGACTCTTCATTATAACCATTTGCCAAACTCAACGATTGTGTTCTGAATGGAACCATCACAAAGTACGTGAACATCACACGTATACATGTGCATATGGAGGACAAAGCTGTGTTTATAATTGATCTGACTGCAAACAATATATCAATTAAAAAAATGTGCGCTCTATAGCTGTAAAATTATTTATGGTGTGATATGTCCAAAGAACATCAACACACAAAAAAATTATTTTATGATCTAACGGTCCAAGTTTGGATGTATGTGGTGGATGAATTTTATACAAATTTCATTTTTTGGCTTTTTGAAAATAGCTTGACTTAGGGTACTGAGGCATTTGCAGCTCAGATTATTTCAGATGTTAGATGACAAGCATGGATACTTATCAGCAGTTAATAACAAGAGGCCTGCATCGCAAAGCGCTGTTAATGCCCCTGACTGCAAAAAATTTCTAAGTCGAAAGAGTGAAAAAGAGCTATAACTCTGGAAAAAATATGTCGAAGAAACTCACGCTACACAAGGATCGTTCCCCCATGATGCTTCATCACAACACCAAATATCATTCAAATCGGAGTAGCAGTGGCTGAGATAGAAGGGAAAATATTGGTATGGATGGACACATGAATGGATGGATGGACAGATGGATGGATAGATGAATGGATGGATGGACAGATGGACGGATGGATGGATGGATGGACTGACGGACGGACGGACGGACGGACGGATGGACGGACGGACGGTTGGACGGACGGACGGACGGACGGACGGACGGACGGACGGACGGATGGATGGATGGACATCTCCACTAGACTTTTCAAGGCAGGGGCATAATAATTAGGGTATATGGTATCTATCAGAACCAAAGACAGGTGCAAAATAAAGAATTTATTAACAAACGGCCTATAACCCTTTATCTAACAAACTGGCTGCATCTACCCACGTAATTTTCAAAGAAATTTCAACAAAACCATATTCTGTGAAGCCTCATTGGAACAAGCTCATTGAGCTCATTCCAATGAGGAGTCACATGATATGGTTTTGTTGACAATTTTTTTTATAAAATATTATTTAAAATGTTAAAAAATTTATAGTAATTTATATATTTTTTATACTTACCAATAAGCCCAGACTTAGCTGGTGCTAATCTTAATAATTCAGGGCCAAACACAAATTTTGCACCCCCCCCCCCCCCCCCAATCCCCAAAATTTGCATCAAAAACTGAAAAATATATGTCCTATATGGTCCTCCATACTTTTACTCCTCTGCGCATGCGCAGTGTCAAGGAGGTCCCGAAATTGGCGCCAAATGTCATTCTTACAACCAGTGCCTGGTAAGCGTTAGGTACTCAGCGGGGAGGTATGAGTTCACAACTCCTGGGAGGACCATCCCCGTCTGGGTCATTGGTAAGTATAAAAAATATATAAATTACTATAAATTTTTTAACATTTTTATACTGTACCAATGACCCAGACTTAGCTGAATAGTAAAAAGGTTGGAGGGCCTAGGACATAAAGGAAAATCCAATAGGCTCAATTACATATAACAGAATTATCCCCTCAAGGAGAAAAGGAGAGATAGGCTTTACATGTATCTTTCTTATTTATATCAAAGAAGAAAGACACAACACCATTCTGTACTTGAGCACAATAACATCAATGATCTCTACTAACATCCAGTATAACCCTTTATACTAATTATTTTTAAAGGTAAGCCAATAAATAAAGGAAGTCCAGAGAAATGAGACTCTTTATACTCATTAAAAGTGTCCGAGGATTGTATATTAACGCCTGTTTGACACGTGACATATACAAATGCTTCACACCGAGCTACACTTTAAAAATATTACATGTATGAGTAAACATTAGCTTTACACTTTAAAACCATCCTGGTACCGACTCGGTATTACTGACTCTAGGGGAGGCATTCCCTTGCTTTTCACTATAAAGCAGGTGACCTAAGGGAAACCCCCCCCCCCCCTCTCCCCTTGCCCTGGGTTAAATACCTCAGAGCGAAGAGGGCAGCAGGACAGAGTCACTGCCGGAACAGAGAGCCTACATAACTATAGTTGCAACTGTTTAGTGGACGATATTCTGAGCAACTGATAACGGACCTAAACAATGGAGGTCTCCAGAAATGGACTCAATATTTCTGAGATAAAAATTTGTGAATGTGGAAGGCTGAGACCAATATGCAGCCTTCATTAAATCAATAATAGCAACACTATTAGCATAGGCCCAAGATGTTGACAGAGCTCTTACTTCATGAGCTGAAATCTTAAGCGCAGACTGCCGAGTAGAAGATAGTTTTCCATACGCAGTGCGGATAGTTATTTGAATCCATCTAGCAATAGAATGGACGATAATGTCCTTTCTATTAGGCATCAAAGACAGAAAGAAACGCTTACGTCCCTTTCTGATGAACTCTGACCTATGTTTGTAAATATGTATTGCTCTAACAGGACAGAGAAAAGGCCTACGCCCGTCTGAAGACGGAAGGGCCTAAATAACAATAGGTTCCGGATACTTATTAGGAGCCTAATTCTAAGGCAAAAATCCAACATTGGTAGTAAAGGTAACAGTATTACCGACACTACGATAGTGAGAATCATCCACAGATAGTGCATGAAGCTCACTAACTCTTCTAGCAGAAGAGAAAGCTAAGAGAAAAGCTATCTTATAAGATAAGAATTTGAAGTCCACTGTGTCAAGAGGCTCAAATGGAGCTTCTTTTAGCTTAAGAAGAACCCAAGCCAAATTCCTCTTTGGACTTAATTTAAAGGTTCTAGGTCTATTTATCGAAAAGTTTCTAACTAATTCAGATAAAGAGACATTAGATCCAATCATTAAGCTATCATGATGTGCACATATCGGATAGCATAGACCTATAACCCTTAATGGTGACAAGCTGCAGTTTGATCTCATCAAACAAGTAGACTAAAAATTTGCAATGTCTGGAATGGAAGGATCATAACTATCTACGGAATGATCCCCACACCACTGACGAAAGATCTTCCACTTAGCCGCATAATTTAGCGAAGAGGTCCTCCTACAGTTAAAAATCGCGTCCACTGCTCATCCTGTAAAATGCTTTCCATGCAAGAAGGACCGCACAACGGAAATATGTGAAGGTTGAGACCTTGCGGGTTGTGATGGAGGGTGCGCGATTTTCCTTGCGAAAGATCCTCCCGTGGAGGAAGCTTCCGCAGCATGTCCCACAACAGATACCTGAGTAGATTTATCCACGGTCTCTGCGGAGACAGAGATGCTACCAACAGAATCTTGCACTGCGATTGTTTTATCTTGAGCAATATCTGTTCAATCAACGGTGCTGGAGGATACGCATATCCTATTATTCCATCCCACAAGATCGATAGAGCGTCTACTGCAAACGCTCGAGGATCCGGACATGGAGACACATACGACTGCAACTGATTGTTGAGATGTGTCACAAATAAGTCTATCATTGGCCGCTCCCAATGGTAGCAAATCTGATTGAATACCTGCTTGTTGACAGTTGAGAGTCCAATCTGACAGCAACAAGCGACCCCTCCGTGAAAGGGAGTCTGCTAAAACGTTCAGACGACCCGGAATATGACGGACCGATAGGAGAATCTGATGTTCCAGTACAAACAGAAAGATTCTTTCCGTTGGATTGAACAACGAAATGGAATGAGTGCCTCCTTGATTCCGAAAATACGCTACTACCGTCGTATTGTCGGATAGAATTTGCACGTATGCATTCTGAATAACGTCTATCCAATGACGTAGCGCAAGCCAAATTGACATCATTTCTTTGATGTTTATGTGCTTGCTTAAAAACTGCAGATCCCAAAGACCCTGGCACTTCAAATCCGATGGGCTCAGCGTCGCGCCCCAACCTGTTTGACTGGCATCCGTCATAATCGTAAAACTCGGATCCGGTAATTATAGTGGAACTCCCTGAGTTAACCACTGAATATCTGCACAAATCTGAATCCCTTGTTTCACTTGGTTTGACAACAGGATGTCCATATCGAGCGAATGAATCTTCGCCCTCCAATTCTGAGTCAGAAAGATTTGGAGAGGACGAGTGCGTAGCCGCCCCATTGGAATGAGATCCGCGGCAGCTCCGCGCAGACCTATCAGTCTCATGAATTCTCTCGCTGTAACCTTGTCTGAGTAAAGACAATAGCGAGTGTAACAACTGCTTAACTTCGCTCTGGTTAACGGCAGATGAACGAGATTGTTGTGCATCTCGAAGCTCATCCCCAGATGGGTGAATGACTTGGACGGCACCAGATCCAACTTCTATTCGTTTACTAACAAACCGAGACGTTGGAGCAATAGAAGCAGATTCTGCATATCGTTCTGAAGCGTTAACTCGTTGCCGTACCTCTGAAGAATATCGTCCAGGTAGGCCAATGTTACCGCAGACGAATGAGCTTGGAAATGAGTCTTTACTGAGTTCATTACTCGAGTGAAAGCCCAGGGGCACAAGATTCAAAACGAAGCACATCGCTTGGAACTGATATACGACTCCTAGGACAGCGACGAGCAGATACTTTCTGAACGCCGGATGTACCATGACGTGAAAGTACGCATCCTTGAGATCTATGCTCGCACCATAGTCGTTCACTCGAATGCTCGCTCTGACCGATCGAATGGTCTCCATATAGAATTCTGGAGCCACGGTCAGCTTGTTTATCAAGCTCAAATCTATCACTGGACGGAACGAGCCGTCTGGTTTCGGAACCAGAAAGAGATGGCTGTAGAAACCTCTCATTAAAAGAGACTGGACTTCTGATAGAAGCGCAGCTCTTTTCTGTAGATTTGATGGAAGCTGAGTCCATCTTGGACTTCGAGTTAATGGAGATTTTCCTTTGAAGGACAGTTTCAGACCTTCCGATATAACCCCTCGAACCCAAGGGTCCTCGGTAATTAATTCCCAATTGTTTGAGAAACTCGACAGTCTTCCGCCCACTGGAACGCGACAGAGGTTTAAACCATCACCTCTTGGATCTGCGAGGCTTGCGGTAGGAGAAACCACGTCCTCCACGGCCTGCACCTCGCCCCATCGGCCAGCCTTACAGCCCCTATTTGAGTCGCTACCTTGATGGTCTCTAGAGTACGACCTAGAGGACGCGTACCAACCTCTATAGGGACTTCCCCTGGACGTACTCATCCCAGAAGTTCCTGGCCTACTCTTCTCTGCTGGTTCTGACTTTTAGGAAGCAGACTTAAATAGCAGAGAGTTTGAAGCTTTTTTAGTTAATTGATCATATATTGCAGAAAGCTTGCCGTTGAAGAGAAGCTCTCCGGAGACCAGAGCGACTCTGAGAGAGTTTTTCACCTTATTGTCCACGCGCGTGGACGTAGCTAGGGCCCTATCACGTCTAACTCCAGATTTGCCACTGAAAGGGCAGAGTTATATGTGGAGAATGCTATGGCCCTGGACAGAACTCTTAAGGACGTTTGTACATCTTGGAATTCTTGACCCTCAAGGCATAATGATAACGCTCTGGTAAGGTGATCTGTGTACGAGAGTGCGTCTACATTGGCTCTGTTAGACGTTAATTGTCGTTTCCAACGTCGACGAAGGAATAGATATAGACGACGGCATGGATAATTCAAGGTGTTCAGCCTGGTCGTCTAGAAGTAGAGGAACTCTCTGGATGCCCTGTCCTGCCGTTTCAAATTTATTCCTTGGGTTGATGAAAGGCAGAAGAGCAGATGCCGGCAGGAAGGCTGACCTGCCCGTTTTGTTAGCAAGTTTAGATATAGCATCATTCAATAATTCAAATGCACGTGAGACATTTCTGGACTGTGACGGAAATTCCGGGACGGTGTCCCTAAACCGATTGAAAAAATCGATGTCCAGTGGCGCTATAAGCCTCCTATCCAGCTGCGCAGCATTTTGGTCCGTTGGAACAACATCTGGAAGGTAATGCCGGATGAACTCCACAGCAATTTTGTGTTGTTCCGAAAGGGAAAAATCCAATTCCTCGGAATCCCTTTCGCCATCCTGTCAGACCTCCTGCAAATCCTGGTCGTCCGCAACTGATCTAGCGGCGTAACACACCGACCCAGCATCATCTGATAATTCATGTTCCGACAGAGGCTCTGCCGGCTGCTGGGATGCTGCGATGATCTGTGCTATCTGTGATAGTACGTCCATTACGGAGACCTGAGGAGCTGCAGGCTTATGGGATTTAGCCGCAGGAAGCTCCTTGGATGTTGCATCTTACATACCTCTTTTATGCGAACGTCCGGATGTTGAAAGTCTCGTATCCCTGGCTACCGGATGGCGTGACCTGGTCGCCGTGGAATCCCTGGTCGGCAATGCTGGCTGGATGTCACTGATCACGTAGTCAAGGTGCGGTCACGTGTGCCGTGAGGATGAGGAAGTCTCCAGACTGCCTATGTACCGGACCGTCCCGAGCGGTGGACGTATGCTCTGTCGGAGGAACGTTATGTACTACAACATCTGGGCCCAGATGTTGTTGTACGAGAGAGGGGCCTCTCTCGCTCGCAGCCCGGATGGACCTGGACGAGCTAGGAACCGGACTATCAGGCTTCCTCCATACTATCCTCTGTTCCATCGTCACTGGGCGTGCACGTGGTAAGTTTATAGTGCTCGCAACACTCAAATCTCCTTCCTGGACTGCAACGGACAAACCCGGGTGCTGAGCCATTCGGGGAATGGTCGTGACACTGGGCGAGCTAGCGGACGTCAAACCCTTCGATCAAACTAGCGAACTCCTGGGTAATTGACGTATCTGCATGAGCACTTTTGCCGCTAGCTCTTCATTTGATTGTGACGACGGAGGCACACTTTTGGACGACATCACGGAAACATCACACTGTTCTTGTTCCTCTGAAACAGAGAGTGAAAAACTAGAGTGACCTTGCAAAGAGAGGACCGGCATGGTCCTCTCCCGCCAACAACATACCGTGACACGTCTCCAACGTTTGTCATCCCAATTGATACACACTGAACAAGGGTTAGTGCAAGTACATTGACTACAATTAATACAGATATCATGAGAACCAGAGGAAGATTTCCTCCCATTACAATTTGAACAATAATCTTTCATTGTGAAAAAAGTAAACAGTCATAGTACTCGCACTAAACCTTGAAAATAAAGATAAATAATCAAATAATCCATTATAATCATTACAAGAAAATGATTCAAAAAGAAAAAAATTTTTTCAGAAGAGCCCAAGTTCCCAATGGGAACCCTGAGACCAAATGGATCCCAAAAAAGACTAAGTGTGGACAAAAATTTTAAATCATTTTGAAAAATTAAAGTAACACTTATGGACAATATTAATGTATCTTGCTATGAGGTAAACTAAGCAGAAGACAAGTAATCACTATCAGAAGTAACAGTTGTCAAGCTAAACAAAAAGTGTAAACAAACCGGAAACATGACTCCAGGCACTAATAAACATGGCCCGAAATCAGTTACCAATTTAAACATTATCTGATGCAAAACAGAGGCTTCCAGAGAAGAAAATGTAGAACATCAGATGGTAGATGCAGACCAAAACGCCTAAACACCCAGGGGTGAGGACGTAAACATGGGGAAAAAACAGAAAATAATTCTGTTACCAAGCCAAAACTCCCAAGAAATTTTAGTAATAAACATTACAAAAAAAATAAGCCAAAAGCATGGGAGAATAGCTAGGGGGGAATAAAGGAAAGGGAGAGAGGAAACACTATTCAAACAATGGAACATTCATAGCAAGAATGACAACATCAGGGCCATGCCTCGAAAATAGGCAACATGTAATAATTTCATAAAATAATTGTAAGTTACAGCCCTGAACATTTTCTTGCACTATTTTTTCTCTCCTCCTTCTATATCCTTCTTATATCCACCATTTCTCTCATGATTATGTGTCTGGCATCATTTAAACTGAGATTTAGAAGCACAAATAACAGTGAGGTGTAACTGTTTTGAGGGTCAAACAAAGAATGACATTTGGCGCCAATTTTGGGACCTCCTTGACACTGCGCATGCGCAGAGGAGTAAAAGTATGGAGGACCATATAGGACAAATATGTTTCAGTTTTTGATGCAAATTTGGGGGATTTGGGGGGCAAAATTTGTGTTTGGCCCTTAATTATTAAGATTAGCACCAGCTGAGTCTGGGTCATTGGTAAAAATATTACATTTTCCTTCCCTGTGCATTGGGTAAAGGATTAACAAGAACTTATAAAATACTTCTATTAGGAAAGAGACTATTTTGTTCTGGGCATGAAAATCAGATCAGAGTCAAATTATTCTACAACTTGAAAAAAATTAATTTTCTCTCATAAAGTCTTTTTCAAAAAACAAGAAAATAGATAAGTTTTAATACAGAAAACTACTTATGTTGATTACTTCAGGCTTTAGATGTTTGAGTATGTATTAACCCTTTACCTAACATGAAAAGCAAACAACATTTGCAAACAAATTTCTTGAATAACTAATTTTTTTCATTTTTTGTCACAAAAAAACATAGGTTATGACCCCTTATTGGAATGAGCTCAACAAGCTCGTTCCAAAGGGGGGTCATAACCAATGTTTTTGAGCCAAAAAATTTTTTAAAATAATGAAAATTATTTGGCGATTTTTGTGAATAGCACTGGCCGGTTTTGGCCATTACGTTGGGTAAAGGTTAACCCAGCAGTGGTTCTTCACAGGAAATGCACATGAGTGAAGCTGCACCTGGCTGCACTTGCAAATTGCAATTAACAAGCGGTAAATATTATGCTCGAACAAAATCTGACGGTAACTGTATAACTGTTCCTGATCAGTGTGTTTTATTGCTCTTCTGTGGTAAGTCTGCATACAGTTCAAAACTGTACACTCCAGATTTTATTGCCAGCAAGCATCACATGAGACATTTATTTATTTATTGATGTTTAAGGTCACAAATTTCTGCACAATTGCTAATCGGGACTGTGACATGAATTTTAACTCAAGTCCAGCAAATCATTTATACCCAAGTTACCCATTTAAGAGGACTTCCAACCCAGGCATTGGTGACCAGGCCCTATTTTACCAGTAAAACAGAGGTTGTTTACAACAGTAAATAAGCACTACATCACTTCCAAGAGTTCCCTCGAGAATCAGACATTTGATACTGATAGAGAATTACAACTTTCAGTCATCGGCAGTGTCTGGATCAGAAATAGCATGCATGTTTTCGCAACTGCACTTAAAACTGTCCCACATTGTGAGAGCAAGGATTTTAGGATTTTGCACTTGCAAATATTACATGGGTGAAGTACTGACAGCCTGGTTTGGAACTAAGTTGCTAAATTTTTGCAAACTCAAGAACTTTATCAAAGACCACATGGACTCTGTGTAAATTGTTTATAATTTTCCAACACAAAAACATTTCAATGAATCTTCATTCAGTATAAATTGCAGCAGTTAACTGCATAGTGATAATTGAAGAAATCTTTCAACTTTCTACCTAATATGACAAAATGATGATGCTTACAAAACCCTTCTAGAATAAAGAACAATTTTAATTTTTTGCCTCAAAACCATAGCTTTTGACTTCCCACTGGAACAAGCTCAGTAAGCTCATTCCTAATTGGGATCCCAAAGATATGTTTTCAGGTCTTTAAATTCATTTATTTTGGGCTCACCCTTTTGCCCCAATTTGGGCACATTAAAACCAGAAATAACAGTGTTATCCTGTTAGGTTTTATTGCCAGGTCTTTCTTTGTGTTTCTATGATCATACTATGATGGAAGTTATTCTCAAATGTAGAAGAGGCACAGAGAATTGTTATATTTTTCTTGATGTCTTCACACCTTCCCTAATTTGGGAAATTGGAGTAATCTAAAGGACTGGTTTTGAAGGAAGAAATTGAAATGAAAGTGTCAATGACACTGTAGCTCAACTTGTCAAGACAAAGTATAGTATGTGACACAGCAAAGACAAACATCTAGGTAATGACCCGATAACAAAGGTACATATAAAGTATTGTAACGGTCTGTACATAAATACTGGCCGTTGCCTGTAACAAATGTATAGGTAAAGTATTGTAAAGGTGGGTGACAGTCAGATGCTAAACTAGAAAAAAATCTTTGAGTCCCAGAGTTGGTCTGACTGAACCCTAAAATATTTGTTCTCATAGCACAGTGATAACAAAGGCACCCCAAAACACACTCATTCCTGTACCAAGGTGAAAACAAAGGTACCCAAGAAGTTTCGTGAAGATCAGTTCACAAATATGAGCTGTGTAGAAGTTGTGACAAAAAACTGATTGGACCTAATTTCAGTACAAAATGGCCACTGGCAACCATCTTGAATTTTGGACCGCACTCAGAAACACTCGTTCTCGTCCCAAGGTGATAACAAAGGTACCCAGGAAGTTTTGTGAAGATCGGTTCATAAATACAGCCTCTAGCCCGAGCCGTATTGACATGTGCACTTACAGTGTATAAGTAGGACTAAATAAATCAAAGTTCATCTAATTTGCATAATTTCTGCACGAGAAAAAAACCCGTACTATATGTGATGTATTCCATGTTACTAAACATTCATACAAAACTTTATTCAAATCAGAACTTTCATACAGAAGTTCTGTACAAAAGACTGATTGCACTAATTTTGGTACAAAATGGCTGCTGGTGGCCATCTTGAATTTCGGACCACACCCAAAAACACTCGTTCTCATCCTACGGTGATAACAAAGGTACCCAAGAAGTTTCGTAAAGATTGGTTCATAAATACGGCCTCTAGCCTGAGTCGTATAGAAGTTGTGTACAAACAAGAGGCCCCACGGGGCCTGAAGCGCTCATCTTGTACAGAACACAATTTAAACAGAGTCCAAGAATGAGTCTACATTAAGCAAGCCATCTCCATAGGCTACACTGTCAATCCTTGAGTCCCTCAGGAGTGACAAAAATAATCTGGGCATCATGCCTTTTCTTCAGTCGATCATAAGTAAAATGTAGAGCTCCCCTATGAAGCCCCTTGATACAACCTATGTGGATTAATCTTAGTACCTCTAGAGGGTACTGAATACAAAATTTTGAATTCTTCAGCAAAATGGCCAATTCCGGCTCCCATAGAGAGCCTGTAAAGAAATTTCTTCGAATTGCACTAAGTTCAAATTTGGGCTACCATAGCGAGCCCAAATATTAACATATGGATCCGATTTGAACAAACTTGAATCTGACCCCCCTAGAGATGTTGTATACCAAATGTGAAAGCATTCTGATAAGTGAATCAGTAGAAGAAAATTTTTGAAGAAATTCCCTCATACTGTACTGATAAGTGAATCTGTAGAAGAAGATTTTTGAAGAAATTCCCTCATACTGTACTAAGTTAAATTTCATGTTCCCATATGGAGCCCAAATATTAACCTAGGCACTCGAATTGAACAACCTGGAATCTGACCCCCCTAGAGAATAGAATAGAATAGAATAGATTTATTGCAATATTACAACCACAAGGGCAGTATGCACAAATACAGTAGACAATGTTAGGCCTACATTTATCATTTAAAACTGACAACAAATATTTCTTACGAATTTTTACGAAAGAGAAAAAACTCACGCACGGCACAGCAGATCACATTGCAAAGGGCAGGATCTGCATTTCCCATGATGTAGAGAAACTTATTATTGTTATTCATACCAAGGAATGTTCGCTCCCCATGTTGTATAAAACCCCACAACTTCTGTCGTGCGACATTATACTTAGGGCATTCCATCACAAAGTGGCGTTCGTCTTCAATCACTTTGTGGTCACAGAATGAACAAGTTCGGTCTTCTAGAGCTACTGGTGGCTGTGCGTGCCTACCCTTTTCTATGGCTAAGGAATGATTACTTATCCGTAGCCGAGTAAATAGATGCCTACTCATTACAGATTTAGTGTGTATTAGATACGGCTCGAGTGTGTATTCATTCTTAAATAACCTATAAGTACGAAGTTTACTTCTGCCACAAGATCGATTATCGTTGTGCATAGACTCGTACAACTGAGAAATATGTTCGTCCCTTAATCTGTCTCGTATTTCGAATACGTCACGGGAATTCAGATTTTCTGTTTCTACTTGGAACTGATCCCCCAACACAGCTAATCGTTTCTGTAAAGAATCAGTACCTGCATACTTGATTGATTCAGTAAAAGCATTATTGAGTACGGTGTTAACCGAACCAGTCTGTAGTTTCATGACATATTTCAGCATTGAAGTCGTAGCGGAAATATATAATGGGAAGAGACCAAGTTCAGCCCGCACCGCATGATTTGAGGCCTTCCTATTCACCCCGAGGACAGATTTACAAAATTGTAGATGTACATTTTCGCAAGCGGAATTATCCGTTGTGGTTAGATCAGGAGACCATATCTCACATCCATAGAGTAATATTGGCTTAATTAACATGTTGAATAAATTAATGTAAACACTCACTGGCGGTGTATATGTTTTAGAGAATGCACGTTGTAGCTTATAAAGCACCTTTTGCGCTCTAACCTTGAGATGATTTTGTGCATTGATGAGTCGACCGTTCCTATGAAATAATAGGCCAAGATAGCAGTAATCATCACACACTTCTAAGGGTTCATTTTGATAATGGAAGGAGTCGATATTTTGTGTTTTCCGTTTCGAAAATTTTACGACCTTCGTCTTTGCTGTATTAATGCGTAGATTGTTCTGATACGAAAACGTCCCGAGGTTGTTCAAACACTTCTGAAGACCAGTTGCACTTTCGGACAATAAAACCAAGTCGTCAGCAAAGAGGAGGTGACTTATTGAAGCATTATTAAGAGTTATTGGCTGACACGATTCATCGAGGTATGTTGAAATGTCGTCAATAAATACCTTGAAAAGTGTCGGAGAGATCACGCAGCCTTGCCTCACGCCGATATTCGATACACAAGGTGGTCCAAGGCCTTTCGGCGTCTTAACATAATATTTACTCGTTTCGTACATAGATGCAAGTATGCTCATCATATTTCCATCTATTCCAACACTTGCTAATTTTTTGAACAAAATGTGTCTGTCAACAGAGTCAAATGCCTTTTTAAAATCGACGAAGGCTACAAACAGCTGTTTATTTTTCTTTTTGTACTTATCAATTGCGGTCTTAAGAACAAACATACTGTCAACGGTACTATGTTTTTCCTTAAAACCGAATTGATTGTGACTGATAATATCATTTTGCTCAAGATACAAATTGATTCTAAAATTTATAACTTTATTGAACAGCTTCCCAATTGAATTACTGACAGCAATTGCCCGATAATTGTTCGGATCCTTTTTATCCCCTTTCTTATGTAGTGTTGTCAATATTGACTCACTCCATTTGGTAGGATAATGTTGTGATGGAAACACTTGATTAAACAATTTTGTTACGTCATCGATCACAGCAGGAATAACAATTTTCAAAAACTCATTAGAAATATTATCTGCCCCGGTGGATTTATTGTTTTTTAAAGTACGCAGAGAATTTAGTATCTCTTGGGACGTCATAGCATCGTTGTTTAATGGATATGTAGCTGTTACTCTATTTTGTGATAACGACAGGAGATGTTGCTTGTTGATTTGTTTTTGGAAAAGCTGATCAAAAAAATCTATTGCATCATCGGGGTTTAAATCGTTCGATGAGGGTTTTTTTGGCTGCAGGGCTTTAATCGCCTCCCAATAGTCTTTTGGGTTAGATGTCTGCAGTTTCTCTAGCCTCATTGAAAGATTTTTATAAAACAATTTGCTTTTCTGTTTTGTAATTTTCTTATACGTTTTCTTTGCTCTGAAAAATTTCTGCCTAATTTGTGTATCATATGGATATTTTTTCATTTTATCGATAGCGTCCACCATACTATTCTTAAGATCTTTACACTCTCTATCAAACCATTTATTTTTCTTCCGATTGTTAAATTTTTTCAATCTGACAAATTTGGTGGCTCTTGTATTAACTGATTGGAGAATTCCCATAAACTCCCCCGCCGCCCGCTCAGTATCATTTTGGGTCGCATCAAATGACCGTAATCTAAACAGAAGCATTTTCTGTTTAAATTCCCGACCATTTAACATTTCCCGTGTTTTGTTTGAACTTTCCTCAGTCCAAAGACATCTGCCTTTCTGTGTTATATATGTATGTTTGTATGGAGCTTGAGACACACGGAATTTATGCTTTAAGTGCAGTGCCAATTGGCAGTGGTCAGAGTGATGAATCGGGTCTCTGACACAGAAGTGATCAATGTTTGATAAATGATTGGCAGATACAAGCACGTAGTCAACAACACTAGCGCCATTATACTGATAGCTCGTAAATGATCCCAGGCTGTCACCTGGTACTCGACCGTTTATAATCCTCATTCTTGTATTTTGGCAAAGTGTTAATAATCTCCTTCCGAAGGTATTAACAGCTTTATCCATATTACGACGCTGGTAGGATTCAACATAGAGATGTTGTATACCAAATATAAAAGCATTCCGACTGGTCGATCTGAAGAAGAAGATTTTTAAAGAAATTTCCTCATATTGCACTAAGTAAAAATTTGGGCTACCATAGTGAGCCCAAATATATACCTAGGGATCTGATTTGAACAAACTTGAATCTGACCCCCATAGAGATGTTGCATACCAAATATCAAAGCATTCTGACTGATGGATCTGAAGAAGAAGATTTTTTTAAATTACCCTCCATATTGAACAAAGATAAAATATGGGCTTACGTAGGAAGCCCAAATATTAACCTAGGGACTTGGTTTGAAAAATCTAGAATCTGACCCTCATAACAGTGATGTATACCAAATATTAAAAGATTCTGACTGGTGGTTCTGAAGAAGAAGATTTTTAAAGAATATTCCCCATATTACCCAATGTTAAAACTTCGGGCTCCTGTAGAGAGCCCAAATATGAACCAATGAGCTTTATTTCAACAAACTTTTATCTGACCCCCCTATGAATGCTGTATACCAAATATCAAAAGATTCTGATGATTGGTTCTGGAGAAAAGATTTTTTTTAATTTTTGCAAATATGCTGACTCAGCATTTTTTCGATGCCCATTACAGAACACCCTAACATAACCGATGGCAATTTTTTTTTACCATTCAATTCTACTGGTCATAAGGATACTTCATACCACATAAAAGCTCTCTGTTCCGTGGGGTTTGGGAAATATGGGCGTTTGAAAATATTTCTATTTTTAGCTCCCAGGGTTCCCATGGGGATGCGGGAATTTTTTTTTTTGCATGGGTCAAGTACTTATGACCCAATACTACCACAAACCAAATTTGGTTCATACCGGACCATCGGTTCAGAAAATAGAAATTTTGGGCGGGGCAAAAAATCTTACCCCTCCTATTACAAAGCCAAATATTACTTCACGAACTTCGTTTGAACAAACTTGATTCTACACCTCATATGGAAGCTCCATAGCAAATATCAAGTCATTGTACACACTGGTTCTTGAGAAGAAGATTTTTAAAATATTTTGGAGCATTTTCCCCCACTCCCTCCCTATGGGGCTGGGCATGCTGAGTTGAACAAAAATGAAATGCCCCTTTGGGACCATCACTCACACAAACTTTCACTTGAATTGGCCCAGTGGCTTTGGAGGAGAAGACCAAAACATGGTGTTGACGGACGACGAACGACGGCCGAGAGACGACGGACGCCAGACGCCGGACGACAGACGACGGACGACGGACGGAGAGCGATGAGATTAGCTCAGCTTGACTTTGTCAAGATGAGCTAAAAACTGATTAGACCTAATTTCGGTACAAAATGGCCACTGGCAGCCATCTTGAATTTTGGACCACACCCAGAAACACTCGTTCTCGTCCCAAGGTGATAACAAAGGTACCCAAGACGTTTCGTGAAGATCGGTTCATAAATACAGACTCTAGCCCGAGCCGTATTGACATGTGTACTTACTGTGTGTAAGTAGCACTGAAAAAATCAAAGTTCATCTAATTTGCATAATTTCTGCACGAGAAAAAGACCCTTATTATATGTGATGTATCCCATGGTACTAAACATTCACACAACAAATTATTCAAATCAGCGCTTTCATACGGAAGTTCTGTGCAAAAATCTGATTGCACCAAATTTTGTACAAAATGGCTGTCATCGGCCATCTTGAATTTCGGACCGGACCCCAAAACACTCGTTCTCGTCCCACGGTGATAACAAAGGTACCCAAGGAGTTTCGTAAAGATCGGTTCATAAATACAGCCTCTAGCCCGAGCCGTATTGGCATTTGCACTTACAGTGCTGAAAGTAACACCAAAAAACATCAAAGTTAGTCTAATTTGCATAATTTATGCACGAGAAAAAAACCTGTATTATATGTGATGTATCCCATGGTACTAAACATTCATACAAAAAATTATTCAAATCAGAGCTTTCATATGGAAGTTCTGTACAAAAAACAGATTTCTGCATCGTCGGTACAAAATGGTGGCTGGCTGCCATCTTGAATTTTGGACTGCACCCAAAAACACTCGTTCTCGTCCCACGGTCATAACAAAGATACCCAAGAAGTTTCGTAAAGATCGGTTCATAAATACGGCCTCTATCCCGAGCCGTATCCAATTGTTGATGGACAGACGGTCAGACAGAAAGACGGACGACGGGCCATGGCATAAGCTCAAATTTGGC
Source organism: Pictodentalium vernedei (assembly GCA_031216915.1). NCBI lineage: Eukaryota > Metazoa > Mollusca > Scaphopoda > Dentaliida > Dentaliidae > Pictodentalium > Pictodentalium vernedei. The sequence goes on from CM062295.1 coordinate 228,226,975, forward strand.
TTCGCCAAAGTTGAGCTAAAAACCAATAAGAGAATTTGAATGGTGATTTTTCATAAATAGAGCTGACTGACGATGACAGTTATGTTGGGTAAAGAGTTTCAGTGTTTGTACACTTACCAGGAAAAATGTTTCATACTTTTTCCAGATTCTTCACCAGACATGCCAACACCCTGCCCCTACTCCTGTCTATTTTCCATACCCATTCAAAAATCTAACTGTTGGAAGATTTCGACGCAAAACATGTGTAACAAAAGGTGAACCATTTTTAACCCTTTACCCAACGTAAAGGTCAAACTTGCCACAACTATTCACAAAAATTGCGATTCATTTTTTGCCTCAAAATCATAGCTCAAGACCCCTCATTTTGTTTGCAAGTGCCGTCTGCTTTTCAAGTTAAGTAAAGGATAAGAAAAAGATCTGTTAAATTCTAAAAAGTTTAAAATCTGTTTCTCAGGCCCACCCACATGGTCCTTTTGGCAGCCGCATGCTATCTTTTTATAACCAATGTTAACTTAAAAAAATAAAAATTAAATGCTATTTTACCCAAGTTAATAAAATTGATAAATTTGTCCCTGGAGTGTTTAGCATTGAAAAGCCTTCTTGCACTCAAGGAATGAAATACACCACCACCCATGCAATATATTCTGTAGATTATGAGGCCCAAAACATAAAACAAACTTTTGATGGCAAAGAAACAACTACAAATATAAAAAATAAAATAAAAAAATGCCCGCCCAAATGCAATTTTACCAAAAATGGCCGGAGAAACAGAAGATCTACTTTGTGGGGCTAAAATGTCATTTCTTTCCACTCATCAGGTTTGCAAAAAGCTGTAACGGAGAAGTCAAAATGTTTTACTGCAAAGAAAGCAGCAAACTGTCTAGTTGGTTTTCACTTCACATGCAATCCATTGCTGTATTTTTTTATTTTGGAGCCTCAGTTGAGAATATATGTAAGAAAGGACAGTTTTTATTCCTGTCATGACATTGTGTGTCTCTATCTGAATGCATGCCTCCATTTGCATATGTGACTCATGGAAGTAAATACAACATGGAAGAACAGAATTATCCAAGTTGTGACAAGTGATGCATTTTATGTTCAATGAACAGCTTGCAAATATACCTCCAATTCTGGAACTCTTCAACACCTTGGGTAAATTCTGTTAACTGTACAAAATGGAACGAGCTCAAATGTTTTTGACGCAAAAAATGAAAAAATTTAGTTGTTCAAGAATTTTATTTGCAAGGGTAGTCTGCCTTTCGTGTAAGGTGAAGGGTGTTGATTTTTTTAGTTAAATTAAAATGATTCCAAGTTTATTCCAAAAATTAATTTCCATACTTACATACTTATTCAATACCCAAATGGCTTAAACACAATTTTTTTTCCCCATTATCTTAAAGAACTTTTCAAAACAAACACAAATTTCCATACCTTTGCCAAGTCCAACATAACAAATTTCCATACTTTTTCAAAACGGCGGATGAACCCTGGAGTTGAGAGAATAAATTTTATGTCTTTCAAAATTTGTAGGGAAAATTCTGTTAACAGGATATATATTTTAGACTTTCTGAAATTTGAGAGAAAAATTCAATTTTCTGTACTTTGAAAATGCAATATTATATTAAGTAGATGTGATCTGTCAAAAAGACTGAATTGGTTAGATTCCTAGTTGTATCAAGAGAAACATTTGCTACTTGAAATTTCAGTACTGATCTTCTGACATTAGTGTGCAGGAGGTTAATTTCTTGTGCGCTTCTGGCAGATATTACAGGGCTCTCAAAGAGCAAACTGGCGGTAAAGTGATACTTCACTCATCAACAGTTAGAGATTAGGCAAGTGATGGTGAGTAATTGAAACTGCAATTTGCCTTTTAACGGATGATTTTAGGGGGTTTTAGAGGTGAGGGATCATCACTCGCCATTTTGGATGTTTTGGCGAGTAATAGGAGAGCGCAAGTGATAACTCGCCATTCCTTGAGAGCCTTGAATTATTACTGCCAAGGACAGAATTCTATTGCCACTAAAATAAGTATAATTTTGGCACATATAATCAAATTTTTCTGTGATAAATTGAATGGATTCTTTCACAAATGATATCTTGACTTAAATTTGGACGAATTTTTCATCAAACCTGGTCATGGCTGCTTTACAGCAGCCATGATGAGATTTCATGAAAAATATCTTAAGAATATTCAGTAGGTTAAGAGTTAAAGTAGCAGAGTTATTCTATTAACCAGTATGGAATTAAGTTGAATCTATTGCACCTTCATATAAGACACATGTATAGAAAAATATTTAACATATAATAAAGACCTCAGAGTCACTGTCTGATGGAGGTAAGGCACAGCCATATACTTTTTGAACTTCTGAACCTGTTAAAAATAAAACAGCCATTGACACAAAATAAAACATACTAAGGAAAATAAATTCACAACATAATGAAGATATTTTTCAAGAAAAATTTAAATATAGGATTCTTATTAAAAACTGGACATCAACTGTTTAAATATTCCAATACCCTACATGTTCAATGAGTTGAGGTTCCGCTCGACAGTTTCATACTATTGCATAGGGGTAAAATTCTAAGCTAAAGGCATATGTTGAAACCAATGCCATGAAAAGTGAAGGTGTATTTTTAGTATCAGATATATGTTTACATTAGGTTATTTGTTGGACAACAGAATTTGAAGTTTTGGTCACCGAGTTGGAGTCTGATGCATTGGGGTTAATTACCAGAGGAATTATGGGAAACAGTGGCATCAAAAAATAGATTATTTTCCAAAATGTCATTTTTATATGGAGTTGTTAACATTCATGTAACTGAATGAAAGTGTCAATGACACTGTAGCTTAACTTGTCTGTGTGTTGTGTTTGATGAAAAGGATCACGTTCAATGTTTATGAAAGGATTATGAAATACGACAAGTATTGTGATAACTGGGAATATGGTAATTTCTGTTCCCCGTATGCTATGTTTTCAATAAAAATAATATGAATTGTAGACTGTACTAAAGAACTGAGGGGTGGGTTAATATGGCCCTCACAGTTAATGTATGTGGCCCTCACAGTTATTGTATGTCGTCGAAAGTTACCAAGTTACAGTGAAATTATTCCAAAATGAGTCATCCTATCAAGTTACAATGAAATCCCTTCATAAATATGGCCTGTAGACTTTGCTAAAGGTTTTCGGGCTTCAGGCCTGTGTAGCAATCACGGTTGACCGATCACAACCAAATGGGAACGTCCTCATACAGACATTATACTGAGTCATCCTACCAAGTTACAATGAAATTCTTTCGTAAATATGACCTGTAGTCTGTGCTAAAGTTTTTGAGGTTTTGGGCTCGGGTAGCCGTCATGGCTGAATGATCGTGACCAAAAGGGGATGTTCTCATCTGGGCATTATCTGGAGTCATCCTACCAAGTTACAATGAAATCTCTTCATAAATATGACCTGTAGACTGTGCTGTTTTTGGGCTTCGAGCCCCTGTAGCCATCACGGTTGACCAATCATGACCAAAAGAAGACGTTATCATCTAGACATTATATGGAGTCAATCTACCAAGTTACAATGAAATCCCTCCATAAATACGACCTATAGACTAGGCCTGCACGGTTTTTCGGTATTTTGTCATATCGCGATATTGTTTTCAATACCGCGTAGTAGATATTAAAAAAATGAATAGTCGGTTTATCGCCTTTCACAGCATTAAAAAATATAGTCGGTATTTTGTTGTGAAGAAATTCATTTTTGATGTTCATTAAAAATTTATTAAATGTTCATATATTACGAACGCAAAGAAACCTGTGTCTGTCACATTGAAACTTTCACAAACATGCAAAGCTAACATTACATCACTTTTGCACTGAAACTTTCAGAAACATGTAAAGCTAACATTACATCACTTTCGTATCAAACGTATTAATTATGAGTGAAAAGCTAGAAGCGACTTCAAGCGAGAGACTAATTACATAACAGTTACTGCAGTTAGTAAACCATAAGCCAGATTTGAGAAATATAATGACCAACAATAAAAGTTCAGTTATACGCCACAGTTTATTAATGCACAGTTATGTAATTAATTGTTACTAAATAAATTTTTTGAGCCCTGTGTTTACTTAACGTCAGGAAGAATGGTTGACATTCAACAGTGCTTTGTTTGCTTAATTTTAGTAATGTAAACATCTTATTGGCACTCAGTACTCAACATGTAGTATATATTGTCCGAAATAACTTAAAACTGAGAATAAAAATAAAATGGAGCTTGTTGCCAAATCGAACACAACATCGCCAGTATGGGCCTACTTTGGATTTGAGAAGGGTGATAACTCTAAACCAAAAGATGAGACACATGCAATATGTCGATTATGTCAGAAGGCAGTTGCATGTAAAGCTGCAAATACGTCAAATCTTATAGCTCACTTGAAATCGAACCCTCCGGCAGCATATACCAAATTAGAGACAGTTTGCAAACGTAAACAAGAGGAAGCTGGAACTCCAACAAAGCAACTGACAATCACAAATGCTATACAGAATTCAACTTCATATGACAAAAATTCTCAGCAATAGAATGCTATAACGACAGCGGTTATGCAATTCACAGCCGGAAACATGGTGCCAATATTTTCAGTTGATCGCAAACATTTTAGAAACATGCTGGCAGTGCTAGATCAGCGGTACAAACTTCCAAGTCGTAATTACTTCAGTGAGATGGCAATACCCAAACTGTATAATGAAGTCCACCAATGAGTAGCCAATGAACTCAGTGATATAAAATATTTTTCTGCTACGACAGATATGTGGTCGTCTGTTGGTATGGTGCCATACCTTGCAGAACAAGAGGTTGCAATATGGAAAGAGCTTAGTTCTGACATAAAAACATCGCACTTGGTTACCACTTGGCAAGATAGCCAAGTTATTGAGGCTGTTATTGAAGGACTGGATCCTGTATCTGATTTCACTGACATATTATCAACTGAGAATTATGTGACAATTTCCTCAGTGAAACCAATGATGACTTTACTTAATTCTGAGCTGTTGGATAGCACCAATGATAAACATAAACTGACACGTGACATTAAGAAGCACATTAAAAGCTACGTGGCAGACAAATATGAGGAGGCGGACACTGATAAACTAATTTGTGTCGCCTCATTTCTTGATCCACGTTTCAAAAAAAGGTACCTCAGAGAAGAGGAGTTTGTCCAGATTAACGCTGATCTTATCGAGGACACTAAAATGCATGTTATATCAGGAAAACCCAATACTAAATCATAAGAAAAAACAACAGATGACTCCGACCTGCCAGCTGCAAAGCGCAAAAGGACATTGGGCAGTCTTTTTTGTGATAGTACACCAACCAAAAACATTGACTCAGGTGAGTCAGGTATATCCACTGAGATTGCCAGTTACATTTCTACCCCTCGTGCAGACAGTGAGAGTGACTCGTTAGATTGGTGGCAATTGCACGAAAAAACATTCCTGTCACTAGCAAACTTTGCCAAGAAATATTTGTGCATCTGTGCGACCAGTGTGCCGTCAAAACGATTATTTAGCAAGTCAGGGCAGATCGTTGCCCCAAAACGATCATGTTTGAAAGCCGAACGTGTAAATATGTTATAGTTTCTGGCTGCCAACCTGTGAACATGTCGACCAGGGGGATGTAATATTATTAATAATTCATATCTTTTCACAATCAGGGTGGCACCCCCCCCCCCCCCCTCCATCACAGGGGCATGTTACAAAAGATTTTCAAGCCCAAAAAAATATTTATTAGAAAATAAAAGTGGATAACCCCCATGATCATAGTATAATAGGCGTATTATATGCCTATTATACTATGATTATGGGGGTGTCCACTATGATTTTCTTTTTAATATTATTTGGGACTTAAAAATCGTTGTAACATGCCCCTTGCTCCTATCCTCGTATCAGTTGAAATAAATTGCAAAAAGCAACAAGGAAATTTCTCCCATTTTTCATTCACTGATTGAACTACGGTTGTTCGACGTCAGTGCAGGAAAAATGAGAACGAAATTCCCTTGTTATTTTCTGCAATTTATTTCAGCTCATACTGTATCCCATTCCTACCTTCTTGAAATTGAAAGATGTTCACTAAATGATTGTATAGAATTCTTTCTGATATGCATATTCATTAAATATTAATTTTATTTAATAAATGGTCACAGGTTTGAAATTCACTGTGTTTTTTGTCTTTGATGTGATTTGATCACAGCGAGTCACAGGCAGCCTGCTACCGGACTTTCAATGAAGAATGAATAAATAAAATGCGAACAGAAATGAAAATATCCAATCTCTTTATAAATAAAAAGTGAGGGGTATTTTTTTTTCTTTGCATATTTTATTTATTAATTCTTCATCAAAAGACCGGTAGCAGCTGCCTGTTATTTTCCCCTTTTCAAATGATGCCACATTTGTATCTGCTCGCATCTTCTTCTGGAACACATCGGTTGCAATTTACAGTCAAATATTTCCGGTGTCTGATGATCACAGGTTATGTGAAAAGTTTATTCATGAGAACATTGACAAAAAGTAAGAATCTTCATTTAAAATCATTCTGTTGGTTTCTGTCTACCTAACAAAAAATGACAAACATTTGAACGGCATTACAGACTTCCCGAAGTAGACTGTGCTAAAAGTTATTGGGTTTCGGGTTTGAGCAGCCATTACGGTTGACAGATCATGACCAAAAGGGGACGTTCTCATCTATATATTATACAGACACATCCTACCAAGTTACAATGAAATCCCTTGATAAATATGACCTGTAGACTGTGCTAAAGGTTTTCGGGTTTTGGGCTCGGGCAGCCATCACGGTTGACCGATTGCGACCAAGAGGGGACGTTCTCATCTAGACATGACCCCAAACCTGCGACTGAAATTTTGTGACGATCAGATAAGAACTACAGGGTGTAGCCTGTGCAAAAGGTATATGTGAACAGACTCACAGACTCACAGACTTCTGCACGCGTGATGGCAATAGATTATCTTGACTTTGTCAAGTTTAGCTAAAAATGAGATGGAAAGATGTATTTTTTTTTCACATTTTAGAAACAGGAGATGATATGTTCTATGTGTAGGTAAGTGAGTGGTGGTGGGAAAATTCTGCTTTTGAGGCTGCTGGGTGGCTGAAAATTACTGGTTTCACCAATTTTTCATGCAACTTTCCAGGTTGAAGCCTTGCATATGACAGTAAATTATTTCTCCCACATTCTTTCTACTTTGTCAGATAGTGTTTTATGTTTTTAGTGGATTTGGAAAATGGAGTGGAGTTGGAAATACATGTTTCCGGTTTGATAACTAAGTTAAAGAATATCGGCATTTGAAGAGAGTGTTTGGCATGACATTTTGGAAAATGCCGGGAAAACTGTGGAGCGGAACCTGATGATTTTATATCATACGCATGGTTTCCTGAATAAACCGAAAGAACTACAAAGTGGCTATGTAATCACAATCTCTTGAGTGCTCAAATGGAACATAAGCAAAGAACATCGCCATTCAAACTGCCCCCACCCCCTAATATTGGCGACTGACCTTGATTTTAACTGTCAAGTTTGAAAGATCCTTTATTTGACTCACAGCTTGGATTCATCTTTGTTTCTTTCCATCGTGTTCTAATGGATGAGTTTGTTGAGGTTTGAGGGGATCCAGAAGGAACTGATAGAAAAACTAGGCATCGTGAATCAAATGACAGTGTTTAGGCAGATCACGATTCAAAAAAGCCAAAAGTGAAAATAGGAGGCTCCATTTCGGAATCGGACATGTCTCAGACTGAGCTTGATAGTAGCGTGGACACTGCCAATATGTTTGCATATATGAACAAAAAGGAGCTCATGGACTTCTTCTTGCAATCATTTACTGATGATTCTGTTCGGAGTGTGCAGAAAAAACTACTGTCGTCAGTTATTAATGAGCATATAAAACCTCTGCATGAAAGAATCGATGTCCTGGAGGTGTCTCTTGAATCCAAGGACAGAACTATATCAGCCCTCAGGAACGAATTGGATGATTTAAAACAGTACAGAATGCATAATAGTCTACGTATAGCTGGTATACCTGAGCAGTCAGGCAAGGACACGGACAACCTTATTCTGGAGCTTTCTGAGAAGATTGAAATTCCACTTGAAAAATGGGAAACAGAAAGATCCCACAGATCAGGGATGGAAATTCCACTTGAAAAATGGGAAATAGAAAGATCCCACAGATCAGGTAGAGAAGTGTCAGGTGACAGTTGGCCTAGAATAGTTTTAGTTAAAGTACATAGCTACAGGGTGCGAGATAGGCTCTACAGGGCGCGTCGCAAACTGAAAGGTAAAACAGAGACGTCCAAGATCTTCATCAACGAACATCTCATCAACACACGAGCTAAAATGGACAAGAGATGTAGGGATCTGATGAAGGAAGGTAGAATAAAGGACTCCTGGACTTTCGATGGAGTAATATTTGTCAAGACTAGGGATGAGCTTGTTCGGAGGATTACAACTCCACAACATCTCGAAAGTTTAGAGCGTGACTTACAAATAATACTGACGCTGCATAATTCACAGCGATAGTCGCCGAAATGAACTGAAATAAACACTTGTGTGCTGTTTTCAAAAACATTCATGTATAAAGCGCCAAGAAACTTATCAGGTATTATCTTGCCATGTAATCATTACATGTAAAATGGGATATATTCTTGTGTGGGGCGTGTGCATGTTTTTTTTTTTGTTGTCTTGTTTTGTTTTTGTTTTTTTGGGGGGAGGGGGCCAGGGGGGGTATGGTAAATGGGCATGGTTGAATTGCCTTTGTGTACTTTCTAGGCACAATCAAGACTCAAACAGGCACAATCTGCAGAAAAGTATAAACTCTCTTACCCCCCCTCCCCCCCCCCCCCCCCCCACACACACACGCCATTTCTGCTTAGAACCACAAATCCATGTACATGTATAAAACATCAAGGAACCTATCAGGTAATATCTTGGCTACCCAAGAAACTATTACAGGACAAATGGGGTTTATATTTTTATGTGTGTGTGTGGGGGGGGGGGGGGGAGCGGTTGGGTATGGTGAATTTGTGGGATGAAATCACCTTTGATTACAGTGGAGGCACAATCACGACACAAACAGGCAAAACTTATAGAAAAGTATAAATCTTTTTACAATCCCCAATCCACACTCACGCACATACGTCCACACCTACCCTGTCTCACAAATCCACACACAGTCTTACATTTCACAAAACCAAATTAGATTGTCAAAGCTTGTGAACCGCCTCGGTGAAACAGCGGAATTCAGCTGGATGAATAGTTACTTTACCAATCAAAATAAACAAATTTCTCGCATTAGTATACAATTAACATAAGACTGGTCATTTTCCTATATTCCACAGATTTAATGTGCATTTACTCTGGTATATCATGCCTGAGGAAGCTTGTCAAAGTTCCTTCAGGCAGGGTATATTAGATGGAATGCCTTCAAGTCTATAAACTGACTAATCTTAGGATTGACTGGGAAATTTCTATTTCAAGTCAATTTCCACATATATCAGATTACCATATATTACATTAGAAACAGTATCTTATGGCTAAAGTGTGAGTGATATGTCGACTTTGTATCAATAATATGGCAAATGGTATGGTTGTCATATCATCCTGCCATTGAAAGTTCTTTTCCTATATGCACGTGTACCCTTCCCTGTTATTTTCCATATTGGAAAACCTGGTCGAAATGAATGGATATACCCACCACAGCCTAAATAATTAGGTATGGAGCCACTGCAGATAGGATTTAGGTTAGTGCACTGTCTTGATCTCCAGTTTGAAGGGTTAATATAACAAACATTATTTGTAACGTTCTCCGGGCTGATCCCCCCAATGATACTAGAGTACTGCCCCACTGTTGTCGGAATGCTCTTGCAATCTGACAGCTGTGGGTTATTGTCTGCCAATATGTAGATTTATGTTTGATTGTTTGATCAATATGTTCTAATTTCATTTTGTGTAAATGTCTAGTAAAGTAGGTCAAAACTCCTACTGACGAATGAGGCACCATACCCGTGTTTCCCCTGTCTCAAATGTTTCTTGCGCTTTTGCAATCTGGCAACGGTGGGTTAATGCTATTCCAACATGTATGAGGCACAACACCAGTGTTCCCCCTCTCTCAAATGGGTTAATGTTGCTCTCGCAATATGAGTATAACTGGAGTAGTAGCTATATACTACACAGTCTTTAACAGGTAGAGTGCTGGAAGCTCATATTTGAGCTTTACTCTGAAGTGTTGGTACCAGCACTTAAAGGCTACATATTTTGTGGGTGTTGTTCATAACACCTTTGAAGTGAAATTATTTAGTCTGTTAGGATTTGTCTTGTTACAATTTATGGGAGAGTGCCTATTGGCACTCTCCCATAAACTGTAACAAGGCAAACATATGTGAACAAATTCTGATGACCAAAAATAATTCAGCACTCTACAGTTATGCAAGTGTATCATTCTGTAACATTTCCCTCCTAATGATGCCAGAGCATTGCCCAACAGTTGCCAGACTGCTTTTGCAATCTGGCAACGATGGGTCAATGCTCTGCCAAAATGTCGATTGTGCTTGAAATCCTGATCAATATGTTCTAATTTCATGTTGTACAAATGTCTAGTCAAAGGGGTCAAAACTACTGTTGATGAATGAGGCACAATACCGGTGTCCCCACTGTCCCAAATGGGTTAATGTTGGTTTTGTAATATTGGTACAACGAGCAATAGCTATATATGAAACAGCCTTTAAGTAAGTGTACCACCTTTAAGGTTTCCCTCTTTATGATGCAAGAGTATTGCCTCACAGTTGCAAGATTGCATTTGCAATGTGGCAACAGCGGGTCAATGCTCTGCCTGCATGTAGATTATGCTTGAAATCCAGATCAATATGTTCTAACTTCATGTTGTACAAATGTCCCGTAAAGTAGGTCAAATCTCCTACTGATGAATGAGGCACTATGCCAGTGTTCCCCGAGTCTCAAATGGGTTAATGGTTGCTTCCGTAATATGAGTATAACTGGAGCAGTAGCTATAAACAACACAGCCTTTAAGTAAGCGTACCATTTTCTAACATTTCCCTCTTAATGATGTCAGAGTATTGCCTCGCTGTTACCAGATTGCCCTTGCAATCTGGCAGAGGTGGGTCAATGCTCTATCAACATAGATTATGCTTGAAATCCTGATCAGTATGTTCTAATCTCATGTTGTACAAACGACTAGTAGGTAAAAACTCCCACTGTTGAATGGGGCACCAAACCAGTTCCCCCTTTCCCAAATGGATTAATGTTGCTTTTGCAATCTGGCAACGGAGGGTCAATGCTCTGCCAACATGTAGATTATGCTCGTAATCCTGATCAATATGTTCTAATTTCATGTTGTAGAAATGTTTAGTAAAGTAGATCAAAACTCCCACTGATGAATGAGGCACCATACCAGTGCCCCCCCCCCCCCCCCACACTACCACCGTCTCAAATTGGTTAATGTTGCTTTCATAATATGAGTATAATCAGAGCAGTTGCTATATACGACACACACTTTTAAGTTAGTGTACCATTTTATAACATTTCCCTCTTAATAATGCCAGAGTATTGCCTCACAGTTGCCAGATTGCTTTTGCAATCTTGCAATGGTGGGTCAATGCCCTACCAGCATGTAGATTATGCTTAACATTCTGGTCATTATGTTCTAAGGTAATGTTGTACAAATGGATAGTACACACAATAGGTCAAACCTCCTACTGATGAATGAGGCACCATACCAATGTTCCCCTGTCCCAAATGGGTTAATGTTACTTTCGTAATACGAGTATAACCCGAGCAGTAGCTATATATGACACAGTCTTTAAGTAAGTGTTCCATTTTGTAACATTTCCCTTTTAATGATGCCAGAGTATTGCTTCATAGTTGCCAGATTGCTTTTGCAATCTGGCAGCTGTGGGTCAGTGCTCTCCAACATGTAAATTATGCTTGAAATCATGATCAATGTCCTAATTTCATGTTGTACAAATGTCTGGTAAACTAGGTCAAAACTTCCACCGATGAATGAGGCACCATACCAATACTCCCCCCCCCCCCCCACCCCTGTCTCAAATGGGTTAATGTTTCTTTCGTAATATGAGTATAATCAGAGCAGTGGCTATATTCGACACATGATATAAGTAAGTATACCACTTTGTAACATTTCCCTCTTTATGATGCCAGAGTATTGCCTCACAGTTGAAAGATTGCTTCATCAATCTGGCAATGGTGGGCCAATGCTCTGCCTACATGTAGATTGTGTTTGACATCCTGATCAATCGGTTTTATTTTCATGTTGTACAAATGTCCAGTGAAGTACATGTAGGTCAAAACTCCTACTGATGAATGAGGCACCATACCTGTGTTCCCCCCTGTCCCTGATGGGTTAATGTTACTGTTGTAATATGGGTTTAACCGGAGCAATAGTTACATATCCCACAGCTTTGAACAATGTGCATCTTCTTGCTACGTCTTCACCGTAATCGCACAAGAGTATTGCCTCACTGTTGCCGGATTGCATTTGCAATCTGGCTGCAGTGGCTCAATGCCCTGTCATGGTGACGATTGTGCTTTATTGTACAAATGTCAAGCAAAGTGGGTCAAAACTCGAACTGACAATTGAAGCACTATACCTGCATTCCCCCCTGTCTCAATGGTCATTATCCGGAGTGAAAACAGTATTGGAATTTCCCACAGTAATGTAAATAGAGAAGTGGAGTTCCCATCATGTGTCGCACATAACGTGGGTACAACAATCTTAACATCGACTTGAGACAAAGAGGATAACTTGGATTGAGTAAATGCTGCTGTCGTTGACCTTTCTACGTAAATGACAAAATGCTAACAAAGCGATATTTCAAACCATGCTTCCCCATGCTGATTTGTTTGATCGCGTCAGTCAAGGTGTGATCAATCACACCACTCGTGTTTTCTATTCTTATTATATCTGGGTTGACAGGGATCTGCAGACCATGTCGGGCAGGACAAATAGCCAACTAAATCAAGCTTTCCACCCTGAATGTGACTTTTAATTATAACCCCATCAATTGTTTTTGATGGTGGTGTATCTCTTATCACCAATGTGTGGTTGTGCAGGTATTTGGAGTGAGGGTGTGGTGAGAGTACTTTTGCAGCTTAATTATATCTCCCTCAGATCAATTGCTTTATCGATCTCAATTGAAAAGATTACCCTTTGGTGGGGTGGAATAATCCATTGGAGTCAAAAAAGTATTTGTCACGTCAAGTGCTTCACATATTTTTTAAGACATAAAACTTCCCTGGTTTACTTGAACCGTTACCAGGTAGTTGCAGGGGGGGTGGGGCTTACAGTCTATTTATCACAATGTTCTCCAGAACTTATGCGAATATATAGCCATTATTCTAAACTGAAACACTCTAAATATGAATTCTCAGTCTAGCCCAATAAACCAACTGCATCTTTTCCTGTGTCATCCAATTCCAAGGGGTGGGGGTTAGGTTGAATCTACGCCAGGAGTATTAATAAGTAATTGATTCATCACACCTGGTTCGGCATGGGTCTATGGGTCATGTCGATCAAGTTATGACCGATCAAATCCTGTTTTCTATCCTGAATGCGACATTTAATAATAGTTTTATTAATTCATATGTGATGGCTGTAGAATTCTGTCATTGGGTTTTTTGAGACTGTTAGCAGGGCAGAATGATTGATTGGAGTTGAATTATTTATCAAGTATTCATCACTCTAATTGATTTATATACCTTCAAGAAATAGAACTCATCCAGTTTATTTGTAATTCGATCAGGGAGTTGACTCAGTGGAGGTGTGGAGGTGGCGGAGGGGGGGTTTGGGTGTCTGGTGGGGGTGTGTGGGGGTGTGTGTGTGTGTGTGTGTGGGGGGGGGGGGGGTAATGAATAATTACTACGAGTTTCCCAACAGAAGCTCCATAAATATCATTCCACTGTACTAAATTGAAACCAATGCATGAATCCTCAGTCCAGGTCAATAAACCCAGTGTATCTCTCTGCCCCCCGTGTCATTTAACTCCCGTGAATAAAACTGTGAACCCAATTTTGAATGAACAAGAGCCTTGCCCATGTGTACGGAAATGTCCAACCTTGTTTGATACCTCCACTGTTAGTTATGTGTCTTTAATTTTGTGGTTCATTGAATCCCTTCATCTGTGACCTAGTCTGCCTTGCTAGACACAGTAATAATCAACGACTGTAATAATAACTGAACTTGAAGAGAATAGCAAAAGCCTGGACTCTTAATGGATTTCAGCTACCCCTATTGACGTCCCTCATCTTTTGTAAGATCTAAGTTTTAACTCTCTGCTTTCAGAGTTCTGTTATTTCCTGTAGCTTTTATGGTGGTTGCACTCGACTTCACGGTGGGAGGGGGAGGGGATGATACTGCTCACTCCTGATGAGCTCTTAGTGTTCTAATGTGGTATGTGTCGGTTGGTTCCAAAATAATCATTCTGTGCAACGAATATATCTTACTGACTCCTTCATCTATATACAATAATATCAGCTATCATAACTAAATGTGAGAATTCTCATAATGTGTTCAGATGTCTTTGCCTTGGTGCAATCTAATGGCTGTAGCAGGGCAAAAGAATACAAACTAAATAATGTCACCTCGAGTACCTCTTAACTAACAGAACGTAAACGGTACTAAATTCTCAATATTAACCCATCACAATCGAAGAAAAAAAATTTCTAGGGCATTCTGATACTGTCATCTGCTCAAAACGAATATATTTTACTTGACTCTCCTCCGCTATAGAAATTAAATGATTTCTAAACCAATACTCACCCAACTAGCACAGTAAGTCCGAAGTTATCTTAAGCTCCCAAACTCTTTATTAACAAAATTAACAATGCTTTACTTTTTTAAATTTCAATTTTCTTAACCATTTTTGTTACCTATCTGTATATAAGTTACTGTTATTGTCTCACTACACAACAGTATTTTCCACATATCAATTGCGCTATTTGCCAGCTTGAATACAATCTTGCTTCCGAACAAAATTTCTTATCTACATCAACAGATTACACATTAGTTTACAATGTACTCTCTTGAATCATATCGTGCTCGAATAGGCACTTACAACTTCAAAGTTTATTGTAATAGTTTAAAGTACTGTTTGCCGAAAAAGAGATCCACTTGTGTCTTAATTTACCTGCTTCTGCATCTCAGTGGGGTTGGGCTGCATGCAAGCTTTACTGCCGTGGTTGCCTTGTTCCTTGGCCACTTCAGTGAGTTTGTTACCTCTCACCTAGTATATCCTCTGGATGAAATTTCATATCCATACAGGGACGTGGACGTTTCGAAGGTTGAGCTTTCACCGAATTTACCTATCTCAGCTTTCCTTGTCATTGCGTTGTTCCATTTGGCCGTAAGTCTATTACTATCCGGTGACATCGAAATTGACCCTGGTCCAAATTCTTCTAACTCAGATCATAACCAGAATACTTTAAAAATTGTCGATCTTAACATCCAGAGTCTAAAACCCAAACTAGATATCATTCAATGTGAATTTGTTTCGTTAACACTGTGGCCTTCTCTGAGACATGGCTGGATAGCAACGAACCCACGTCCAATATTCTTCTCCACAGGTTCCAAGAACCGTTGAGATTTAATCGTTCAACAAGGGGCGGCGGGGTCGCCATTTACATTAAAGATGGCATTTCTTTTCTACCAAGACCGAACCTACATACGTTGAATACGGAGTGCCTGTGGGCAGAAGTATTTACAAAATGGAAAGATCTTTACTGTTGGGGGTATTCTACTGGCCACCTAACAGTCCCCCAGACACATGGGAAACCATATCAGCATCCATCGAAAAAGCCAGAGATACGACAGTTGCCGACTTAATTGTCACAGGTGATTTTAATGACAATCAAGTAGTTCCCTCAAGAAGCGGCTTTTCAGAGATATTACATTATTTTAATTTGAGACAAGTCGTGCGTGAGCCAACTTGTTTTACCGAGTAGTCGGCTTCATTATTAGATCTTTTTGTGCTTAGTGACACAATCAACATGAAAACTTGTGAGGTCTTCCAACCGATTATCCCAGACATGATCCGTTACAACTGTCCAATTTCACTCGAAGTTGAATTTTTAAAACCACCACCTCTCTCATTTAAGAGAATATGGCTCGACTCCCAGGGTAATTATGAAGCATTGAATGAGGCTTTCTCTAACGTCGATTGGAATTCTCTCTTTGATAATCCATCTCTCGATACTATAGTTTCTAAATTTACTGATAAAATACTCGATACTGCATCAATCCACATACCCAACAAATTTATTACCACGCGTAAAGACAAACCGAAATGGATGTATAATCAAATAAGATTACTGATTAGACAGAGAAAATGTTTGTATCGCATTGCTAAATGGACCAATATTCCACATGCCTGGGAAAAATATAGAGTGAAACGGAACGAAGTTGTATCAGCTATTAGGAAAGCCAAAGCGTTATACTTGTCCAAAGCCCAGTCAACTCTAAGAAGTAGCGAAACACCACCATCAAGGTGGTGGAAGACCCCGAAAACATTCATCGGCAGTAGTAACACAGTAGGAATTCCTACTCTCATCCACTCAAACAAAATATATACCTCAAGTGTTGAGAAAGCTGAAGAGTTCAATAAATATTTCAGTTCTATCTCAACAGTTGATGACTTGAATGCTTCCCTGCCAGACACAACACCCCATGTTTCTGAAAGTATTGACTGTATTACTACATTGAAGCGAAGTATATTCTGCAATGAAGTTGATAAAAGTGTCCAAGGTGTCCAGTCCAGATTTAATAAGCCCACATTTCCTCAAAGAATGTAAATCCTCTTTATGCAAGCCACTCTCGATCCTATTTAATATACTAATGAATAACTCGTACTTTCCGTCACTGTGGAAAAAAGCAAACATCATCCCAATCTTGTAACTAGAGGGGGTATCAGTAGCCCGTGGCTCACCAACAGGTGGCCAATGTAAAGGGGTGGTTGGAGTAAAAAAAAAAAAATGTTCAAAACTTGCACACAAAAGTCAAAAATTAAAGAAAATAAGCAGCTAAAGGGTTAAATAATATAATAACCCCTAAGAAGCATGCTAACATAAAATAGGAACCATGGCAATATGCTACAAGGTAAGTCTCCACTATGAAAAAAAGAAAGACAAACCTTAAAACCTGCACATAAAGGTAAAAAAAGTATCACATTTGTTTCAAAGGGTTAAAATTTAGAAAAATGCCCTGAAAATATTACAATAACCAGCGTGGCAATATGCCAGTGAGATAAAACTCCACTTAAAAAAAATATCAAAACCTGCACACAAAAGTACAAAACCTGCAAAGAAAAGAACAAAATTAAAGTAAATAAGCAGCTAAAGGGTTAAATAATATAAAAATAGCCCAAGAAGCATCCTAACATAAAATAGGAACCATGGCAATATGCTACAAGGTAAGTCACCACTTGGAAGAAAAGAAAGACAAACCTCAAAACCTGCACATAAAAGTAAAAAAAAGGATCACATTTGTTTCAAGGGGTTAAAATTGAGAAAAATACCCTGTCACAGTAACCACAATGGAAATATGCCAGTAAGGTGAAAGTCTACTTGAAAAATATCCACTTGGAAGAAAAGAAAGACAAACCTCAAAACCTGCACATAAAAGTATCACATTTGTTTCAAAGGGTTAAAATTTAGAAAAATACCCTGAAAATGTTACAGTAACCACCATGGCAATATGCCAGTGAGGTAAAACTCCACTTAAAAAAAAAATATCAAAACCTGCACACAAAAGTACAAAACCTGCACACAAAAGTCCAAAATTAAAGTAAATAAGCAGCTAAAGGGTTAAATAATATAATAATAGCCCCAAGAAGCATCCTAACATAAAATAGGAACCATGACAATATGCTACAAGGTAAGTCGCCACTTGGAAGAGAAGAAAGACAAACCTCAAAACCTGCACATAAAAGTAAAAAAAACATCAAAACCTGCACACAAACATCAAAATAAGTCCAAAATTTGATTTAAAGGGTTAAAATTAAGATGAAATACCCTGGAAAAGAGTTAAATGTTATCATGAACCCCCACAGCAATATGTAAAGAAGAAAAATTTTTTTTTAAAAGCACAAAAATCCAAACCTGTAAACAAAAGAAGTCCAAAATTGAAGTAATTAAGCAGGAAAAGGGTTAAAGAATACAACGTAGCCCTAAGATGCATGTTTACATACAATAGAAAGCATGGACATATGCTACAAGGTAAATCTACACTTGGAAGAAAGAAAGAAAAAAACCATGAAAACCTGCACGCAAACGTCAAAATAAGTCTAAAAATCTATTCAAAGGGTTAAAAAAATTTTTAAAATGCACTGGAAAGATATCAATGTTATAATAACCACCACTGCAATATGCAGTGAGGTCAACCTCACTTGAAATTGTTTTTTTTATCACAACCTGTACATAAAAGTAAGAAGCTGTAAGCCTAAGTCCAAAAGCTGTACCTAAAAGTCCAAAATTGAAGTAATTCAGCAGGAAAAGGGTTAAATAATACAAACATAGCCCTAAGATGCATGTATACATACAATAGAAAGCATGGACGTATGCTGCAAGGTAAATCTCCACTTGGAAGAAAGGAAAAAAAAAAAACATCAAAACCTGCACGCAAACATCAAAATAAGTCTAAAATTTGATTCAAAGGGTTAAAATTAAGACAAAATACCCTGGAAAAGAGTTAAATGTTATAGTGAACCACCATAGCAATATGCAGAAACTCTACACTTGGAAGAAAGGAAAAAAAAAAAAACCCATGAAAACCTGCACGCAAACGTCAAAATAAGTCTAAAAATCTATTCAAGGGGTTAAAAAATTTTTAAAAATGCACTGGAAAGATATCAATGTTTTAATAACCACCACTGCAATATGCAGTGAGGTCAACCTCACTTGAAATTGTTTTTTTTTATCACAACCTGTACATAAAAGTAAGAAGCTGTAAGCCTAAGTCCAAAAGCTGTACATAAAAGTCCAAAATTGAAGTAATTCAGCAGGAAAAGGGTTAAATAATACAAACATAGCCCTAAGATGCATGTTTACATACAATAGAAAGCATGGACATATGCTGCAAGGTAAATCTCACTTGAAAGAAAGGGAAAAAAAAAACATCAAAACCTGCACGCAAACCTCAAAATAAGTCTAAAATTGGATTCAAAGGGTTAAAATTACGACAAAATACCCTGGAAAAGAGTTAAATGTTATAGTGAACCACTATAGCAATATGCTGAAACTAAAAAAAAATTTGAAAAGCCAAAAAATCAAAACCTGTACACAAAAGTTCAAAATATTTGAGAGCGGACGCCGATGCCGACGCCGACGCCGACATGAGGGCTATGCCATAGGCTCACACAACTAACGTTGGTGAGCCAAAAACAACCCTCCAATTCTGTTATTAATTAACATTAATTAGATGTTAGAGTGTTAGAGCGATGTTTGAGTGCGGCAGGTTTGGCGTGTTGATATAAACCAAACATTTTCTGACCAGAGGTTCCCACATGAGATATTTTCAGGTGAATAATGGTCAAGTTGTGTAAGTTTTGTAAGTATAATGGTATATATAGAGGACACTGTACTAGAAATGGCATATCACCATGGCTAACGTTCAAGTAAATGCCCGATTCCTTCCAAATGGTAGAGGAGGAAGACATCTTATTTTTGGAGGCTACAAATACAGCGTAAAGTCCCACAGGAATGACCGCACCCACTGGCATTGTTGTGAGAAGAACTGCAGTGCCACAACCAACACCATAAACGACACCATAACCATTTCGGGAGGCACACACCATCTTCTGCGACGGCACATTTGAAAAATGATTTTTCAACCTTCTCAGGCAGAAATCAGCAAACTGGGGAATAACAATCAATCCGCCAACCGTATTCACAGATTACGAAATAGCTGCAGAGAATGCAATCGAGGCAACTTTTCCATCTGCCAGACTGAAGGGATGTTTCTTCCATTATGGCCAAGCAGTGTGGAAGAAAGCTCAGAGCTGCCGTCTCCAAAATGCTGATGATGATACAAATAAACTGATCAAACAGGCCATTGCCCTGCCACTGGTTCCAGTGTCTGAAATTAGCGACATATGGTTTGCAGCATTAGAAGAAGCTCCTGTAAATGACAATGTCACCAAATTTTGTGATTACATGACAGAGTACTGGGTCGAGGGTGCTCATGGCAGAGAAATGCGGAACCATTTCAACACAGTTGGCCCAAGAACCACCAACCTTGTAGAGGGCTGGCACCGCAAACTACAGCAATTTATAGCAACATCTCATCCAAACATGTTCCGCATGACAGCATTCTTGCAAAGAGAACAGGCTTACCATGAAGGTAGCATCATACAGCTTAGAAATGGAGGTGTCTTGAGGCCTAGACAGAAGAAATATAGAAAAGTTGACAACAGTCTGCGACACTTCCAACGGGTATGCAGACTGGGAGATATTTCTTCAATGGAGTACTTAGATGCTGTTTGCCACATCACCGGTTACTAGTCATATTTTGTTTTTCATGTTCTATAATCTTCTATTTGTATAATCTTGTTTTTCATGTGCCAATTTTTCTTATTTGTAGTATTTATAAGTTAGGACATATAGTATTTCTATAATCTTGTACTATCTAAATATTTGGAGAGAAAAAAAAAATGATTAAAATTCGACATTTTTGCATTATCTGTTATAGACTCCAATATTTTTAAACTATTTATTGGCTCATATCTTATAAAATGTTGTTTAAATTACTCGTTTTACCTTATTAAATATAATGAAAAACAAATAATTTGAAAAAATATTTTGTAAAATTCGAGCAAATAAATAGTCGATTTATATCCCTTATTCCTCTTTACCCAACATGAAATAGGCGCGAATGCAGGCTAAAACTAGCCAACAATTAAGATACTAACTACAGTCGGCATCAGACCTGTTAACCTCTGGAGATGACCATCAGTGAGATTTTGATGAGCTCTCAGTGAGATTTGGATGCTTGTCAGTGAGATTTTTGCGTGCAGACAGCACATCAATAATTTCCATGTCCCCCCCCCCCCCCCCAAGACACTCCACCCTAATGTGTTTTATTTGAACAATTTGTCTTTTCAAAAGCCAAAACATAGAAATATAGAGCAAAACAGAAATATGGATATGGCCATGTGCCAATATCTGAGCTTGTTCCAATGACATTCACATTTCAGTGGTTTTGTACTTGTCGGTTGTTTGTGGTAATTCGACCTTCCAAACCTCAGCGCCTCCCCACCCCGCCAACCACGCTTGTTATTCACATGAAGTAATTTGTCATTTCTGAAGGGGGTTTGGAATGGAGGTGATCATTTTTCAGTGAAACCTGAAAATTATGCTACAGCCACAGGACGAAACGTCTTGGGGATTTGTTGTTGTTGTCCATTTATCACTACCAATTCGCGGATAAAAAAAACCGGCAAGTGCCATAAATTACCAACTTTTTAGAGATTTTTTTCGCCAAAAACAGAATTTCTTTCACAGCCTGCCCTAGAAAATCGCGAATTGGAATTTTTTCCCACCATACTGAAAATTACCGCAACTCATTTGAATGAGCCGTTCGTCTACAAAATATAATTATCTGAAATCCAGAATGCACAATAAATTTGTGCGTATTTTTGCCCAATTTCGAGTGTACATAATTAATAGTATGGGATTTATTTTTTGATGTGACTGCTACTCTTATATCAAGCAAAGGTGTGTGTTTAATATATAATCAATTTCAGCAATTATCCTGCATCTCAAGTTCATTTATTTCGACTGTGAAACGTGTTGCAATAATCACAGAACACAATAGCCGGCCATTGATAAAAATCAGAATTGGTTATCAGTTCTGACGTAAGTGGTGACGTTTCACACAAACTTAATGACCTTGCCAATGAGAGTAGAGCACATGCTTTTGTATTTGTAAACAAAAGCTGGTGGATTCAGTGATGCCGAGATGAATAACTAATTTTGAAAAATATCAAAGCGGGAGAAAATAGGATGTTGCCGTGAGTGCGGGAGATTGGGTACCAAACTGGGAGTCTTCCGGCGAAAGCGGGAGAGTTAACAGGTCTGGTCGGCATCTCTCTTATGTAAAGGATTATAACACCTTGACCCAAAACAATAAGTGCCGGGTAAACAGGAACAGCTCATTAAAATATAATTTAATATTATCATGAATATTGTTGCCAAACTAGCTTAGCAGAAAAGAATATATCCCTCCACACCATTTAACCTTGCTTGCAGCTCAATGCCACGAAGACTGTATTCAGAGACTGTATTTATAATCTTCTACTAAACGAACTGAATGAAATTACATAACATACTTACTTACGCCTTTCTCGTGTGTTGTAAATGTACCATGTATTCAAGCTGGCCAAGTTTTGCTTCTTTTTATGTCATTCTTATTTTGTTCACTGTGTACTCTTAACACTCTTACATATCGTTTCCTGGTGGTCCCGCCTCTACTTCCCGGGATGGTCAGGTTCGGGTGGTCTTATTAACAAAAGCTCCCGTTTAAATTTTATTATGTTTCCTATTTTGGACTCGGAAACATGGCTTGTGGCCCTCCGTTGGAGTGAGCTCATTGAGCTCGCTCCAATGGAGGCCAAGAGCTATGTTTCTGGAATAGAAAATAAAACTGTCTAGTGGTTCAAGACATCTTTTGTGCAACTGTTGTATTCTATCTGCGTTGGCAAGGGGTTAATCTGGTGTACGGGAGATGGGGGGGGGGGGGGGGGGGCCTCGTGCAACGATATGTGAGCTCGACTACTGACACTTGTGTAATGTATACAAATACTGTTAAGACTTAAGACTAAAGTCACTCATACCTGCCATTGACATTTGTAACTCTTTGTAATCTTGTTCTGGGTGGAAACAGCCTTGTACAAGCTTATAGCTTCCTGCCGAATCCACATCAATGTATGTAACAATTTTTGTATTATATGACTTTGAACTCTTAAAATAAGTAATGTTTAAACTAATATAAGATGGTATCAAGTCAATCAATAATAACTCCTCCCAATCAAGGATGTCTGATGACACGAAAGCTGTTAAGCTGTAGCATAACGGCTTTTACATCATGAAATGCCATGGCATTTACCTTGTATGAAAACTAACAACACTGTATCAGCTTTTCAGTCCCGGTGTAACAGATTTTTTTACCCTCCTCTGCCAAAGTTCCCTCCAGGCAGGGGGTGGGGGTGGGGGTGGGGTGGGGTGCAGGGTGGGTGGTGGTGGGGGTGGGTGGAGGGATCTGTTTTTTTATCCCCACCCTAATTCCCCACCCCCCCCCCCCCCCCACCCCCCCACTTGAATTTGTTTTCTTCTCAATTTTTTTTGTCATTTTATTTGCTAATATGGCAAGAAAACCTTTCGTTGACCAAAATAAAAAAAATTCAAATTTTTTACATGGTCAATGTCAGGCGGGGGCAATTTTCATAGGCCACAGAAATCTTCCTCCCATTTCAATGAAGAAATGTTTTCAATGTTGTATTATTGTATTATTAGCTAATTTTGCACGAAAACCTATCTTTGACAATTTTTTTTTTTAATTTCGACATGGTTAACCTTTGGTTGGTGGAGAAGGGGGGGGGGATGAAATTTCAATAGGCCACCAAAAATCTTCCCCAACCTCCAAAAAGAAAATTTTTGTGCCGCATGATTTGCTTATATGGCGTCAAACCCTCTACTTGATGATATTTGTTTTCTCATTCTGATGTTGAATGGCCAACATCAGGTGGGGACAATTTTTCCATGTCATAATCATTGCAAATAGGGCAAGAAAATCCCTCTTTAACTCAAATTTTCCAATTAATTTGACGATGGTCAACGTCAGGTAGGGGGCGATTTTTCCCCTGGCTACCAAAATCTCCCTCCCCCTCCCCCCCCCCCACCTCCATTTTGAAAAAAAAGAAATTTTTGAACTTTGACATGGTCACTGTCAGGTGGGCCTCCAACTGACATTGACCATGTCGAAGTCAAAAAAAAAAAATATCAGTCAAAGATAGGTTTTCTCACCAAATTAGCAAATAATATGAGATTTAAACAAATTTCTTCTGGGGGAGGGCTGACACCAACAAATTACATACTAAATTTAATTTACATTCGATTAATCTTGTTTTGTCAAAAGGTTTTCAGGAATTCAAGACATGAGGTATTTATTTCTGAGCATTAATAACTATGCTTGGGGAGCAGGGTTCTTGGCGACAAGTATTTCCCTGAGGAACAGACTATTTTGTATATGACAGGGTGGGGAGGGGGAGGGGGAACTAGTCCCCCCCTGGGGAGTGGTGGGGGTGGGTGGGTGGGTGGGTGGGTGGGTGGGTGGGTGGGTGGGTGGGTGGGTGGGTGGGTGGGTGGGTGGGTGGGTGGGTTGGGGGGGCTAGTTTTTTTTTTTCCCGGGGGGAGGGCTAGAAATATTTATTAAAGAAACTGGTTTCTGGATGGATTAGGTGCAGGATAAACCTAATGTTATAATTGTTAATCTAATCAGGATGTGTTAATCCTCACACTAATTGGCATTCAATAAACCTCCTCAAAGCAACAGATTACTGGCTTGGCTGAATTATAATCTACTGTCATCTTCATAAATCTCATCATTTACTATCTGTTCTGTATTTACCCTTTATGACCATTGTCAAAATTGGAGAAAACAACAGAAATCTTTTGTTTTTCTCGCTATATTAGCAAATAGTATGACATAAAAAAATGAAGAAAAACAAAAAAATTCAGATGGGGAGGGCAAAAAAATCAGGGTGGGGGTAAAAAAAAAACTAGTTTTTTTCCCCCTGGGGACAAAAATACTGTAAAATCTAGTTTCCCCCCAGGGGGAAGTTTTACCAGGGGGGCGAAAAAAACTGGGACACCGGCACTTGTTTATTTGTCAATAACTAAAACATATTGTAAATATTCCATTTCAATTGCCATGAAAAATGTGCACACTAACAACATATTTATTTTTCATAGTAATTTCCAGCCCCCCCCCCACCCCCTAAGATGGTGGCAGAGGAGACACTTTCTAAATGTAACCAATGAGCATTCCAGCAATCCAGCAGTTATATTGAGAGCAGTGTTTCAAGTACACAGCTCGAGCAAACAAACCTAAGCAATTCCTGAATATACTTCTCAAGGACTTTCCATGGCACGTTCATAGAAAGTCCAGTTTTCAAGCTTAGGATTTCTTAAAATTCCAGTGCTTATAAGAACTTTCAAGGCCCAGTATGACTCATTTATTTATTTATTGGTCTCTTTCAACATCTAGGGCTGTATAATGGCAACAATGTAGGAAGGAAAACAAGTTTAGCCATTCATTTATGCCAATGCGGCCTACTTTAGCGGAATGCATTAGTTACCAGGCCCTATTTTACCAACAAAGTAGAACCTGTTTACTGTAGTGAACAAGCACTACACCACTTTGTGGGGTTCCCTTTAGACCAGATAAAAAAACAAGAGGCCCCATGGAACCTTAATCGCTCACCGGCCAAAGTGGTTCAAAGAAGTATTTGGGGTCACATTCAGTTAGACATGGTTCATCAACACTACAAAGGAATGAAGTCATGAGAGACAAATTTTATGGAACTAGGGACATGGTTTAAACAAACTTGAATCTTACCCCCCTAAGGATGCTGCATACCAAATATCAAAAGCATTCATCTGCTGGATCTGAAGAAGAAGATTTTTAAAGAAAAGTCCTCATTTTGAACTAAGTTATCACTCAGGCTCTCACAGTGAGCCCAAATAGGAACCCAGGGACTTGGCTTTAACAAACTTGAATCTCACCCACCTAAGGATGCTACACACCACATATCAAAACATTCCGACTGCTGGATCTGAAGAAGAAGATTTTTTAAGACAATTCCTCATTTCGAACTAAGTTACAATTCAAGCTTCCACAGTGAGCCCAAATATGGACCTAGGGACATGGCTTGAACAAACTTGAATCTCACCCCCCTAAGGATGCTGCATACCAAATATCAAAACATTCCGACTGCTGGATCTGAAGAAGAAAATTTTTAAAGAAAATTCCTCATTTTGAACTAAGTTATCATTCAGGCTACCACAGTGAGCCCAAATACGAACCCAGGGACTTTTCTTTAACAAACTTGAATCTCACCCCCCTAAGCATGCTGCATACCCAATATCAAAAGATTCTGCCTGCTGGATCTTGAGAAGAAGATTTTTAAAGATATTTGCCTGAAATACTGAATACTGAATACTGAGCCCAAATATGAACCCAGGGGGCCGATTTGAACAAACTTGAATCAAATTCACCCTACAATGTTGTATTCCAAATATCAAAAGATTCTGCCTGCTAGATCTGGAGAAGAAGATTTTTTGTTAAGAAATTTGCCCGAAATGCACTAAGTTCGAATTCGAGCTTCTATAGTGAGCCCAAATATGAATCCAGGGGGGCCGATTTGGACAAACTTGAATCAGATCCACCCCACAATGTTGCATACCAAATATCAAAAGATTCTGCCTGCTGGATCTGGAGAAGAAGATTTTTAAAGAAATTGGCCTGAAATGCACGGAGTTCGAATTTGGGCTTCTATACTGAGCCCAAACATGAATTCAGGGAGCTGATTTGAACAAACTTGAATCAGTTCCACCCCACAATGTTGCATACCAAATATCAAAAGATTCTGCCTGCTGGATCTGGAGAAGAAGATTTTTCAAGAAATTTGCCTGAAATGCACTAAGTTGAAATTCGGGCTCCTATACTGAGCCCAAATATGAACCCAGGGGGCCGATTTGTACAAACTTGAATCAGATCCAGCCCACAATGTTGCATACCAAATATTAAAAGATTCTGCCTGCTGGATCTGGAGAAGAAGATTTTTCAAGAAATTTGCCTGAAATGCACTAAGTTCAAATTCGGGCTTCTATAGTGAGCCCAAATATGAACCCAGGAAGCCAATTTGAACAAACTTGAATCTGACCCCCCTAGAGATGATGTATACCAAATAGGAAAGAATTCTGCCTGGTGGATCTGAAGAAGATTTTTTTAATTTTGGAAAGAAATTCATGGGTGCTATCAGAGTTATGCCCCTTGTGGTGCCCCCTGTGGGTGCGGCAAGTTTATTTGTACAAGTTTGAATTGACATATGATAGGGAACATGCACGCCAAATTTGGTTCAATTTGATCCAGCAGTTTGGGAGGAGTAGTCGTTAATATAAAGTTCATGACGGACGACGACGGATGGCAAGTGATAAGTTAAGCTCCCTTCGGTGAGCTAAAAAATGTTCAAACAATAATGATATTTTTCCAGTTGTATTTGATTATTAATATTTTTTGCTCAAAATTTAAAAGCATATTTGCACTCCCACAAATTTTGACCAATTTATTTTTGTACAAGAAAAAAGAGTTTTAAATTCATGTATGCATTTTATCCAGGAGCTGTGCTGCAGGAACAAGACCTTATATGTAGGTTGTGTATGATAAAAACAACAACAGCAATTAAATTAGCCTACTTTTTGTTTTTATCTTTTGTCTTTTCTTCCTTCTTGGACCAATGCCTTGACCTTCCTTCCATCCCATTTTACGCAACAGTCTGATGCCAATGGGCAATCTGAAAAAAAGCACATAAGAACTGGACTGAATTATTTATTGGAGTATGAATGTAGGGTGGGTGTGTTAAGCTGTACAAAGTGTATAGCACTTCATACAAAACTCAGCACACCCATCCCACATTCATACTCCCGACAATGCAACAGATATTTCACTTCAATTCTTTTAATTTCAGTTAGAGTAGTTGGTTGTAGTATAATCTACCCTGAGGCAGTCAAAATCTCTGCCATTTATAACATGAAAATTCCAAACGATGACATATATTACAGACTTTCACTTGTATCATGCTTTTGTGCCAAGCATTTAAATTCCTCCCAAATAGCGATGGTAAATGCTGTGTCCAAAAAATGTAATTGTTCCTAAATTATGCAGTGTTACAAATTTTTTTCAAAATTTTGCAGTGTGCTGGCCAAATATATAGTTTCATCAAGATTTCTCGATGCACGCAATATAGTTTAGGGCCGACCTGTCGAAAAAAATAATACAACAGATCCAAAAAACAACAGAGTTTGCCCGTGAAAAGCAATCTGCAATGCCAGTTCCTTCTCTCTGGCAAACACTGCATGAGTAGAAATATCTAGTCAAAGCTTGAGATCTGCTAGATTTATATTTGTGGCATTTCCTGTTAAACGTCATGCGTAATTTAAATTTAAACAGGTGTTAGGGTTGAGATCGGAAAACCTTGAAAACTTCTAGGTGAATGTTTTGTTAGAGGGGGTGAACCAATAACAGCGATGGATGCCTATGACAAGAGGCTGTAAACTTTGGGCTTCTGTTTTTTTAGGGAAATAAGTATATGAAATGTTTTTTTTAGCTTTTCTTTCCCACCAGGCAACAAACATGGTAGATCCGTACATGTATTTATTGCTGTGTCCAAATTCGACTAATCTTTTGGCCTGTTTTGTGCAGATGATATTTATAGTTTTAACTCCTTGCATGCTGCTGGCAGATATTCCTGCCCAGAACAGGAAAGCTCTAGACACTAAAAAAAGTAAAATCTGAGCACATTTAATTTTTAATTTCTTCCAACAAATTACACCAATTTCTTAACCCTTTGAACACTGATGGTATCTTCCATGTTATTCAATGGCAGCAATTGGAAGAGTCTATATTCATTATTTTGGGGTAGACCAATTAATATTTCAACGTGGAGCCTTAGGGCTGCACGTTGAAAATATTGATTGGTCTACCCCACACATTTAAGCAAACACCCTGCTTAATGAAATTATGGTGTATAATGTTCCTTGGCTGGAAAAGCGCCATCTCGTGTTCAAATGATTAAAGCAGATTTACATGAATTTTTCATCAAATCTAGTCATGGCTGCTTCACAGCAGCCATGACTATATTGGATGAAAAATATTTTTAAAATATTTCGCATGTTAAGAGTTAACTCTTGACCCAACAAATATTTTTAAGACATTTTTCTTCAGATCTAGTCTTGGCTGCTCTGAAGCAGCCATGACTAGATTTGATGAAAAATTTATCTAAATTTAACTCAAGAAATTATTGGTGAAAAAATCCATTCAATTTACAGGGTGGTAACTGGAGTAAATATGCCCAAGTTATACATATTTCAGTGGCAAGAGAAATCCTGTCCTGGGTGGGAAGATCTGCTAGCAGTGTGCAAGGAGTTAAACCTAGGATAATACACACAATCTTCAAACGTCAACAGGAAAACTTATGTAAATAATTCACATGTATATTAATTTGTAAATTAATTTTTATGTATTATAATATATGCAGCCATGTTCAGTTTCAACACTGATCGTCAATTCAATTCACAATTACGAAACTTTGTTTTGAGTAACAAGTGAATGAAATTCAACAAATTTAGTTTACCTGCATCGTAAGACACATTCACAGTTCTTTCAAAAGATGGACAGGAAAAAGCAAAACCATACAACATGAAAAACATTAAAAATTTGAAAAAGTCCTCTCGATCAATCACATGTGAGTTAATCAGATATCACTAAAGAAATTACATAATATAAATTTTAATTCAACCATTTGACTGTTGAATGTCTTTTCAATGTCACTGTATGCAAAAGGATATACCTGACAGGGCCAATAAAGTGGAGCCTGGTTGAAAGATTTGTAACAGTTAATCTTGGTGTTTCCTGGACACAAGTTTTCCCACACACTGATGCACCTTCACCTCTAAGGCAATATCAGGATTACATTTTGTTGTGTCTTTCTTCGTGATCAGTACAGAAGGATATATTCAATGTTTTGAACGATAAGTGATTTTGGTGTTTCATTATCCTTTCACCCAACACAAAATAGATGACACTTACAAACAAAATTCTTAAATAACTAATTTTTTAAAATTTTTTTAGACAAAAACGTAGTTTTTGTCCCCTCACTGGAGTGTGCTCATTCCAATAAGAGGGTCATGAACTATGTTTTGGAGACAAAAAAACAAACAAAAAAAATAATGAAAACCAAACAGCTGAAACAAATGGTGATCTTTGTTGGCCAGTTCTGGTCATTATGTTAGGTAAAGGGTTAAAGCCAAGCAGCTCTGTCAAACAAGACATAATAAATGAAATGCCTTCATTGGATATAATGTGGCCAAATAAGTCTATAAACAAGAGGCCCCATGGGGCCTGAAGCGCTTATCTTGAACAGAACACAATTTAAAGTCCAAGAAAGAGTCTACATTAAGCAAGCCATCTCCATAGGCTACACTGTCAATCCTTGAGTCCCTCAGGAGTGACAAAAATAAACCGGGCATCATGCCTTTTCTTCAGTAGATCATAAAGTAAAATGTAGAGTTCCCCTATGAAGCCCCTTGATACAGCCTATGTGGATTAATCTTAGTTACACACCTCTAGAGGGTACTGAATACAAAATTTTTACTTCTTCAGCAAAATGGCCAATTCCGGCTCCCATAGAGAGCCCAAATATTAACCCAGGCTCTTGATTTGAACACAGTTGAATCTGACTTCCCTAGAGATGTTGTGTACCAAATATGAAAGCATTCTGACTGTTGGATCTGAAGAAGAGAAATTGTAAAGTAACTTCTTCGAATTGCACTAAGTTCAAATTTGGGCTACCATAGCGAGCCCAAATATTAACCTATGGATCCGATTTGAACAAATTTGAATCTGACCCCCCTAGAGATGTTGCATACCAAATATGAAAGCATTCTGACGAGTGGATCTGAAGAAGAAGATTTTTGAAGAAATTCCCTCATATTGTACTGAGTTAAAATTCAGGTTCCCATATGGAGCCCAAATATTAACCCAGGCACTCGAATTGAACAACCTGGAATCTGACCCCCCACCCCCTACAGATGTTGTATACCCAATATGAAAGCATTCCGACTGATGGATCGGAAGAAGAAGATTTTTAAAGAAATTTCCTCATATTGCACCAAGTAAAAATTTGGGCTACCATAGCGAGCCCAAATATATACCTAGGGATCTGATTTGAACAAACCTGAATCTGACCCCCCTAGAGAGATGTTGCATACCAAATATCAAAGCATTCTGACTGGTGGATCTGAAGAAGAAGATTTTTTTAAATTACCCTCCATATTGAACAAAGTTAAAATTTGGGCTTCTGTAGGAAGCCCAAATATTAAACTAGGGACTTGGTTTGAACAATCTTGAATCTGACCCTCATAACAATGATGTATACCAAACATTAAAAGATTCTGACTGGCGGTTCTGAAGAAGATTTTTAAAGAATATTCCCCATATTAAAACTTCGGGCTCCTGTAGAGAGCCCAAATATGAACCAATGAGCTTTATTTCAACAAACTTGTATCTGCCCCCCCCCCCCCTCCACCCCCATGAATGCTGTATAGCAAATATGAAAAAATGCTGATGATTGGTTCTGGAGAAAAGAATTTTTAAAATTTTTGCAAATATGCTGACTCAGCATTTTCGATGCCCATTACAGAACACCCTAACATAACCGATGGCAATTGTTTTTTTACCATTCAATTCTACTGGTCCTAAAGATACTTCATACCAAATAACAGCTCTCTGTTCCGTGTGGTTTGGAAAGTATTGGCGTTTGACAATATTTCTATTTTTAGCTCGCAGGTTTCCCATGGCGATGCAGGAATTTTTTTTTTTTGCATGGGTCAAGTACTTATGACCCAATAATACCACAAACCAAATTTGGTTTATACCGGACCATCGGTTCAGAAAATATAAATTTTGGGCGGGGCCAAAAATCTTACCCCTCTTATTACAAAGCCAAATATTGCTTCACGAACTTCGTTTAAACAAACTTGATTCTACACCTCAAAAGGAAGCTCCATAGCAAATATCAAGTCATTGTACACACTGGTTATTGAGAAGATTTTAAAAAGATTTTGGAGCATTTTCCCCCACTCCCTCCCTATGGGGCTGGGCATGTTGAGTTGAAGAAAAATGAAATGCCCCTTTGGGACCATCACTCACACAAACTTTCACTTGAATTGGCCCAGTGGCTTTGGAGGAGAAGACCAAAACATGGTGTTGACGGACGACAGATGGAGAGTGAATATATTTTTCAACAAATTTCAACAAATCCATATCATGCGGCCCCTTCACTGAAACAAGCTTGAAAAAATAAAATTTAAAACAGTGAATTTTGACATCTGGGTTGGCAAATAGGTGAAACACCAACAGATCAATTTACTAGTCACCTCAAGTCAACATTTTTGGACAGATTTACACATTTCAAATTGTAGCTTTTATTCAAATGAATGGGGCAGGGTACCGGAGAATAATTTTTCTAATGCATTTGACATTTTGAATGATCAACATTTTTTTCTTTTCAGTAGAGATTGCTTCTAAATGGGAACATTGAAGCATATACAGGTTGTCACCTTGAGTATCAAAACAAAAATGACTGCAACTCTTTTATCTGACTACCATTTAATTAATTATACCTGGTATGTAAGGTGTCACATATTTCGTTATCATAAATCTTGAAGATGAGGATTAGATATATCACCCTATTTATGAACTGGACCCCTAAATCTAAACTGCTGAACAAAAAATATGATCAACAAGATGGCTGTGTGTAGTTGTCGTTCAGCAATTTTTCTGGTAAACAAAATCACATAGATATTAATTCATGCATAACTTACAATACACTCGCGAGATTGAAGAGTTGTGTGAGGTGGAATTTCCAAGTAATTTATAGATATTCATTTCAAGGAAAGGCGACATGTCATTCAAACTGTAATGTTTTGAAAGTCAACATTTCAGAACACTGTTTGAATTTTTTAATCCTTTACCCAATGTAATGGCCAAAACTGGTCAGTGCTATTCACAAAAATCACCCATTCAATTTTCATTATTTTTTTCATTTTTGTCTCTAAAACATAGCTTATGACCCTTCATTAGAATGGTTTCATTGATCACGTTCCAATGAGGGGTCAAAAGATTGGTTTTGATGCCAAAAATTGAAAAAAATGGTTATTCAAGAATTTTGTTTGTAAGTGTTATCTGCCTTTCGTGTTAGGGAAATAAAATTATTGAATAACTAATTTTTTTCATTTTTTGTGTCAAAAACATAGCTTATAACCCCTCACTGGAATGAGCTCAATGAGCCCGTTCAAATGAGGAGGTCATAAGTTATGTTTTTGAGACAAAAAATGAAAAAAATAATGAAAACTTAATAGTGATTTTTGTGAATAGAGCTGCCGGTTTTGGCCATTACGTTGGGTAAAGGGTTAAAATAATTATAGAAACATGATTGGATTAAAGATTACCAACCCTGAATATAAAATCATTCACCTTAACCCTTTACTTAACACACAGGATATCAAAATTTATTATTTTAATTATCGTTATTTCAATTTTTACAAAAATTTCAATAAAACCATACCCTGTGACCTCTCACTGGAACCAGCTCGATGAGCTCGTTCCAATGAGGGGGAAGGGGGGGGGGGGGGGCACATGATCTGGTTTAATTGAAGTATTTTGAAAAATAAAATTTAGTTTAAACAATATTTATTCAAGAAATGTGCTATATATTACAGAAATGAACAAGAGTAACAATGCTAGTGCAATAGTGTTGTGCGGTTTTATTTTTCTTGTTTCGGTTCGGTTTTTTAAAAAAAACTCGGTTTATAGATCGGTTTTCGGGTTTTTATAGTAAGACATCTGCAGTTTCCAACAGAAACTATGTAGTGTCGATATAATACCCATACTGTCATATTTTTAACGATGATTTAATTGGCATTGACTAGCATTTGTGCTAAGTGTATAAATGGCAGGCATTATCAAAACAAAAATTCACAATTTCCCAGGGCTCTGTTCAGTGCTCACTCCTGGGTGGGGCCCTGGGCAGCCTAACAAAATGACCCTACCAGGCATTGCAAATAATAACAAGCGTTGACAAGTGGGTCACCTAGACACCCATCCTAACACCCATCCTAACATATTTGACAATGAACTGATGTATGGACTCTTTTCAATACCCCCCCCCCCTCCCCACAACACACACACACACACACACAGTGGTGACTAGTGCCAACAATCATTTCATGTCAGCCTGGAATGGGAAAGTCATATTGTTTGTAGCTGGGTGGGCTTCAAAATGAACCACTTTACCAAATACCTATTGTCTTTCCTACGCCACAACCCCCCCCCCCCCCCCACCACTCCCCCTCCCCCCCCCCACCTCGCGCACGCAGTGGTTTTAAATTTCACTGGTGTACTGTTATATATTGTAACTTTTTTGCATTTGCCTCTTGCCATTCCAATTTCTACCGCTGATTTGTTCCTTTGGTTGGCCCCCTTAAAGTAAGTTATGTGGGAATGCAACCGTGGCACGTTGACAGCGATATTACGGAACGCAGCTTTTTCCCGTGGATATGGACGATTCTTCCCGGATAAGCACATCAAGGGAGGCAACGGACTACATCCGAAACACGTGGTGGGGCGACCCGTGACAAATGTTATTTTCGAATATGACAATGAAATGCCAAGACCTTTTTCTGATATGATATTATTCCCTGTCCAACAGATTGTAGGTAAGTAATTTTAATTAAACTGATTGACTATGTCATACAAACCTGTTCAAAAACGAAGGCAATTGTGCAAGGTATTTCCTGTAATCAGTGAAATGTAGGCGTGTTGGCTGTCTGTTTTGTCATTCTCACAGAAAACACAACCCATTTTTACGTCAACGATGTGTGATTGACAACTTGTCATACATCATTCTCAAGTTATCTGGACATGCTACAGTGACTCCTTTTACACCCAGAATGTGGCGTGC
This sequence comes from Pictodentalium vernedei, assembly GCA_031216915.1. NCBI lineage: Eukaryota > Metazoa > Mollusca > Scaphopoda > Dentaliida > Dentaliidae > Pictodentalium > Pictodentalium vernedei. The sequence goes on from CM062295.1 coordinate 228,261,847, forward strand.
ATTGACGACACTGTTATTTCCTGACAAAGCTTGACATTTCAGACATTGTTAGTGCAAACTGAATAAAGAAAACATCTCTTCCCGACATTTTAGGAAAAAACCGAAACCGTACTCATTTACCAGTTACACGGTTTCGGTTTCGGTTTTCAAGCTAAACCGAAACCGATTTATAAAACTGGTTAACCGTACAACACTATAGTGCAACAGCTCACAATATAACATATATTAACAATAATCTGACTGTGGAGTAGTGAAGGGATTTGACAGGAAAATAATATTTTTTCAACTGCTCAATTTGTAAATTATGCAGCCAATTCCAACCGATTTGTTAGGTGAAGGGTTAAGTGTATGATGTATATTATTTTTAACTCTCCCTAACAGCACACCTCAGAAATACTAGGTGCACTTTTTTGACTCGCCACATTTTCACAGAAATGATTCACTGAAGGATTGAAATTTCTAGAAAGACACACTTACATATGAGGTACAATCAGGTCAACCAATTCCTTACTCCCACCAAAAACCGAGTCTAATGTCATAGATGCTGCCACGTCCTCTCTTTTTCTTTTTCTCTCTTCTGATGTGAAATCTGAGGCAGTCTTAAACTGTCTTGGTGCAATACCATGCTCACCAAAGTCCTAAAACATTAAAAAACAAATACAACTGGGGTTTACAGTCACTTTTACACCTGTACTAGTCAGAAAAGGGGCTCCTTAATTTTTTTAGCTAACAAGTTTTTCAGTAAACCTTTTTTTGATTTTCTCTATGAGGGAAGGGAAAGTAACACTTGTGTTATTAGTGTTAGAAAAAAAGCTGAGATGAGCAACCAAGAATTCAGAAGCTTATTTCTATTGTGTTTAGGGCTTCGACTGACCATGTGTGTTTGGATTCCTTCCAGCCTATAACACTTGTAAGTCTCAAGAATTTAATAACGAATGCCCCCACCAAACACTGCAAATTAGATGTAATCCCAACCTGGCTATTGAAATCTTGCCTATCAAATATTGCACCATGGATATTAGAAATTGTAAACTTATCTCTTACATCAGGTGTCTTCCGCACCAATATGAAGCAGGCACTTGTTACCCCATTACTTAAAAAACCCGGGCTCGACCCAGAAATATTGAAGAATTACAGCCCTGTCTCCAACCTTTCATTTTTATCTAAGGTTGTGGAAACCGCGGTTGCTCTTCAATTGAATTCTCATCTTTCCCAGTTTGAACTTTCAGAGGTTTTCCAATCCACCTATAAACTAAAGTGCAGCACAGAGACTGCCTTACTCAGAGTGCAGAACGACATTCTAATGTCGATGGATAAACATCTTGTCTCCTGGTTAGTATTACTCGACCTGAGTGCTGCCTTCGACACCATCAACCACAATATGCTCATAAATAGGTTAAAACGCAGAATAGGAATTTGGGGTAGAGCTCTACAGTGGTTCTCTTCCTAACAGGCCGTACCCAAAGTATACTCATTAACGAGTCAACCTCCACCGAGTTCAATCTTCAGTATGGTGTTCCCCAAGGGTCCGTTCTGGGCCCTATATTGTATTTGATTTATGTTCTTCCCCTGGGTGATATCATCCGCAGCCATGGCCTACAATTTCACTTTTATGCCAATGACACCCAGCTATACATCCATTTTAAACCGGATAATGAAACGTTTGCATAGAGGAATGTGTGGCGGATATCAAAGACTGGATGACTAATAACTTTTTAAAGTTGAATGCCGACAAAACGGAGGTTATTTACATTGGCTTACCTCACCAATTAGGCAAAATTTCAAAACTTACTATCGGCTACCGTTCGTAACCTGGGGTATTTCCTCAATGAGTCATTGGCAGCTGATAAACACGTCCAGCAGGTCTGTTGTGCTGCATTCTACCATCTTTGAAATATCAGCAGGGTGCGAATGTTGATAGACAAACACACAGCTGAACAATTAGTCCACGCTTTTGTCACTAGTCGTCTTGATTATTGCAACTGGAAGCCATCTGATCAGTTGTGTGAAGAAATAGAGTGACATGACTCAGACAGGGTCTTTCTTTGACAAATTAGGGATATCTGGTTGTGTGTCCTTACACACTCACAAACAGATGTAAACATCAGGGCATTTTTTGTTTCTAAAAAATTGATTAGCAGTTTCCATGGGGCGACCAAGACATTAATTGCCTATTTTATTCTACCACAGAAACAATTTATCTTACAAAGATAGCGAACAATTTCTGAGCCAGCTGGAAATTACATAATGAAAGTGTCAATGACACTGTAGCTCAACTTGTCAAGACAAAGACATGCACATGTATAGTATGTGACACAGCAATGACAAACATCTAGGTAATGACCTGATAACAAAGGTACATATAAAGTATTGTAACGGTCTGTACATAAATACTGACCGTTGCCTGTAACACATGTATAGGTAAAGTATTGTAAAGGTGGGTGACAGTCAGATGCTAAACTAGAAAAAAATCTTGAGTCCCAGAGTGGGTCTGACTGAACCCCAAAATATTTGTTCTCATAGCACAGTGATAACAAAGGCACCCCAAAACACACTCATTCCTGTCCCAAGGTGAAAACAAAGGTACCCAAGAAGTTTCGTGGAGATCAGTTCACAAATATGAGCTGTGTAGAAGTTGTGACAAAAAACTGATTGGACCTAATTTCGGTACAAAATGGCCACTGGCAGCCATCTTGAATTCTGGACTGCACCCAGAAACACTCGTTCTCGTCCCAAGGAGATAACAAAGGTACCCAAGAAGTTTTGTGAAGATCGGTTCATAAATACAGCCTCTAGCCCGAGCCGTATTGACATGTGCACTTACAGTGTATAAGTAGCACTGAATAAATCAAAGTTCATCTAATTTGCATAATTTCTGCACGAGAAAAAAACCCGTACTATATGTGATGTATTCCATGTTACTAAACATTCATACAAAAATATATTCAAATCAGAACTTTCATACAGAAGTTCTGCACGAAAGACTGATTGCACTAATTTTGGTACAAAATGGCTGCTGGTGGCCATCTTGAATTTTGGACCACACTCAAAAACACTCAAAAACACTCGTTCTCATCCCACGGTGATAACAAAGGTACCCAAGAAGTTTCGTAAAGATCGGTTCATAAATACGGCCTCTAGCCTGAGCCGTATATAGAAGTTGTGTACAAAAAACTGATTAGACCTAATTTCGGTACAAAATGGCCACTGGCAGCCATCTTGAATTTTGGACCGCACCCAGAAACACTCGTTCTCGTCCTAAGGTGATAACAAAGGTACCCAAGACGTTTCATGAAGATCGGTTCATAAATACAGACTCTAACCCGAGCCGTATTGACATGTGTACTTACTGTGTGTAAGTAGCACTGAGAAAATCAAAGTTCATCTAATTTGCATAATTTTTGCACGAGAAAAAAACCCGTATTATATGTGATGTATCCCATGGTACTAAACATTCACACAAAAAATTATTCAAATCAGCGCTTTCATATGGAAGTTCTGTGCAAAAATCTGATTGCACCAAATTTTGTACAAAATGGCTGCCATCGGCCATCTTGAATTTTGGACCGGACCCAAAAACACTCGTTCTCGTCCCACGGTGATAACAAAGATACCCAAGGAATTTCGTAAAGATTGGTTCATAAATACGGCCTCTAGCCCGAGCCGTATTGGCATTTGCACTTACAGTGCTGAAAGTAACTCTAGCCCGAGCCATATCAAATTGTTGACGGACAGACGGACAGACGGCCAGACGGACAGACGGCCAGATGGACGACGGGCCATGGCATAAGCTCAAATGTGGCTTCGCCAAAGTTGAGCTAAAAATGATAGAAAATATTTATTTACATCATCATCCATAAAATCTTCTGGTCTCTGGGTAGCAATGTCTGACTCTTTCCCAGATCTTGATGATACAAAGGAAGATGGCGTCCATCCTGAAAATACGTGTATATGCTTATTAAAACAAAATCCATTACCCTTACTATAAAATGATAATCTGTATAAAGTTAGGCATGTATATTATTCTGATCACAAAAGTGGTTTCTTTCTTGATCCTATCGCAATGTGATTTTAAAGCACTAATATCAAGTGGACAATATTTCATAACTGAAATAGTGTGCATAATCAATTGAGCCCAAATAAACAAAAACCAGGCCTGGCATTCTTTTGGAGTGCAGGAGTGCTGCATGCCTACTGCACGTCTAGAAAAAATTGAGGAGGACAATTTTTTGCACCTCTTGATTTTCTGGAATGCCAGACCTGTTTGGGACTGCCTTTAAGATCTGTTATCATTTCGTCCCCTGGGTTCCAATGTGTTCCCTATGCCTACTGGCTCAGAGAACACATTGGAACTCAGGGGACGATTTGTCAATGTTGCATTGATTCACAATAATTCATGACCCATAGGGCTGCACGATATTCAGATTTGAATACCGGTGACAATATCATATAAAATATCGCGATATACCGGTATATCGTCGAAAAATTGTTAAAAGTTGAGAAGGCAGTCAGATATCACTGATATTATGATACTATAGAAAATTGTCTTTTTCTTCTTTATTATTATAATGGAGGGTTATATGATTGCGCAATATATATTTCTGGAAACGGGTAGCCAATGTTGTTAAATTAAAATGAGAAATATGCATAACGGAAAGTCCATTCATACCATTTCATGCAATGGGCAAATGGCTGACAATTGTTTTTAAGTATGCCTAAGGGAGAAAATTGCCGTGGGAGATAAAGACGCTGGCTAATTTCAACAAAATCAGATTTCTCACATTGCTGAGGTAATTTACTTTTAAATAAACTACCTATTTTCCTTTTTTTCTTTGATGGAGGTTGATCACCATTGGCCTATGTTGTTTGTTTATTTACCCTAGTGTTAGCCACGTTTGTCTGCAATAATTTCTTGCTTCACTGACTGTGTTTTTACGGCAGTTCAATGGACAATGGGACAAACGCTCGGGAGAATATTGGCTATTATGTTGAGAACATTTCATGTACCGGGAAAAAAGTTTATTGATAAAACAAACAAAAAAGACCTAACTAATCACGCCTACAATTCTTGAGAAATTATTTCGGTTTGTCGTTACACACTGCATAGTTCAAAGTAGTTCAAAGGTCAGAAGCTGAAGTCACGTTTTATCTCTCTGTTCATTGATTGTTCGAGAAATGGAAAGAGACTTCCTGTTTCTCTGATCAGCTGTTTGATGAAATAAATTTGTTTAGGAAAACAAAGGCAATTATTTTTTATATCACGTGCTAAAAATGAATATCGTTACAGAAGATATACCGGTATTCACAAAGAATGGGCAATATTCATCCGGTGAAGATTCCAATACCGGTATTACCGGTATATCGAAATATCGTGCAGCCCTAATGACCCATTCTGTGTCGCATTTCAATTGATTGTGAGTGTAGAAGACAGTCATATAAGAATTGAATGCAACATTTTGAATAATGAGATGTGTGTGCCAATTTTTCCGCTATGTAGCTGAACGTAGTACAATTTTTCAGTCACAATATTAATACCCTAAAGTGAACAAAACCAAAATAGCATACAAGTTTTTGCATTGAAAATTTCAAAGCAATCTGAGGAGGGCAACTGTTTTGCACGCCTTGATTTTCTAGATTGCCAGGCCTGCAAAAACAAATGAAAAATTAAAATTTTTTAGTAAATTTTGTTTCTTAACATACCTACCACAATTGTTTACAACTGGCTGTAACATAAGTGCAAGCCCTACTTCGGAACTAACTCAAGCTTTTAGAATCTTTTCCAAACGAGTTGGAAAAGTACTAGAGTGCAAAAGCACGAAAAAGATCGAAAAAAGGGTCGAGCGAGACCAGCGCTCGAAATTACAGGTACTCTCTCTGCACACCTCTTGCGTTTACCGAGCGCATGCGCAACAACCGTGACGTCAATTCCGTATTTCCGCCAACGAGAAGTTTGTGATTTAGCGGGGAGGCATCGATATCAAAGATATCCCCAAGGAGGGTGGGCCTCCGGTAAACAATTGTGGTAGGTATGTTAAGAAACAAAATTTACTAAAAAATTTTAATTTCTTTTCAACCTACTCACAATTGTTTACAATTGGCTGAATAAACAATAGGAGGAGGTGAATCACATAACCAATACCAACAAGAGTAGCAGAACGAAAGCAAGGATGGCAGAGAACAAAATCGAAAACCTGTAATGAAGATAGAGAGAAGGCACCTGAAAAGAACAAGGCTGAGCGAAGCGCAACCTCGACAAAAACAATTTAACGAGGGTGCACAACAGCCTGAGCAGCAACGAGAGGGCCTAAAGAATAAAGGTCCTCAGATTGCTGCTGAAGGTGGCGGAGATAAAAGGAGGAGAAGGTAGAAGCATTCCTCCAGTAAGCCGCATTCATAACATCACGGAGCGAAACAGAATTGGAGAACGCCCAGGATGTAGAAATGGCACGAACCTCATGAGCATTAAGCCGGTTCGAAACAAGATCCGACGCAGACAAGCGAGAATAAGCCAGCTTGATTGCAAGACAGATCCACCTGGAAATAGAATGGGAAGAGATAGACTGCCTCTTAGGAATGAGAGACAGAAAGAATCTCTTCCGACCCCTCCTAATGAACTGAGTGCGAGTAATGTAAGTCTTGATCGCACGAACAGGACAAAGAAGAGGCCTCCGGCCATCTACAGAGGGAAGAGCCCGAATGCAGATGGGAGGAGGTACTGAATCAGGAAGTTGATTCTTAGCCAGAAAAGAGCAATCAGTAGTGAAGGTGACACTGTTAGCCTCATTTCGGAAGAAGGCAGAATCAACAGATAGCGCATGAAGCTCACTGACTCGACGAGCAGAAGCAAACGCTATAAGAAAAGCCGTCTTATAGGTGAGAAAACGCATGTCGGTCTCAGATAAAGGCTCGAATGGCGCCCCCTCCAAACAGTGCAACACCCATGCCAAGTTCCACTTGGGTGTAAGACGCAAAACTCGAGGCCTCTTCAAAGAAAAGTGCCAAATAAGTTTGGAGAGAAAAAGATTACGACCGATGCACCGCTTTCCCACATAAGAGAAAGTATCAGACAGCATAGACCGATAGCCCTTAATCGTAATAGGCTGGAGGCCCTTGGAGTCAAAAAGAAAAACCAGAAAATCCGCAATTTGAGCGATTGACGGATCACGGTAATTCACATTGTGATCTGCACACCAGCGGCAGAAAACCTTCCACTTGGCAGCATAAGTCATGCCAGTGGAATGTTGCCGCGATGCAGAAATGCACTCCACTGATCGTCTCGAAAAACCTCTACGTCGGAGACTGGACCTGATAAAAGACAGGCGTGAAGGGAAGGCTCGCCAGGTTGTTGTGATACTTCCTGGGACGACTCTGTGAAAGAAGATCGCGACGTAGAGGTAGACGAATCGGTCGATCGGCCAATAGAGGCCGCAGCAGATTGATCCACACCCTCTGTGGAGACAGGGGTGTGATCAGAATGATCCTGCAACTGCAAGCATGAATCTTCGGTAATACTTGAGGAAGAATCGGTGCAGGAGGAAAGGCATAGCCGATCCAACCTGTCCAGTCCAGAGACAGAGCGTCTACTGCAAAAGCCAGAGGATCTGGACAAGGGGAGACAAAGGTCTCTACCTGATGATTCCAGCGAGTAGCGAAAAGGTCGACCTGAGGACGGCCCCACGGCTCGCAAATCGCCTGAAACACCGACCGATGTAGCATCCATTCGGTTGGAAGGACACTGTCGCGTCGGGACAGGGAGTCGGCTAGGACGTTGAGACGCCCGGGAATGTGTCGAATGGACACCCGAGCGTTCACATCCCGCGCCAACAGAAGAAGATCCCGAGACAGCCGATACATGGTAATCGAATGTGTGCCTCCTTGATTCCGTATGTAGGCCACTACTGTCGAATTGTCCGAAAGAAGAAGGACAACATGGTCCGACAGATGAGGGATCCAAAGCCGAAAACTCAACAGAAGAGCAAGGAGCTCCTTCTGGTTGATATGAAGGCCTACCTGCTCGCTGTCCCACTCTCCGTGAGTAGACAGGCCGAGAGGATCCAACGTCGCACCCCAGCCCCGATCGCTGGCATCCGCAGTAAGGATGCGATCGGCCAAAGGAAGATCCAACGGAACACCCTGTGTAAGCCAGGGAATATCTGCCCAAGTGCGGAGGTGACAAAGCAGAGACCGAGGAATAGTGAGTTCCAGGTCCAGCGGATCTACATTTGGACGCCAATGATCCAACAGAAAGTGTTGGAGAGGTCGGACAAACAAGCGACCGAGCGGAATGAGATCTGTCACCGAACCGCAAAGGCCCAGCATCCGAAGGAAAGTCCTGGCCGAGACCGGGGAAGACTGAAGCAGGTCCCGAGTCAAGGTGGAAAGAATCGTCACCCGAGCTTGGGTGACCGACACTACATTGTGAAGAGTGTCGAAATCCATCTCCAAATGACGAAATCGCTCAGAAGGAAGAAGATCCGACTTCTCGCGATTGACTCTGAAACCCAGCGACTCTAGCAGGCAAAGAAACTGCCGGACATCGAACTCCAGAACAGCAGCATCGTGGTGCCGTTGGAGGATGTCGTCTAGGTAAGGCTGACGAAGTCACTGCCGACTGAGTGCGGTGGAAAGCAAGCACCTGTGACATCAGTCGGGTGAAGGCCCAAGGAGCCAGGTTCAAACCGAACGGGAGAGCTCTGAATTGAAAAACTCGATCCCGAAACGAGAACCGAAGGTATTTCCGTGACGCCAGATGAATGGGTACATGGAAGTAGGCATCCTTCAGGTCGATACTGGCTGCAAAATCGCCCTGATGAACCGAACGGCGAACCGACCGGAAAGTCTCCATACTGAAATGAGGAGCTATTATGTCCTCGTTCAGGGTACTCAGATCGATGACAGGACGATATTGGCCGTTTTTCTTCGGCACCAAGAAAAGTCTCGAGTAAAACCCCGGGTGTTCCTGACCACCTCGATCGCCCCTTTGGTGAGGAGATTGTCGATCCCCTGCACCAGAAGGTCCCGACGCAGAGAATCGGAAGGGACCTGAGTCGGAAGGGGCACCCGAGATAAACTGGGGTGCCGATGGAAGGACAGTCGCAGACCGGATTGAATGACGTCGAGGACCCAAGAGTCCGACGTTATCTCTGTCCAACGGTCATAAAACAGCGACAGCCTTCCCCCGACTGGAGGCGAATCGAGGTGAGAACCTTCACTTGCGGCCTCGACGAGGCCCCCGAGAGGAGAAACCACCTCGGGAAGTGACAGAGTCCTGAGACTTTCCAGCCTGAGGCTGCCAGCGAGCCTGGCCACGTCGGCGCTTCTTATGAGCAGAAGGAGCAGACGTAGCCGAAGGCATAGCCGACGTCACCGACGAGGCAGATGCAGCAGCACGCTTGGCGGGCCTGGAACGGCCCCCACCCGCAGCAGCAGGTTGGTCAAGCTGTCTCAGCAAAAGCTGGTCCTTCAAAATGACGAAGAACTTCGCCACGAACAGCTTCCACGGAACCATGGAACAACTGAGGTCCCACCAAAGAGGCAGGCCTCAGAACAGCACGTTGCTCAGAAGGAAGGGATGGTAAAGAATCCAACACCGCATCCCGGCGTGCCAGCTCCAAATTAGCTGTGTTACAGGCGTGAGCGTGTGTCAAGTTCATAAGAGCCTGTGACAAAACGCAAAAAGGCGCCTGAGCGTCATCAAACTCCCCTGGTGGAAAATATTCAGCCAGAGCAGCGACGACATGGTCTGCAAGAGATAACATACCCAGCATCTCTCGGGACAGGCCCACCATAGACTCAACTACCGACATCGGGAGAACTGCCGACTTAGGCTTAGTCAACCCGAGGGAAGAAGAATCCTCATCCACAGTAGTCATCCCTTGGAAGACTGGTGGAGAGACGGAATCGTACACACGAAACTGCGATGGAGGCAGAAAGGCATCAGCTCTAGAAAAGAAGGAACCCTTGAGGGCCTTAGAACGCATTTTGGCGTCTAAGCCCTGGAAGGACTCAACAACCTGAGCCGATTGCAGAGGACGCAAAGCCCCGGAGCTAGAAGGCTCAACAGGGTTACGGCGCTCCACAGTGGACCGCGGCCGAACAGTCACAGAAGGCTGGTCGGAAGGTTGAACGTCCGGCAATAAGCCAAAGACGAAATCCAAAGCCTGCCCCAAGACTGACGAGGGGGGCCCATCACCTTCAAGATACTCGTCATCCTCCGTAGTAGAGGAGACGTAGCCCAACTCGGGCTGACCAGCAGAAACCTCCTGTGAATACTGTGCAGTATCCACGGTGCCAGGCGAGACATCTCGGCGACCGACCAAAGGAGGTTGTGCCTCAGGAGGCACAGGGAGGCCAACTTGAGGGTTGCCAGAAAGCAACCGGGTGAGCGCCAAAACGGCCTGGCGCAGGTCACCCTGAGAATCCGTCGCAGCAGAATCGCCCGACGGAGTGTCCTCCCAATGGACCCTTCTGGTAGAAGAACCCAAATCCTCAGAAGAGACCGACGGCGAACGTCGATCGGCAGACAGAATAAGAGCATGGTGTGAAGACACCGGAGGATAGTCCCGATTGTGACGCCCAGGGGCCATCACTGACCTCTGCGAAACAGAAGGTCCTGCCTGAAAATTCTCTAAAGAGACCGACGGCGCACGTCGATCGGTAGCTGGACCTAGGACACGGTGAGAAGACACTGGAGGAGTGTCCCAAGAATGACAGGAACCTGTCATTGGCCTCTGTGCAGCAGACGGCCCCCAACTGCCTATCCTCTGAGACCGACGGCAAGCATCGATCGACACCCAGACCCGGAACACAGTGAGGAATCACTGGAGGAAGGTTCCGAGAGTGACAGCTAACAGGGGCTGTCACTGACCGCTGCCGAACAGCAGGCCCTGGGTGCCAACGTCCCAACACCATCCCGCTAGGCGGCACACTAGCAGGGGAAGGTGGTACGATAACGATTCACTCGAGGGACGAGGAATCGCTGCCGAAGCGACCGGCTGGCTCAACCGACTAGGAGCAAACCTAGCCAGATGAGACGGAGCAGACAGCAAACCCGCACAGCCCAGCCGCAAGGCTGGGGGAGGCTGAGAACACACAGACACACCAGCAGATACAGCCTCGGTCCCCCGAGACTGTAGACCATCCCCAGAGGAGATGGAAGAGCCACCATCAGACAGAATAGGATCTGGAGTAGCAACCTCCTCAACAACAGTCGACGGTGTAGGAGGCAGATCGGAGAGGGTTACCGAGCTGACCTCGGAAAAGCTCTCAACGAAAACAGACGCCTCTATAGTGACATCAGAAAACAAAGAGACCACGGTCTCCTCGTCAGGTATCACTGAACTAACACCGCCAACAGTTGCAGAGGAACTCGCCACAGAAGGCAGATCCGAATCCTGTGTGACAGAGTCACCACGTGCACCAGCAGAAATGTCTGCTACGGCACGGCTACCCTTACCCCGAGAACGAGGGGTTCTAGCTCTGGAAAGAACCACCTTGTTCACAGAAGCCCAGAATTTAGAGGACCAAACCCCACAAATACCACAAGATTGGGCCTGAGTGCAATTGTTACAAGTGACACATGTGGCATGAGAGTCGTCCACATGTTTCACTTGCAAACAAGAGGTACAAGGAATAGTCTTAGGCATTATATCAAAATAATAATCAAGCTTCCCGCTGACGGAAAACAGCACTAAGGTCGTGTTCACACGTGGGGGAAAGACAAGACAAAGTGTGAAGATACAAGCAATAAAAATACAAATTAACATTAAATAATAATAATTTGGTAGCTTGATAAAAGGATACAATCCAGTAGCACACTAAATATGGAGAATAAGTTGTTCACGAAGAATAAACAGCATAATTTAGCACGAGTCACAAAAATTTCCGACCATGTACAATGGCGGAAAATAAAGGAATTGACGTCACGGTTGTTGCGCTTGCGCTCGGTAAACGCAAGAGGTGTGCAGAGAGAGTACCTGTAATTTCGAGCGCTGGTCTCGCTCGACCCTTTTTTCGATCTTTTTCGTGCTTTTGCACTTTAGTACTTTTCCAACTCGTTTGGAAAAGATTCTAAAAGCTTGAGTTAGTTCCGAAGTAGGGCTTGCACTTATGTTACAGCCAATTGTAAACAATTGTGAGTAGGTTGAAAAGAAATACACCTGTGAGGCAGTGTTCTCACATTTCATTTCTTGACAGGTGAGATTCTATTTTTTGGGGAGTAATGTTGACCAAGACTTTTGAAAGACTCGATTGTTACCCAATCACGATCCAGTTGAAATTTTCTGTCCATTTTTGTAATCACAGAACTGTAAATGAACAAAGACTAAAGAGTTTTTGTCACTTTTCTAAACATTGTTATTCCTGAAACCCATTTAAAAATAAGAAAATGGTCTTTTTACCATCTTTTGATATTCTGTAATGTTTTTTCTGTTCATTATATCAATAGCATGAGAATCGGGATATATAATACAGACATTTTCCTTTTCATTAATACAGAAGTCTAGGAGGTGAGATTTGCTAATCTTTTTCCTCTTGCAAATTACTGTAAAAATGCATTCTCCAAACAAAGCACCAAAGTGGACACTTAGTGTTAGTAGGTGTGATACTGATGGATATTCTTACTGATGGATTATCTGTAAACAAGTTGCTCCTGATTAGCTTACAATAAAAGCCAAGTTTCCTTTTGTTAATTTTAATAAGCAAAAACAACAGACAGCTCTGTGATCTGTCTGTTGCTTTCAGTTATTATAAGTAACAAAAGGAAATTTGGCTTTATTTTCTATTGCTGTTTTCTAAACAATTACTTGATACTTAATTGGACCTTCCCCACCCATCTAATAATTTCATGGTTGATAACTGTGTCATGACCATATAAGTTAGGGATGGGAGGGGTGGTTCTTTTGACAATGAACGGCCATGATGAAATAAAATAAGAGGCCGAGGGAGGCTTAATCACTCACCTGAGAAAGTTGTTTGAAGAAGGATTAAAGGCCATATTCAGCATCCACAGCCAGCGAACATGAATCCAGGCACTTCATTCAAACAAGCTTGAATCTGAACATGCAATCCCTACCCCTTCACCTCTAAGGATACTAAATACCAAATATCAAGATTCTGACTGGTGGATAAGAATAAAATATATCTAAACAATGCTCCTCAATACTGCACTAAGTTAAATTTCATGCTTGTATAAAAAACCCAAATATGGACCCAGAGACTTGATTTGAACAATTAGAATCTGAAGCACCCAAAAATGCTGTATACCAAACACTGAATGATTCTGACAGGTAGTTGTGAAGAAGATGATGTTTATAAACAATATTTCCAATATTGCACTAAGTTAAGATTTGGGCTCCCATATATGAACTCAGGAACCTGATTTGAACAAAATATCAAAACAATCTGAACGGTGGATTTAAAGAAAAAGATTTTTAAAGAATATTCCTGATACTGCTTTAAGAGCACTCCCATGGGGAGCATAAATATGAACCCAGAGACTTGATTTGCGCAAACTTAAATCGGATCCCCATAAGTATGCTCTATACTAATTATTTATTTATTTATTGGTGTTTAAGGTCACATATTTCTGCACAATGGCTAACCATGACCGTGACAGTTTTATGGGTGGAGGAAGCCGGAGTACCCAGAGAGAACCACTGAACAACGGCAAGCAACTGTCAGCTCCCCAACATACCAACACCACACAAGCAGGGTTAGCATTGGTTGAAGACAGGTGCACCATCAACGTGCAGTACGACTTGGTACACAACATCACCGTGCCCCCACGTGGACAATGTGGGTGAAGTGTCTTGCCCAAGGATACAATGCAGGCTCTATTCTAATCATCAAAAGATTCTGACTGGTGGATCTGAAGAAGGTATTAAAAAAAAATTCTCCACATATTGGACTGAGTTAAAAATTGGATTCCCACAGGAAGCCCAAATATGAACCCAGGGACTTGATTTGAACAAACCTGAATCTCATGTCACTGAGGATGCAACATTCCAAATATCAAAAGATTTGGACTGATGGATCTGAAGAAAAAGATTTTTTAAAAATATTCATGTTATATCAAGTTAACATTTGGCTCCAACAGTGAGCCAAAATATGACTCCAGGGTGTTGATTATAAACCTCATGATGCCACGCCCCCCCGCCCCCCCCCCCCCCACCCCACCAAACACACACACATCTTACAGATGCAGTATACCATATATCACGAGATTATGACTTTGATAAATTTCCTCGTTTTGTACAAAGTAAAAATTTGGGCTCTCATAGGGAGTCAAATATGAACCCAGGGACTTATTTCGAACAAATCTGAATCTGACATCTCTAAGGTTGTTGTATACCAAGTATCAAAAGATTCTGATAGTTATTTCTGGAGAGATTTTTCAGTTTATAAAAAATATTTTATGGTGCTAACAGATTTATGCCTCTTGTGGTGCCCCCTGTGAGCACAGCAACATTATTTGAAGAAACTTATATTGACATATGATAAGGAACCTGCATGTCATATTTGGTTCAATTCAGCCCAGTAGTTTATGAGGAGAAACTGATAATGTATAGTTCACACCATACATTAAGTTGGCTATTAACTCGTTGTGTGCTGGAAGCCACTATCAGGGCTGTCAAAAATATGAGGGTACCAGAGCAAAAGCCAACATTTTTCTTGCTCATGTTTCTTATTCAGTCAAATGCATAAGATATTTTTTTCAGAGAAATTTGTTTTGTGGACACTCTCCAATAATTTGTGATAAAACAAATTTTGAATAACAAATTCATCCCACCCAAAATAATCTAGCCATCAACCAGTTAACAAAGTAAGTGGAAGAAAAATTTCAACTAAGTTTAACTCTTTACCTAACGAATCGGTCACACCCAACTGTATAATTTACAAATCGAACAGTTGAAAAAATACATATTTTAAAAACATTTCAAGCAAACTATATCATGTGACTTCTCATTGGAATGAGCTCATCGAGCTCATTCCAGTGAGGAGTTACATGATACAGTTTTGTTGAACTGTTTGATAAAATTTGAAAAAATATTATTTTAAAATAATAAATTCTGATGTTGTCTGCATTGGGTAAGGCCACACAAAGTAGATGTTCTGTTTCTCAGGCCAAGTTTTGTAAAATTGCATGCGGGCGGGCGGTTTTTTATTTTATATTTTATTTTTGTAATTATTTCTTTGCCATCAGAAGTTCATATTCTTGGTTTATTTTATGTTTTAGGTCTCATAATCTACAGAATAGCAAGCGTGGTGGTGTATTTCGTCCCTTGGGTGCAACAAGGCTTTGCAATGCTAAAGCATTGCAAAGCCTTGTTGCACTCAAGGAACAAATTTATCAATTTTATTAACTTGTGTAAAATATCAGACATAAACCATTAAATTTTTATTTTTTCAAGTTTGCATTGATCATAAAAAGAGAGCATGCGGCAGCCAAAAGGACCATGCGGGAGAGCCTGAGAAACAGATTTTTAATTTTATTAAGCCTAAAGGGTAAAGGCTTAAGTACACATTACAGCTGTGTATCCTGGGGACTTGGGGGCCTAAACAAATTACTAAGTTGGCTATCAATGCACGTTTAAGAAAAATTCTAACTAAATTTAAGTACACATTAAAGTTGTTTATCGTACAAGATTTGGAGGCTTTACAAATTTCACCCTCTCAGACTCAGTGCAACAACACTAACTGGTAAATCATCAACAGAATAGCTCCATTACTTGTTTTGGTGCCCACCACTTAAAACACTTGTCTTTGTGAAGAAACTTATTGCTGATCATTATTATTAGATAACTAAGAGTTTTCAACATCGAAAAATTTTCATATTATTAACTGGTAGATAGTGTTCAACCAATGATCGGAAACGACCACTACAATCGGCCAATTGTGGGCAATCAGATGACAATAGCAACTACTCCTGGAACATTGGTTCAACCAACTGTTGCCAAGCATTTTGAGATGATTCATTAACCGCATTTTATTATCTTCTGCAATTGTTCAATTGTTAATGTAAAATGATGTCAATAATACCATTCATTAAAGTTCAGAAACAACCACAATGTGTATTCTTAATCTCTCTAGACACCCCCTTATGGGATATACAAGTTAAACAACATGTAACCCTTACAACTGAGCATACTTGTGGCAATCGCCAGTTCACAATGGAAAAGTGAAGGTTACAGTCCATTGACTCAGGTCGCAGTGAAATTACCAGTTGCATGCAGTTGGGCAGTAAACGTAGCTCTGAGAGCCATGTTTACAGCCCAAGTGCATGCGACTGGTAATTTTACTGCGACCCCAGTCAACAAAGTTTAACACTGTGAAAAATGTTCAGTTTAATGTAGTTCTTTCGAGCCTCAACTTGTCAAGTAGTGCACGGTATTAAAATCAGAATCGGCAGATTGTAAGCTCAAATAACCTGTAACCGGTCAGCGACCATTTTTGGTAATCGGTTGAACACTACTGGTAGCGTGCTGAATTATTTTTGGTCATAAAAATCTGTACACAAGTATATTTGTCGTATTACAATGTGTGGGGGAGTGCCTAAAGGCACTTTTCCATAATTTGCAACATGGCAAATCCATACAGACTAGATAATTTCACTTCAAAGATAAAAGATTTATCAGCATTTTCCATATTGGTGATGCATGCCCTCCCCCAACCCCTCCAATTCTGTTAAACTCTATTCACATACAATAAACACACGTGAAGAAAAATGGAAAGACAACGATATCAGTTAAAGTCAATCGCTTCATATTTCACTTATTTCCAAGCATATAATTCAACTATGCAAAATCCTAAATGACTGGTATTTATAATACTTATATCAATGCATTTAGAATGTTCAGCTTTTGTAATGGTAGATCATAGTTTTGATTTGCAAAGCAACAAAAATACACAACTTTCAGACTATAAGGTAGGGCCCTGCGAAGCTTAGAGATTCTATTCGATTTTGAATAGCAAGTTGGTATTTGGTTCAATTCAAAATCAACTTCCCAATTCATTTCTCTTCAAATCCTTTCACTGGAATATAGCTTGGCATCAGTCATATTCGCCATCTCATAGTTCAATGGATATTGTACATAAATAATGCTGAAAGTGAAGACTGATTGTAATTTCCGCAATATTAACATAAACAGCATCAGCACCCATGTCACCACCCATGCTAATTCCAGTCTCACCAGTCACTACAACTTTTGGAAACAAATTTAAAGTTGCCAAGCAATCCTAATGATGAGCTGTTGCTGGCAGCTAGTCCTGTGAAGTACATAGTATGGGAAATTCTCACACCCATTTCTATTTTTGAACTGTAACCCTTACTAGATAATATTCCAGCTACATCATCAAGGCATGCCCTCGACAAAGGCATGCCATGATGATGTAATTAGAATATTGTATCAGTCAGGAATTAAGCTGTCACAGTCACAACAAATCAGGTTTATAATAGACCTCATTTGAATCAAGATTCGAATTGAGATTTGAATCGAATTGAAAATGTGCGATTCACATGGCCCTACTATAAGTCATCACATTTCAACGTGCTCTTTATAGTACTATTGCCATGGACTGGTTGTAATTCGCATGTGGGCACTGATGTCCACACATGCATTTACCAGGTAATAAAAACATGCAGCAAAACTTTAATTAATGAGGCACCAGATTGTTTTGATGATTATTCCTATAATTAGTGTTTGGAATCTAATATTATTGTGTCCGTGGAAATATTGCCCACCCGTGGAAAGTGACCAGTCCAAGGAGGCCATACTTTACCTAAAGTTATGTATTCAACTCAGATTTACAATATTATTTATATTTCAATTGACATTTCATGTCAGACATTTTCAGACAAGGCATTTGTACAGCTAATGTTCCATGTGTGATTTGTTTTGGAAACAAAGGTCACATGAAGAGGGAATATGCTATAACATGGAAGATGCTGATCTCCTTTATACAAAACACATCCTCCAAATATGAAGCCTTTACACTGCAGTACCTGCATTTCAGAATAAAGCCTAAAAATGGACTTCCAGTGCAAAAAACAATTAAAGCCAGAGCGTCATGATGTGCAATATCAAGACTCAGAGCGTCATGAATGCAAAATCAAGACTCCAACAGATGTCATTACACTAGCTGTTCTTCATCCATAATGATTACACCAGAACTGCAATAATTGGATAGCATGTCTTGTGACTCCATGTACTTTGCCAGTGAAAACTATGCAGTGAATAGGCAGGCCAAAACCAGGATCTCAAAATTCCCCGACATGGTGAACAAAGAGTTAAATGTCTCTGACAGGGTTCTTAGGTCATTGACTGTCTGTATGAACATGAACGTAAAACCTTACTCAAAGTATTTTCAAACCATTACCCAAAGTAACAGCCGAAACTGGCCAGTCTGAAACTGCCATTCAATTTTCGTTACTTATTTCATTTTTTTTTTTTTTGCGTAAAAACATATCTTATTACCCCTCACTGGAATGAGCTCTTTGAGCTCATTCCAATGAGGGGTCCTAAGCTATGTTTTTGACACAAAAATTGAAAAAAATAGTTATTCAATAATTTTGTTTGCAAGTGTCGTCTGCTTTTCATATTAGGTAAAGGGTTAAAATAATAATAACATACAAAATCTTTTTTTGTACTCGACTACTTGATTGTCATATACCAGTACTTATAACAAGCAGCATTTTCATACCAAAGATATTTGAAACATAAGAGTATTTTTGCATAATGAAAATTGTGGTTTCGTCAAACAGCGATTTTTTTTTTCAAATTAGTGGCGTTCAGAGAAAATGTTGTCATTCAAGCAACCAACAATTTTTTTTTGACAGACAATAACAACTTCTTACAGACATTGTCATGGAAAGGGGTTGGGATAGGGGAGATGAACTGCAGCCCTCCACAACCCTAACTTCAGGCCTGTGAATAGGAATAGTCAATTAACAGGTTTTCACAATGGCAGTTACATGTTTCTACTGTGGAAAGTCTATTTTTTACCTTGCCTTGTATTATTTCTAGAGTTGTGTCGATGTATGGTAATTGGTGTAAATATATTACAGAGCTATGTATAATATAGCAATAACATGACTTTGGAGGACATTGTGGTTTATTAACGGCCCAACAGGTGTGAATAACAGCCTGACAGCTTGTAAAAGGCCAAAGATGAAGTCAAGGGCCATTAATAAGTTGAAGGGGTGTTATTCACACCTGTTGGGCCGTTAAAAAACCACAACGCTCGACAAAGTCATGTAATTACTATTATTACCACTGGGATTCTGAAAAAAGTTTTGACCCTGTACCTACATGATATTTTTAACATTTTCAATTTTGACAGATGATAGTATCGTCTGTTGTTGAACAAACTGGTGTAATATGATTATCATGTGATCAGCACCGGTACACTTTCAATTGCAATGATGTTCGGAAACTTAAAACAGGCCTGATATTCACCACTTTTAAGTCAGAAATAAAGGCTTAAAATGTATACAGACTTACTATATACACCTGCTTGTTCTTATGGGTCTAGCTTTGCTGGACATATTACATATTTAATAATTTAAATAAAAATGACATTGTTTACTAGTTGAAACCATTTCTGGAAACCGTTTGCAATTTCCGAGTGTACAACAGTGAGGAACAAAAGTCATGTGATGTGTCGGGCTATTAATGAGATGTTAAATCCATTAACGGCCCGACACGTCATGTGTCTTTTTGAAGTAGAGCGTTACCTTCTAATAATTCCCTATTAAACTTTGTTCATGTACTAGAGAATGCCTGCTAAAGTGGTAATAATTAGAGTTGGCTAGATGTATGATCTGAACTTGTAATTAATATTACCAGTAACTTGTCTCCAAAAAAACCCATATTCTGAACTATCATTCAAAAACAAAATCATCTGAAATGAAATGTACACTGAACAAACCTTCTTTTGAGCCAACTGTGTTGAAATAGCCAGCTGAAAATCCACCAGTAAATGCCCCATGAAATCTGGCCCTTCCTTTACTGTCTTTAACAGCCTGATTTTGTAAAGTAATAAGTTTATTTTTGGGATCATCTGAAAAAAAAAATCATAAAATACTGATTTAGCATTTGTCAGATAAAAGTTTGCAACAATGTTCCCACAGGATACCATAGAGTTTGTATACACCTAAGAGAAAACAAAATCCAAGACCTTTCTATGAGATTTTCAAGACCATTCCAAGACCATCACCTAAAATTATTTAACAATCTGCACACAGATGTCAAAGGGTTGGAACATTTGGGTGTTCACAATGCAATGCACACTGCGATTATTTGCTCATGATGTTATGCGCATCATGATGCCTATACAACACAGAAAAGCTCTGATCTTGTAAGATCTGTATGTTTAATAGAATGGTAATTGCCCTTGAGCAGTATATTATTTTTCACCTCAGGTTTGCTCAAAATAAGAAGTTTTTTGTTCATCTTGCTTTTAGTCAAATATGAATACAAACTAGACTTGTGATTCTGTAGAATCACTGGCTTTTCAATGGCGTACAAAAACATTAGGCCCTTTGAAGAAATTTAACAAAATTTCAACCCCCCATATCTCTGAACATGTAGGTGTGCAGTTATTTATTTATTGGAGTTTAACAACACTTTTGACAGCCAGGGTCACCTCATGTAATGCTGTTTTATGGGGAGGGGAAAGCCTGAGTACCCTGAGAGAACCACCAAGCAATGGCGAGCAACTGTCAGGCTTCCCAACATACTAACTCCACACAAGCAGGGTTAGCATTGGCTGATGACAAGTTCACCATCGATGAGCAGTATGCCCTAGTACACAACACCACCGTGCACCCAATGGGGGTGAAGTGTCTTGCTCAAGGACACAACGTGGTTGTTGTAGGTGGAATTTGAACCAAGGACCTCTCAGGCTTGCAGCCTGCACCTCTACCTACTGAGCAATTGTGCCTCCATGGGTGTGCATATCGATATTGCCACGGTTGAAGGGTTAACACAATGTTAAATGAAAAATCCATCCAACCTGTGCTGAAAATCACTTGAAATCAGTCAAAACTCATTTTAATGCAGAAAAAAAAATTGCCAACCCTAAAAAGTTTATCAGTAAAAGTCACTCATTTGGTCGATTTCCCAGAGAAATTTGTAATGTCCCCAAACAATGCGACCAAAACTTTTGATAAACTTACTTATTTTTACACTAGTCCCCATGGTGTTCACAATTATTCCACTATCTCTCCTGGCTCCAAGAGTTGCTGTGGTTGAAGGTTTTACCATTAAGGCAACAACAAATGCAATCGGGACCAACCCCTTGTCCCTTTCTTGGTAAAATTACCTCAGGTGACAAATTTCAGCTCGATATCTGTGAATGTAGGAGTGCATGCAGCTTGTCCTTGTACAAGAGCTGATGAATGACGGGTCGAAAACAACACTGTACCTAAAATTTCCCCGTTATGTTAATCCTAATAAAAAATACTCCCAAATACCAAATTTCAATTCCATATCTCTGAACCTATACGTGTGCATATCGGCGTTGTTCTGGTCAAAGTGTCAACACCATTGTTACGGTATGGAAATATTATTGATATTGGTAACAGAAAGAAATCTGTGAATCAGCAACAATAACCATGAATTCAATTATTCTGAAATTTAATTAAAAAAAATTAATAAAAAAAAAATGACACAAAGATCTTTTACACTAATTGGTTTACAGAAAATAAAAACAGTGCTACTTATCAATTATAGAATTAGTCCAAAATACAGTTTGACAGAATCCAGTAATCCAATGGTGAAGTATCTCGTGAAGAAAGTTTCCAGCTGGTGGTATTAAATCCAAGAATGAGTTTTCAGAAACAGTATCCTGTAGATTTGTAATAAAATTTTCACATATAGTCTCCAATAAAATATAATAAAATGATCTGCAAAATTCAAATGGAGTAAAATCCAAGAAGTATTGGCACCACAGGTAATTTCCAAATAAGCCAGTAGAATCCTGGCTTTTCACAAAATAATATTATTCTGTTTCACAGAAAGTATAAATTCTCTTTTCCAAGGCGAATAAATTCTCTTCAAAATTCTCTTTTGGAATCAATCTTCCAAATTCACAAAGAAGCACTGCTTCTATAATAAATGCACTGTTCTGAAACAATAATAATCTCCAATGGAAACAACTGAAGTGAGTCTTTCTGAAATGGCTTTCTAAAAATGAGTTTTTGAATTGTGCTAACAAACCTTTATACAGTAACCAGATAGAATGTCCTAGAAGATGAAATGTCTACAAAGTTCTATCAGTTTCTAGGTGATTCTGTCATAATTCAGGTAAACAAGGTCCTTGACCTACTTAAACAATCAACAGCTATATGTACAATAGATTAGTGTAACAAAGATGTAAACAAAGGTCACTCAGTGCAAATGAGTCAGACCAGTCAGAAAATGCAAAAAAAATATCAATATTGTAGAATTATCAACTAAGGATATATCAATCTCGATATAATATGGAGGCTATATAACAACCATGTTGAATGTAAATCACTCGAAATCCTTCAGAACATATTTTAAAGCAGAAAACATCACTCGAATAGACAGGTGTTCTCCCTAAGCAGGGTCAAATGGTCATAAAGCTCAAATGGAGATTTTCTTCTTTTTTCATAAATCTATACAATGAGGCCCATGATGAATTTCCTTTTTTCAGGAGTGAAAAAATTTCAAATTTGTATTACCCGAAACATGGTTATGCTATTTTTTTCATAACCTTTTATGTTTGCATAACTTTTTGTGTTATGTATATACCTATTTTTTACAAGTCTAAGATATTTAATTACATACAAAATAAATAACTTTATTAGCCAGTGCTAATGTATATTCTACTGCAGGCCCCCATTTATGTATGTAAGGGATGCCCTTCCCCCACCCCTGAAAAGAGAAAAACAATTGGATAGAACGAATGTATGTGTACACCTGACCCGAGTTACACCAACCACCCCACCCCCTCCCAAAAAAAAGAGAAAATAATCAAATAGAATGAAAAATTTTGCAGTTCTATGAGACCTATTCCAATATTAAGTCCCATGCAGGTGTGGAAGATAATGTCAGGAAAAGCATAAAATAAACTCTTCGATAGCTAATGTGAATAGAAATGGGATACGATGTCTACAGAGCAAAACTGCAGTAGATAAAATCGTTGTCAGTAGATCAGTACCCTTTGCGACAAGTGGGAGCATTTATTTAAATCAAGGTGTGCGCATGTACTTCCCTAAGGTTTATCTTGGGGAAATTGGGGTTCTCATGTCTTCATTCAATGCTGTGACCAACACGTTATTGCTCTGCTTGAATATTTCATGGTTGAAGAATTAATGGTACGTTGCACAGAAAACTCGCCCTGTCCATGCTATCCCTGATCAGACATTACCCCTAAATCAGCCTGAATGACAATTTTCAACTCCATGTACGTGAAAATGTAACAGTGCTTTAGTTACAGGGTTAAAGCACCATGAGATAAGTCGATGCCCACCTATGTCCCTTTGTTGGTCAAATTACCTTTCCTGGTCCATTAGCCTTTGATAAAAATGTAAAATCTAGATCAGCTGTGGCAGGGTAGAGTAAAAAAAATGTGTGACGTTGCACGTGTTGACTTTGTATGCATGTCTCTTTCCTGGTCTGTGGAAATTGTAGGAATGTTGTGGTTAAATGGTAAATGTGCAGCCATTTGTGACCTGTAACTATGTAATGCCCCTTTCTTGGTCAAGTCACCTTTGATGGTCAAATGATCTGTAGGATGGAAAGTTTGTACTCAGACCTATATGGGGAATAGAACAATGTCTGGCATTGCATGGTTTGAAGGGTTACGATGATGTTGATCGCTTTGAAGACACACCCCACATCCCTTCCCTTGTCAGATTACCATAGGCTCTAAATTTGGTGGATTTGCCAAGGTAGAGCCGAGTCGAATGGTGCATGACATTGCATTGGTTAAAGTTGAAATATAACATCGAGCACAATTCGTTTGCCACTTTCCTGGTAAAATTACCTCTAGGTGCCATGTATTATCGAGACAGTGGAACTACAAATAAATGTGTAGGGGTACTGCATTTGTTATTGAAGGGTTACTGTGCAATAAGAATGCATAGAGAGTCAAACTGCATATGGCATTGCATTGGTTAAAGGGTTAATGCCACGTCAAGTGCAATCGGGCCCAATGTCATGCCACTGTCCTGATGAAATGTTGGGGAGCTGACAGTTGCATGCCATCACTCGGTGGTTCTTTGCAGGCATTCCGGCTTCCTCCACCCATAAAACTGGCGTGGTCATGATTATCCATTGTGCAGAATTATGTGACCTTAAACACCAATAAATAAATAAATGGACTGATTTACAAACAGCCCATATTTTGTAATAAAGTCATGTGACGCCACCAGCATCTCGAAAAAATATCAACGGGTTAAAAGATTTTACATCACCGTTACAACAATTCGTTTTCTTCCAAGTTCTGAAAACTGTTTTGCATCCGATTACTTCTAATAGGAAAACTTTTGATTTGTCATTTTGATTTGAAAATTCTACATTCTAATATAATAAACTGACAGCTGTTCATTGCTGACTTCAGTGTTTTTGTTCTTCAGGTTCTCTGTATTAACCATCACCCACCCATAAAAAGTATAGGGTCTTCTTCGATGTGCCCTTGTAATACATGGTTTGGCTTTGAAGGACAGATTTATTTGGGTTATAGCTTTAGAGTTACTTCCACTATGGATCATATTTGTTCGTCACCATTTGTTCAAACTGTCACTGTTGTTTAAGTGTATTAACCATATAACATTCTAACAGTTCCAAACATCTGTTGAAGGCAATTTAATGTTTAATGACACAAATGCAACAATTCCTAAGATAAATGAAAAGATTGAATGGGAGTTGCCCTGAAGGTCTTTCTGTCAGCAATTCGACCCATTCTACCACCTTTTACAAACCAAACCATTGTGACGTGGTTCTACTTTGATGAAAAAGGCATACTGGGGTACGCAGATGCCGAAGGCGAGCATACAGGGCTTTGGGGAGGGGGGGGGGGGGATTTTTAAATTTACTATCAAACAGAGCTCTCTTGTGGCGTTTGGGGGATCCATTTGCATTCTACGTTCTTGAAAGAAAAATATAAAAGGGGGTTAATTTGCACCCCTGAAACTGCTCCTCCTCCCCTCCAAAACGCTCTCTCTCTCACACTCTAGATTAAAATTAGATAGTGGGGAGGGCGTGGCACTGAAACTCATAAGTTTGTGAGGCAGGAAGACAAAGGGTACTGGGTTGGGGCATCTGTACATCTCAGAGGTGGGATGGAGTTTGCAAGTCACAAGATGGTTCAAGAATTTTTTTCGTGGACAGGGGAAGGTTAATAACCCTCTCATGCGATCTCTACGTCATCGGTTGAATAGTGAATTTCAAACCCGACTTATACATACATTTATGAATAAAAGTTTAGGCATGGCTGGCAATCTTTCAAAACCCACTGGTGCTGCCTTCTGCAAATCCCTTAAACCTGAAAATAATTGCTGGATGGAAAACACCCTTCCATGGTGGTTTAGTGGTAATCTATGTCTCCTGTAATATGAACTCCTATAGGTAAATTCCATTAACATGCATCGGCACAGGCCAATGTTACCAATGTTCTTCCCATTAATACAGCTATTGTCTTGGCCAAACTTAATAGGGACAGGCAGGTTTTGTTCAATTTGTTTATTTATTCATTCATTTTTTGGAGTTTAACGACACTTTCAACAGCCAGGGTCACCCCATGTCGGCAGTATGACGTGTGCAGGAAGCTGGAGTACCCGGAGAGAACCACCGAGCAGTGCCGAGCAACTGTCAGACTCCCCAACGAATTAACTTCACACAATTAGGGTGAATATTGGTTGAAGACAGGTGCACCATTAACGTGTGATACGCCTTAGTACTCAGTGCCACCTTGTCCCCACGTAGGCAATTGGAATCGAGTACCTTGCCCAAGGACACAATGTATTTCATTTGTTGAAAGTGAGTGTTTTTGAAGGTTGCGGGCCATCTGCATAAGCACCCAGCAAAGTACTGGAGGTCGGATGTCATAAGTAAAAGTGACCAATACACATATTGCAGGTCTGCTAAATCACTGGTACCGCCACCCCTGTAGGTTAAGATTTCATTTATGTTTCAGGATGCCTGGGCCCTTGAAAAATGGTTGCAGTAAGCCTCACTGCCACCTCGCCCCGAATTTCACTATTGGGACTTGGTTGGGACAATCATGGCCTTAGTACCCCACGACAGACCCCTGAGGTCATCTGCTGGCTATTGCCATCCTTCTTCTTTCTACCCTTCCCCACTTTGTATCCTGGGCGGGTAAGTCTCAGTGCCTTTGTGGCCCATATGGCTTCTCTCTTTCCGCCAGCTTGGTGGCATTCATTCTTGGCTTCTTCGACCTGGACTATAGCCTATCAATTCAGTAAATAAACATGCGCTACACAGCACACCCGCGGGAAAAGGGTACTGATGACAAATCTGTGAAAATTTCAGAGCATTAGGCTATTCGCACCAGGAGATATTGGACAATGAAAATATGAGCGTTTTTCCACGTTTGGCAGCCATTTTGGACTCATTGTGGATAAAATCGCAATTTATTTTGCATTTATGATAATGATACACTTCATTCTTACTATTCAATCTATTACTGAGGTTCTGCTAATTCACAGTACTGAGATAGTAGGCCAAAATGTCCATTTTTCAGGCCTATTTTTGATATTTTGGAAAATTTGGGCAGAAAAAATAATGGTACACTTTTTTTACCCCTTGGTTATGGAAATGTGTATTTATGACAAACCTGTGGAAATTTTAGGTCATTAACCCATTCGGATGAGGAGATATTGGTCAATGAAAATTTGGGCATTTTTTTTTCTATGTTTGGCAGCCATTTTGGACTCATTGTGGATAAAATCAAAAAAAAAAATTGCATTTATGATAATGATACATTATATTCTTGCTATTCAGTCTATTATGGGAGTTCTGCTAATTCACAGTGCCGAGATTGTAGGCCAAAATGTCCAATTTTCAGGTCTTTTTTGGATGTTTTGGAAAATTTTGGCAGAAAAAAAAATTTTGGCAGAAAAAAACATTTTTGCGAACTTTTGTTACCAGTTCCTTATGGAAAAATATATTCATGACAAACCTGTAAAAAAATCAGGTCATTAGCCCATTCTGTCCAGGAGATATTGATCAATGAAAGTTTGGGCATTTTTGGGGCATTTTGGGCATTCAGAGTTACTTAATCGAAGGTGAAAAGCTTAAAAGAACTACAACTTATATACGTCTATGACTGAGCAAAATGTCAGAAAAATCTACAAGAGAGCCTTCAAGAAATTGTCTCCTCCAATGTGATGGAAGAAGAAAAAAAAAAGAAGATTTTTTCAAGAAGAATAACAAATATCTTTTCCTTTCAGGAAAAGCCAAATTATACTCTATCAAAATGATACATTGTATTTTCATAATTTTCAACATTTTCAAGGTTCTTCCATTAACCCTTTACCTAACATGAAAAGCAGATGACACCTGCAAAAAAAATTCTTGAATAACTAATTTTTCTGTCTCAAAAATATAGATTATGACCCCACACTGGAACGAGCTCATTCCAATGAGGGGTCATAACCTATGTTTTTGAGACAAAAAAATGAAAAAAATAATGAAAATTAATTGGCGATTTTTTAGAATAGCACTGGTCAGTTTTGGCCGTTATGTTGGGTAATGGGTTAATAATCCTATGACCCGATCATGATACATCTCTTGTCATGATGCAATGCATCATAGAGTGAAAGAATCATGATGCATTGAAACTGTGATGCATCGTTGGAGGTCTAGTCTAAATATAAAAATCTGAAGCAGCAAGTTTTTTGTGTGATGCAACAAGGAATTTAACCAATTCAGTCATGTTTGACAGAACTCCATTAGCACCAGGCTTAAAATTCATGTGAGAATCAGAATCATATTTTGATTCTTGCAAGGAAAATAATGAGAATCAATTTTGATTCTGCCAACAGGGTTTAAAATTCATACAAGAAACAGAATCAATTCTCAAAAATGATTCTCACAAGGAAAACAATAAGAATCAACTTTGATTCTCACAAATTGTTTATTTGATTCTCGTCATTGATTCTAACATGTCCTTGAAGGCCTGGCGAATTTGACGTACGTTGTGCTCCCTCATAATAAAGACAGGGTTCCTGCAGGCAAGAAATGATAAAATTCAAGGCTATTCAACGTTGTTTCTCGATATATTTCAGCATTTTTCAAGGCCCTCCAAAGAACAAATTCAGGGATTTTCAAGGCCCTGTTTTCACTAGTCCTAACTAGGACATTTTGTCTATAGCCCCTCCTCCCTACTATATAGTTATGATTACCTGCTTTGTTTTTAATTCGGGAATATTCAAGGCTTTTCAAGACCTCTCAACACATTTTCCAGGAGTTCAAGGCCTTGACTGACCCTTAGTCAAATTCAAGGCCATTCCTTGAATCCAAGGCCCTGCAAGAACCCTGAAGGAACACACTAACTTGGCAGTGGTGTCTATTGAAGTCTTGGCTGCCTTCAAAGGCACACCACTGTCAAGGTACTGTAACTCCCATCAGCCAGACCCCCAAAAGTCTATGTGTTGGAACATGTGTGTTTTACATGCACATACAAGACAACAGATTCATAAAAATGGGAATAAGGTGCTAAAGTTAAACTGTGGTGAACATACAAATAGGAAAATGGAAGTTACCAACAGGGTTCAAGGGGTTAAGGATTAACCTCCAGGGTTTCTGTTGTTCAGTTTTGCATCACCTTTTGCAAAGCAATATCTCCCAGGCATGAACCAATATCTAAAAATGATTCGCACACTGCGATACAAAGTCTTCCTAAGATTTCTGCTGGTATGACTGTCAGACATTCTCTTTAATTGCTAGGATTGCTATTACAGAACTACCAATGCAGGGACAACTGATTGGGTTATCCCACTAGGGCACACAGCACTTTGGAGGTCACCATGTCCAGTCGCTGACTCAATCATTCATTATATCAATGTCATTGGTTTTTCATACTGTAACCCCTCTAGAAACAATTTGCACAGTACAGATGTGCAGTTGTTGTATTTATGTTGGATTTTCCTGAATGTGAGCACGTTCAGGAAAATCCAACTTAAATACAACAACTGCACATGTGTATGGCACAAACTGTACTATGACACGAAACTTCGAAGTTTCAGTCATAAACAAGCGACACTAACTGATTTGAGGGAATAAGTAAATCAGTGTAAGCAAACTTACTGTCTTATTACTGTTATGGAAGGGGAAATTGAATTTAGGTGCCTGTGATGAAGAAATGTGCACAGCATGGTATTTCGGACAAAAATGAAATGGGTTGGATAACAATAAAAAAATATTAACCAACCTTGGTCTAAAACTACGAATCAATTTATACCAATTGCTAATCAATGTTCCTGGAGGGAGAGAAAATCGTTAATCAAAATTTTGAAAAGAAAAGATACCCCGACCTCTGGTAAATATAGGAGTTATGTTTTTCATTATGGATTATAAACTGGTTGCACTCACAAGGACAAGGGTATAACAGTACTCTCAAGTTCTAAATTGAGAACTGAAAATTGATTCTTGCAGGTAGAGTTCGTGAGAATCAAAACTGATTCTCATGAATCGGGACAAATTTTAAGGCCTACATAAGGCGTACACACAATGTTGATTGGTTTCTCGACATAGATTCCCTCTAATCTGCAGGAACACTTGGAAGAATGCTGAGGAGAGGTATGCATGTGTTGAAGATTGACTGCAGCAATATTACTGAGACATTGTCAGATCTAAAGAAGCACAAGGATCAAAATCATTGTCATGGCATGTCATGTGGAAAGCCAGAACAAAGTGTGAAAGTTTGTACATGTACTTTGTCTTGAAGATATGAAAGTACCAGCACCTTTGTCACTGGTTCAGTCACTGGTTCCGTCACCAACTCAAACGTTCAGCACAACCATAGATGACAACTACTCTTTTCAAGACTGACCAATGGTTCAAAAACCTATTAAGGCATGAAGTTGAGGGTTTAAAAAGTAAATTCAGTGAATTCATGTCTCCCGTCGGGAAACAGTTTCAAGGGGAATTAATGCATCCAGTGGAATAAAGTTGAGCTCCAAGTGGAAGTTATTTAGAAGAGACAGAACAGACAGTGCTTCAGACAGTGGTTATCAGATTTATTTTCACGGAGGTCACTGCCAAAGCAAGTGAAGTGATGCGGAGTATAACTGGGAGAATCACTAAAAATTAAGACTGTATGATAAGACATATTACATTAAACTGATGTAAAAAGTAATCCATATATGAAATTTCATTGAAATCACTTGACTCTAAGGAAAGTTAGAGTCTGGAAACCATCAGCCAATCAAATTTAAGCAACCTAATCAAATAATGCCCATATTCGAACTTGGACCCACAATTGATGAAAGTGATCTACTACCCAAATTTCATCAAAATCGATTGACTGTAAGAAAAGTTGGAGTCTGGAAACAAAAAACACGGAAGGTGTGCACTTACTGTGTATTAGTAGTAGCACTGAATAAATCAAAGTTTCCCTAATTTGCATAATTTTTGCACGAGAACAAAACCTGTATTATATGTGATGTATTGCATGTTACTAAACATTCATACAAACATTTATTCAAATCCGAACTTTCATATAGAAGTTCTGTACAAAACCGATTACACTCAATTTCGGAACAAAATGGCCGCTGGCGGCCATCCTGAATTTTGGACCACACCCCAAAACACATATTCTGGTCTTACAATGATAACAAAGATACCCAAGAAGTTTCGTGAAGATCGGTTCATAAATACATCTTTTAGTTCGATGTGCATTGACTCACGGGGCAGACAGACAGGCAGACGGACAGATTTTTGGTACAAAATTTCCCACATTCGAACTTGACCTAGGTACTGATAAAAGTAATCCATATATGAAATTTCATCGAAATCAGTTGATTTTAAGAAAAATTAGAGTCTGGAAACCGACAGCCAATCAAATTTCACCAACCTAACTAAATATGTGCAGAAAATGCCCATATTCGAACTTGGACCCACAATTGATGAAAGTGATCCACTACCCAAATTCATCAAAATCGATTGACTGTAAGGAAAGTTAGAGTCTGGAAACGAAAAACACGGAAGGTGTGCACTTAGTAGTAGCACTGAATAAATCAGCCAGGGAACATCGGCCCAAGGGTGAAGGTGACAAAGCAGGGACCGAGGAATAGGAAGTTCCAGGTCCAGCAGATCTACATTCGGACGCCAATGATCCAACAGGAAGTGTTGGAGAGGTCGGACAAACAAGCGACCGAGCGGAATGAGATCTGTCACCGAACTGCAGAGGCCCATCATCCGAAGGAAAGTCCTGGCCGAGACCGAGGAAGATTGAAGCAGGTTCCGAGCATTGGGGACCAACACCACATAGTGAAGAGTGTCGAAATCCATCCCCAAATGACGAAATTGCTGAGAAGGTAGGATATCCGACTTCTTGCGATTGACTCTGAAACCCAGCGATGCTAGTATGCAAAGAAACTGCCGGACATCTGACTCCAGAACAGCAGCATCGTGGTGCCGTTGGAGGATGTCGTCCAGGTAGGCTGACAAAGTCACAGCCGGCTGAGTACTGTGAAAAGCAAGCACATGTGACATCAGTCGGGTGAAGGCCCAAGGAGCCAGGTTCAATCCGAACGGGAGAGCTCTGAATTGATAGACTCGATCCCGAAACGAGAACCGAAGGTATTTCCGTGATGCCAGATGAATGGGTACATGGAAGTAGGCATCCTTCAGGTCGATACTGGCAGCAAAGTCCCCCTGATGAACTGAACGGCGAACTGACCGGAAAGTCTCCATACTGAAACGAGGTGCTATAATGTACTTGTTCAGGATACTCAGGTCAATGACAGGACGAAATTGGCCGCTTTTCTTCGGCACGAAGAAAAGTCTCGAGTAAAACCCTGGTGAAAGGGTGTTCCTGACCACCTCAATCACCCCTTTGGAGAGGAGATTGTCGATCTCCTGAACCAGAAGGTCCCGACGTAGAGAATAAGCACCTGAGATAAACTGGGGTGCCGATGGAAAGACAGTCGCAGACCAGATTGGATGACGTCGAGGACCTAAGTGTCTGAAGTTATCTCTGTCCAATGGTCATAAAACAGCGATAGCCTTCCCCCGACTGGAGGCGAATCGAGGTGAGGACCTTCACTTGTGGCCTCAACGGGGCCCCCGAGAGGACAAACCACCCCGTCGGGAAGCAAAAGAGTCCTGAGACTTTCCTCCCTGAGGCTGCCAGCGAGCCTGGCCGCATCAGCACTTCTTCTGACCAGAAGGAGCAGACGGAGCTGAAGGTGTAGCCGACGTGGCAGATGCAGCAGGACACTTGGTGGGACTGGAACGACCACCACCCGCAACAGCAGGTTGGTCCAGCTGTCGTAGCAAAAGCTGGTCCTTCGAATGACGAAGAACCTCGCCAAGGACAGCTTCCACGGAACCATGGAACAACTGAGGTTCAACCAAAGAGGCAGACCTCAGAACAGCACGCTGCTCAGAAGGAAGGGATGGAGAAGAATCCAACACTGCATCCCAGTATGCCAGCTCCAAATTAGCCGTGTTACAGACGTGAGCGTGTGTCAAGTTCATAAGAGCCTGTGACAAAATGCGAAAAGGCGTCTCAGCATCATCAAACTCCCCTGATGAAAAATATTCAGCCAGGGCAGCGACGACATGGTCTGCAAGAGATAACATACCCAGCATCTCTCGGGACAGGCCCACCATAGACTCAGCTACTGACATCGGGAGAACTGCTGACTTAGGCTTAGTCAACCCGAGGGAAGAAGAATCCTCATCCACAGTAGTCATTCCTTGGAAGACTGGTGGACAGATGGAATCGTAAACACGAAACCGCGATGGAGGCAGAAAGGCATCAGCTCTAAAAAAGAGAGAACCCTTGTGGGCCTAAGAACACATTTTGGCGTCCAAGACTCCAAGACCTGGAAGGACTCAACAACCTGAGCCGATTGCAGAGGATGCAAAGCCCCAAAGCTAAAAGGCTCAACAGGGTTATGGCGCTCCACAGAGGACCGCGGCCGGACGGTCACAGATGGCTGGTCTGAAGGTTGAATGTCCGGCAGTAAGCCAAAGACAAAATCCAAAGCCTGCCCCAAGACTGACGACGGGGACCCATCACCTTCAAGAAAATCGTCATCCTCTATTGAAGAAGAGACGTAGCCCAACTTGGGCTGACCAGCAGAAACCTCCTGTGAATACTGTGCAGCATCCAAAGGGCCAGGCGAGACATCTCGGTGATCGACCAAAGGAGGTTGTGCCTCAGGAGGCACAGGGAAGCCAGCTTGAGGGTTGCTAGAAAGCAACCGGGTGAGCGCCAAAATGGCCTGACGCAGGTCACCCTGAGAATCCGTCGCAACAGCATCACCCAACGGAGGGTCTTCCCAATGGACCCTTTGGTAGAAGAACCCAAATCCTCAGAAGGGACCGCCGACGAACATCGATCGGCGGACAGAATAGGGAGACGGTGAGAAGATGCCGGAGGATAGTCCCGATTGTGATGCCCAGGGGCAATCACTGACCTCTATGGAACAGAAGTCCCTGCCTGCAAATCCTCTAAAGAGACCAACAGCGTACGTTGATCAGTAGCTGTACCTGGGACATGATGAGAAGACACCGGAGGATTGTCCCAAGAATGACAGGAACCAGCCATTGGCCTCTGCACGGCAGAAGGCCCCAACTGCCCATCCTCTGAGATCGACAGCAAGCACCGATCGATGACAGCCAAACTCGGAACACAGTGAGGAATCACCGGAGGAAGGTTCCGAGAGTGACAGCTAACCGGGGCTGTCACTGACCTCTGCCAAACAGCAGGCCTTGGATGCCAATGTCCCAGCCCCATCCTGCTAGTCGGCACACTAGCAAGGGAAGGAGGAACAATAAACGATTCGCTCGAGGGGCGAAGAATCGCTGCCAAAGTGACCGAACGGCTCAACCAACTAGGAGCAAACCTAGCCAGATAAGACGGAGCAGACAGCAAACCCACACAGCTTTGCCGCGAAGGTAGTGGAGGCTGAGAGCTCATAGACACACCAGCAGATACAGTCTCGGACCCCCGAGACTGTATACCATCCCCAGAAGAGATGGAAGAGCCACCATCATACAGAATAGGATCTGTATTAACAACTTCCTCAGCAACTGTCGACGGCGTAGGAGGTAAATCGGAGAGTGTCACCGAGCTGACCTTGGAGAAGCTCTCGATGAAAAGACGCCTCAAGAGTGACATCAGAAGACAAAGAGACCATGGTCTCCACTTCAGGTATCACCGCACTAGCACCGTCAACAGTTGCAGAGGAACTCGCCACAGAAAAAGACAGATCAGCATCCTGTGTGACAAAGTCACCATGTGCACTCACAGAAATGTCTGATAAGGCAAGGCTACCCTTACCCCGAGAACGAGGGGTTCTAGCTCTCGACAGAACCACCTTGTTTACAGAAGCCCAGAATTTTGAGGACCAAACCCCACAAATACCACATGATTGGGCCTGTGTACAATTGTTGCAAGTGACACATGTGGAATGAGAGTCGTCAACATGTTTCAGCTGCAAGCAAGAGGAACAAGGAATAGTCTTAGGCATAATATGATAAATGAAATCAAGCTTCCCACCATCGGAAAACAGAACAATGGTTGCGTTCACACGCGGGGGAAAAACAAGACTATGTGTGAAAAAGCAAGCAAAAATTATCAAAAATATCATCAAATAGTGAATAATTTAGAAGCTTGAAAAGGATACAATCCACTTGCACATAATCAGACAAGATAGCACATACAAATAAGTTGTTCACAAAGATAACAGCTAAATAATAGCACAAATCACAAAATTTCCGACCAGTACAATGGCGGAAATAAAATCGAAATGTTTAGTTATACAAGAATTTGTTTTACGAGTGTCGTCTGCACTACATGTATTGTTAGGTAAAGGGTTAGGTAAAGGGTTAATAGTTGACACCAGCAGAAATGACAATATCGGATTATGTGATAAACAGAATCTCAAACCCGTTCCCATTTAATATTGAAATTTAGGAAACTCGTCAAAGCTCTCTAAAGCTCGTTGCAAATGAAATCTACTTGACTTCATCGTTTCCTAAATTTCAATATTGAACGGGAACTCATGTGAGATCCTATATATAACAAAGACCACACCAATTTAAAAAAGAAAAAGAACATTAGCCATGTTATGTTTGCCGTGGATAGCAAGAAGAAATTTTTCAAGTACTACGGGCGATAGAACATCAACTTTTGGGAGTCCAATTGGGGAGGTGTGATAATATCAAAATATCAAAAGTTGGGATTAGAAGCCGTCATTTATATAAGGTGAGAGGTGAACAATTAGGGGATTAAGTTATTATATCATGGGTGAGTGGTGATAAATTATTTATTTGAATTTGAGTGTATATGACAATAATGTTCCTATCGAAGATAATGACTAATTTTCTCAACTTCAGTAAATCCCATTCAAAGCATAGCTCATGTTCTCTCCATGGAACAAACTCTGTTGAGGAAGTTGCATGGAAAGAACATTAGCTATGTTCACCATGGTTTTCCGAATTTTGTTTGTTCTTGTCGAAGATAGTGACCACTTTCCCCAATTACCATTCATACTCTCCTTACACATGTACTTTTTTATTTTTACCTGTTGTTATGTTTATCGCTACCATCGTGCTATTTGTAGATGTGCTATTGTAGCATAATTTGCCCCTAGTATTACTCCTCCAATATGGAATCAGCAATTGGAATGGTAAAATGGTCAGAAGAGTAGAGAGAACCGGTGACGTCACCAATAGAATGGTATTTATACTGGATTGGAAGAGGAAACCCAGTCGTCGTTATCTGGTTGCTGAAACATTCATTTGGTGAGTTAAAAGTACCCGTCCATTGGAGGAAATAACCCACTTGATGAGCTTGTAACTATTTGGTATTGGGTGGTATATATAAGTATTAGTGTATTAAGATTATTATATCCCCAAAAATTACCACATTGGCGCAACGACTTAACCGAATTTGTGTGGGCTGACGCCCGAAACTTTTCAAGTTTTAAACTTGCCACTCGCGGCCATATTGCCTTTGTTTTGATGACACATGAACCCGCCAATTTTAATCCCAGTAAATCCAGTTATTTTGCTTGCCCATCCAATGTAATATTCTTTTGATTTGTTTTTTATTTATTTTGGAATATTGTTTTTTTTGGTTTTGTTTTTTATTTTTTTGTCAAATTGTTGGGAATTTCCCAAATGATTTATTTTTTCAAATTTTGTTGTCAATATTGACGAAAATTATTTTGGGTCAGGGAAAATGGCTACGGCTGTTACACATGATCAAAATCGGGCACCTAGTGTTCCCGAACCACAAATTTACATAAATACATGTGATTTCATGTGATTTTTTGCCTTACCTGGGGTTGATGTCCCCAGAGCTTGCCAGCTGGTGCAGAAACGTGCTCAGTTAGGAAATTTTTCAGAAAGCACTCTGAGAGAGGTTCCTGGTTTAAAGGTAACCAGGGCCCTTTTGAGTACTATAAATTTTGCCCCACATGCTCCGGGAGACGAAAATCCCCGTTCAAATTGTTCTAGATGCATTGAAGCCGAGGATCAAGTTTGCCTGCGTGGGGAAGGAGTGAGTGGCCCTTTAGCGCTTTCCAGGGTGGGGGAAACTCCTGGTGCTCCACCTTGGTCTCGACCTCAGCGCCCTCCACGTCATCGAGCATCGAGAAATACAGTGGGGGAGAGTAGGGAGTCCTGTGACGATCCCTCATTAACACCTGCTTGGCATATTAGAGGCAGGCCATTTCAAAGTTCTGTTCCAAATAGACCGGGTCCAGTCCCAGATGCTGCTACTTTTGATATTGACTCTCCACCACCTTATGAATCGGTGGGTTCTGATTATGATACTTTCCAAAATGGTGGGAATGATGGTAGAGACAGAGTTCCACCCAATCCAATGCCCACCCAACAGGAGGTGAATCCCAACATGACAAGATGGGGGGATTTGAGGATAGACGCCTAGTTAGGCAGAATAGACCCTTTTTTGAGAAAAGGCAAATTACAGAGATGATTTTCAAGAAAATCGTTGGCTTCCCCAAGGCCGATATAGATATGCTTATGACCCACCCCCTCGGATGTACCAGCCTTATGGGGAAGGAGATGCTTATCGTCCACAAGGGGACAGGTGGAGGGGTGAGAGGTATGCCCATGACCCCCAACCTGTGTACCATCAATTTGGGGGACAACGTCCCCAAATACGAGAAATGAGAGATCCGGACAATAGGCATCGTCGTAGGATGCCTAACCTTCCCAACAGCTTAGAATACAATAGGACCACCAGCTGGCAAACATTTCGAATGAAGTTCATGCAATTTGCAGACATGCAAGAATGGACTGCGAGAGAATGTAAGGACAACCTTTGTTGGTGTTTGGATGGCAAAGCAAGCGAGTATTTTCCTACCATAATTCGTCAAGACCCACAAATCTATTTTGTTGATGTGCTGGACAAGTTAGAAAAACGCTTCGGAAAGTACGAACTCCCTGAGACTGCAAAATGCAGTTCAATCAAGCCCAGCAGCAACCAGACATGTCCTAGAAGAATGGGCTGATCAGATTTTGACATTGGCCGAAAAAGCATTTGGGCACTTGCCCGAAGAACATATGGTTCGCCAGGCCATGTTGCGTTTCTGCCATGGTGCCCTAGATAAAGGGGCAGGGCATTACGCAGCAAATCAGCATCCGAAAACAGTCAAGGAAGCTATAGATCAAATTAAATGGTTTCAACACACATCTTTGGCTATTTATGGAAATGGGAGGGAACTAGCTCCAGAACCCAGGGGCCCAACTCAGATTGCAACCCTTTCATGGGATAACTCACATCCCCGTGTGCAGTCGGCTCAGGTGTCAACTCCATCAGTACGACTCAATACAACAGGGCCCCAGCCTCAGGATACCCAAAGTGTTGTGTCTGAATTAGTAACTGAATTTAAAAAATTTTCTGGAGAAACAATCACTGAATTTAGATCAATTGGCACAGTATTATCAAATTTAAATGACAGTATGGCTACCCTGACCGTAAAGATTTCCCAATTGATTGAACCAGGTCAGACTCTAAATAGATCAAGGAGTCGATCTCCCTCACCTGGAAGGAGGGGTTGTTGGACATGTGGGTCGATGTCCCATTTTTCAAGAGAGTGCCCTTCCAGAAATCCAAGTAATCGGTCAGCTTCAAAACCTTCTACACCATCAGGGTCACCAAATGACCCCAATACCCGAATTTCACCAATGGTAAAAATTTCGGACGATTCAGAGGATAATTTAAATGAGAACGAGTCGGAAATGTAGGCCGTTTGCTGACTCCAGATTTAAATATAGGCCATAATTCTGTCATTGCTAGGGATAAATTCCCTGAACATTTTTTCTCAAAAGAGGAAACATTAAATGAGATGCCAGATAGTATAACGATTAACCAAGTGGATACTTCGTTGTACTATACTGTACCAGTGATATTGGAAAACGTCAATATAGATGCTCTTATTAATACAGGGGCACAGGTAACAGTGTTTTCTGACAAACTTTTAGAGCTTTTTGATGAACACCCTCGCATGTTGAAGAGTATTAAAGTACAAACAGTAGGCAGAGAATTAGGAACTATCTCTGGACAAATAGTTGGGCCCATTAAGCTGAAAGTGGGAAAAAATTGGTACATCAGGAATTTTTATGTAGCCCCTGTTTCGACTCCAATTATTTTGGGTCTTGATTTCTTGCATGAACAGGGTACCCAATTAGATCTGGCTAACAATAAGATGTATTTAGGAAAAGAAAGAGAGGAGATTCCCATTCAGTTGAGGCAGTCACAAAAGAGGGAAGGAGTAAAGGTGAGGTTATTGGAAAAAATAATAATTCCCTCCAATTCAGTGAAGCAGGTCCAATGTACTCTTGAGTTCTGCCATGTCAGAGTACATGATAGAACCAGAGTTAAAACCAAATTTGTTGATCCCCAGAACAGCTCATTCCAAAAATACAGATCCTGTTATGACTTTCCTTAATATAGGAAATAAGGATATTGTAATGCATCCAGGTCAAATAGTTGGATGGGCTGTTGAAGGTACAGGTATTTCTTCCATTGAACATTCTCCAAAATTTACGGAAGTTAATGTAACTGAAGTGGATTCTGGAGTAGTTACAGATAAGAATGTAAAGATGCCTGATCACATAGGGGAACTGTTTGAGAAATCTAGGACACTGTTAATAGTTGAAGAGTCTTCCAAGCTTAAACAACTATTGATTGAATACAGTGATGTATTTGCAAAAAATGAATATGATTTGGGAAATTTCACTGCTTTGGAACATCATATCGACACAGGTGATGCCAAACCAGTTAAAACCTGAATGCGCCGTACCCCAGCATGTTTTGTAGGCGAGGAAGAAAAATTATTGAAAGATATGTTAAAAGCTGGGATTATCCAGCCATCAGTTTCCGAATGGGCTTCAGCACCGGTTCTCATTCGTAAACGCTGTGGCTCGGTAAGATGGTGTTTGGATTTCCGAGGAGTAAACGCTGTTACAAGAAAGGACACTTACCCCATGCCCTTAATCGACGACTGTTTAGACACACTCGCTGGGAATACTTGGTTTAGTCGCCTGGATGGAAATCAAGCTTATCTTCAAATTCCAGTAGCTAAGGAAGACCGTAAGAAAACGGCCTTTATAACCAAATATGGGCAGTATGAATATCTTAAAATGAGTTTTGGTTTAACAGGAGCCCCGGGATGTTATTATGAATTTAGTCCTTAGAGGGTTAACCTGGGATATTGCCTTAGCTTTTCTAGATGATGTGTGTGTGTTGGGCACAGATTTTGCAGATCATTTAAAAAATCTGCGAACTGTCTTGGATAGATTTCGGCAGTATCAATTGAATTTAAAGCCGAGAAAGTGTCTCCTGTTTCAACAAAAAATAGAGTTCTTGGGGCGCCTAGTGTCCTCCCAGGGAATGGAAATGGGGGATCCGGCTAGCCAAGTTATTACAGACTGGCCCCGACCCCAAAACATAAAAGAGATTGAGAGATTTTTGGGTCTTGCCAATTACCACAGGGTATTTATAAAGAACTTTGCTACTTTAGCAGCCCCATTGTATAAAAGAACAGGTAAAAAGGCAGTGTTTGAGTGGGGGAATGATGAAGAAAATTCATTTTGGGCATTAAAAGCAGCCCTTGGGTCTCCTCCAGTTTTGACTTTTGCTAATAAAATTGACATGTTCATTTTGGACACTGATGGGTCTGATGTGGCTATAGGGGCAGAGTTGATACAATTACAAGATGGACAAGAAAGAGTCATAGCCTATGGGAATTGTGGATTAAGTCCCGAACAAAGGAAGTATTGCACCACTCGAAAAGAACTTCTAAGTGTGGTGCGATTTACCCGCCAGTTTAGACATTTGCTATTGGGCAGACACTTCACAATCAGGACAGACCATAGTAGCCTTACTTGGCTCCTCAATTTTAAGAATCCAGAAGGCCAGCTGGCCAGATGGATGGAGGAGCTAAGTTAGTATGACTTTACAATTCAGCACCGTCCAGGGAAAAAACATCAGAATGCTGATTTTCTGTCACAACGTCCAGAGGAAGACTTTTGTAAAAAATACAGAGCAGGGGTGCTATTAGAACAACTTCCCTGTGGGGGTTGTAGATATTGTAAGAGAGTAGACCAAAATTGGGGAAATTTCTTTGAAAATGTAGACGATGTTATTCCCCTACCAAGCAATAGAAATCAAGCAGAAAGTAAAATAGCTTGGGTAGAAAAATACAATGATTCCAATATGTGTTTCATGCAAAAACAGAAATTTGTTCCAATATTGCTTCCAATACAAGAGATTCTTTCAGTTGAAACTTCAGAGAATATTTCAGATAGAGTTAGCTCCCTTGATGTGTTGAACTCAGGAATTTCAGATAATAGAGTTAGCTCCCTTGATATGTTAAACTTAGAAATTGTAAATAAACCCCTCACAAAAACACTTGACCCTGGGGAAGGTGGGAGTGTTTCAAAAGATTTGGGGATAGAGCCTAAGGGAGTAGGTATTACAGTTATTACAGATGCTGATCCTAATAATCCACAGGCAGGGGAAGATAGGGACCCACCTGAACTGGAATATGCTTTAAGTGGTCTGAAATATGAAGAAATTTTAGCTGAACAAAATGAAGATGTTGATCTGGAATTTCTTAGAAATTGGTTAGAAAAGGGGGAAATACCTTCCCCCGATGCTCTTTTTCAGGCAAGTGCTGAATCCAAACTGTTTTGGAATCACCGGGAAAGATTTTCCATGATTAGGAAATTGATATACAAAAAGAGAAAAAATGGCCACTTGGTTCTGGTGATACCTCATCCCCTACGTTCGGAGATTTTGTTGTCAAATCATGATCTACCATTGGCTGGTCATCAGGGGATTAACCGTACCATGGAAAAAATAAAAGCTAGATATTATTGGCCAGGATTAACTGCCAATGTTGAGACTTATGTTAAAGCCTGTGCTAGATGTAATAAACAAAAGAAGCCTTCCCTTCATTTCCGTCACAAAATGGTCCCATATCATGCAGGGTCCCCAATGGAACGTGTTCATTTAGATTTTTTGGGCCCTTTACCAAAAACGTCGAGGAGAAATGAATACATTCTAGTAATAAGTGACCAATTTACAAAATGGATGGAGTGTATTCCCCTCCCGTCTCAGACGGCTGAAGAAACTGCGACTGCAGCAGTCAATGAGTGTTTCTCTAGGTTTGGCTGCCCATTGGAAGCGTATACTGATAGAGGGGCAAATTTTGAAAGTGATTTATTTAAAGCTGTTTGTAAATTATTACAAATTCACAAGGCAAGAACAACAGCTTATCGCCCATCATCTAATGGCCAAGTGGAAAGGGTAAATAGAACTTTAATGGATGCCCTTAGATGTTTCGTGGGAAACAGACAGTCCACTTGGGATTCACATGTCCCGCAGTTGGCAGGAGCATTAAGATCTTCGGTGAATAGGAGTACTGGATTTACTCCTAATAAAATGATGCTTGGAAGGGAGGTGGTACAACCAACAGACCTAGTTTTTGGTCCTCCTCCAAATGAAACATTTCAAAATGCAGCTGAATTTGTTCTTGCTTTGGGGAATTCTGTAAGAATATCTCATAAATTAGCCCGTGAAAAATTGAAAACTCAACAGAAAATAATGAGGAAATACTATGACACTACCTCAAAAATTCAGACATTCAAAGTGGGAGATATTGTTTATTTCCTTGATTTTGCAAGTAAACCTGGCCGTTGTAAAAAATTAAATCCCATTTGGAAGGGGCCAGGAATAATTATTCAGTGCATTTCTTCATTTCTGTTTAAAATACAATTGATTAATAAATCAATAACAATGAATCATGACAAACTCAAACATTGTACTGATGGAATTTTACCACCTTGGATTGAGCGCCATAAAAATCTTTCAGAAACTAGAGGCTCAATGGTTCCATTGTACTGTATATGTGAGAAGCCTGATACAGGGTCTTTCATGATACAATGTAACAGTTGTTTGGACTGGTTTCATGGTTCTTGTGTGCAAGTAACGAAACAATCGGCTCAGAGAATAGATCTGTATAATTGTCCACATTGTGAATTGACAAATCCCCAATAATGACTTGTTTACAGGAGGAACTTAGACACTTTTATTTTTTTGTATCTTTGCACAGATTATAACAGATACCAGTTAATTATATAATCATGAGTTCGGATGAAGGAAACCAATCCCCAAAGAGATCTTGGACTCAAGTCCAAAAGAAGAGTAAGAAATGGGAACAAGGACAAAGGAGGAGGGTCCAAACTTTGGACTACAACCCTCAGGCTCAGACCCGGGATGTCCGTTTAAAAACGGATCCCAACCTACCAATGGTTAGGTTTGTGGGTGAGGAAAAAGTGGTGAAGACTAATTCTGCCTCAACTGGGAACATAGTTCCCGGAGCCCAGGGGCCAGTGACACCATTAGGTGCGTCAGTTTGGGGAGAGTCTATCTCCCTAATTCCGGCCGGAAGTGAACGATCGAAGGGATGTTCATCCCTCAGTGACAAAAAGCCAGAAGTACAGGCTGGTACAAAAGTAGAGAAAAGATTTTCTTCGATATTGGAGGTGGGAGAGGATGATGTTCTTTTTCTCCCAAAATCCGTAGATTTGCCCCCCCACCCCTAAGTTAAAGGGACCACCATCAGTGTGTCCCTTGCCAAGTTGTGCAGTTAAAGTAAGGCAGTTGCGAAAACACTGCCAAGGGGATCATCTCCCCACTGCTTTGTGGATGCTGCAATCCGAAGGACGATTTTTAGTCCAAAGACCATTGCTTGAGCTTTTGAGAGGATGACAGCTCCTCTTGAAATGGGATATCTTGGACTAGAAGAATTGGTTAATCGGGAATACTCCTGTTTCCCATTGGAAGTTACTCCCCAATTTGTGGCACGCATGCAGGAGTTGGAAGGCCTGTTTGAGTGGGTGCCAAGCACTCAATTCCCTCCTGCAGGGAGTTTAGATCACCTGGCTACGCCAGCTGGGTTGGTACACTGGAGGATCCTTATGTTCCTTCAAATTAAAATTGAGGAGACGAGGAGATCAAATCCCTCAGGAAATAGGTTTGAAAAGCCCCTGAAGCGAGTACCTCAGAGGATACCCCGACTGATGGATCAGTGTATCCCAGATTGCAGTCACAGGGTGAAATCTCCGGTGTCACCTCCTTCAAAACGCCATACAGAAGTCAGGGAGGATTTGCACTCCCTGGAACCCCAGGAGAATTTGGTGGTGACCTTGCAGGTTCAGTCACGGATGGTGGTGGAGGTGCCTACCTGTTCAGTTGCACGGATGATGGTGGAGGTGCCTGCCTGTTCAGTTGCAGATTCTTCAGTGGGAGATTCCTCGACAGTTTCTTCAATATTATCTCCCGCTAGACATGCTTCTCCAGCTACTGGTCCCGCAGAGGTTCCCCCCATTTTTGCTTCAACAGCTTCTACAGTTAGTTCCGGGGGAGGAGGTCAGTTAGTGCCTCTTCCCATTTCCTTGGCCATGTCTCATTCTCCAGAGGGTTTGTCAGTCGTTTCTTGTGCCATTTCCTCTGTGGTTAATCCCAGGGTGGGAGGTAATCCAGGTCTTCCTCCTGCTGTCCCAACAGCCAGTGCTTTGTCGGGAGTCCCTCCAGGCTTTTCTCCCGCTGGATCTTCCAGGGAATCTTGTTCCATGAATCTGGTGGACACACATTTTCATTTTTCATTTTCATTTTTCAGCCAGGGAGGTTCTCTCCCTTAATGGTGGCCGACCTACAACTTGTCCTTTGCCTGTTTTGGGCAGGGTGGTAGTTTATTGTGATCCGGCAACCTACCCTAGGCCAGAGGAACTTCTTGGGGATCCTGGTATGAAGGCAGTGATTGGT
The DNA here is from genome assembly GCA_031216915.1 of Pictodentalium vernedei. Lineage (NCBI taxonomy): Eukaryota > Metazoa > Mollusca > Scaphopoda > Dentaliida > Dentaliidae > Pictodentalium > Pictodentalium vernedei. Next base: position 228,306,379 of record CM062295.1, read on the forward strand.
CTTCATCCCCGTCATGTAAGGAATATCCCCCTGGGGGAATTAGAAAACCTCATGTTCCCAATAATGGGCTTGCTCCCATATGCTGCAGGTTTAGCTGAAGTGGGGCTCGACAGAACAGAGCCGGTTGATACATGGTATCAGCAGGACCTTGTTTTTGCAGAGTTATTGAAGTTGGCAGCCTTAGCAAAGCCCATTGTGTTACACTTAAGGGATCCCTCAGGAGATTACTTGGGGAGGGAAGTAAATTCCCTCGCGCTCCTGATGATGATGGATAACGTAGGTAAGCAACACAAAATTCACCTACACTGTTTCACCTCCAGTAGGGATGTGGTCGAGAAATGGGTAAACCACTTCCCTAATGCATACTTTAGTATAGGCCCAAAATGTTTATACTTTAAACCAGAACAGTGGGACGGTGTGAAAGCCATCCCGCTAAATCGTCTGGTATTGGAATCTGACGCTCCGTATTTCCAGGGGGAAATGAATTTGGCGGTAGGGGGCACTCCTCTCTATTTGGGGGAAGTTGCACTGAAAATTGCTACGGACTTACAGATGTCCTTGGGGGTGCTGGTGGCCTCGGTCACACAGAATACCTGTACTCTCTATGGGTACCCTTCCCCATAAAATAATATCCATATATGCAGATAATTTTGGATGAATTTTGGAAATTGTGGCAGGAATTGAGTTTCGGGCAATGCAAAGGCATGCCCCTAAAGAATGAGTATGCTAAAAACTGATAATATTGTTTCCAGAAGTTTTCCGAAATTGAAATAACAGGGCTCCAGTCAGATTTTTCTGATATCATATTTAATTTTGTATGAGTACTTGAGATAGTTTGGGACCTATTAAGGCACTTCTAATATGAAACTGTACTGCTATTGGCATATTTGTTTCAGTTGGGTCGTGAATTATTTTCCCAATTAAAAAATACTGGTGTTTGTAGGAATTTCAATAGGATAGCATTATTTGAAATCCTGAGATTCTGTCTAGAATTCTGTTTATTCATTGCTGGGCACATACTTTTTAATCATTTGTTTGCCCAGATGCAAATAAATTTGTCATCTACCTGTGTATAAATCTGGGGATTTATCCCCGATGCTATTAATATAAGGATTAAGAAAAATATTTCATTGGGACCCCTTCCCTGGTATATATTGATATTAAAAAAAAAAAATAAAATTTAAAAATATATTAAAAAAAAAAAAAAAAAAAAAAAAAAATATTAAAACATGGTTAAGTGATGAAATGCAAGACCATTTAACTGGATTTTGAAGGACAAAATTGATAAGTTGAAATGGTTTTATTTCTGATGCCATGTGTGATATATTTTAATTTTTGTTGAATTTGGTAATTTTTGTACCTTAACCCTTTACCCAATGTAACGACCAAAACCGGCCAGCGCTATTTTCAAAAATCGTCAATTAATTTTCATTATTTTTTTCATTTTTTGTCTCAAAAACATAGGTTATGACCCCTCGTTGGAACGAGCTTGTTCCAACGAGGGGTCATAACCTATGTTTTTGAGACAAAAAATGAAAAAAATTAGTTATTCAAGAATTTTTTTTGCAAGTGTCGTCTGCTTTTCATGTTAGGTAAAAGGTTAATTTTGTTGATTTATGGCTGCAGATGACAAGTAGGAGAGAAAGTTGTGTTATTTTGTATATGTTTATGGGTTTCTATCTTCAATTCTTGTGTAGTAAAATGTGAGAGTATCCATCTCTTGGGATGCCTTTGGATCCCTTTTTTCTGAGAATTCCATTGCTGATCCTTTTTTGATAGGGAGTTTGTCTCCCTAACGCCTTTGCCCTTTAAGGGTAGGGATTTATTTATGTTCCCTGGGGCCATTTGGAGGGGGTTTTATTTAGAAAACTGGGGGGAATGTAGGGGTACGGGACAAGTCGCCGTCGGGACAACTCGCCGTCGGACGGCGAGTTGTCCCGATTTTTACGGCGAGATGTCCCGTTTTTTTGTTTTTCAAAAAATGTAATTTATTCTATTGAAATACTGTTAATTTTATCATTTACTTACCTGTAGGGTATTTTAACAAATTTGATGGGGTCAGTTTCATTTTTAAAAGCGCGAAGAGCTTTCCGTTTGGTTTTGATTAGTGACAGTGTGTTGCCCGAGATAGTATTTCTCCAGGGGCGCACTTCTTCTGTTGGGCATATTTCATTTAGGGTTGAGTTAATGTTTTCTCTATACCCTCGCGTTGGGTTTCGAGTTCCGCTGCATTGGATGGGGTGGGGGTGGGGGGATCCTCTGTCGCGACATCATCGATGTCAAACTCACAACCCCCCCCCCCCACCTCTGCATTTGTTGGCAACGTGTCCAAACTTTTGGCATTTATGACACTGGATTGGGGGAGGGGTTGATCGGTATTCCTCTGCCACATGCTTTCTACCATTGATGGTCACCCCTTCCGAAATTATTTTTCGTTTCATTGAACTGTCAGGGCAGATCACCTTCAGTTTCCATGTGTGATTGCCCGTGGCTCTTGAGGTGAGTCTTTCCCACTTGCAGCCTGGTATACCCTGGCTGATGGGTTCTTTGGGGGTGTCGGGGTGTACCTTTGTCACCACGGCAATATTTGCTGTTGTTTTTTTCCCCGAGATGTTGCGTAGCCTTCTTATCCTGTTTTTTTGTTTTTGTCCATAGGTACCCTCGTAGGTATCTTCCTTACACCCCTCGTGGGTGTCCCTTTTACCGCGTAGAAGTCTAGACTCATAAGTTGAGTGACTACCTCCCGGCCGGACTCTCTGACTGTAATGTTTTTGTCGGCAGTGGCAGTGAGATCATTTCCTGGAAGGCTGATGAAAATCTTGAGGTGTTGACAGCTTGACAGTGGAATGATTATGCCATTATGGGACCTTCAAGGTTAGTTATTCTATTTTATATTAAAAAACTTTTAAGAGTCAAATGTCACAGTCATGATGTCACATGTTATATAGCCTAAAGTCGTTTGTTTCTCACTAATTTTTTCTATTGTTCTTTACAGCTTGGCGCCAACGTTCTTTGTCTACTGTTATATTGAACCTGTCTTGTTATATAAGTCATGAGTATTAATAAAGATAATTAATCCTATGCCGCGTGTTACTTATCATTTTCTACTCCACGGCGACCTGTCCCGATGGCGACTTGTCCCGACGGCGACTCGTCCCACCTCGGGTACGGCGAGTTGTCCCGACGGCGAGTTGTCCCGTTCCCGGAATGTAGCATAATTTGCCCCTAGTATTACTCCTCCAATATGGAATCAGCAATTGGAATGGTAAACTGGTCAGAAGAATAGAGAGAACCGGTGACGTCACCAAGAGAATGGTATTTATACTGGATTAGAAGAGGAAACCCAGTCGACGTTATCTGGTTGCTGAAACATTCATTTGGTGAGTTAAAAGTACCCGTCCGTTTGAGGAAATAACCCACTTGATGAGCTTGTAACTATTTGGTATTGGGTGGTATATATAAGTATTAGTGTATTAAGATTATTATATCCCAAATCTTACCACACTATGTATGTTTATATATATATTCAACTAGTAAATGTTGTTGCATAAAAAAATCTTCTTTTTTATCAATGGGTATCTAGCCTAGACGAGCCCCAAATTGTTTTTCGGTTATATATGTGGGTACGTTTTGACTCATGGTTTGGGTACGTTTCGCTATGGGTACGTTTTGACTCCTTGTGTACGTTTCGGCCTGGGAACGTTTCGGTCTGGGAACGCGTTGACCCGTATCCACCTTATGTTATAACCCGAAAATAGGATACCAAATGCATGAAGAACTTCAGCGCAAAAGTCATTTTGCTTATGCCCAACAAATTCGGTAACACATGTACATATGCTATATTCGTGGTATGTTCTAGTTGTTTATTGTTGGCTTTACCATCATTTATAAATGGTAACGGTTTTCCAATGGCGATAAATGTTTCGTCGTCGTCGCTGTCAAATTCACTGGGAGCGGTCATATTGGATGTCAGACGAACCTTCAAAAATAATCGTCTACACGACGTTTCGGCCCTTTGCTCCTGCCTCAAGCCGTAACGAAGAATCGTCCAAATTACGATCACGACAAATCGTCTTTTGGGTTTTCGACGATACATCCAAGGCATGGATCTGTAACACTGAATTATTTTTAAATTTTTGGCCGGTTGATTTCAATGTACTTGCATGTGAGAGCTTTTGAAGTAACACCAAAAAGTGTTAAAAAACAAGCTCATGCTTATTGTTTTGATTAGAATAAGACATAATAATAACACTTTGGCCAGCCGCTGTTTTGTCGCGGTTCTCGGACGAGAAGGCCATGGTTACCCCTGAACTCCCAACTGCCTCCCTATTCCCACGCTTCTCCTCTCCTCCCAACACTCGGAGACGAACTGCTTGATGACATCCCTTGCCCCATTCTTCCCCGGTCCTACTATTTAACGAACACAAACGAACATAAACGAACATAAACGAACAGAAGAGAAAATAATAGGAAATACAAGTTAAAAATGGCTGAGGGTGCATATGCAGGTACATGTGGGTATATATTATTCGTTTGTAAAATTTTATTCACTTCTGATGAGTATTTTGATGATTAATAAGGTTTATAAAATGTACGACGGCGCGAAACTCTTGTGTTCGTTAAGTAGTAGCCTGCTTGAAGCTGTCGACAAGATGCGACAAAGGTGTGAAATCAATTAGCTGTCTATCTGAGGAAGAATGTCGCTGAGGAAAACAGCGAAATTTAGGTTTAAGAGGATGGCAAGCGCCTATTTTAATCGTGTGTAAACTTGTATCCACGTCTGATGAGTATTTTAGTGATAAATAAAGATTATAGCCATTATTTGGATTGACAAACATGCATCAAACCCTCGCTTTGGATTCCGAGGACGCATCACGGCGAGTCGGGGACAAACCGTGATCTACCCTTAGAAAGCGGAGCAAGACTCGGATACATGTAGCATATTGTACACCCACATAATGATAATAATCTAAAGATCTTACAATATCTTGGGGATAAGTCATTAAAGCCCAGTTTAAGCTTTCCTGAAAACTTTCCCCGAACAAGCTCACCCTCCACCAACGCGGGCTCCCACTAACGAGAGAGGACAACCAGGCGCGTAGCCAGGAAAAAGTTTCCTGGGGGGGGGGGGGGGGGGGGGTGGCGATAACTGGCGGGGGTGGGGGGGGGGGTAGTCTATTACTTCTTTGGCAGATATATTCTGATTTTCTTTTCAATTCACCGCCTTACTATAATTACATTTAATGTGAAAAAATGAGTTATTCAAAATAAATTTAAGAATTCTTTTTTCTTTTTGACAAACAGTACAAGCCGCGGAAATAAGTTGTATGATACCTACTAAAACGAAAGTGACCATTTTAGTGGGTAACATACAACTTATTTTCGCTAGTACTGTAGCAGTGCCCTTTTTTGGCTACTGTAAGCAGTGCATCTCCTGCTGTGCGGTGCATATTTCTGACGCCTGTGTATCCCTGTTGTGGGACTTCATGGGGTGGTATCGATGGACGTTCGATAACCGAACAAGCGGGAAGAGGCGTAAAAAAATTGCTTCACATTTACCAGCTTCTTCCAACTTGACCTCACCTAAAGCAGACATCAACCGCATGTGAGCTAATTCCCAGTCAAACTTACCTTCTTGAATCAGATAGGAACTGCAGAAGAAGTCTAGACTGGACGTTGTGAAGAAGCCAAACTGTTGAGCTCTGAGACTTTCACATTGTGGGTAAAACCATCGACTGCATAAGTCACACCCTATACTTTTGATCTCATGACACTCGTCACCACATAAACCACAAGGATACTTTAGAGAAGACATTGTAGTAATCAGATCGAACAGCAGACTGAAAAGTTCGAAATTATGATATTGCGCGCCGAAGGCGCGCAGGGACGGTATGGGGGTCAAGCCCCTTTCGACCCTCTGTGACTGTATAGGATGGCTCTCACATGTCAAGGCGTGTTGAAGGAGGAAAAGGATCCGGTACTCGGCAGGTGTCTCCAGTAGTGTCCAGTTGTGGATGGGTGGTATCATTGGCAGATGTCGGTTGAACCCTTGAGTGAGGACCAGTGTGGGAGGTTGGGTCCTCTCACAAAGGTACTACCTTTCCCCGAGGGTGCAGTCGATCTGGATTTTCGGGCAAGTATAGTCTGCCGCTTCGAGGATGATAATGAGTGATGGCCATCACTGGCAAGTATAATCTGCCTCAGGCTGTCTCTGTTATAGTTGGACTCTTTGGAGGAAAACAACAACGACCCCTTTCGGGGACCACCAAGAAGAAGACCCGAACTTCCCTGGTTCGGGGGCAGGCCTGCATTGTAATCCTATTGGGTTGGGACAAAAGATGCGCATTGCGCTTACAAAAAGGGGCAGATGTGGGACGCAGGACCAACGCTCGCCTCCCTTAAAGTGGTCTTTCCTGTTGTACCCTTCGCTGGTTGCGGACTTATTTATTTTAATTTAGTTTTAGGGGTATTCGGGGGCGTCGGAGATCGCAGTTAGTTAGGAAATCAGACTATGTAAAATACTTTTGAGTACCCACATTAGCTTGAAATTTATTATTGCCAGAACAACCAAGCTGTACTTCAAACAAGCTGATATGTAACCAAAGTTATTGTTATAAAAACAATCAAGTTGCACTTATTACAAAAACAACTTAACCCCGTTAAAGATCAGAAGACTTGAATGTCAACGATAAAACAGAAATCCAGAAAGATAAGAAAAATAACACGGTTAAAATTTACGCTCTCCAACATTTTAAACTTATATCCCCCCCCCCACCTTTTTTTTATTTTAGCGATAATCCAACTCGGATTGACAACTGATTAATTTCACACCTGTGTCGCATCTTATAGACAGAATTCCTAAATTTATTTTGGAAAACTCATTCTTTCACATCAAAATGAAATTATGGTAAGGCAGTGAATTGAAAAGAAAATCAGAATATATCTAACAAAGAAGTAAATATAATAATTGTTTGGAAAACATAAAAACTCAAAATCCGCCTGATTTGACTTTGTTAAGGATGAGGGGAGTTTAAAATTTATTGCTAATTTTTTTTTTTTAATTTAAATAAAAAAAAAACGGGATGGGGTGTATGTAGAAGACATCCCCGCGAAGCGGTTACTGTATCATGGAACCCGCTTCCTGGAAAGAGCCCGGGGTGTCCCCCTCGTTGGAGAGAGTCAGTGTGGGGTGGGGGGGGGGGGGTGCCCGGGATTTTTTTCTCGGGTCGCGTTTCTAGGAGAGTATGGGTAGGGTTGTCCCCAATGTCGTAGCCACATGGGGCTGGGGGGGGGGGGGGGGCACTTACCCCTCCCCAAAATCTAGCTGTGTCCCCTTCCAAATGTTTTCCGCCAGTAGACTTCGATTTTAAATTTTCCTGGGGGAGACCCCCCCCCCCCCCCCCGAAAAAAGAAAAAAATTCCTGGAGAAGGACCCCCAGCACCCCCGCCTTTCGCGCATCTGATGGCTATACCCCCCCCCCCCCCTCCCTGTTATCGCCCCACCCCCTGGAAACTTGTTCCTGGCTACGCGCCTGGTTGTCCTCTCTCGTTAGTGGGAGCCCGCGTTGGTGGAGGGTGAGCTTGTTCGGGGAAAGTGTTCAGGAAAGCTTGAACTGGACTTTAATGACTTATCCCCAAGATATTTTAAGATCTTTAGATTATTATCATTATGTGGGTGTACAATGTGCTACATGTATCCGAGTCTTGCTCCGATTTCTAAGAGTAGATCACGGTTTGTCCCCGACTCGTCGTGATGCATCCTCGGAATCCAAAGCGAGAGTTTGATGCATGTTTGTCAATCCAAATAATGGCTATAATCTTTATTTATCACTAAAATACTCATCAGACGTGGATACAATTTTACACACGATTAAAATAGGCGCTTGCCATCCTCTTAAACCTAAATTTCGCTGTTTTCCTCAGCGACATTCTTCCTCAGATAGACAGCTAATTGATTTCACACCTTTGTCGCATCTTGTCGACAGCTTAAAGCAGGCTACTACTTAACGAACACAAGAATTTCGCGCCGTCGTACATTTTATAAACCTTATTAATCATCAAAATACTCATCAGAAGTGAATAAAATTTTACAAACGAATAATATATACCCACATATACCTGCATATGCACCCTCAATCATTTTTAACTTGTATTTCCTATTATTTTCTCTTCTGTTCGTTTATGTTCGTTTATGTTCGTTTGTGTTCATATCAGCCCTCTCCTTTGAGTCTCCCCCTAACCACATGTCCTTCATTCTCCCATCCCACTTCCCCATTATACTCCCAGTGAATCTCATTCTTTTAGACTGATACTTTGGGCATTCTAGAAGAAAGTGTTCCAGGGTCTCCACCACGCCCAAGTTACACATCTGGCACTCCTTTTCACTGTTTTTTCCCATCAGCTCCAGGGACCGCGACCTCAGCTTGAACGGTATCAGGACAACTCGTACCCACGGCAACTCGTACCAGTCAAGTCGTACCCAAAATTGGACGACTCGTACCCAATTTCGGCTGGACAGCTCGTACCCACAGTTAGACAACTCGTACCCAAGGTTGGACAACTCGTACCCACAGTTGGTCAACATTTACATGCTCTTTAATTGTATGAGCGAAGGCGAATATTGTTTGAAGGACTTGATAAGATTTGTGTCTGCTTTCAATGGGTATGCAGAAAGGCAAAAACTTTCCATTTTTAGCATTTATCTCAGCAGAACAGTCTGAACAGACTTCGCCGAAAGTCAATTTCGCCGGTATGGACATTTCACCAAGAGAGCACATCGAAGGAAACAGGAAATATTTAAATTATATATTAATACAGGGGTGTTGATACGGGAGACGACCCCCCCCCCCCTTCCCACTCCCCTCTCCCAAAAATCGGGTAATCTTTGGCTCTTCGTTAAACTTCTGAGGGCTTTTCTACGTAATATTTTGTTGTACTGGTAGTCATACCCAGCAGTTCACGTGTTTCAGGGTTAATGCAGTCCTTTCCTGGTCAAATTACATCTATATAGACCTGTGCCAATTTTTGTTTCGATCGGTCGAGGCACAAGAGTCAGGTACCTAGAGAGAGAGAGAGAGAGAGAGAGAGAGAGTGAGAGAGAGAGAGAGAGAGAGAGAGAGGGAGAGAGAGAGAGATTCACTTTTATTCACATTTATAGTCTAATTGCAAACCTTACAAAAATGCTAATTATCATTTAATTTTCATGATTGTCATGGAAGATAATTGTTAGAAAAACACACCTCCCAACTGGAAGATTAACTTAACTGGCGATAATAATATGCACAGATAATTGGAAGAAAATTAAACACCAATCGATTATAAGGTAATAGATGATAGAAAATAATTCTTCGTGATCTCACACCTGGCACTGCAGGGTAAGTCGGGATACGGACACCTGCCCCCGGCTGTTTGCCCCCTGTCAAAATTGACAGAAGAGGACACCTGCCCCCCTTAGGATTTTCCAGGACTGGACACCTGCCCCCCTGCTAAATTTTATTAACAGGACACCTGCCCCCCAGTTAATTTTTATACCATGCCCCCCCCCCCCCCCCCTGATATTTATACACCTTGGACACATCTAATAATAAAAACTAAAAGTGTCAAAAAGTGTCAATTTGATTTATTACCAAAACAGCACATCAATACAATAGGAACCCATTTAATCTCATTTTAATAGCACTCAAGTATATTCCCCACCATTGCACATATATTTTTTTCTAGAAAGTTCATATGAATTTCTTAACACATTTGTCAACACTCGCTTGGTAGTTGTTTTGATTTACAGTAAAATGCCTGCTCACTTCAACAAGTTAATATAACATTTTTGTAAGAAAATGGACCATATGTCCAAGTTGTATAAACCAGCAAGGGGGCAGGTGTCCACAGTATAAAAATTAACTGGGGGGCAGGTGTCCTGTTAATAAAATTTAGTAGGGGGGGGGGGGGGGGGGGCAGGTGTCCTCTTCTGTCAATTTTGACAGAGGGGGCAAACATCCGGGGGGCAGATGTCAGGGATTCCGTGGCACATTTACCCGCTGGGAAGAAAAACGGCAAACAATGACCAGTGATAGACTGAATCAAGAAGATCACAAATGATGTTCATTTAAAAAAAAATCCTAATTAAAAAGCTCTAATACATCTCTCTCTATGAGTCCACCAGCTCGCATCAACTGATTTCTGTCGGAAATTTTATGGTCAACACCGACACACTTGAAAACTCGACAGTCATTTAATTTAGACTTACCCGACTGATCCCACGCTTCAAGTACAAAATCCGGCTGGACTCTCAATTTACAAAGAAATCCTTTCTCGCCTGACCGGAGTGGCGCCTCACCAGTGATGTAACTTTGCCACACGAAAAATAATGTAAAGGTGGAGAGTGGCATTATTAATTAGGAAGCACAGAAACCGGGTGTCGGGGTTGGAGGGGGGGGGGGGGGGGGTGTCATTCACGCCAGTTCTCGTACGAATACGATTGCAGACTTTCAGGAACCACTGGTGCCTGCTATCAACAAAGTACAGCCAATGAATATATGTTTCCTGTTCTGTGTATCACAGCCGTCATTTAGACGTAAACTTTGTGTATATTTCATTCATATTCATGGAATATCTGACGAAGGAATTTCAAAGTAAACTGATTTCCATTACTATTATAGCACCTTAAATGGATGAAACAAAAGCAAAAACCCCGCTTCTATAGTTCTTAGGCCATTAACGGCCTTCGCCCATACAACTAAACACCAAGTACAAGTTGACCAGCCATGGGTACGAGTTGTCCAACCTTGGGTACGAGTTGTCCAATTGTGGGTACGAGTTGTCCAGCCGAAAATGGGTACGAGTCGTCCAATTTTGGGTACGACTTGACTGGTACGAGTTGCCGTGGGTACGAGTTGTCTAGAAACCGCTTGAACAACAGTGACCCCCAAAGGTGCCATCAAGGTACTCTTCAAAACCAGGCTTCTCTTTGTATGCTGATGAGTTTTTAATACCTCTTTGATGTGACATCAAAAGTGTTTATAAAAACACGATTTGTGAATATATACCCGCAAATTTCCACCGAATGTCACATTTTAGTTATTTATTATGACTGCCGGCCTGGCAATTAATGCCGAACTGATTATCATTATTGAAGGGCTGTTAATAAAGCGAATTGCCGGAAAAATTACTTTTGACTTCATCTGTTTACTTCACTTCAATTTAACTTAAATTACCGAGTGCATTCGATTAAGACTTGCCAATTAGAGAGGCAACAGCAGAGAGAGTTTGTCTTGGAGTTTTTACATTATTTTGATACTCTCCCCAAATAGCTTCTAAATCTGCATTGAATTTCCTACTTTTTACTGAGACATGACGACTCAACTGCCCCCCAGCTCACAAATTCCCGAACACTTGGGATGGAGGTAGCTTCCTTATAGAACAAATCTACCAACATGATTTGCTGCAAGTTAGGTCGGCCTGCGGCCCCATTAATGCTTTTGTGCCAAGCTTCACAGTCATTATTGGTTCGCACGGTAAGTCCAAAGACTGACCATGTATGTGCAGGCCACACATTGGAACACACCCACTGATTTTCTGCATAAATAAAAAGTTCTTTCAGAGCAGATTCCCCAGCTTCCTCTTTCAACACCTTAATTAAACTCTTCTTGAATGTGGGAGTGATGTCAATAAGGAATGACCATGAGATTTTTAACGAGTCTGTAAATGTCTGATCGTCTACCAGATTCTACCTCAAGCCCTAAAGTTCTAACCTTTTTATAAACTGCTTGTTGCCAATGAAAAGCATAGCCCTTCAACTCGACACTTGGCAACAACTCTCGCAGTGCAAGCCACACACCGCGCTCAAAATCAGCAACGCAACGTTGAACACGAACGTTAACATCACCACCCATCTTTTCAATCAAAGATGCGAACACTGCACGGTAATCTAGCTCCCTTCGCCTCGACAAAAACACAAAAGCAGTTGGCACTTGTTTCATTTCACCCGTTTCTGATCCAAGGAAAGTGTGTATTGTGTATAATTGTACAAATGGAGTGCGAACAATTCTAAAAGTACCATCTAAATACCATGTTTTAGCCTTACTCATTGTCTCCAATTGATGCGGGGTGGCAAAAATTAAGTGTCTTGCACTACTGACTGAAATGTCGTCCACCCAAAAATCAGGTGGAAAATAACTAGGGTGGAAATCATAGCCCAAGTCTTTAGGATCTTCGGGCCTTAAAGCCTGTCTTTTACGGTTCGCCCTTCTGTACATTGCATCCATTGATGGTAGAGCAATTGAGCTACTAATATTATTTGCTCTAAAATAGTCTTTTACAATTTGTGTTGCTGGCTTGTACAAATCTAAACAGGCAGTGTTTTTTTATTTCTACTGTAGCGATTGATAAAGTGAATGCCAGGCTCACTGTCATGGTTGTGAGCCCTAAGTCCAGGTGCAAAACAATCACCAGTTTGTTTCACTGTTGCGAGACAAGGGTTTGTTTTAGTCCTAATGGAACACCTCCAATAAACAATGCCCTTTTCACCTCTTTTTTGGAATAAGCATAACCGGCATTGTCAACTAAACGATTCTTATTATTAATTTATAAGAAGACAGGACGCCACAAATATCTTGTTTCTGATCTGAAAAATATAACTTATCACGCCTCAAGGAGGTGTCATAAATTATATTTTTGAGACAAGAAACGTACATAAAACGGCTACCGGTCATATCGGCCGCCAACTAACTCGGCCGCTGCAATTTCGGACAAATCGGCAGCAACAATTTGGGTCAAATCAAAAAAAAAAATGTAATAGGGAAAAATAAACAAAAATTAAGTAATTTGTTACAGACTCACCCAAAAAGTAAGAATATTATGCACTGAATCCCCAAATCCAAATGTGTTAAAAGTAACATTTTTTTCTTGTCTGAGTGAATGCAATCCCATTAGTGCCCTGATTGGAGAAACAACGGAAAATGATTGATGAATGAAAGGTTTTAGCGCGCCTAAGGCGCGCAGGGACGATGTGGGATTTACAAATCCCTTGCGACCCGGTTAACCTTATTTTATTTCACTTGGATCACACAGGCCTAGCTTTCATATTGCCTCAAATGGAGTCTGCGGGGGTATGCACGCGGTTAGAATTCCCGGCAGTTTACGTTGGCGTGATAGATTGTCAATAATCAATCCCTCAAAGCCATTAAGACTGTTAGAGAGTGGGCTCTATTCGGTTCTAGATTGGCGGTGGTAGAGGTTTGAGTCCCACCATGGTGGCGAGCCAGAATATAATGTTATGCGATGGCAAATTTAAGGGAAGAGGAGAAAACAAAACCAAACAGCAACGCCGGTTTGGTAGCGGCCCCGGTATATGACCATAGCGGTTACAAAAAAGGAGTGGAGAAAGCTCCAACAGTTTAGTTTTGAAAAACCGGGAGTCATCCATCAAGCCTTCTGGGAGATAGGATGCCGTATGTGATTATGAGATATCTGGTTATTCTTCGGGAATTCCAAATGACCTCCTCCACCCCACCCCCACCCCACCCCCAAAAAACAAAACAACCCCCCACCCCCCACCCCCCACCCCACCCACCCCCAAAAAACACCCTCTCACAGACACACACCCTCAAGCCCATAAAAGGGCTGTTAAATCTTTATTCAAATGTTTATTTATATAAAATGTACACTTGTCCCCAGCCAGACATGCTTGTTTCAATCCTTGCCTGGTGTTTGGTGGTTTCTTGTGTATGTTGCAGAAAGGTTGGTTGCACCAATTCCTCCTATGCTTTGTCTAACATTTCCATGCGTCTTCTTGGTAAGAGTGTTGGAAGAAAATTTGAGAATGTTCAATTAGAAAAGTTATAGGTAGAGAGAAAGATAGGTATCCGCTATTGTATATTGTGCCTGTTGTGTGATTGTTGCTATGGATGGGGTAAGGGGTGTGTTTCTTCGGAGCCCACTCCCCACACGCAGAGTTGCGAGGCAATCCTCACAGACTCAATCCTAAAGATCTCAATGAGTAGCGAGGCAATCCTCACTGACTCCACGCAGTTTAATTCTATTGAGTAATTTTAATTTACTGTGGCTTATTTTGTTTTTCTGTTAAAGGTTCGGTGTTCGTTCAGCTTCACCATTGATTCACTATCCTGGAATTTGTGGAGGGTTTTGTTATATGGATCTTATTAAACGCATTTCAATCGCGCTTCAGCAGAGTTGCGAGGCAGTCCTCACAGACTCTATCCTAAAGTTCTCAATTCTACTTAGTAAACGCTTCCAATAATTGCGACCCTACCGCTGCTCACCTTATAGTTTACAATGGGTGGAATCAGGGCCTAGTCGCCTTCTGGATGATCTCTCAACACAACATCTCTTTCTAGTGAGCTCCTTTCGTATTATCCAATTATCTCTTCTGTTAATGGACCATCAAACTAACCTGATGATCGGTGGCGGGGGTTTGCTTGTTTGTCTTACGTAAGTTTTCTTTTTTAGTAAAAGCCTACATCAAATGAAATATCTGCGGGTTGAGGGCCTGGTTATTAGCTTCTCACACTGTTGGGTTGTTCATGGGGGGGGGGGGGGGGGGGGGTAGGGTTCCGGGTTGTTGTTGCCGCGCTGTGTGCCGCGGGTGACGAGTGGTGGTTCGTACATTATTGAACGAGAGATTGCATGCTAATGAATAATACGTCTTCCACTTGCAAGACACTGTTCGTTTCCCGGCGGTGCATGGTGCTGGCGGCGGTCCTCCGGAGTCGTGTCCCTTACTGAAATGAAAAACGTTATCAGCGCTCGCACCCCCCCCCCCCCCCCCCCCTCCATCCGTTGTCCATTAGAATACCCTCGTCTTATATTAGCGTTAGGCTGCGATTTCCAAGTGAGTCAGTTCCCTAACTGTTGTCGATCAATGTTGATGTCTTTTGCATTCAAGTTGGCCCTTTTCAGTTGTCATCCTTCTCCTTCACTGTTCATCACTGTTCCTCTCGATCTACTTTCTTCATTTTTTTCTCGTTTAAACAATATCGAAACAGGCCCACCCGTTCTATCTGTCTAACTGAAATTGTGTAATCTTGCAGACTTGGGAGACGGTTTACATAAGCATTCAGCTTTCTTCCGAATCCCCTACTACAACAAGTTAGTTTGACATTTCAGGTGTTAAATGTATTCACTGAAATTTATGTACAAAACATTCAATACGTTTACACTTGTTTGCATGTATACAGTTAACTTATCTTTTTCAATAAATATTGTTTAAACTAAAGTTCTCAATGAGTAGCGAGGCAATCCTCACTGACTCCACGCAATTTAGTTACATTGTTAATTTTTTTTTTTCCGAAAACTTGTTTTGTTTTTCTGTTAAGGGATCGGTGTTCGTTCAGCTCAACCATTAATTCACTATTTTGGAGTCTGTTGAGGGTTTTGTTTTGTAGGTCTTTTAATCGCGTATCAATAGTTTCTATTTTTGCTAGCTCGTGAAGTTCCTTTATTGGTGTCCATTTCGGTTTGCATAGTGCCACACGCAGGGCATAATTTTGAACCGTCTGTAGCTTCTGAATGTTGGTTTTGCTCAGGTCACTTGTTATTATGGCACCGTATTCTAGAATCGGACGTATAAATGTTTTGTAGAGCTTGAGAAGCACATCTTTGTTTGCTCCCCAATTTCTACCTCTGATCATCTTCAGAAAATTGATACGTTTAGTAGCTCTAACTGTAATGGAGTTTACGTGACTGTTTAGGCTGAGATTGCTATCTAGGATAAATCTCAAAAATTTGGCCTCTTTGTTTGCTTCTAATTTGTGATCGTTTAACTAACTAATGCACCAAACCCACCAGACCTTCTTATAGAGAAATTTGTTAGTACAAAGACAAAATGTTGTTTTAAAATCAAAAAGTGTGATTGGTGATAAAAAAAACTAATCACTTTCATATAAAACATAATTAAAAAAATAATGAGAATCATCGGTGTTTAAAAACGAATATTACCTAAACAAATACAGAGTGCAAATAAAACACAAGCTTTGGTGAATAGTAGTACACGCTGATTACTAACATATCTATAAATAGGTATGAGAGGTCAAGAAAGCATCTCATTTAATACGAACCCATAATGTAACAAAAAACGACCCATAATGTAATAAATGTAATAACGTGTAATAAATGTTAGGTACCCATAATGTAATAAAAAAATTTAAAAATTAGATACATATTACACTTTTCCAGGCCCGTAATGTAATAAAATTCCAAGTTTGATTTTTGTTTTTTCTCTTTATTCCAGCAGTGCGTTCGGCTACTTATGACACATCCTACGCCTTCATCAATGCTGCCAATGGCCCATATGCCGTACACAGCCAACATGTGTGGGTGTGTTGGGATTATGATGGAGAGTATTCCGGGACCTGGGGCGGGTATACTCTGCTCTGAGTGGCAGGCATTATCCCTCTTCTATTTGTACCACCCGCGCAAACGTCTTCCTCAATAGCCTCTACTGCCCTGCCACAACTATATAGGTCTACCTTACCAGACATTCAGTAATTTTAATTCCAGGATGGTCATTTATAACTGCAATCATCATATTCGACCGGCTGTTCACTTGCACAAAAGCAATGTGGATAGCAGGTTCCTACTGTTAATAAATGCAAGTAACTCTGGCCAAAGTTGCTGGGGCAAAGGGTGGAGTGGGTGCCGTGGGATTTGGGTGCACCAAGACTGGATAGTGGCGGGGGGGGGGGGGGTAGTGTGGGATACAAGGAAAAGATGGAACAGAAGCAAGACGTTGAGTCAAGCGGCGCAGAGGAATATCGGGAGGCGATATGGTAGGTGTACTGGTATTGGGATAGGGGATATCCTAGGATTTGGATTAGGCTACTTTCCTCCAAATTAAGCGTACGATCTATCCTCTGTCTCTCCAGTTTTCACTACCTGAACAAATTAGTCATTTCCCTGTACTGTACTACTATAAGTTTATGTCACACCCACCGCACCTGGAAACCAATGAGCCCGATCCCAGGATGACACTTAATAACGACCACATCATATTCCCGATCCTGTGATAACATGTGTCAAGTAATATTATTAGTAATTTTGGTTGGATGTGTGAATACGGTATACGAAGTTACTTGCCTCTGCCTCTGTTACCAGGGCGAGGTTTTAGAAATAGTGTCTAATTCATATTTGCTTTTTACGTAATAACGCGGAACATATCTTTACTTGTTGCCACCCAAGGAAGATATGATACGGTTATTTTGCGCGTAATAGACTCGGATACGGGGAACAACATGAAACGGGGAACATATCTTTACCACCCAACGGAGATATGATACAGTGGTTTTATAAGCAATACACTTGAATATGGAGAACAACGCGTGTAAACAATTCGGGTCAAGCAATGGCTGAATGTGTGAATACTGCATGCGAACTCGCTTCTGCCTCTGTTACCAGGGCGAGGTTGAGATAAATGATTGAATGTTTCTAATTCTAAGGCTGAGAACAAAAAAATGCGCGAGATAACGCGGAATATATCTCCACTCGTTACCACCTTAGGAAGATATGATACGGTCTTGTTTGTCCATAATTTACAATTAAAGAAGGTGAACAACGTGTAATGCGGAACATATCTTTACTTGTTGCCACCCAAGGAAGACATGCATCGGCGATTTTATAGACGGGTTCGTGATTAGGAGCTAGGCAGCCACTTGCCAAATAATAAATCGATCTGTAAGACGTACGCGTATCACGATCAATTTTATAATTCCCATTCAACAATTAGGATCAGCGTGACGCTAAATTTTACGTTCCCATGACGCGATACACATTGGTACGGCACTTAACGTAACGGAATAAGTATTAGTCAAAAATGAAAGCCGCTTAGAAGGAAGTAAACTTCCGAGCATGACGGCAATTTGACGAAGTTATATATATATATATATATATATATATATATATATATATATATATATATATATATATATATATATATATAGAGAGAGAGAGAGAGAGAGAGAGAGAGAGAGAGAGAGAGAGAGAGAGAGAGAGAGAGAGAGAGCCCCGAACTACCCACACAAATCGGCCCAACATGAGCCGAGATATAGGTTCAAGGTCAACGGTGTGAATATCAATCAAGGTCACACATGACGGGCATCGGGTGTGGCAAAATTGTTGGGCGCCCGAACCACACACCAAGTTTCATAAAAATCGGCCCATACACAGGTTCAAGGTCACCGGATTGATGGTCAAGGTTACACCTCACGGTCAAACGGATATGCCCATGTTACACCTGGTGTTTAGCTGGGTATGTTGTTTGAGTGTAGTCTAGGAGAAGATGGCACAATAGCGGGGATGAACACGCGAATAGTCGATGTGATAGAGTATGCGGTTGGCAGGAAGTTCCTGCCAACCGCCAGGAACTGTCAGGAAATGTAGGTGGTTTAAGTGGTAGTTCCCACAGCTCAGAAAATGCTGTGGAATGCTTTTCCAATCAGCATAATCTCAAGAACCACCAAAACTACTCTCTATTATAGATCTGCATTCGTCCTGTGCATACTGTGAGTGATGCCACACCACTGGTGAAATTTATTTGAGAATGCAATCCCCTGAGCTCAATACAAAGAGGCTGCTTTGTACAACCAAGTGATGTGCACATTAACACGACTCAGTTGCTGGTCACAGCCACAGGTGAACATGACATACTCTTAACCAATCTTCTCGCAAAGGTGGCCTGCGTGGATGATAGCAGTCTACAAGGCGTTTAACTTGCTTCGGTTCATATCAATTGAGGGTGTTCAATCTGTGGTGTGTTGAGGTTTTAGAAAAATAACACTGAGAGGAGTTGAAACCATTTCACTCAGGGCTGTCACTATTGAAACTGATACAATTTTTATTGAAAATGTAAGGTCTTTCTTGCATGTGCGAAGGGCAAACTATTTGACTGGAAAGCATTTGATAATATTACTTGACACATGTGATCACAGGACCGGGAATATGATGTGGTCGTTATTAAGTGTGGTCCTGGGCTCGGGCTCATTGGTTTCAAGGTGCGGAGGGTGCGACATGAACTTATAGTAGTACAGTACAGGGAAATTACTAATTTGTTTAGGTAGTGAAAACTGGAGATACAGAGGATAGATTGTACGCTTAATTTGGAGCAAAGTAGCCTAATCCAAATCCCATCGAGCTATAGGATATCCCCCATTCCAATACCAGTACACTCACCATATCGCCTCCCGATATTCCTCTGCGCCGGTTGACTCAACGTCTTGCTTCTGTTCTATCTTTTCCTTGTATCCCACACTATACGCCCCCCCCCGCCCCACTATCCGGTTATTGTGCACCCAAACCCCACTGCACCCCACTACACCCTCTGCCTCAGCAACTTTGGCCAGAATTGCTTGCACTTATTAACAGTATAGGAACCTGCTACCCGCATTGGTCGAATATGATGATTGCAGTTATAAATGACCATCCTGGAATCAAAATTATTGAATGTCTTGTAAGGGAGACCTATATGATTGTAGCAGGGCAGTAGAGGCTATCGAGGAAGTCGTTTGCGTGGGTGGTACAAATGGAAGAGGGATAATGCCTGTCACTCATAGCAGAGTGTACCCGCCCCAGGTCCTGGAATACTCTCTATCGTAATCCCAACACACCCACACATGTTGGCTGTGTACGGCATAGGGGCCATTGGTAGCATTGATGAAGGCGCAGGATGTGTCATAACTAGCCGAACGCACTGCTGGAGTAAAGAGAAAAAACAAAAATCAAGCTTAGAATTTTATTACATTACGGGCCTGGAAAAGTGTAATTTGTATCTAATTTTTTAAAATTTTTATTACATTATGGGTACCTAACATTTATTACACGTTATTACATTTATTACATTATGGGTCGTTTTTTATTACATTATGGGTTCGTATTACATTATGGGTCGTTTTTGTATTACATTATGGGTAGGTATTACATTATGGGCATTTATTACATTACGGGTCGTAACACGTCGCCTCACAGAAACTTGGACAGTAAATATATATGGGGCCAACAGGAGTCATGTGTTACGGCTTATTTCTAAATAGGTCGGTGGCGTAGTGTGCATTTGGGGCAGGGGGCGGGGGAAGGTCCGGCCAAAATGCCAAGTTGCATAATTTAATCACCTACTGGATGAAGATTTTATGTGTGTGGCTGCGTCGAGCTGTAGAACAGGGGAATTAAAGAGTCCGAAAGATTTCCCGTATGATACGGCAGTAAAACTCGCAAGAAAAAACGGAGGTAATGGCGCGCGTCGGACACCTGTCACAAAAAGTCGACTAAAGACCAGGTGGCAGTCAGATGTTTGGGCTCGGTGTATAAAGTTGGTAGAGCTGCATAGCACTTGCAAAACGGAAATGAGTTTACTTTCATACCAACACTCCTTTTATACTTTTTTCTCTAATCATTTTCTTCTTCATCATCGTCTACTCTGAATTAGTAGTTTGTCATAAGGTTGTCGAACATAAATCTTCGCTTTTCCAAGGTATATTTCTGGGATTCTTCAAAGTCAAAGTCCTCTTCTTCACGAAGACGCTTGGCTGTTTCTTGAATTTCCTTGTGTATTGAGTTATTGCAAACATTTCTAATGTACACTAGGGTATTAATGTATTTAGTTTAGTTTAAACAATATTTATTTGAAATTATGTTATTTGTATACAGTACGCAACAGGTACAAAGAAGAACAAGCAACACAATGTACAACAGTACACAAAATAACAAAGGTAAACAAAGATAGATCGCTGTATATGAGAGGGATTCGACGGAAAGCTAACAGCTTATGTAAGTCGTCTCCCTCTTTCGTTTATCAGTTCACTCGACAGGTGGTGTCAGTCAGTAGTTACACGTACACATCAATACCCGCGGGCCCAGCCCACCCCACGGAACCAAACGTCGACTCGAAAAAAAAAAAACACCTTACTGATGCCATTTAGGCATTTTCTGTTTTCAAGACACAGCTACCAATTGGGGTCGCGAGCCAGGTCTCCAGACCCAGACCGAATGCGCGAGGCAAGAGTGGGAGAGGGCAGACCCCCGGGTAAAGATGTGCAGGAATGCATCAACTACAACAGGAATATTTTTAGAAAAATTAGAAAAGAAAGAAGCAAACGAGAAAAAGAAGAAAACATCGAACAAGAAAAGGAAAAAAAAGAGAAAAAAAAAATGTAAATGACGGCCAGTCTGAATGCGTAATGCATTAGGTGCACTCGAGAAATACGTAAGGCAGTATCTTATTTCATCAGTTCTTTTGGTAAGGAGATGTATATATGAATCCAAACTACGAAGACAGTCCATCTGAAGGTATGCTGAAATGAAGTTTGATAGGTGTGGATGGGAATATACGTGATGCTATGCTAATTTGATACAAATATTATTAGTCAGTAATATTGAATTATTGGGTGGCCCAATATTATGTAACAAGTCATGCGAATCAATTATTGGAATCGCTTACTTGATAAGATAAAGTCATGTACCACTTCAACGATGACACGATTGTCTTCGTTACTCAGGAATTCTGAACCAAAAAGAAGTGTGGATGTGTCTGTTCCAAAAGGAAGAAGGTTAATCGTGCAATTACGTGCGTCTGAGAAGATTGGACAATGGAAGAAAAAATGATCAGGAGTCTCTTGCTCGCCACACTGACACAAAGGGTCTGGTGATAAATGATTATTGTAGAGGTGGGAGTTGAGGTTACTACACTGTAGACGTAGCCTGCAATGATATATTTGAGCTGTGCGAGATTTCGCGTTGCTGTAGAACCTTGGAGGTCGTTGTATTCCCTTGTATAGGAAGGTCTTAAAGTTGATAAGGGATGAGTTCTCGCGAACAGGGAGCGGTAGATTATTCCATTCGTCCGTAACACTCGGGATGAAGGAAGACTTGTACAACTGAGTCCGACAAAAGGGAACTCGATGGTTATGACCTGTTCGGAGAGTGATTGCTGAGTTGGTTAAAAAGGTAAGAGGAGGCACTTTATTTGAGATGTATGGAGGTAACGTGTGATGATACATTTTAAAAAACTGAATTAACTTGTGTTTGCGACGTCTTTCATTAAGGGGGGTCCCATTGCGTTTCACGATAGAGCAAAGTCTTCCTGGCACTGACTGATGCCCCCGTGATGATCCTTGCTGCTGCAATTTGTATTTTTTCCAGTTCGTCCACTTTGCTTACAGGACAGTTATCCCAAACGGTGTCAGCATATTCAAGAAGAGGTCTAATGAAAGCAAAGTATATTTTTTCCAAAATACTACGATCCAGAGTAAACTTGTGCCTCCTCAGCAAGTCTAAACGGGACCAGGCTTTAGAGCAAATATGTTCGATGTGATCGTTCCATGTACACGTGCTATTCAGTATGACTCCTAAATGTTTATGGTTGGAAACTTCAGATATCTGAGAATCGCCTAAGAATAAAGGTGGATGGGAGGTGGGGTTGTTTTTACGCGAAATTAACATGCTTTCTGTTTTGTTGGGATTGAACTCAACCAACCATGTTTTAGCCCAATGTTCAATTGTGGCCAAATCATGATTTATTAAGATTGACGCTTGTTCAGGGTTCTCTATAATTAGATACAAAGACGTATCATCTGCAAAGAGACGAATACTGCTAAGCAGGTTATCCGTTATGTCGTTGATGTATATAAGGAACAGTGAGGGACCGAGAATGGACCCTTGAGGGACACCAGCGGTGACGGGCCTCCATGGAGACGTCTCCGACGCTATCACAACTCGTTGTAACCTATCTGCAAGGTACGATTTCAAGAACAACAATAGTTCGCCCGAGACGCCAATACTCTCCGGCTTGTAGATAAGACCAGCGTGCCATACTTTGTCAAAGGCCTTACTGACATCACAGAACACCACCCTAACTTCTTTACCTTCATCAAGTGCGCGACAGAATTCATCATAAATATCAGTTAGTTGGAGGACAGATGAGTCGAAACCCTGACTGAAATTGACTGAGAACATTATTTTCAATCAGAAACGCCCACAAGCGCTTAAATACACATCTTTCGAGTATTTTACCAACACAGCTGATCAATGATATTGGGCGATAATTAACAACAGAATTGGACGGTTGATTTTTCAGGACTGGAGAGACATTTGCTTTTTTCCACAACGATGGGAAGTACGAGCTGTTCATCAGTATGTTAAATAAGATCGAAAGTGGTTCGCATAAGGAGGAATGACATTCTTTTAATAGACGTGGGCTTATGAGATCAGGACCAGAAGCCTTGGACACTTTTATCGACTTCATTACACTTTCTACTTCGCTACAATGTAGGGTGATGCTATCAATACTTTGGGAAGCACGGGATGGTGGGTCTGGCAGGGACGCATTCGAATCATCAACTGTTGAGATAGAACTGAAGTATTCGTTGAACACTTCCGCTTTCTCAGCATTTGATGAGTATAGTTTATTTGAGTGGATGAGAGTGGGGATTCCTACTGCGTTACTGCTGCCGATAAATGTTTTTAAAGTCTTCCACCACTGTGATGGTGGTGTTTCTTTACTCCGTAGAGTGGACTGGATTTTTGACAAGTATAACGCTTTGGCCTTCCTAACAGCCGACACAACTTCATTTCGTTTCAGTTTATATTTAGCCCAGGCACGTGGAAGATCAATGCGCTTAGCAATGCGATACAAACGTTTCCTCTGCCTGATCAGTAATCTTATTTCGTTGTGCATCCATTTTGGTTGGTCTATTCTCGTAGTAATGAATTTATTGGGTATGTGGATTGAGGCAACATCGAGTATTTTGTTGGTAAAGTTGGAAACTATAGTGTCAAGACAATGATTATCGAAGAGAGCGTCCCAGTCGACGCTAAAGAAAGCTTCATTTAGTGCTTCGTAGTTACCCTGGGAATAAAGCCATATCCTCCTCTTAAAGGAGAGAGGTGGTGGTTTAGAGAATTCAACTTCAATTGAAATGGGGCAGTGGTAGCGAATCATGTCCGGAATAATCGGTTCAAGGACCTCACAATTTTTAATGTTAATTGTGTCACTGAGTGCAAAGAGATCTAGTAAGGAAGCCGATGATTCAGTGAAACAAGTTGGCTCGCTCACTACCTGTCTTAAATTAAAATAATGCTGAAGTTCAGAAAAACCGCTTCGAGACGAAACCATTTGGTTGTCATTGAAATCCCCTGTGATAATTAGGTCGACGATAGACGTGTCTCTGGCCTTTTCGAAAGATGCCGATATGGCTTCCCACGTATCTGGGGGACTATTGGGTGGCCGATAGAAAACCCCTAATAATAACGACTTAGATCGTTTTGTGAATATTTCAACCCACAGGCACTCAGTGTTCAATGTGTGGAGATCCGGTCTTGGTCGATATGAGATACCGTCTTTGACGTAAATGGCAACCCCACCTCCCCTTGTCGAACGATTGAATCTCAATGGTTCGTGAAACCCTTGGAGAAAGACATCGGATGTGGGATCGGAGCTTTGCAGCCAGGTCTCAGTCAAAGTCACAATATCAAAAGATGCGAATTCACATTGAACTATATCTATTTTGGGTTTTAGACTCTGGATGTTAAGATGAACAATTTTTAAAATGTTCTCGCTGTGATTCAAATTAAGAGAATTTGGGCCAGGATTAGTTTCGATGTCACCGGACAATAATAAATGTACGGCCGAGTAGAACAACGAAGTGACAAGGAACGCAGCGATTAACACTTTCAATGTAAGCGTAGCCTTACAGACGTTCATCGCAATGCAAGGAAATGAAATTTCACAGATGTCCCTCGCACTGCAAGGAAATGAAGTTTCACCAGATGGATTTACTAAATGATGGGTACCGGAAACACTGAAGTGGTCAATAAATAAAGCAAACATAACAGTGAAGCTTTCATGCAGCCCAACTCCACTGAGTCGAAGGAGCATGAAAGTTAGAACACAAGTGGATCTCTCTTTAGACAAACAATACTTCAAGCTACTACAATATACTTTGATGTTAAAAGTGCCTATCCGAGCACGATATGATTCAAGAGAGCACATTATTAACTATTGTGCTGCCTGTTGATGTAAAGAAAGTTGTCTTTGGGTGCAAAAATGTATTCAGACTGGCTTGGGAAGAAAGGTTGTGGTTTAGATTAGAGAGTAAGAGATACTTAGATTGGAGTGTAAAGATACATATACATAAGACACAAAGAAGAGGTATAACTTAGTATATACAAGTTGATTGAGATGTGATTATAAAAAATATAGGTTGAGATCTGCTTTGACGGGCTCAGTAGTTGCTGTGCTTAAACGATGTGGATTTTCAGTAAATTAATATATCATTTCTCAGATCGGTGAAACCAAGAGAATTCTGTGAATTAAGTAGGGAAAAAAGCAATGTGTGTGGTCGTAAAACTGAGTTTATCAGTGTTGGGAAGGGGGTGGATGGATGGTGAGACTAGATTGTTGCTGGGGACAAGTTGGTGCATTGGTGATTTTCACAGCCTAAAGTTGACAACTTTCAGGTTTTTGTCATATTATTCACACAGGCTGGCGGAAATATAAAAAAAAAAATCATATAGCAGTTTGAAGTAGCCAACCTTAACAAGTCAGATTATCTATTTATTTATTGGTCTTAAACGTCACTTTTCTGCCGTTATGACTAAATGTGACCGGAACAATGGTGTGAACTCAAGTTTAGCCAATCTTACACATCCTGCCGCCCATTTTAGAGGTCGTCCACCCCAAGCATTCAACTGTTGGTAGGTCCTAATTAACCAACAAGGCAGAACTTGTTTAAACAGTAAACATACAATGCTTCGGGCCTCGCGGTTCCCATGGAGAACAGGTCGGGTATGTCGCTGGAAGTTGCAGGTGAAACGGCTATTTGGTGTTGCGCGGGATTCGTCGAGTATTTGGTACCATTGCCACAAGGCTATCACATTTAGAAACGCTAAACAAAACCTTCTTGCCACGAAAGTGTCGAAAGTTGGAAAGAAGGGAATGTTGTTGTGTTTCGAATACAATGGCACAAGGGCGGGGGATCCACCCCTGATAAACCTCCATCTTGCAACTAGAATGCTGAAACGATGTCGCCCAAACACAGCAGAAACAAAGGCCTTTGCAAGAAGGATTCAAGGGCGCCCCACCTTAAAGGATAAATCCGGAGCTAAACTGGATGCAGCATTGATTTCGATTCTCTTTATGATTCTCTATGTTTTTTTGTTTTTTGTTTTTTTATATATGATCTAAATTAAAAGTTGGCAGTAGATATTCATTATAACAACACAGTGAGTGCTTTCCCTCCGTGCCCCCAGAGCACAGCTTCTGACCCCTCGGTGTAACGAGTTCACTGGATGCGCTACAGCAAGGGGTCACAAACTATGTCCACGGGACAAGGCGTATTTTGGGTGGTGGCCAATGATTCGGATCTTGTTATTTTGCAACCCAGAAGCAGAATACCATTGTTTGCTCGGGAAAGTAGCGTCTGTCATTTTCCAGTAAACAGAACTATACAGACCAACATGGTTGAATGCAGAGATAAAATTTCCACCGCTTGCTGAAATGATCAGGACCCGATCAAGATTTTCCATCCGATTCAGCGATTGTTGTTCTGGATATTAATGGTTTTTAGTTGTGAGGAGTTAGTGGTTGGGGGGGGGGGCATTTTTTACATTGCTGTTCTGGATATTAATGGTCTTTAGTTGTGAGGGGTTGGTGGTTGGGGAGGGGGGCATTTTTTGTATTGCATCGATATATTAAGTAGCACTACGTACATGCCACGACGGTAATTCAGGGTGTGATGAGTCTGGAAGGGGTGGGGGAATTCTTAATATTGCAACGATACATTAAGTACAAGTACGTACATGCTAGCAGTTAAATGTATCGATTATGTTATGATCGGAGCAAGGCACACTACACTCCTGCAAGATAAGATATCATACGTAGGAAACTGCAGGTTACATAAATAGGAAACTGCAGGTGCAATTTTGGAATATTAGGTTACCAAAGACATGACCGATTCTGCCATTGCTGTTCTGGATATTAATGGTTTTTAGTTGTGAGTGGTTGGTGGTTAGGGGGGGGGGGGGCATTTTTTGCATTACTGTTCTGGATATTAATGTTTTTTAGTTGTGAGGTGTTGGTGGTTGGGGGGGGGGGGGGCATTTTTGCATTGCAATTGCATCGGTATATTAAGCAACACTACGTACATGCCACGACGGTAAGTCAGGGTGTGACGAGTCTGGAAGAGGTGGGGGAATTCTTAATATTGCAACGATACATTAAGTACAAGTACGTACATACTAGAAGTTATATGTATCGATTATGTTATGATCGGAGCAAGGCATACTACACTCCTGTAAGATAAGATATCATACGTAGGAAACTGCAGGTTACATAAGTAGGTGTGCAGGTGCAATTTTGGAATTTTAAGTTACAAAAGACATGACCTGGAGAAAGAAAATATCAATGGATTAGGACGTCAACAAAACATAAAATTAAAATCCATACCCATACATTCTCAAGTGTATATACGCATATATACATATTGAGCAATTCGTGCTTGATAAACTGATTTGCCATATGGAGACCTTCCTGTGTGATCCCAAAGCAGCAGCAGTGAAACGACACAATTCTTGTTATGAAATAGGCAAGCGCGTCAACCAACAGTGATTAATGGGTCTAGCTTTGGTCATTCATCTGGGCAAATAGTTAAATGACTCGATTTGTATTAAAACAGGGGTGTTGGGGGAGGGGGAAACCAACGAGCTCACCACTCAGTACTAGTCGATAGGAAAACGTTACACTAGCACTATTGGCACACTCAAATGTTTGGGGGAACTCCGCTACTAGATCACAAAAGGCAAATACTAAAGGTTTTGACCGGGAAAGTGAATGACATATCACTGAATCCAAATTATTTTCAGTACAAAGTTATAAAAACTTGTGTTTCTTTAAGGGGTAGGACAACGGATAGTAACCTCATTGGTTGACAAGTATTTTATTCCAACAGATTAGCACGAAGGTGGTCCCTCAAGACCATCCTCGTACAAACCTGTAGGAACAAAATTTCAGAATTTTATACTTGTTCACGCTGAAATCAAAAAAAAATTCCTAAGAAGTGGAAATGGAAGCTTGCCCAAAAATATTTTTAGTACAAATTTATGAAGACTTGTATTTTTTCAAAAAATAGAGCAAAACAGGGTGGGGCTATCGGTTGACGGGTATTCTGTTCCCACGAAATTGCATGATAACAGTCCTTTAAGATCACTCACATGCAAATTTGCAGGAATAAAATTTCCAATTAATGGCACGACTACGCTGAAATCTGAAAATTTGCTAAGAGATGGGCGATCCAAGTTATTAGCCGCGATTAATAACCTGAGAGGTGTTAAGGTCAATATTCATGACAAGTCTGAATTTGGCCTCGACGTCCGCGATTTGCTGTGGGGTTGTGATTCGTTGGATTGAGCCATCATCTAACTTTACAAAAATCACCCCATCGAAAGTCCAGGTTTCTTTCAGTTTCTTGTCAGCAACCAGTTTTCTCGCACGCCAAGCAATAGAAGCACGAGTTTTGGTCAAGTCTTCATTGAGATATACGCCCGAGTTTCTACTATGTCTAATAGGGGGCACATTACGTTGAGATTCATCTCGTACCGACTTTAGACGAGACCTGGCTCTGAAGAGTTTGTCCCTGGTCCTGTAACTGTTAAGTTTAAATATAATAGGTCTGGACGATAATTGGGGACCACTACCGCGTTTAGGACCGACTCTGTGACTTCGGGAGATGTCGTCTATTGTTAATGGCACACCGATTTTACTTGCAGTATCAATTATTATACTGTCTGTGTTTTCGTCGAGAGTTTCAGGAATGCCCGTCAGCCTCAGGTTGGTCCGTCTTCCGTATTGTTCCAAGTCATCTACACGATCACGTAATTGTATGATGGTATTGTCTTTTTCTTTAATTTCTCGCTGTAGTTGGCGAACGGTCAATTCCAGCTCATCAACACGCTCGTCAGCTGCCTTATTAATGTATTTCGCACTAATGGCTTCTCTGACACTCTTTTGAAATGCTCTATGTGCTGTTTCAACTGCATCTTCTCTATCCATTCCATCCTCGATATATTTGTTCATGAGGTTGTCAAAATCGTCTTGGTATTTGTCATAGGTACTTTGGACGATAGTTCCCATCATAGAAACGTCTTCTTCCTCTTCTTCTTCATATTCCATATCTTCTGATAGGTCCGACGACTCATCGGAGTCTGAATCTCTTGACCAATTTTTTGGTGCACAACTGGATTGCATTGCGTCCGCTCTCTTCGAAGGTCAAATTACAAATCATAAGTTTCTTACGAGCATGACCCTTTTATAAGATATCGGACAGAACATTGATGATGGGTTTGAGTAACTTTCCTAAAAATCCTTCTTTCTGTGTGATCCGTCTTTTTTCCAATAAGTTCTCACTTTGGTAAGGTAATTCTCCTAATCTGGTGTTTGTATGGAATCAGCTGAGCCCTCTTAGATTTGGCCAAAGGTACTGCCCCTTCAAGATCTTCGAGGCACAATCACTTATACATTGTATCAAATCATCATTGGCCGTCTTGATCATAGTCTTAGCTTCATGTCGATCCGCATCAGATAGGATTCGCAGTGTATCTGAATTTCTGTCTAGTCTTGCAGAGGTGTTCTGTTTTTCCGTTTGTCGATTTGAGCAAACGTCTTCTTTGTGCCTCTTCATGTTAAACTTTCGGGAAAATGTTTTTCCACACTACTCGCAGTTTTGAATTGCCATGTCTTCACTCTTTCGTGGTCGTAGAACAAATGAGCATTTGCTATGAAACCTGTCGAAAGGAATGGTTTCGCGCGCCGAAGGCGCGCAGGGACGGTATGGGGGACAAGCCCCTTTCGACCCTCAGTGACTGTAGATGGTTAGTTCTCACATGTCTAGGCGTGTTGAAGGAGGAACGGCTTCAGATACTCGGCAGGTGTCACCAGTTCGTCGTGATGGTCTCTTGGCTGATGCCGGTTGAACCCTCGGGTGAGGACCAGTGTGAGAGGTTGGGTCATCTCACAAAGGTACTACCTCTCCCCGAGGGTGCAGTCGATCTGGATTTTCGGGCAAGTATAGTCTGCCACTTCGAGGATGATTTTGAGTGATGTTGGGTGATGGCCATCACTGGCAAGTATAATCTGCCTCAGGCTGTCTCTGTTTGGTTGGACTCTTTGAAGGAAAACAACAACGACCCCTTTCGGGGACCACCAAGAAGAAGACCCGAACTTCCCTGGTTCGGGGGCAGGCCTGCATTTGTAATCCTATTGGGTTGGGACAAAAAGATGCGCATTGCGCTTACAAAAAGGGACGGAGGCGGGACGCAGGACCAACGCTCGCCTCCCCTAAAGTGGTCGACCACTTTTAGGGAAGGAGCGGAGGATGTACAAGAACCATGGGGGTTACCGTTTCTGTAACGGTTGGACTGTCCGTAGCGGTTATTGGGGTGCTGGTCAAAAAGCATCTTCTGTGTACCTGCTTAAAAGAAGAAGGCAGAATTAGTTTTCATTAGAATAAGAGATAAAAGTAGCACATTATGTTTTAATTATGATCACAGTTAAGCTGCTGATCAGCCTGTTAGATCACCTTCAAAGGGTGATAGTGAGTTTGTTGCGGGAGGGTAACAGGTTTAGACACTAAACCACACCCGAGGGTGTTTCTGTTATACCCTTCGCTGGTTTCGACCATATTTAGATTAACTTTAGTTTATTTAGGATCACGAGTTTGGGCAGGGTAGTTTGGTTCCGCGCATTGTAGTATGCCTGGAGCAGGACATGTCGTACTGTGGGGTCGCAGTAGATTTGCTTGACAGTGGTTTGGCCTACCTACCCTTTCCCTATGTTGTTATTGGACGTAGATTTGCTGAGATTGTGGGGGCAGGGTAGTTTGGTTCCGCGCATTGTAGCATGCCCGGAGCAGGACATGTCGTATTGTGGGGTCGCAGTAGATTTACTGACAGTGGCTTGGCCTACCTACCCTTCCCCTTTGTTCCCAGTGTTGTTTTTGGGCGCTGACTGTTTTTCGAGCGGTCTTAGTTTTGATTGCAATTTTTGGGCTTTTGTCGGCTTTCGCAAATGGCTCCAAGTTCGGAGATTAGTTCGCTGTCGGCTAACCGGTCATGATTTTTCGCGGCCAGGGTGGCTAGGCGGTCTTTAATGGTGGGGATATCGGCCCTGTCGTGGAGTGTTTTGATGGGTGTGTCTCATGGGGCGCGGGGGGCAACTCTAAGCGCGTGATTTTGGACCTTCTGGAGTTTTCCCATATTAGTTTGGTTGAGGTCAGTTAGTATGATTGTACCGTGTTCGAGTACTGGGCGCACAAAGGCTTTGTATAGTTTGAGTAGGGTGGACTGGTTTCCACCCCCCCCCCCCCCCCCCCACGAAGTTCCCTTAAGGTTTGGTGGCTTTTTTCGCCATTTCGTCGGTATGTTTGTTGAAGGACAGTTTTTGATCAATGGTGATGCCCAGGAATTTCGCTTCTTTGCATTCTGGGAGGGTGTTATCCATAAGTTTTAGGTCAAACTCACGTTTACTTATCTTGCGAGTAAAGGTGATTCGTTGGGTTTTATGGGCGTTTAGCTTAATTCTCCATTTGGCACACCATTGTTCAAGCTCGCCGAGAGCGCGTTGCAGGGGTTTTTGGAGCAGATTGGCCGTATTGTTAGAGTCCCAGAGGCCCTTATCATCCGCGAATTGGGAAACCTGAACGCGATCCTCGGAGAAGCTAAGGTCATTTACGAAAAAGATGTATAGGAAGGGGCTTAGGACGGATCCTTGGGGGTGCCTGATTCGAGGGGGACACTGTCAGACATTTCATTGTTCACTCTGACTTTAATTTCGCGATCATTTAAAAAAGAGGATAGTAATCTGAGCAGTTTCATGGGGAGTCTCATTTTTGATAATTTGTAGCGCATTCCATTATGCCAAACAGAGTCGAATGCTTTTTCGACGTCTAACAGAACTGCCGCGCCTATTTGCTGATTGTTGATAGCGGTTTTCATTTGGGTGACTAGTCGGTAGACATGTTCGATGCCTTCTTTACGGTTTCTATAGGCTCTTTGCCATTTATTGAAGAAGTCTATGTCTTCAAGGTGCCCCCTGAACCGATTGGTAAGGATTCGTTCGAATGTCTTACCAATGCAGCTGAGCAGGCTGAGTGGGCGGTAGCTGGCTGGATCGGAGGGGTCCTTGTCGGGTTTTGGTGTCATGACACTGATGGCTTTTTTCCAGCATTTGGGAAAGTAGCCATGGGTGAGGCATGCGTTGAATAGTTTGTTTAGTTTTTCGATTAGGAAGTTTGGGCTTTGTTTTAGAATTTTGTAGCTTACTTCGTCTTCGCCGGGTGAGGAGGAGTTTTTGCATTTTTTTATGACATTAATGATTTCGTCATTGGTGACGGGAGTGACAAGGTCATCATCGTCCCCGTCTTCTGGCTCGTTATCGAAATTGGGGTCACGGTAGATATCAGGGTGTTCATTGATGAAGTCATCAATCGCTTTGATGACGGCGTCATCATTGCCCGTGCCTTGATACGGGCGATGCGTTTTTCTTAGGAGGTCGGTAAAGGTGTCGGCCCTCTCTTTGTCGGTGTGAGTGAAAGAGCCGTCTTCTTTCTTAAGAGGTTTTGCTGCGGCTTTACCGACCTTGTTTTTTTTGCCCAGTAAGAATTTTGAAAGAGTCCCAGAATTTTTTAGCATCTTGGGCCCCGTTTAGGTTGGCTGTTGCCTTTTCCCAGCTGGCTTGTTTTTCAGTTTTGAGGGCTTCTTTGACTTCGCCGTGAAGGCGGTTGTATGTTTTTTTGAGTTCGGCTTTCTTGCTGCAGTCAGTTTCTTTTTTGAGAGAGCGAAGAGCTTTCCGTTTAGATTTGATAAGTGACAGAGTCTCGCCAGAGATAGTGTTTCTCCAGGGGCGTACTTCCTCTTTTGGGCATATTTCGTTTAAGGTTGAGTTAATGATTTTCTCAATGCTCTCGCATTGGGTTTCTAGTTCCGCTGCATTGGACGGGGGGAGTTAGTGAGTTTGACATCAATGATGTCGCGGTAGAGGTTCCAATTGATTTTCCTGAAGTTTCTGCGGAGAGTGGGTGGGTACCTGAGTGGGCCACTTCCTAATTGCAGGGAGGCATGGGCAGGGAGGTGGTCGCTGCCTAAGTCATCATCGCCGACCCAGTGGTCGTCGATGTGGTTTATCGGGGAGTCACTGGCGATAATTGGATCGAGGATTTCGGATGAGAATAATGGGTTGTTACTGATATAAGTTGCTGAGCTGTCATTCATAATCACATGAAGGTTATGTTTTTTGTGATTTCAAGAAGGGCTTCACCGTTGGGGGTAGTTTTATTGCAGCCAAAGTACAGGTGTTTGGCATTGAAGTCACCGAGGAAAATGCAGTGTTTGTATTTCCTCGTAAAGAATTCAAAGACAGTGTCAGAAACAATTTTGCTTGGGTCGTTATAATAACAAACAATCGCGATGTTTTTATTGTCAACAGTGATTTCAGTAGCAATCACCTCTGCATCGAGGTGATTAGTTTTTCTGGTTTTAGTTTTGATGTTCTGCTTTATTAGAAGAGCAACGTCGCCACCTTGGGTGGTTAGTCGGTCTCTCCTAATAGTGCTGAACCCACTTATTGAGAATTTTTTGCTGGGTTGAAGCCAACTTTCATAGATGCAGACAATGTCTGTACCTTCGAAGTATCGGCTCATTTGAAGCTTCTTATTGTTAACGCTTCTAGCGTTCCACACGGCTATTTGAAATTTATTCATGATGGGCGTTGAGTTATTGCGGTCTTTTAGTTACTCATGGAGGGTGGCTTTAGTTGATGTTGATGGCGGCTTTAATTAGGGTCTCTGATATTTGGGTTTTGAATAATTTAGAGGCTGAACGTCTGACATCCTGACAGATGTCAGACAGGTTGGTATTGACATGTTTATTTAGGACGGAGTAGAGTTCTCCCGCGACGAGGGAGCATATTGTATGGGGTGAAGAGGCGTTGTCGGTTTTTTTTAAGTTGAGGTTTTTCAGTTCTATATTTGTTTTAACCTTTCTGAAGTGGGGGCAGCCCCGGTAGTTGCTGATGTGGGGACCTTTACAGTTGGGGCATGAGGGGGATTTTGACTTGCATGCCTTGGTGAGATGGTTTTCTCCGCATTTCATGCAGGTCAAGACCCCCCTGCATTTGTTGGCAACGTGTCCAAACTTTTGGCTCTTGTGGCATTGCACAGGAGGGGGAGTGGATCGGTACTCCTCCGCCATATGCTTTCTTCCGTTAATGGTGACCCCATTGGTCAGTATTCTTTTTTTTATTTCGGGGTCAGGGCACGTAACTTTCACCTTCCATGTGCTATTCCCAGTGGCTCTAGACGTAAAACGCTCCCACTTGCAGTTTTGGACACCCCTAGTGATGGCTTCAGCGGGAGTGTCTGGGTGAACTCTTGTAATGACAACCACTACTTTTGGATTTTGTGCGGGACGGGATTGGTTACTAACTTTCCTACCAGAAGGAGGTGAGGGAGCCACTCTCCCTTGTCCCTTAGGTCTAACTATTTTTGTTAGTGGCAGGTCTACTGTTTTTTTACGGCAGCGGAAAAGTCAAGCTCCATTAAGGGCGTTGGCGTAGGTTTTGGCATTGGCGTCTGTGTGGTATTCGACAACGTTAGCTGGTGGTTTACTTGGCTTGGTGCCCTGTCCGTGGTTTTAGTGACGCTGTTTTTGTTGGTTTGGCCTGCTGATGGCCCTCCCGACGAGACAGAGCCAGGAGGGCACGGACGAGGAATGAAGCTTCTAGAACTTTTGATTTTTCTTTTCGTCATTGTCTCAAAGCCTTCCTCGCCCGTACACTCCTGCAGCTCTGCGTCAGAACCAGAGTCATTACCTTCTTGCTTTCTTTTTTTTAGAGTATTACCATCAGAGTTTTGATTGGAGACTGGAGGGCTACTGAGATTTTGAGTCCCCTGGGTATTGATTAGCTGTGAAAGCGGAACATCCGGGTTAAAACTTTTAGTGTTAAGAGGATCCCTTGGATCCTTGCTGAGAGAGGGAGATTTGTTTATGGTGGTTTTACCAGCAGCCCGAGCGACCTCGGCATAGGATCTTGGACTTTTGCCCTGTTCACATGGCGAGGTCGCCGGGGTTGCTGGGCAACCAGACTCGATCTCAATGGTATCCTTGGGAATGGCATGTATTTCTGCCACCACTTGGATCTCCCTTGGAGGAGAGCCAGGGGTGGGTGGGGTAGATAGGTTAGTAGATAGTGTATGACTATCCTGAGCTACCTGAGCTTCCACTGGAACCCTTGCTGGCTTAGAGCCAGGGGTTGCTTCTACTGAAACCCTTGCTGGCTCAGAGCCAGGGGTTGGTGGAGTTGGAGTTGGAGGAGAGGATTGTAAGGTTGGTTCACCCCTCAACCGAGCAATAGTCTCATCCTTTTCCTTGATTGTTTTGTTGAGGTCTGCTAACTGGACTTGTAGATTAGCTACCTGTCCAGATAGATTGGCAATGGTTTTAACTGGAGAGTCAAAATCTCTTACCTTAATCTCCGCTCCCATAGCTCCTCTCCTCTCTGCTCTTTCGCGCTCCCTCCTATTTCTTCTTTCCTCTTTCCTTTCTTCTCTTCTTTTTTCCTGGATGTTACCCAAACTTTTACTGTATGCTGGCATTTTTTGATGAAGATGAAGATTAATTTTTGATGAAGTCAAGTAAGTCAATAAGGTTTAAACTCTTTTAATTCTCCAGATATGATTATAATCACTTTCTGGAGGTGTGCAATTTGTAGGTGCTAATTGACTGACTGAGGTGTGTGTAAGTGGATAATGATGAATGAGCATTTGGTGTTGGTACATCCCTTTTATACTCTTTTCAGCGCTAGGACTGGGTGATTAGCGCTTAGAGAAAGCAACTCTTTCGTAATGTACTTCTTTTTTATCGGTAGAAATTCCATCATCTGTTAGCAGCTTCAATACATGTTCGTACTTTTGCAGGTCATCAAATTCAGCCAAATTCAGAAGTATCTTATCTTCGAGGACGTTGGTAGCACATTTACATAAGCAGGTAATCAAATCTTCGTCAGCAGCGCGTAGAATGGCATCGGTTTCCTCCTTGTCAGCAAGACGTAAAAATTCTACAAGTACTTTATTCTGGTCAGTCATTGAATCTCCAGTATATCACTGCTCTTCTATTCTTCTTTGACAGTGATGTTCTTCATGCCTCTTCATATTGTGTGATTGGATGAACAACTTCGTACAATATCTGAACTGGAGCCGACAATTGGTCTTCTCGTGTCTCCTGGCATTACTAACTTAACTTGGAACAGTATCTGCACCGAACTGGTAACATGTCTTCACTCGACGACGGTCAGGACACAAATGAGGTTTAAGCCGAGCTTGCACCCTTTTTATATCTTTCCCAACAGACGTACCCAGAAGTAAGGTTTCTACAACAAGTGTCCTCAAATAGTCCAATACCATAGGTATCCTAAATACCTAGATGAGGCGTAGACCAGTATGTGGAGTCACTCGATCGAGCAATTGCTCTATAGCTCATTTGCTCGATGGGCTTCGAGTCGTTCGAGCAATAGCTCACGGAGCAATTACTGTCTTGGCTGTTTAGCTTATTAGGGAAAATCAACCGTTTCTACTCTTTAGCTTATTAGGGAAAATCACCCGTTTCTACAGGATTCTTACAGAATCCTTTTTTTAAATGACTGGTCTTAGGCACCCCTTTTTTGAAATGAGCCGAAGAGTCGTACGTGCGAATCACTCGAACGAGCAACTGCCCTATAGCTGATTTGCTCGACGGGCTTTGAGTCGTTCGAGCAATGACTTTTCAGTAACTGCTCGATCGCTTATTGGCTTTGGGATTGATATTGGCTTTCGTTATGCAGAAGGGAGATGGCTCGCTCTACATACAGATTATGGGAAATCAAGCAATCTGGTCGGTTAGTTAGCGCCAGTAAAGTGAACTGACTGGGTAAACAACTTCGTACAATATCCGCACTGGAGCCGAAAATGGGTCTTCTCGTGTCTTCTGGTATTATCCGATCTCGAAAATAACTTGGAACAGTATCTGCACCGAACTGGTAACATGCTTTCACTCGACGACGGTCAGGACACAAATGAGGTTTAAGCCGAGCTTGCACCCTTTTTATACCTTTTCCAACAGAAGTACCCGATAGTAAGGTTTCTACAACAAGTGTCTTCAAATAGTCCAATACCATAGATTTCCTAAATATCCAGATGAGTCGTAGAGCAGTATGTGGAGTCACTCGATCACATTATGTTGAGCTGAACGCAGCCACTCTCAACCTGAACATCCCAGTTAAGAAGTAAGCTAGCGTCCTTAATTTTCTTCGGCAGGTAATCCATGGCTAATTAGGCATGCACGCTCTGAAGTCAGAAGTGTGAATGGTAATGGTAACGGTAATTGGCTTTGGGAATGATATAGACTTTTGTTATACAGAAGGGAGATAACTCTACATACAGATTATGGGAAATCAAGCAATCTGATTGGTTAGTTAACGGCAGTACAGCGAACTGATTGGGTGATCTAGATAAATGATACAACAAGAGTACTCAGAATAGGGTCAGAACTAACAACAGACCAGAAAAACTAAATATAGTAACAATAAGCAACGGTATTCCAGCTGATGGGATCTTCTACTCTACTGGAGTATACTCCAGGACAAACGTACATGGTAGGGTAGACGAAAACTATTGGATTCTGAAAGAATTCGAAATAGTACAACTTGTCGGGTTGTTTCTACGAATCGGGAAATTACTCTTGTTCAAAGGAACGTACACTCTGAACAAACCCCTGTCTTGCTGTAGGCCTTTGCGTCACATAGCAACCGCGTGCTATCACAGAAACCAAGATGGCGGCTTCCAGTATACAAAATGGCTGACGGAAACACGTATCACCCTAACAACACGCGCTGCGCATGCGCACTAACACAATGTATCACTATGGCAATAACGTCACAAGATGGCCGCTCACGCGGGCTACCATGACAACCAAACATGACGTAACTGGGTCACGTGACATGACGTCACTTCCGGGGTCCGGTCCGGTGTCCGGCCAATGTGGGTCGTTTACCTCATCTCCTCCTACTGTGTTTACCGACGGGCTATATTGCCTCAGATAGACAAATGTTGTATTGTTTCTGCAGGAATGAAATTTCGTATCGTAAAGAGCGGAAAATCACACGTGACATCCGAAATCCGTTGTTTCTCTCAGTGTGTGTGTGTGTGTCTAGGTATTTCACTGGGTTGTTAGTAAATACTGACGACCGGGCTCACATTTCAGACTTCAGTACGTTGGACTTACTAACCGAGCTCACTTTTCACAGACACGGGGGAGGGGGAGGGGGGGGGGGGGGGGGGGCTTTCGTAAGACCAAACACAACACGGGAAGTCTTGAAAAAACCACAACATCAAAAGTTGCCGACGGAAATTTGTCTCAATATTGCAAAATATTGTCGCTCAAACTTTGGGTGTACTTTATAAAGTTTTTGTTGGAAATGATCTTAATATCCTCAACCCACTCCACCACCACTGACATTCGAAAAATTCATTTTGGATGTTTCCTGGTGTGTGTGGGGGGGGGGGGGGGGGGGGCAGTGGCGGTACAGGATTAGGAGCGCCACATTTCGTTCATGGGTAGTGACAATTTGGCGGTGAGCATACACGCTCTCGTCAATGAAAGCCAATTTATAGCAGCTGGTACAGCAGGAGACCCTCGGGGGAGCTATAGATGTAGGCCTATTCATGAGGTGTAAGTATTGACCGCGATAACACATGGAAGTCCACTGAAAGAGTGATGTCCGTGTATTGTCGCAAGTAATATCGTATTCCCGGGTCTTAATTGGTTCAAAGTTACCGGGATCAACTCATGGATCAACTCATGGAGAGGTGGGGGTGCTCCCATATAAGAAACGTATATTTCATAATTTTAATGAGAACATAAAAGTTTTACCCTTCGCCAAGCTTTCGGCACTAGGCCTTCATGGGGACGCTACGGATAACACAGCTACATCATCACAGCTTAGTCTCAAAACAGTCTTGAGTTGCTTTGAGCCTAGGCTGTGATGGTGTAGCTGTGTTATCTGTAGTGTCCTGATGAAGGCCTAGTACCGAAAGCTTGGCGGAGAGTTGTTACGATGCTATATAAAGTTTTATTGTCCCGTATAACCTGGACATTATTTGCTGATATAAAGGTTTTACAGTTGTTCTAACATTCGATAAATCAATTTAGGGAAAGGGCCTATGGATGTGTGTTTGGTTGTTTAAGTCACATGGGTAACCCCACTCCCACCCCACCCCACCCACACACGCTTTCTCTCGCGCATGCACCCACATGTACACATAATTCTCAGTCAGAAGTGTTCTCCATTCGCATCACTAAAATTATGCCATCACCCTTCAAAATGTGTGCGGGCATTACGGGTCCGTTTTGCTCCAAACTGTTTGTTCCGTTTTGCCCCAAATACACAATACTTGGTATTTGAAGAGCATTCCTTTTTCTGAAAGCAGACGACAGTATACAAGTAAACAATATTAAATAATTTTACTCAATACAAACCTTTCATGTCAAAGTAAAATGAATTGTCAGTGCTATCTAGATCATCAGAGCAATATACATTAAAGTAATCCAATGGCAGTGTGTCACGCAACTTTTATTCTGATCTCTCCCCCTCCCGCTCTCCAATTGTTAATGTATCTTTTAACGTTAGCCATTCTTTAGCGGTTCAGGTGGAAACCCCACTCCATGTGTGATAACCTATATAACCTATATTATCAGTTCTCGTGTGACTAATAATTTTGCTTTTAAAGTGAACCATTCCTTATCGGTTCAGGTGGAAACTCCACTGCAGGTGTGATAACTTCAAACTATACTTTTTTGTGTGAATGATACTTTGTGAAACTTCAAATAACTACTAATGTACTATATGTACACTACCGCTTTCATCAGAATAATATTTAATATTATTATGTTGTGTGAAGCCCTGTTAGAGGGAACTTTTGGGGCACTTTCCGACAGTGTGTCACACTACTCAACCCCTACGCCCCCCCCCCCCCCCCCCCCACACGTTTTCCAAACCTTAATGTAACTTTTAAAGTCAGTCATTTACCAACGGTTCAAGTGGAAACTCTACTCCGGTGATAATTTATCGGTTCCCATGCGACCGATAATCTGCTTCTACAATTGGCCATTCACTAATGGTCCAGGTGGCAACTCTAACTTATATCACCAGTCCTGTTAGCACTCTCCAATGGTTCATAATAGAGCGGATTCTGGGGAACAAACATTGACTGTCAATAATAATCTAGAACTCAACCAGTTAATGCACCAGATGGAAACTCCACTACAGGTGCGATAACTTATACTATCAGTTCTCGTGTGATCTTTAAATTATAGAACTCCAAAATAACCACTGATGCACT
Source organism: Pictodentalium vernedei (assembly GCA_031216915.1). Classification (NCBI taxonomy): domain Eukaryota; kingdom Metazoa; phylum Mollusca; class Scaphopoda; order Dentaliida; family Dentaliidae; genus Pictodentalium; species Pictodentalium vernedei. The sequence goes on from CM062295.1 coordinate 228,346,794, forward strand.
GCATGCCTTTTAGCAGAATAATACGTAACTTCACGATGTTGCGTGAGCCACTGTTGGCGGGAGCGTTTGGAGTGCTTTCCAACAGTGTGCCACAAAACTCATATTGTGCCTCCTCTCCCCCGATTGTTGTTCGTAGATGTCATTGTTAAAGTTAACCATTTCTTACGGTTTAAGTGGAAACACCACTCCAAGTGTGATAACTTATATTATCGGTTTGCATGTGTCCGATAATTTCCCTTTAAGGAACGTTCAGCATGTCGAAAAACCGTCCTCGGCAGAATAATATTTATTTTAACTATGTTGTGTGGACCGCTGTTGCGGGAGCTTCCAGAGCACTTTTCAACAGTGTGTCGCACAACTCATTCTGCCCCCACCTCTACCCATGATCCCATTATTTTAATGTACTTTTTAAAGCCAGTCATTCCTTGGGGTCTAGGTGGAACTTAATTCCAGGTGTGATAACTTATGCTATCAGTTTCCATGTGATCGACAACTTGCTTTCAAAGTCATGCAGTCATTCTTCAACAGTTTTGGTGAAAAGTCTACTCCAGTGCTTTAACATATACTCTCAGTTCTCATGTGACCAACCATTTGCTGAACTTCTAAAGAATTACTGATGTACTGCATGCTCAATACTATCTCCAGCCGGTTAATATTTGATTTGACTATGTTGTGCGAACCCCTGTTGGAGTGAGCTTTCGAAGAACTTCCCGGCAATGTCACCCAAATTCATATCCTGCCCCCCCCCCCCCCCTCGGTTCTCCAGATATTAATGCAGTTTTTAAAGTTAACCATTCCTTAAAGGTCCAGGTGGAAACTCCACTCCCGGCATGTACTCCATGCCCAATACCATCTTCAGCCGGTTAATATTTAATTTCACTATGTTGCGTGAACCCCTGTTGGAGTCAGCTTTTGGAGCACTTTCCGGCAGTGTGTCACCCAACTCATATCCTGAACCCCCCCCCCCCCCCCACCCTCGGTTCTCCAAATACTAATGCAACTTTTAAAGTTAACCATTCCTTAAAGGTCCAGGTGGAAACTCCACTCCCGGTGTGATAACTTATATCAGCATTCTCATCTCGTGTGATCGACATTGCCCAATACTATTTTCAGCCGGTTAATATTTAATTTCACTATGTTGTGCGAACCGCTGTTGGAGTGGGTTTTGGAGCACTTTCCGGTAGTGTGTCACTCAACTCATATCCTGCCCTACCTCCTCCCCGCCGTTCTCCTAATATTAATGTAATTTTTAAAGTCAACCATTCCTTAAAGGCTCAGGTGGAAAACTCCACTCCCGGTGTGATAACTTATATTATCATTTCTCATGTGATCGATACTTTGTTTTTAATGTCAGCCATTTCTTAGCAGTTCAGGTGGAATCTCCACTCCAGGTGTCCTAATTTATACTATCAGTTCTCGTGTGGCCGATAATTTGCTGAACCCCGACTGATTTACTAATGTACTGCATGCATGCTCATTACCGTTCCTAGCGGAATTACACTTAATTTTATTATGTTGTGTGAACCACTGTTGGAGGGAGCGCCCAGAGCACCTTCCAGCAGTGTGCCAGGCAACTCATATTCTGCGCCCCCCCCCCCCCCCTCCCTCAGCTTCTCCATATTTAGTTTTAATGCCAGTATTTCAATAACGCTTCGGGTGGAAACTTAACTTAATGTAACTTTTAAGTGAGTCATTCTTTAACAGCTTGGGTGGCAACTCCACTCTGTGAGTTATAACTTATTTTACAGCTCTCAGATAATCATTAATTTGCTAAACATTATGAGAACTACTAATTTACTGTGTATCCATGACTGCCTTCAGCAAAATGATATTTAGTGTCAATTTGCTGTGTGAACCATTGGTGGTGAGAGCTTTTATGGCATCCTCCATCATTGTCTCGAACAATTCATATTCTGCACCACTCCCCCTCCCACCCCGCGGTTTCTATGCATGCCCATTACCGTTAGTAGTATGTCATGTACCCGGACGGGCCTTGTTTGCCGGACCCCGGTGCCGGACCCCGGAAGGGACGTCATGTCACGTGACGTAGTAGCGCCATGTTGTGTTGTCATGGTAACCCGCGTGAGCGGCCATCTTGTGACGTCATCCCATAGTGATACGTGGTGTTAGTGCGCATGCGCAGCGCGTGTTGTCAGGGTGATACGTGTTTCCGTCGTCCATTTTGTATACTGGAGGCCGCCATCTTGGTTTCTACGGTAGCACGTGATTGCTATGTTACCCATTTTTCTGCAATAAGACGGGGTATGTTCGGAGGGTGTGTTCCTTTGTAGAAGAGTAAATCTAATTACCACAAACAACCCGACAATCCCTCCAAATCACCAAAATTCACCCGAAATCTCCGAAATTGACTTTATTTATTACGGATTTCCCATTTTATCGGTTTAGCACGTAGTGCTATAGTACCGAGAGGGTACCGGGGGTGTGTTCGACTGAAGTGGAGTAATTTTCTGGCTCGGATTTTCTCAGCATCCTCATTTAATTACCCAAATAAACCCGTCAAGTTGTATTATTTCGAATTCTTTCAGAATCCCTTTTTTGGATCCCATGACGTTTTTTTTCCCAATAAGAGTAGCACGTAATACCGAGGGGGTGTGTTCGATTGAAGTGGAGTAATGTTCCCATTTTTAGAATATACCATAACGTTTTATTTCCCTATTGAGAATAGCACGTAGTGCTATAGGACAAATTTACCCAGAATCCATTATTTAAATTACAAGTAGGACCCATAAGTAAACATGAAGGCCATGAAGCTAAGTTCCACCATATACTCATATGAGGATCTACCCAACAGATGTGTCGTACGAGGTCTAATTTACTATCCCTCATTTTGATTTTTCGTTGTACTTCGATGGAAAGTTAAAAAAAATAACAACACTAAATATAAATTTAAATTTCTTTTATTCAACAACAAAAATACATCTTTTTATGGTATGTAGATTGTCATAAACAGTCTTTCTGCAGATTGGACATCTTCTGAGTGGTTTACAGCAGTCTTTGCACAGGCACAAATGGTTACATGGTCGCGGAGCGACATTGGCTTCAGCTAATAAACACACACTACATTTTGTCCTCCGTGAATCTTCTTCTTTTACGAGAATAATGGCGGGACGACAACAACAGCTTCTCTTCTGAGAAATTCAGTTTCTCGTTATCAAGGGTGGAAATTATTGTATACCTTAGAAAATGTATCGGTAAAAAGGTACTTTTATCGTGTGTTCAAATATGTGTTTCTTTCTCTTCATGTTTGTACTATCAAAGAGACCAAGCCAGTGAGATGCTCGAGTGTAGTACATGTCTCCTATAGTCGTGCCATTCAATGTTCGTCTTCATTTCGTGATGTCGTGTTTTTGTTTATGTTTTTGTGCTGTCTTGTGTCGTTTGGTGAACTGTTGTTATTCAGCATAACTGTATGGTTTCCTTTTACTTATTAACTGCTGATAACCAGAGGTTTTACCTGATGCAGAAAATTTGGATCGTTTGAATATTATCTCGCGAAAAAGTAAACAATTGTTCTCATATCTGAAAAATTTGAAAATGTCACATAGCCAAGACTCTTCACCTCAAGTAGCTCCCCAGCTCGATGACTCACAAACTTCAAAGCGAAAAGCACCTGAAGAGATTTCACCTAACATTCCTAGAAATCTACGTCGTAGGAATTCGTGTGGAGACATAGCTCAGTTGGTCATAAAAAAACCATCAAAATCTCATGTTTCCGAAGTCCAAATTGGTAAAACTTACAACATCACAGAAATTATTCAATCTACGATTACTAGTCCCGATTTTATCTCGAACTCTTTACCTCAACTTCTTCCAGCTTTCTCGCCGTTTATAACCAAAATCATCACCAGCCAAATGAGGGATGAAATTCGCAATGTCCTGAAAGATGAAATCCACTCAGCTCTTAAAGACCTAATGTCCGCCTATGTTGGTCCTGAACTTAGAAAGTTTCGCGAGAGTATCAAGGAGGACATTGACACTGCGGTTGCCTCGTTGCGTGAGGAATGTCAGTCATTAAAATCCGAGAACACCCTACTTATATCAGAAGTGTCCACTTTAAAACAGGAAATTGATGTGTGTAAAAGGGAACTCGAAGAGACCGAGCAGTATTCAAGGCGAAACTGTCTTGTTTTCAGAAATATTCCATTTCCAGCTGAACCTACCCAAGTAAACAGTGACAAAATGATTATTGATATTTGCGAGACCAAACTCAACATAAAACTTAAGCCCGAAGACATAAGTAGGTCACATCCGTTAGGCAGACAGTGGACGAAACCCCTAGCAGCCACTTCACCGAGCTCGCAGAACTTTGGGAAGAGGGGAAACGTTATTGTTCGCTTCACCTCCGACAACACAAGAAGCGAAATATACAGGAAAAAAAGGGAACTGAAAAACAGTGGGGATAATATTTTTATTTCGGAATCATTGACCACCTACAGGCAAGGAATTGCAAACAAACTCATTGACATGAAAAAGGCTAAAAATGTCCACTCATTTTGGACAAACGACGGCAGGATATTTGTTAAAAAACAATTCTCAGGCCCCAAGAAGATCCTAATAAAGAGTGACCAAGACCTCAACAGTCTCTCCTAAAAACGTTATGTTGGTGATAAAATGTTTTGTTAGAGCGTGTTTATTAAAATTTATTGGAGGATGTTCGTGGACAATCTCTAATGGATTTTAATGAGGCATATTCTGCTGAAGCAAATACATGTAATGGACTCCCCCCCCCCCCCCCCCCCAATCCCATTGGACACCCCTATTTCTCTTTGAATATTTGAGTGCATCTCCCAGAACTCGGACAGTTGTAGCTCATCCCTACTAGCAATTGGATATCACCAGTCAAACCAATAATCCTAGAATGTTTGTGACAATGTCAACACAAAATAACAATATGATAAATCGGTCAAAGGTTTAAGTATTATTGTTAATAGGTTGAGGTCAAATCTATGTTAGACGACAAAATTGTTTTTGTTTGTTGGATATGTTTTATTGGAAGTTGTTGGTTGAAGAGTGTGCAATGACATTCTCCAGTAAATTTTGATGAGGCATATTCTCCTGAAATAAATACATTTTGTCCCCCCCCCCCCCCCCCACATTGGTCAACCCCATTTCCTTAAAGTTTTAAGTGCATCTCCCAGAACTGAGGCAGTTGTAACTCATCTCTGCCTGCCACCTGATGCCACAATTCAAACCCATAATCTTAAACTCAATACACCATAAAAATGTGGTAGCTGGTCATATCACTAAATACTATTATTCTTGTAAATAGACTGAGATTTATTCTATCTTAGACAGCAGAATCGTTTGCTTGAATATATTTTATTAGAAAAACTGATTTTAATGAGGCATGTTCTGCTGAAGTAAATACATTTTGAATTAATATCACCCCCCCCCCCCCCCAATATACACCCACACTTGTTCTTTAAAGCATTGAGTTTATCTTTTCAGAACTCGGGCAGATGTAGCTCATCTCTACCTGCAACCATATATATCATCATTCAAACTCATAATCTTAAAGTATATACACTGTAACAATTTGATAACTGGTCACCTAACTAAGAATTATTATTCATATTACTCGTCTGAGGTCAAACCAACAATTTGATAACTGGTCACCTAACTAAGAATTATTATTCATATTACTCGTCTGAGGTTAAACCAACGTTAGACGGCAGGGTTGCTAGTTTCAATGTGTTTATTAAGGATTACTGGAGAGTTCTGATGGGTAACTTACAAGACGTCTTAATGAGGCATATTTTGCAGTAGAAAATACATTCGGTTTACTATTATCCCCCTTGGACATCCCTATTTCTCTTTGAAGCTTTGAGTGAGTGTATTTTCCACAACTCAGGCAGTTCTAGCTCGTCTCTGCCTGCAACCATAAATCACCACCCAAACCCATAATTCTAAAATCAATGCACTATAACAATTTGATAACAAGACATAGGCTTATGTATTATTATTGTTGTTAATTCATTGAGGTCAAATCTGTGTTAGACGACAGAATTGTTTGCTAGAATATGTTCTATTGAGAATTATTGGAGAGTGTTCATGGGCAATCCCTGATGAATCTTAATGATGCATATTCTCCTGAATTAAAAACGTCTTGGTTCAAGAACTCCCCACCCCCCACCCCTTCTTCGAACACCTTTATTTCATTTTAAAACCTTGAGTGTACGTCCCATAACTCAGGCAGCTGTAGCTCATCTCCACCTGCAACCATATATCACCACTCATACGTCCCACAACTCAGGCAGTTGTAGCTCATCTCCATCTGCAACCACGTATAACCATTCATACCCCTCAGCTTTGCAATACTACTAATATATAACAGGTGAAAATAGGTGCACTGAACATGAGGAAGCTTTCTACTTTTTATGGGTTTTTTCCAGGGAATGGGTCGAAATTGAGGTATGCCCCCCCCCCCCCCCCCCAGCTTTTTGGTGGATATGTTTGAAAGGTCATCCGTTCTTCCACTTTTTTCACTTTGTACATAAACATACCCGAGCTTCCGAGAATGTTCAGCCTGTAGCTCTACCACTACGATCCTACAGTCCTCAATATATTCACTGCGAAGTAGAAATATTTCACTTCAACTTCGATATTTATTTTTTTTTTTCTTTATTTGAAATATCCTGTATTTCATCTTTATTATTCCCCGATAAACCTAAAGTTGGAAACTCAAAACTGGCCAACTATGACTCAAAACTTAACAGTTTAGTGAACTGAACACTCCACTGAACAAAGTGAATCGAGTGACAATTATGACAGTTCAAGATCTCACGCGGAATCGGGTATTTTTCACTGAGACAACATGGCTTAACTCATCAGTCCCTGTCTGAGTGAAACAACTCTGTTATAAGCTGATTAATGGAACAAAGTAAAGTGACCTTTACCACACACGGCACAGTGCGGGTCGTGACGGGTTGTGGACTGACTACGGTAAACCGATTACGCCACATTGACTTCACCTCATACAGAGGTGTCTGTCTGTCTGTCTGTCTGTCTGTCTGTCTATCTGTCTGTCTGCCTGTCGGTCAGTCAGTCCGTCTGTGTGTTCGTCCATCTATCCCTTTGTCCGTCCGTCCGTCCGCCCGTCACCACTCGTATGTCCTTCTCTCTGTCTGTCAACATGTCCGTCCGATTAATCGAACAAAGTAAAGAGACCTTTACCACACACGGCACAGTGCGGGTCGTGACGAGTTGTGGACTGACTACGGTAAACCGGTTACGTCACATTGACCTCACCTCATACAGAGGTGTGTGTAAGAGTGTCTGTCCGTCCGTCTGTCCGTCTGTCTCTCAGTCAGTCTGACAGACGGACGGTCAGTCAGGCCGTCTGTTTGTGTGTTCGTCTGTTTGTGTGTTCGTCCATCTATCCTTTTGTCCGCCCGTCACCACTCGTCTGTCCTCCTCTGTCTGTCTACACGTACGCCCGTCCGTTCATACATATGTCTGCCCGCCCATCAGCACAGACGTACGTTCGTCCGACCGCTGTCTGTCTGTCTGCATGTCTGTCTGTCTGTCTGCATGTCTCTGTCTGTCTGTCTGTCTGTCTGTCTGTCTGTCTGTCTGTCTGTCTGTCTGTCTGTCTGTCTGTCTGCTTGTCCTTCTGTCTGCCTGTCCGACTGTTTCTCCGTCTGTCTGCCATGCCCCTCTATCTGCATGTATCTGCATGTGTTTGTGTCTGTCTGTCTTTGTCTGTCTGTCTGTCTGTCTGTCTGTCTGTCTGTCTGTCTGCTTGTCCTTCTGTCTGCCTGTCCGACTGTTTCTCCGTCTGTCTGCCATGCCCCTCTATCTGCATGTATCTGCATGTGTCTGTCTGTCTGTCTGTCTGTCTGTCTGTCTGTCTGTCTGTCTGTCTGTCTGTCTGTCTGTCTGTCTGTCTGTCTGTCTGTCTGTCTGTCTGTCTGTAAGGCAAGTAAAGTAAGTAAGTAAGTAAGTAAGATAGCGAGCGTGCTTGTTTGCAGAGGATCTAACTCAATTAGGTTTAGTACTCTATAACACCCGAACCCACCCTTGATATCGTTTCCATTATAAATACCATTATCCTTTCCATAACAGTTTGTACAGTTTGTTTTGTTCATTTTCTTCTTTTCAGTGATGTCCTTTTTTGCATTTTCTTCTGGATCTGTGTTGGCAACACCAAATTAAATACAGTAAAAACTATGTTTCAGTGACTCCCACTGCCTGCTCCAACTTTCTACTAAGTATCTTACAGTCGAATAAACATGGGGATTGAATTAGCACAATACAGGCAGTCAGTGGGCGTTTTCTACAACTCCGTGTACTCCATGTTGAGGGTTCGTCATGGGTTCTGTGGAAAGTCCTCGTTTGTTAATAAATTATATTTGTCCACATTTCTTCTAATTGCTACCAGCTTCTTCTTTCAACTATTAATCATTAGGAGTGGAGACATTGAGGTTAATCCTGGCCCCACATACAATAAGGACATGTCAACTAATGAAACATCTGCGATTTCGATTCTGAACTACAACATTCGTAGTATTCGCCACAAACTCCCTCTTCTCAGCGACGAGATCGATGATTTCGACATTCTCTGTTTTACGGAAACTCACCTTGACGATGAGTATGATATTAGTAATATTTTGCTACCTAACTTCTCCGCTCCATTTACTCACAATAGGAACCAGTTCGGTGGCGGCATCGCAGTGTATTTCTCAGACAGTATATACCATAGAAAGCTAGACTATCTCTCATTTAACGACGACATTCTCTGGTTTGAGGTTGGGGTTAAACATAAATTTATTTTATGCCTGACATACAGATCCGAGAGAGAATCAGTTGCCGACTATTGGTCTAAACTAGAAGATAAAATAGATCTGGCATTATCCCTTAACCCCGCGATAGTACTTACAGGTGACATCAACTCTGATCTCCTAAACCCCCAAAGCAAACTACATTCTCTCATGACATTATTCAACTTAAACAACGTAATTACAGAACCCACCAGAGTAACTCCTACTTCGCAGTCACTGCTTGATCCGATAATCGTCAGCGACACTGTTAATGTGTTCAACTCAGGAACATTGGAACTGGGGTTATCCGACCATAGAGCTACTTATGCCCATACTGCCAACTCGCATTGTAACAACCCCGTTACGTTTCGTGACGTCTGGCTTTACAACAAAGCCGACTTCTAACGAATGAATACAATGATAGCTAGGTCCGATTGGGAAAATTTAATAAGCGACGCGCCCTCCATAAATGATGCCGTGTCAAACTTTGTATCGGAGTTCTTAAAAATAGCGAAGCAATGTATCCCCAATTCCACAATAACAGTGCGAAAAAAAGACAAACCATGGTTTGACAGCGCTATTAGAAAAGAGTTACGCCACCGTGACCGATTAAGAAAATTAGCTTTCAAAAATAATAAGCTTTGGGCAAAATATAAAACAGCCAGGAACAAGGTTAACAACATGAAAAAATTTGCGAAGAATGTATACATGGAAAAAGTTGACGAATCTCTATCACACGACACGGAACCTAAGCAGTTTTGGCATGTTGTTAAAACGTTTCTGGAAAATTTTTCTAGTACTTCTGGCATAACCCATCTCTACCGCCTGTCCGAGGAAGGTTGTGAAATTATCGAGAACGATACAGAGAAAGCAAATCTCCTAAACGAAACTTTTATAAGTAACAGTGCATTAAACTCGAGTTCAAAAACCCTTCCGCCCTTCAAACGGAGATGCCCTCACTCCATTAGCAGCGTATCGTTCTCTGAGCAGGACATCTCGGATATTCTAAAAAGTTTAAAAACTAAAAAGTCCCATGGTCACGACGGAATAGGTCACAAAATGTTGAAGGAAACAAAATATTCTGTTAGCAGACCCCCTTTTCTCCTCTTCAATAAATCATTGTCAGAGTGCGTCTACCCCGACGAGTGGAAACTTGCTGATGTGATTCCTCTTTATAAGAAAGGAGACAAATACGACCCGAAAAATTATAGGCCCATATCGTTGTTATGCTGTATCGGTAAAATAATGGAACGAGTTGTCTTTAGAGATATCCACAAATATTTCCTTGAAAATAGTTTATTTTACAAATTCCAGTCAGGGTTTTTGTCGAATAATAGTACAGTGTACCAGTTGATAGAGGTCTATCATAACCTTTGCAACGCCATAGATAAAAATATGCAAACTTTTGGTGTTTTTTGTGATATTTCCAAGGCCTTTGACAGGGTTTGGCACACCGGTCTAATTTTCAAACTGAAGCAATATGGGGTTTCTGGTCCCTTGCTGCGATGGTTTCAAAGCTATTTGGCACACAGAAGTCAAAGGGTGAAAATTAATGAATGTAAATCCGAGTATAGAAACATAGAAGCGGGGGTTCCTCAGGGGTTTGTTCTTGGCCCTTTTTTTATTTTTGGTCTACATCAATGATATAACCGACGATATTGAGTCCATTGTTAGACTCTTCGCTGACGATACCTGTTTGACCGAATCATCTATTGACATTCATAGCATTGAGTCAAAAATGAACATCGAACTCGAAAAAATCAACAAATGGGCCGATACCTGGCTTGTCACATTTAATGCTAAAAAAACCAACGCTGTTTTGTTTACACTCAATAGAGATGTCATTATTCCAAGTGTTTTGTTCGACAGCGAAACACTTGACTTTGTTGGCGTCCACAAACACTTGGGATTATCCATCCAATCAAACTTGGGCTGGGAAGCGCATATTGACGACATTTGTAAAAAAGCCTGTGTTAGACTTTCACAGTTAAGAAAACTAAAGCATATTTTCAATCGACAGATTTTGAATAAGATGTACAATGCCTTCATTTTGCTCATATTGGAATACGGGAGTCCGGTGTGGTGCGGAGCTCCCCAATATATGATGAAGCGTCTAGAGGATATACACTGTGATGCCGCACGAATCGTATCAGGGCTGACGAGATCAGTATCGCGAGACCTCCTTTTGATTGAAGTTGGGTGGGACAGCCTCGAAACAAGAAGACACATACAAAAGATGTGTACCTTCTACAAAATCGTAAACAACGATGCGCCCGATTATCTGCAGGAATTACTACCACGAAGAGTTCGTGACACATCTGGTTATAACCTTCGAAATTCGGCAGATTTTATGCCTTATTGCATGCGAAAAGAGCTATTCAAAAGATCATTTTTCCCCTCGTGTACAGGAACATGGAATAGTCTACAAGTGTCCGTGCGAAACAGCAGTTCACTCAATGAATTCAAAAAACTCATATCACCGCCTGAAGGGAGACCTCCAGGATACTTCTCCTGTGGTGTCAGAAAATATAACATTATTCATAGTAGAATTCGAACTTGTTGCAGCGATTTGAACAGTGATAAGTTTCTCAATTACATCTCCGAATCTCCATACTGTTCCCATTGTCCAGCTGCTGTTGAGGACGCAGAGCACTATTTACTCTTTTGCCCCTTTTATTCAGAATCTCGCAACGCTCTCATTGGTAAACTATTGGAAATTAATGTTAATTTGAACTCCGTTGATATTTTATTGTACGGCGATCCCATTTTAGAACATAAAACTAATACCTCACTTTTTAAATTTGTTCAAAAATTTATTCGTAACACTCGAAGATTCGATAATGAGTTTCCATCCTAGTATTGTTTAACACATGCAGTTCATTGCGACTTCTAAGGCGCGTGATTAGGTGGCTAAAGTGTAACCAATGGATGATTACGGAAATTAATATGTAAATATTATAATTATTATTATTATTATTATTATTATTATTATTATTATTCGCCGCAGGAGAGTTATGTCGGTGGTAAGATTTGAACGCGGTAGTAAAAGTATTATCTATAGTTGTAGCAGTAATGATGGTGGTAGTAGTAGTAGCAACCACTCAGGGCTGCGCCTGGTCGACTCTCGGCATGGAAAATCAAATCAAATTAACAGAGACAGACTCAAGGTGCAGAAAGGATATCAATCAATTAATCACTTTTTTTCTCTCTCTCTCACTCTTTTTATTGAGAAGTTAGATTTTCTAGTATGTATATATATATATATATATATATATATATATATATATATATATATATATATATTACATTTCTCTCATTTGTTTGTTTCGCCATTATGTTGATTTTTTGTATCATGTTAAGGGAGCGGAGGGTATACTAAGTGGAAAGCACTTGTCCTCCAATCCCTATTTGCAACTTATTTGTTTGGCAAATAAAAATATGTTTAACCTATCTTCTTCTTGAAATGATGTGTCCATTTCTTCTTCTTCTTTGAGGGCCATTTCTTCTTCTTTTTCAACGTCCATGAATTCAGATGGTAAATTATGAATGTAATAACAGTCTGGAGAATATTTTCTGTGTTCTTCTATAACATCATCTTCTGTTTCCCAGAAACGAACAATAATACCACAATGAAAACATTGAGTTCTGTCTCCTGTCCCCAAATGAAAGAATCCAGCTTTTGTCAGTTCATTCGGGGTTTTCACACTTTCACTTTGTAACATGAATTGAAATGTCTTGAGACGATTTTCCTCCAATGCATACTTGATGTGTTTTGGTGGGCTTTGTTCTGTTGTCTTTCTTATTTTTTCTTCTCCACGTAATAACTGCTCCAGTACTGGTGGTGGAACATCACGAAAATACGTTTCGAATGAAACGCTCGTTCTCTCTACAAAGTCTCTTGGATTTCTTGTTTCTTGGTTTCTTGATTGATAATCATTCAGTGCCATCCTGACCAAACATGGAATAGTGAACATTCTTCAATCCTTTTTATCTTCATTCTTCTTTGGTTTTCTTTCTCTTTTTGGTTTGGGTTCTCCTATTTCAAGGCTTCTCTTCTTTGCAATATCCACTGCTTCGGTCACTTGTTCCTAATCTCTTGTGGTAAACTGGAACCCAACGTCGTTCTTGAACAGTTGAATCTGTAAATCGTTGTTAAGTTTGAAGACTGTCACATTAGTAGACATCCTTCTTCTTTGGCTGTCGAAACACAAATGAGCTGAACACCAAGTGCACCAGTTTTTATAGTTTTCCTTCAATACAGCGACATCTAGTGGCTGGTTTCCTCTATGACGTCATTAACCAACACATCATTATCCATTAGATCAGTGGTAAACATGTTGGATATGGTTTCCATCGGTACACCGCGACAGCGGTGTTTCAAGTAAAACAGACAGTATTGTCCACACACTGGTAATGGTCCTTGCAGGTATATCTGGAATTCTTCTTCAGGAAATTCTCGAATGGTCTGTGTTGTGGTGGTAATCCATAGGAATCAAAGTATTCTGCGTTGTGGTGACTCAAAAAGAGAGCCACCCAATGTTCACCTATTCTGTGGTCTGGATCCGTGTTGGCTATCAAAGCCACTGGTCTGTGATCTGGTAATCTTCTTGGTAATTTGTTCCTTGCAAATACACCCAAATGTATTCTCTTCAAACAACTATCTGATCGAAGTGCATTCTCCAACTGCAGCGTGTTCATGTTGAGTAATCGAAGATTACTTGTCTATTCTTATCCACTTCCATGATGTTCTGGAATTCTGCATACACCAGTGCGTTGATTGTGGTTGGTAACGGGTTTTCGAAATGGACTTCTATTCTCAAGTTTCCTCTCTTCACCAGGTCGAAGTGTTGTCCATGTGATATATCTGGAGTCAGGTCGAATACGAATAGGGTGTATCCATTTATGTACTCTTCTCGGCTGATGTGGTTTCCTTCATTCTCATACATTTGTCCAGTTCCTTGGAACAGAGTCGCATAACATCTGGCCACTTCTTGTTGTTCGAATCTAGGTTGTAATGGTTTGGCTGGAATCTGCTGCCCATCCACGTACAATGCCAAGTAATTGATTTTGTAGTTCTTGAAATTATATGGATTCTTTGAAAAGTTTCCATTGAAAGCATCGTTGTCTACACATCCCACTACGATGCGTTTAGGTAGTTGGCCTAAAAATAAGTTTTCTTGTGTAATGCTCAGATTTCCTTTCGGCACTGAAAACACCTTGGTTTCCACACGGTCGATAGGATATTTTGCAGTTGCTTTTGTTAGTGCTTTCTCGTGAGCCATTCTCACGAATGATTGGAGTCTCTTTTTGCGTACAAACATGGATACATCTAGAATTTTGATCTTGTATGTATCGGTAACAGCCATCAATGTGAAAGCATCTTTGGCTCTATTCATTTTAACATGAACATTAACTCCATTCAGCAAGTAACGAGTTTGGAAAAACATGTCCAAATGCAATCTTACAGTCATGTCCACAATTTTACTTTTCTCTATAAATTTCTTTCAAAGAAGAAATCCCTTGTTATCATCTGTCAAATCTTCCATGTGTCGGGCCGTATCCTTGTACCACAATGCATTAATCAGTTGTGACTTCTTGGCAGCTGGTTCATAACTCAACAAAGTTTCTATGAAAGCTCTGTAGTGATAAGTGTTGTTGGAAGGAGATACCAGTTTTTCATCCAAGCTGATATCGATTTGAATAAATAAGGAATGCATCCATAAATTGACTGGGCCCACTTTGGCATCGGGTGCAATTGATGCCCCTTTGGAATCTACAACCGTTGCTTTAACATACAAATATGTCTGTGCCAAATTCAAATAATCATCTCCTAATCCAGCAATGTGGAATTCTATTGGGCCACTGTTTCCTATAGTCGCCAAAGGCCTGTGTTCTACCCATTGCCCATGTCCCACACTAGTCTGTGTTGGTGGTGTGGAAAACAAGTCGAGTTCGCTGTTGACACACTCACAAGATTTTTCATTAATGAGAGACATCATGCACCGAGATGGTCTTGGGTCTGAACAGTTCTTCTTTTTGTCGATTTGCTAGTTTTGCGTGGTGCGGGCCTTTTTATACTTTTCCTGCCGGGTGGTTTTGAACCACCAACCACTTCATTCCAAGCTCCTGCACCAGCCTCTTTGACTCTTTTGATTGCTGCCTTTTTTTACATTTTTCCCTTCAATGACATCTTCGGCAAAGGCTGCTCCTTTTCTCAATAACTGTTTTCCCACAGTCCTGGCTGTAGTTTTCAATAAAGGTAATACCATATTCTTCAGTCCTCCCAATATACTTCCTAAACCGTATCCTCTCTGTATTTGAGTTCCAGAAAAAGCTGGTAGACCGTTCCCAGCTTGTTTCGTGTAATATTCTTCATATAATTTGGACTTACAACAGTGAGTCATGTTTATGTGAAATGAAGAGATCTTCGATTTCTGAAATGAAGTGTCACTGTCACTTTCCCGAACTCGAATGGCACTATGGTTCCTGTGTCACCCCTTATATACACCTGGACGGTACTGAATTTTTTTCGTTCCACTGGTACATAATACACATTCTCAAATGTTTTAGAAATGATATCCCCATATTTTCCACGCACGGGTACGATACGAAGAAGTGGTATTCTTGTATCTCCTACGACTTGGTCACGAACCAAGTCACAGTATACATAGAGTGAATAAAATCCTTGGTTGACATCGGCAACTCTGGAAGAATTGTAAGTTCCTGATTTAAAAACACACTCATTAAATCCCAAAATATTTTGAAGAGTAGGGCTCTATGTGACCACGATTCCATCACGTACCGTGATACGAACTTTACCAGTCACTTCATCCAGTTCAAAAGCTACCTTATCGCGACGAGGCAAGAGTAATTCTTTAACATCATTAATAGCTCGCATCACATCACTGGGATCCGAATAACGACCTTCCTTGAGAGTAAGTCGGTAATTCTTTTTCGAAGACCAGAACACTGTAACGAAAGCTTCTTCTCCACGAATATTAAACCAACTATTTGGATACTGAATCTCTGCCAGACCTACTTCCCATTCTCCCGTGAGATTCACTGGTTGTGATAACTGAGTGGTGTACGTAGTCGGCGTGTTTTCTGGAAACACGTTCATAGAACTATTACTTGGTAGAGTCAAATAAAACATTACTTTTTCTTAATGGTTGGATTTGGTAACAAATATCCTATGCTACTACTCAAGAGAGCAGTCCACAACTTGCTGTCTGTGTTTTCGAGAGTCAGATTAACGACACTGGTAATGATGATGATATACAAAATGATTATTTGTGAAAAGTAAGTGATCTCGCTCCTTGGAATTCTTTTACCAAACAGAGGCCAAGAACCATTCGATCCTTCTTCCATTTTGAAGAAACTTCAGAGGTTCACTTCCTTTTGTAGGTGAGATGACTCTGTTTGATCCACGAATTGAACGAAGTTGGGTATCCAAACCACTTTACGAACAATTCCCTTTTCTTACCTCGACCACGTTTCTTGAGTACGTGTTCGATTTTGTAAATAGTTTTATGTGAAACTCGCTGAAGCTCTTCAGTGTAGAACGACCCTTTCAATATTTCTCCATTATCATCTTGTATGATATATGTGACTGGATGTCCTTTCTTGATGGCTACTACTGTGAATAACTCTTTGGTCCAATTGGGCAAATAACCTTTCTCAAAAGTTTTCTTAACTTTATTGATTCTCACGCTGTCTCCTACTTTGTACTTTGGTGTCTTGTGTTTTATGGGTTGCCCATACAACCTTTGCCAAACCTCTTCTTGATTTTCAAAGTTCACGGCAATTGGAGCCATACCTATACTACGATGATGAGAAATATTATATGATTTCACCAAGTTTTGAAGTGGAAAAGTTAGTGTATCGTTCTTGGTAAAATATTTCCACATTTTGGTTTTCAAAGTTCTATTGAATCTTTCTACTATGGAACATTTTGTTTCCACATTTTGTGTAGTAAAAAAGTCGACTTTGTGATCTTTGAGAAAATTCTGAAATTTTCTGTTTAGAAATTCTTTGCCTTGATCGGTTTGTAATTTTTCTGGTTTACGACCTTGTTTGAAAATTTTACTAAAAGCTTTCACGATGGAATCACCAAGTTTGTCTTGTAATGGCATCACCCAAGCATATTTACTAAACACATCTATACATGTCAACAAAAATTTTATGTTTTTGTTGAATTTACTTATGTTTGAAACATCTACCAAGTCAGCTTGCCATTGTGCATCTATACCACTTTCCTTCTAGGAAATGTACGACGAACAGGTTTGTGAAGAGTGTATGTGTCTTGAGTCTCTAACCATTTTACAACTTGTTTAGTTTTTTTTCTTGGACGCTCTATGAAGAGCGCCTACACCACCAAAACTACCAGGCACTTCAGACTCATAGTACAATGCTTCCATGACTGCCTTGTTCAAGTGTCAACTCTATTTATACCTTTTTTCGGTCCACTTTGGCGTTTCTGTTTTCTTTGGTTATTTTGGTTACGACTTTATCGGTGCCTGTTTTATAAAATCCCAACGTTCTTTATGACCAATTAATTCTTGGGGTATGTTACTTTCTCTCAAAGCTTCGGCCAACACTTCCCATCCCTTTGTTTGGAAAGATTTTCGTCTTCTAAGTAAATCGTTTAGAAGATCTGTTACATTCGACCCTACCACTGTTTGATCTTTGTAGACTAATTCACCCTTTTCATTCCAAGATATATTTGGGTCACTTCTAATACGATTCAACAACAACTTTCCCTTTCTTTTCATTGTCATAGGTACGGAATCGAGAATGTCTTCCTCTTTATTATCTTTCTCGAATTCGACTTTAATTGGTCGAGGAGCCATTACCTTTTGTTGAAATGTCAAGTATCTTTGTAAAATTTGATTATATTGAGTCATCTTTTCATCAGCCGAAAGAAAAGGGGCATCGAGAATATCTCTCATTTCTCTATCCAGTGATGAAACAGCCAGTTCATTCGGTTGTCTTGGAGTCTCTTGTAGACGTTCCAATAACCTTGGTTCTACCAAAGCCATCTTCTTTGCATATTCCATCATCCAAATATACCTTTAACAGCACCCAATAGTACAGGAGGTAGCAATGCCCCCAAGAATCCCCCTTTCTGCAAGATTTGTCTCCTCTTTTTGTCAGAGGTACCTTTATTTGCCACTGCCCTCACTAGTTGTTTCTGACGAACGAGTTTGGTTCTCTGAGCTTTGGTCAGAGGTACTGCTCCCTTCAGTATGTTCGAGGCACAGTCACACAAACAAGTAATCAATTCTTTGTCTGCATGTTTTAGTATGGATTTGACGAGTGTGGGTTTCGATTTAATAAGAACCTTGAGAAGAGCGATGTTGCGCTTGAGACAGTCAGACATGCTTCTGACTCGAGTCAGACTTGTTGCTCCCCTTTTATACTTTTCGGAGGTACACATATTGGGTTTCCCCAGGAAAAATTTGACTTCTTAATCTCATGTGTTCAGGAGTATCTTGTTTGAGATCTATTAAAAGGTAACCGTTTGGTGTCGAAGTGGCATCTTCAAAAACTTCTCTCAGAAACTTGGAATGACCAGGATACATCTGTGCTGCCAAGTGTGAGATCTGAGAACGATCCCTAGGATTTTTAAACAAGATCATGTAATGACTATTGAGAGCTACAGTCCTATGGACTTTATTTTTATCGAATAAATTTTGAACATTGTACATCACACTAATGTTACGGTGATGACTACCTTTAGTAAATAATCTAGACACTCGAACATCTGCATCGAGCATCAGATCATCCAATATGACTAAACTATCAGATTTTAATTCTTGAGGGAGACCCTCTACGAATTCTACTTGGGGTAAAGTATTGTATAATGGTTGCCATTCACTATAACACCAAATGATGTGACTTGGGACAGGTGATATAATATTTTGAATGTTTTGAATAACCCGATTTACAAAGGATGATTTACCACTACCCGTGGGACCACACAATAAACAAGTGAATGGATGCTTCCAACGAGGATCCATCTTTGTTGTTCTATGTGGGTACTACTTCCCTTTTATACCTTTTGGGGAGGTGGCCCCCACTGAACGTGGGGACTACTCCCCCTTTTATACCTTTTGGAGAGGTGGTCAATATGACCGTCATCTAAAAAATATTTAAAATTGGTGGCCCTCTGACTTACTGGCTGGGGACAGTTTAAGTTTGTTTGATATTTGTCAAGAAGATAAACATCAAATAACTTAAGCGTCATTACCACCTTTTTTTCTTGTTTCTTCATTTTATACTTTTTTTTCTTCTTTTTTTCTTTTTTTATAAAAAAAACATCTATTTACAACATCTATTTACATCTTCAGACTGAGTGGTTTCTTGACGGTCATGAATTCAATCACCAAATCCATAATACAACATCTCTGTTCATTTGTGAGAGGTTTCTCGAACATGTCTTCATACTCTTTCTGTACTGGTGGTGGATTCATTCCAGAAGTATTATGGTGCCACAGTAGATGAACATCATTCTTGTTAACTCTTTCAAGTGCTTCACTAAAACATGTTATAATCTTCTCTTCTTCAGACATCATTAGGCATACATTATGTTGAATCTGACTTGGGTGATCGACTGTACATCCATAGCATTTTTCTTTCTCTACAGCGTCAATGTTCTCTTCGACATAATGAGCATATGCCAAGCAAAGTTCATGTTGCAAGCGAACTTGCCTGAGTTCACTATCAATTTCATCAACGATCAATGGTCGTGGTTGGGTTATTCTCATTGTGATCTTCTTCTTCTTCAAAGGTGGTTCTTGAATTGTTTTTTTGAAGTCGTCATGGTTAGTAGGTTTAGTATCTTCAGGAACTTCAGTTAAAGTTGTTTGTTGGGTTTTGATGGCTGCATCTACTTCTTCTATTTGGGACTTCAAGGCATTCCATTCTTCTAAAGATAGAGCAATACCAGTCTTCGTAGGATAAGGTTTCTGGTCTTTTCCCTCAAAGTATCTTCTGAGATGAATCTTCAGTTCACCCTGGTACTGGGTGACGTTTGCATAAGTCTGCTTGGTGCCAATTCGGAACATATTCTCTGGTCAATGGTTCAATCGTGAATGATGCCAAGTCCATGCTTTGCCTAATCTTATATATCTTTGATGGACGTGATTGAAAACATCACCCCAGTGCAACAAATTTTGATCGAGTGTTTGATTCTTGGTTGGGGTTTGTGTTTGTTCTTATAGGATTATAGGTTAAAGTTGGAAAATTTAGAAAATTAGTATAGAAAGTAATGGGAAAGAAACACAATAGGAATACAGTAATCTCACTGGGTGATTAACTTCGATCTGATTGGTCAGTTTGGCGATCAAACTGCAATCTTGATCCTTAAACTGTAGGATATGGCCCTCTGCATTTTATACTGGCTTGGGACAGGTCAAGCTACAAACCTCTGTCCAATGGAGATAAGTCAAATAGCTCGAGTGCATTCCCACCCCCTACAGTTCGTATCCTCTTTCAGGGAATTTTTTTTTTTTGTTCATCAAAAAAGAAAACGAAAACAACATGTCCAACTTAGCAATTCAGTTTTTCTATCATAAAAATTTCTCATTTCTTTTAAATATTCACAACAGAGAATTTCTTAGTAATGATGATGATGATGATGATCTATTCCTTTGGCTATACAATAGGGGTAGCCTAAAAGACACCAGGAATCAACTTTAAAAAAAAATGAAATGAAACTAAAAAGTAAAGAAGTATCATCTGGTTCCAATAGGTGTAACCTAAAAGATACCATGAATCAACATGTTTTTTTTAAAATAAATGGAGCTAAAAAGTTTTGAATGAAACTAAGTTTTGAATGAAACTAAAAAGTAAAGAAGTATCATCTGGTTCCAATAGGTGTAACCTAAAAGATACCATGAATCAACATTTTTTTTAAAAATAAATGGAACTAACAAGTTTTGAATGAAACTAAATTTTGAATAAAGAAGTATCATCTGGTTCCAATAGGTGTAACCTAAAAGATACCATGAATCAACATTTTTTTAAATGGAACTAAAAGGTTTTGAATGAAACTAAAAAGTAAAGAAGTATCATCTGGTTCCAATAGGTGTAACCTAAAAGATACCATGCATCAATATGTTTTTAAAAATAAATGGAACTAAAAAGTTTTGAATGAAACTAAGTTTTGAATGAAACTAAAAAGTAAAGAAGTATCCTCCACTTCCAATAGGGTTAGCCTAAGGTATACCAGGAACATGATGATGATGATAATGATGAAAAAACACTCTGTATTAGAATAAATAAAAAAAATTGAAAAATCTTTACTCCAGAAAAATGTATTGCCTTGTAAGACTTGCCATTTAGGATTTCTTTTTGAAGACTGCCATATAGGACTTTTTACTTAGAGAGAAAACCTTGCCATAAAAGACTTTAGAGAATGTCATAAAGGACTTTTTACTTTGAAAAAAATTTGCCATAAAGGACTTTATGAGGACTGCCATGTAGGACTTTTTACTTTGAGAAAAACTTGCCATATAGGACTTTATGAGGACTGCTATAAAGGACTTTAGAGAATGCCATAAAGGACTTTAAAAATTTGATGAGCCTAATATGATTGAGTAGACCACCTAAAAACCATTTCGGTTTTTAGGAATTTTTCGGTCAACTAAATAGGACTTTTTGTAGGCGAAAGCTAGACTTGGTTCAGGTTGTAGAAAAATATGACACTCACTCAATTGTTTCTTCTTTAAATCTCTAGTGGTATGGTGCTAACTCCATCTTCTAAAACTCTTCGTTTTGGGTAGAAATGTGATAGTCCATCTCTGCTCTGCTGGTAGGTATACATAGTGTTGTCATTCATCACAAATCCTCGGTTGATGCCGGATCCACTTTGTTGAGCCTTCAAAACTTGCAAATATCTGCCTTTCGTCAAATCATTGTGGCGTTTGCTGATTCCTTTCCAACTGAATTTATTGGTGGCACCGAAACAATAATATGTTTACTACACAGTCTAACAATGCCGGTTCCTTGCCATTCCACCTTGAACAAGCTTGGAGTTCTCCCGTCAAAACGCTTTCTTTCTTGGCAGCATGAGGGTGACAGCCATTCTTTGCCTTCTAATTTGGTTTTCACATAATCATCTCTGTGGAAATCACAATACTCTGATGGAAACCACTTGTGATTCTCTTTGTAAAATTCTACTCTCTTCTCTGGTTTCACTAATGCATCTATGGATGGTGACGAGGTACATAGATATGCAGAATCTGTGTCCATTTCAGCATATTCGAAATCTTGGCGGTTGATAAAAGTATCGATGACATCATAATAGAACTGAAGCATCCAGAGTTTCGCATACTGGTAAACAAAGAATCTGATGTGAAGTGGCAGATCCAACTTGATGGTCTTCTTGTTCAATTCGACTTCATATAATGTTTCATCTAATGGATTCAAGGCTCTGAAGGAAATGTCATTTACAGCTTTGGTAACTTCTTCATCATCGCAATAGCACACACGTTGATGCTTCTCTTTGTTGGTGACGGTTTTGCCATATCCAGAATTTCCCAACAGCTTCATGGTGTCGGCAACGATCGACTTGTCGGGGTCAACATCTCCTTGTCTTCTTGCTTCAGACTCTTCATCTCCAAATTTTTCAAAACATCTTCTTGATTTATATTGGATAACTTGATAGACGTGATCAACTTCAATACCATGCTGGAGGTACCACTGCAGTAAAGGGGTTGCAAACAACATTTTTTCTGCTCCATAGCTTCCAATCAAACTTCTACAGGGTTTCTTCATGATTCCATTCTTCTCGGCAAAGGACTTCATGTGTTCACCAATATCAGCTATGGAAATATCTGTATTCTTGAAAATAGGTGTCATCTCTTCAAAGTACTCTTTCAGGTGATCTGGTACATGTATATCACATTCGACCAAACCAAACAGTTCACCGGACTTCACTTTGTTCAGTATTTCTTCATCTGTCATCGCACCATCTATTTTGTCTGAAAAGTTCTCTTTCAGGAAGGCTTTGAGTGTGGCATCGGTCTTCTTCATCTCTCTCCACTCACACTCCCAGATTTCAATAAGTTTATAGCCCAAATCGGTGATGTACTTTGCATTGGTACGGGTGTCTTGTAGCAGTTCTTTCATCGGTTTATCTCTGACTTCATTATGGATGATAGGAAGACCATTCTTATCTTTCATGCAGGTATGTCCGTGCCAGAAGCAGCCATGGAATTGGTATACTCTCTGTGTCTCCTTGCACCAACCATCAACAGGCAACTGTATTCGACCAATCATTTTTTCAGCTCCGTTAAACTGATGTGGATGTCATCTCTCATGGATAAAAACTCTAACCATTGTTCAGCCATTTTACCATACTTCATTGGATGTTCTGGTTTAAACTGGTTTTCTTCACGACGTCTAATACTCCAACCCGTTGGCATCTCTTGCATTAGGCACCAAAGATATAATGCATTCGCATCAAAGCCTATAATACTTCCACATGGTTTTGCTTCTTTGCCATATTTTGTTTCTCTGATTCGGGTAACATCTTTCTCGTGGTATCGGTTGAAGATAATTGAAGGTCCACCAACGATATTATCTTTCACTAAGTGATGGAGGTCTTTGTTTTTCTGGTTAAATAATGTGAAGTAAGTGTCATCATTCATGGTCTGGAACAGGTATTTTAATGTAAGGTCCGGAACACTGATACCATCTTTAAACATGTCGATGTGGCGTTCTTGGTAGAAAGCAAACTGCTTGTCAACTGCTTCAAGGAATGGTTTTACATCTCGGTTATTATACCAGATCAGAAAATCACGGAAAGTTGTCATCTCCAGGTCGTTCCATACATGCTGGCAGTACTGGTATTCTTCATTGGATATATTTTCTTTCTTGAGAGAACTGTAGAAGGCTTCACGGTCTGGTAGGTGGTCTTGATCCAATTTGTTCAAGCTGTCGATCCATTCATATGGTAAAAATCCCTTCATCACGGAACAGCCAAATGCTTTCAAAAACTTGTCATAGTTGAATCCTGGAGCGAGGTAGTTGCAAATATCAACAAACTTGAAAGATTCTGTCGAGACGCACATGTAGTTATTTGATTTCTTCACTGCAAACTTGAGTGGATTCTGTCTCTTCAGGCATGTCATCAGTTCACGCTTGACTACATTCATATCATATTTTCCAGAGTTGAATCCGATGACTGGCATCTCTTGCAGATAGTCTTGAAATTTCTTCTCCAACTTTTGTAAAGAGTGCATTTTTGATGTATCTTCTCCGGTAGCTCTGGCTTCCGCTTCCAGCGTTTCATCAATTTTCTGTCTGAGTTTAAACAAGGTCCAAGCATGATAGGTCTGCATCAGTTGATGGCAATGAGATGAAATAGCTGTGAGGTATGTCATCATTTCTTCAACAAGTTCTTGAGAATTTCCATTTGTAATAAAACATTTCGGTTCTTGGTATTCTGGAACATTACAACATACACTCACACTCAATGGTCGGTGTTCTGCTTCCCATATCAGTTTATCACTGTCAGCAGGTAGACTGGATTTGACAAAGTAACTTTCAAAATCCAACGTTGCACGGTATGGATAAAACTTCTCTTCAGATACTTCTATACCTTCATCTTCTAACAGATCAAATATGGACTGGGATGGATGGTATACACCGCCAACATACTGGTAATTTACTTCATCTGTACAGGTTTTCTCGTGACGATTTAATTTCTTCACAGTGTGCCATAATTTGCCGCATTTGCGGCATTCAAAGGATTTGCAGTATTGGTCTATATCGATGATGCAGCTAAAATGGTTCTTGTAAACGTTCACATACATGGTATCTTCATACTTTCTGTGAGATCTCTGTACTAATTTGGCAACAATTTGGTCATCATCATTCTTGACAAGTTCATATACTTGGATATTAACTTCAAAACATTTCTCCAAGTCAGGTAATTCGGCTAAAGTTACTCCACGGAATTCATTCTTTGGCTTCTTTGTATATTTGTTGTACATGGCATCTGTTGTAGTGTTCAAATTGTGTGCTGTGGAACCACTCCATAAAGCTAAACAGCGGAAAATACACAGGTTGTCATCATAGGTAAAATAGTTATTTTTATCTTTCACCAAAGCATTTACTGCTTTGTTCTGGAGAATGTAGTCGGGAAGATCTTCTACCATTCCAGTTGGGTGGTCTTTCAGCTTATTCACATAAAATGAGACGTTCGTAACTCTCTCCACAAGCCATTTGGTGTTGGGTCGTTTTAACTTGGCCCATTCCAGGATATCTTCTTCCATGACATCATCAAGGAATTCTTCAAAGTCTTCTTGGCAGCATACTAGTTGTGGAACATCAAGTACCCGGGCGTTGTTTTGTGATGGATGGTAATACTTCAGTTCATTCGTTTCATTGTGTCGCAGGATAAAACCAAAACTCAGATTAATTTTAAATCTTACCTGTTGTGGCAGAAATATGGTAGTCATCAATTCATCATTCATCGTTTTCAGGTTCAAATCGTTGATCCGGTAGTTATATTGGTCCTGGACTCTTCTGTTCATCATGTGGCGAGTTCTAATAGAACTCCAGTTATCTTCGTACACGGTCAACATCTCATTGGGCTCTTCTTCAGACATCATATTCTTTTCAAACTCAATTGGGTCAACATCATAATGGGTGGTCGTCGTGGTCCGTGGTTGTTTAGGTGGTCCTCTCTTCGGTTCATCAGTCTTCCTTTTAGATGGTACAGGAACTGGTCGGTGGGCAACGCTCTTGTGTCGGTTAAAATGGAGTAGTTGGTTAAACTCCTGGCCGCATTCCATACATGTGTAGGTCTCCAAACATTTCTTCAGATGGTTTACCAAATCTTCTTTCCTCGTAAAGGTCTTGTTGCAGTTGGTACAATCGTGGGTCTTCTTCTCTCCGGTGGCGTGCTTGGTACGCACATGACGATTCCGGTTCCGACGGTCCGTAAAGGTCTTTCCACACTCTTCACAGGCATAAACATCAGTTCTGGTAACGGCAGTAGCAGCTTCAGACTCCATCTTCATAAAAGTTTTGCGAAGGCAAAATTGCTATAGAAAACTCTCTAGAGATGTGTTCAGTTCGAAGGATCGAAACAGAATGACGCGACGTTATTCTTCTCCGGAATTTATTTCGACGTGACGGACGTTTTTGAAAACGTCACGACGTCACAACGTTTTTTCATCGATATTTTCATTTTCGATGGGCGTTTGTGTTAGTTTCCTATAGGATTATAGGTTAAAGTTGGGAAATTTAGAAAATTAGTACAGAAAGTAATGGAAAAGAAACACAATGGGAATACACTAATCTCATTGGTTGATTAACTTCGATCTGATTGGTCAGTGTAAAAACATCTTGATCCTCATTAATTTTATTATTTAAAATCATGTAGTTAGGGGGGTCATTTAAAGAAATTGCTGAATATAGACTCTAACAATTAGTTATGGGGTCAGTTAAGGATGTTACTAAAAATAGAGCGTAGGAATTTATAAAAATATAGTTCCAAGCAGAAGCAGAGGATTCTGGGTAAATTGGTTCTATAGCACTACGTGCTATTCTTAATAGGGAAATAAAATGTTATGGTATATTCTAAAAATGGGAACATTACTCCACTTCAATCGAACACACCCCTCGGTATTACGTGCTATTCTTATTGGGAAAAAAACGTCATGGGATCCAAAAAAAGGGATTCTGAAAGAATTCGAAATAATACAACTTGACGGGTTTATTTGGGTAATTAAACGAGGATTCTGGGAAAATCCGAACCAGAAAATTACTCCACTTCAGTCGAACACACCCCCGGTACCCTCTCGATACTATAGCACTACGTGCTAAACCGATAAAATGGGAAATCCGTAATAAATAAAGTCAATTTCGGTGATTTGGAGGGATTGTCAGGTTGTTTGTGGTAATTAGATTTACTCTTCTACAAAGGAACACACCCTCCGAACATACCCCGTCTTTTTGCAGAAAAATTGGGTAACATAGCAATCACGTGCTACCATAGAAACCAAGATGGCGGCCTCCAGTATGCAAAATGGTCGACGGAAACACGTATCACCCTAACAACACACGCTGCGCATGCGCACTAACACCACGTATCACTATCACTGCCAAGTCTAGCACAACCCTTACATAGTAAATTTTCTATAACCGATGAGATGATTTTTATAAGAACGTCGACAGTCTGGGCCCATAAACAGTATTGCAAAATATTCCTTAGGGAGATGACTGGAAGACAGCCAATCTGGCTATGTCATCTCCCAGTAGTATACAAAATGTTATATATTAATTGAACTATGTGATTGTAACCATTGTATTTCCTGTATGCTACTGAACGAATAAATATCTATCTATCTATCTATCACTATGGGGATGACGTCACAACATGGCCGATCACGCGGGTTACCATGACAACACGTCATGGCGCCACTACGTCACGTGACATAACGTCACTTCCGGGGTCCGGCAAACAAGGCCCGTCCGGGTACATGACATACTACTACCGTTTTCAGCAGAAATATATTCACCAGCCCATCTTATAAAACTTTTTATTGTACACAATATCAACTCCGTGTAAACACGTAAGTTCGTCAAAGCAGGCTATACCCCTTACCTCCATCAAAAATTACTAACTTATCCTTTATATATTTACATAACCCCTATTTCCTCTTGTTTTTCCTTTTTTTTTTGTCTTTTTTTTCATGTGTGTTTTACGTATGCTCCACTTTCCATTCTACCTGTCCAACACTATACTTTACACTACAGCAAGCAATTCTTCTAAACCCAGCTTGAATACACTGTACTTCTGCGCAAATGTGTTCGCTCGAATCATACCGTGCCAGGATAGGCAATTTTAACCTTTCTGTTGTTTGTAGTAGTTTAAAACAATGCTTGCCGAAGGGTAGATCTACTTGTATCCTATTTTACTTGCTTTTGCGCCTCAGTGGTGTTGAGCTGTATAAAAGTTTTACTGCTATGTTTGCTCTGTTCATTGGGCAATCCAGCGTCCCTGTTACCTATCACTCGGTAAATTCTGTTGAAGCAATACCCATCACTACGGATCTCTGAATGTTCTGCAGGCCACGTCGAAATTTTTTTTTAAACAATATTTTTATTTCATGCTTCTGAAATTGGGTTTGGCGAACAGGCTGAGCCTATCGTAACGCCGTACCCTTACATATCGAGAATTTACATTGCTAGGTGCTTGTGCAGTTTTGTTTATGGTGACTGTATCATAATTCTAAGTAACATTTCTAAACTAAAGTTTAATTTCCAGTAATGAACCACAGTATATCGCAAAGCATTTCTCCCAACATCCACAAGTGACGAAAAACTCAGTTACAGTACGTGGAAGGCTCGGGTTCAGTAAGTGGAAGACAGGCATCCTCTAGGTCACAGCGGAGTAGATCCCCACTCGACAAACGTTAACTATGTTGAGAACAAAACACAAGGAAACAGTCAGAGGCCCCTCTGCTTGTGACTTAAACGCGGGGATCCACGAAAGGAATGTTCTCCAAGTTTGTATCGAGTGGATAATCCACCCCCGCGCCCCATTACCGAATTTATTTACATATTTTATGTCAAGCTCAAGAAAATAATTATGAATTGTGGTAGAAATTACAATCTATCCACTAGGATTTACATAAAATTGAAGTTCTGACAGTTTCAAACCGTCTTGTTTTGACAATGAACTCTTGAACAATTTTAAAAATAGAAGTATTGTGTAAGTCAGATTTTTGCGAATTACCATGAAGTAGGACCTCGATGGTTTTATCATTGTTTTCCAGTTTATCAAACATCATTTGGCGATGTTGAACGTGGAGAGGGCAAAAAAGTATAAAATGACTTGCGTCCTCATAGTGATAGCCACAGGGACATTCAGGATTTTCACTAATAAATCTATCGAACTTATGAACGTTCAAGTCGCTACAGTTTAGACGAAGTTGGCAATGGACAATCTGTGCTTTTCTTTCCCCGACATAGCAGTATTTAGGGACAGCGTGGTCATCAGCTGCTAAAGCCTGTTTCAAAGTAATCACTGATTCAGAGTTCCTGGCATTCTCATCTAAGTTGTTCCAAAGCCTCACGGTGGATGGTAGAAACGAGTTTGAGAACCGAAGAGTGTTACATTTAATTTCACGTAATAAATTGGATGTTCTAAGAGAATAAGAGGTTACTTCAGAGACCGGTCGGGGAGTTAGCAAACGACTGTAATTGGGTACGTCTCTATTAATTATCTTAAACATAGTTATGATCTTGTGTCGTTTTCTGCGTTCCTTTAATGATATGAAACCAGATTCTTTATAAATAAGATTGTGACTAGTCCCTCTTGGCACCCCGATAATTGTACGTAGACCGTCTAATTGTAGATTTTCAAGAAGAATATTTTTCGTGTCACTGCAGTTGTCCCATATTACATCTGCATAATCAAATATCGGAAGAATGAAGTACCTGTAAAGTGTTTCTAGAGCTGATCTAGACAGTCGGTATTTTAGACTTCTGAGGCAATTTATCATAGGGCTAACCTTGTTCACAATACTGTCGACATGGGTATCCCAGGAACCAGTGTTAGAGAAAATTAGACCCAAATGTTTATGCTCAATCTTTTCTTCGATTTGCTCTCCATGTAAGTACAGTCTCGGGCAATCAAGGGGGTTTGTTTTGCGGGATATATTTATTGTTTCTTTTTTGGGGGGATTGAATAAGACCTGCCAAGTTTCTGACCATGTGGCGATTTTCGATAGGTCGTCATTTAGAATTTTAGCCGAGAGTTTGGCATCTTCAGTTGCTAAGTACAAAGTTGTGTCGTCGGCGTACAGTCTTATATTAGACATAATATTATCAACAATATCATTAATATAGACATTAAACAGAAAGGGGGCCTAATACTGAGCCTTGTGGTACCCCTGCCGGTAATATTTTGCTCTCAGACATTTCTCCATTAATGACAACGCACTGGGAACGATGTGCCAAATACCTTTCAAACCACGACAAAAGGTTACCCCTTATTCCCATTGAACCTAGTTTGTATAATAGACCTTTGTGCCATACTCTATCGAAGGCCTTACTGATATCACAAAACACGACTCATGTATCTCTATTTGTATCTAAACTTGCACAGGAGATTATTTTCAGTTAAGAAGGAAAACCAATGTTTAAATTCAATTTTCTCTAAAATTTTACTTACACTACTAGTTAGAGATACAGGGCGGTAATTTTTTTATTATGTATTGATTCCTTCTTATGTATAGGTTTTACCCTCGCCTTCTTCCACAAATCTGGAAACGTTTTGCTAGTTAATGATAAGTTGAATAACCTAGCCAGGGGGGAAGCCAATTCCTGCGCAAACGATTTTAGAATTTTGTTAGTAATTTCGTCTGATCCGCTCGTCTTTTGTGGGTCTAATTTATGAAGAACGGCTGTTACCTCATCTTCAGTGACTTGCATTTCGTTTAAAGAAAAGTTACTAAAAGTTAATGAGGGTAACTCTTTTTCATCTACCGAACTTGATTGTTCTATAAAAAATCATTAAGTAACCCAGCTATTGCTTTTGCATCACTGATCACTTCACCGTTTTCTTCTAGGGAAGGGAATCTATCGTAGTAGGTATAAAAGGCCGATTCCAACTCAAATGTACACGATTTCGTACATGTACACGTACATCGATGTACACCTCCATAGGATTTAGTGTTAAAATCGTGTACAGGTACACGATTTGTCGTTTTTTATGGTGATTTAGAATCGGCTTGCCGATTCTACATCACTGGATTCTATATACACATCGCTCAAGAGTGAAAAAACGTATGAAATTTTATGGAAAAAGAGGTGTATCGTCTGATTTAGAATCGGCAAATGGGTTTCCCCCATAGGATTCAGTGTTGCCATTTCTAAATCATCATCAAAAAGTGGTTTGCCGATTCTAAATCATCCTGTGTCTGTACACGATTTTAACACTGAATCCCTATGGAGGCGTACACGAAAATCCATTTGCGGATTCTATGTCAGAAATCGACTCGTCTACGGTACATGGAAAAAAGGTGATTTCGAACCGGCAAACCCACTGCCATGATGAGAGTAAAACTGACACTCATGTTTTTGTTGTGGCGTGAATGAAGGTTTTCGTTTAAAAGAGTCGACTATAAATATGAGTGTCAGTTTTTTTGTTTCTGGCGTGAATGAAAGGTTTTCGTTCAAAAGAGTCGACTATAAAATATGATCTGTAAAAATAGACATTCATGTTTTGTTTCAATGCAACGAAAAAAAAAACTGAGTTTAGAAAAATTAGAAAAAATCAGAGGTAAAAAATCGTTTGTTCGCATTTTGTCACTGTTAATCTTGTGAAGTAAATTTTAATAAAATACTTTATGGAATGTTTGATCAAATTGACACTCATGTTTTTGTTGTGGTGTGAATGAAGGTTTTCGTTCAAAAGAGTCGACTATAAATATGAGTGTCAGTTTTTTTGTTTCTGGCATGAATGAAAGGTTTTCGTTCAAAAGAGTCACATGAATGAAAGGCATTCGTTCAAAAGAGTCGACTATAAAATATGATCTGTAAAAATAGACATTTATGTTTTGTTTCAATGTAACGAAAAAAAATTGAGTTTTGAAAAATTAGAAAAAAAAATCAGAGGTAAAAAATCGTTTGTTCACGTTTTGTCACTGTTAATTTGTGAAGTAAATCTTAATAAAATACTTTATGGAATGTTTGATCAAATTGACACTCATGTTTTTGTTGTGGTGTGAATGAAGGTTTTCGTTTTTAATGGATCATTTTAATAATGGATAATAAAACGCATTTTTCCACTCAATTAGGTTTGAGTGGTAAATTTTTAATATATTCATGATAATGTTCGGAGATGTGAATGAAATCCTTTTAATGTTATATTAGAAACCGGTTTCTTTATGTGCTAAAAAAATTTTAAACTGTCTTCAAAGTTGTCTCTCAATTGGACATTGAGTGAATGGTTTGATATGAATGAAATTCCTTTTAACAAACGTCAATTATTCTCAAATGCGTTAAATCAGAAACCGGTTTGTCATGTGCTTAAACTTTTTCAAACTTTTTCAAGTTTTCCAGTTCAATACTGAGTTGAGATATGAATTTTTTTAGTTATTATATTAAAGACAGAAGATTTTTATTAACTTAAAACATGAAAAAATAATTATACATTTAATTTTGAAAATAATAAAATAACTCACATTAGCATACTCAAAGGAACATTAACAATTAAAAACGAAAAATGTTTTTACAGATGGATTCTAGACACCGAGATCAAATTTTAGGCAAATATGAACGTGCCAAGAAGGGCATTCAATCGGCTGACAGAAGCAGACGTCTTGGAGAGATGGATCTCAGATGCGAGACCACAAAAATATTTAAACCCGTGACGGTGGTTCAAGAGCGAAGCAAGAAGGAGATAGTCGAAGAATTGAGACCCATAAAAGAGAGTTCTTTGAGAATGGGTTCGTTGCCCGGTAGTTTTGGAAATCGATATTCCTTTCAATCTACACCGGATTACGTTCCCACAGGAATTCAAACCGACGTGAGCGACGATGCAACTTCGATTCTCACCACTGATAGCGTTGCGTCGTCCGAGGATGGTGGTAAGAGAGATCTGTTGTATGGAATTTATAAGGATTCTGTGGGCAGAACTTTTGTAGGCGACACAGAAGTGGAAATGGATGATGAAGATTTAATTGTCAGTTCGAATAAATATAAAGTAACTGATGGACTGCGCAAATTGCTCCTTTTCGACAAGCCTGGAGATAAGCATAGAGATTACACGGAACAGGATTTCGACAATTACGGCGACATTCTGGTTCAGACCCACGCCATGCTGAGAAATAACGATGATAGAGAGACTAGACCCAAAGCCAACAGAGGTTACAAGTGGACGAAAGTGGTGAAACCCATATGGGATTCGCATAAGAAGTACGTCGAATCGGTGACTGGTAAAGGGGTGAAAACTACTTTTCTTCCGAGCGATCTGACGCTCTGTCTCAGAGATTGAGATTGTTGATGGCGAGTAGAAGCGCGGGTAACACAGGGTTAGATAATGAAATAGTTACTATATCCGACGAATTGTTAAGACAGAAGGTTTTGAATAAAAGCCATTATAAAAGGCTGATGAACGAATTGAAGGATTGATGTATATATAATAAGTTGAGAGAAACAAACAAACAAACAAAAATATATAAAATAAAAAACAGTAAATTTTTACACTAGAATAAATAAAAAGTATTTAAACAACAAACGATTTACCAGTGAAAAAACAAAATATATTATAAAATAAAAATATGTTGGTGATAAAGAACAGGGGATACGTCAGAACTTACGTTCAAGGCGGTTCTGGCATCGTTGATTCTATAATGTGAGCGTTCACGAGCGATGCGGGTAGAAAACTCGCATCGACCGCGTTTGAGGTCGGTAAGAAGATGGCTTTGGATGCTGGTAAGAAAGCTGCTTCCGAAGCCAGTGGTAGGATAGCTTCTGTGGCTGGCAAGAGGGCAGCCGATGCATTGATCAACAAGTTGATCAGTCTACTGGCGAAGCGAGCTGCGTTAGAGCGAACGTTGAAAAGTTGGAAAGATTTTAAGGATGCTGTGGTACCCATACAAGATTTAGCCAACATGACGAGTGGATCCGGATTGAAGAGAACTCGCGACAGTGTAATATAAATAAATAATAATATTAAAACAACTAAGTTTGAAAAAAACATAAAAATTGTGTTTGAAAGAATCTAAAATAACAAACAAAAAAATAAACAAAGATGAACATTAAAGATATGTCTTGGAACGACGCCGCGATCAAGAGGTCGAATAATGAGTTCTTTCCCAAAAGCATAAGAGGCTTGATAGTGGGAAAATCAAATTGTGGAAAGACCAATCTGTTGATGAATCTGTTGT
This sequence comes from Pictodentalium vernedei, assembly GCA_031216915.1. Lineage (NCBI taxonomy): Eukaryota > Metazoa > Mollusca > Scaphopoda > Dentaliida > Dentaliidae > Pictodentalium > Pictodentalium vernedei. The sequence goes on from CM062295.1 coordinate 228,380,491, forward strand.
CCCGACCCGACTGGTTGGATTACGATAGATTGTTTGTGTTTGGCAAGAGCTTGTTTCAACCCGAATACAGATTGCTTCGAGAGTGTATGGATCGTAGATTGCCCAAGGACGTCATAGCCAGAATCTTTGACAGTAGGGAGGAATTCGACAAAAGTGAAGCTCCTCTTTCGACCATTTTGGACGGTGTGGCGATGGAACTGATGAAGAGAAATGCATCTTCGAACGTCGAGTGTCGATTTTATGAGAACGCTAGCGACGTTCCGGATCCTAGAGAATTGAAATCGAAAGATAAGAATCTCATGATTTTCGACGATCTGCTTTTGGAGAATCAGAACCGATGCAAATCGTATTACGTTAGGGGTCGACACAGCAACGTGGACTGTTTCTACCTGTCGCAGAATTATTTTCGATTGCCCAGACAGACGATAAGGGAGAATGCTAATTTTCTATGTCTCTTTCGCCAAGATCTCAAGAATCTCAATCACATCTATGGCTGTCACATCGCAAACGACATGAGCGTGGCGGAATTCAGGAGATTCTGCAAGAGGGTTTGGGATGGAGGACTTTACAATTTCGTCGTGATCGATTTGACTAGTGAATTTAATCGCGGAAAATATCAGTGCGGATTCGACAAGTTTTATGTTTCTGATGATAATAAGATAGAGCGTGAAAATAAAAAATTTTTAGAAAATAATAAATCTTCAAATAATTAGTTTTGAAAAAATAAAAAAATAAAATTAAAATATAATGTTCGAACAAGGAGAATTGTTAGAACGGATAGCTAAGAATACGGCTGCAAAACAATCCATTCAAATCGTGGTGAGTGGCAATTCGACTCGATTCGCTACGAAATTCGAACCTTCCATCGAATTGAATAGAGAGAAAAGATACGAGATGGCGTTGGTGAATCTGGAGACTTATTATTCCTTTCCCAACGTCACCGAAAAGAATAACTTGTTCAAGTATTCCGACGGAGTGGATTGGTTGGAGATTTGAATTCCCAAAGGAAGTTACGACATAGACGATTTGAACAATTACATTCAGACGCGAATGAAGACGGATGGAAAGGGCAGCAACAAGATCAGACTCGCTCCCAATCCTAATACCTTACAGACGATGTTGGATTTGGAAGATAATTTTCGAGTGGATTTCAACATGGATGATTCTATAAGCAAGATGTTGGGATTCGATCGAAAGATGTATCGAGACCACGCGGCATCTGAAAATACGGCTGACATTCTCGCAGTCAATAGCATTCTGGTGAACGTGGATGTGATTGCTGGAAGCTACATGAATGGTAGCGCTCAACCAACGATCTATTCCTTCTTTCCAAACGTGTCGCCGGGTTATAAGATCGTGGAGCGACCTCGAAATTTAGTTTATCTACCAGTGATTTTAGACACGTTGTATAGTCTCAAAACCACGTTGACGGATCAAAATGGTGAACTGTTAGATCTTCGCGGAGAGAGGGTGACGATACGATTTCACATAAGAGAAATACAAAGCAAACAAAAAAATTTTGTGTATATATATAAATAACAAAAATAAAATAAACGCAATATTAATTTTACAAAAATTATTTAATATAAATAATTATCATTAAAACAAGAAAACAATTGAAGAAAATATATTTTAAAAAAAAAGAATTATGACAGAATACGTGACTAAAAACGTGAACATATCCGCAAGACAGAGGAAGAAACTTGAGAGAGCGTTAAGAACTTGAGGCGAGGCGGTGAAATTCAAATTCACTCACGGAGATCTGACGAGAGGTGGTCAGGATTCGATCGCCTGGACCAGAAGTCAAATCAAAAGGATGGAGAAAGCGATTCGTTATGGAAGAGGGTTGACGGTGAGATTGAGTCCCGCATAATTGAGATACAATTTGAGAATGAAAGGTGGTTTCATACCGCTATTGGCAGGAATCGCCGCAAAAGCATTACCCTTCGCCGCAAAGGCACTACCCTTTCTCAGAAAGACTCTCGGCGTGGGAGCTCTCACAGGACTCGCGAGTTCGGCAGTTGAGAAATTAATGGGTGGCAGCGGACTGTTTTTGAAGAAGGGAGGAGCCGTGTGTCGCGTCCACGTAGACGACAGTGGTAAAGGATTGTATCTAGAACCTGTTAGAGGTGACAACTCTTTGAGTGGAAACGGTCTCTATCTAAAGAGTGGACGGAACGTTGAGCGACTCGGCAAGGGTTTGTTGCTTGGTGAGAATTCGCCATTTAAGAATATACCGATTTTGAATATGTTATTATAAAATAAAAAAGTTATATAATTATATAAAATATAAATCATAGAAAGTATAAAATAATATATATAAAATGGATAAAAAAGTGGAGAAACAATTAGACGATAATGATGAATATCGCGAGATAGAGTGCGAAAAAGATGTGGAAAAATGATTAGACGCTAAGGATGAATATCGCAAGATAGTGTAGGAAAAAGATGTGGAAAAACAATTAGACGCTAATTATGGATATCTTAGGAAAGAACTGATAAAAGAGCGGGATAGATGGTTGAAATGGGAAGAAGATGTGGAAAAACAATTAGACGCTAATGATGGATATCTTAGGAAAGAACTGATAAAAGAGTTAAATAAAGATCGGGATAGGCAGTTGAAATTTGAAAGAATGAGATGTTTTCCACCGTTACTACTACCTTCTGAAGAGAATGGTAATGATGCGAGTGTTACCAAGAGATGCACAACATTCGTTCATAATTATGATTCGGATAAACAAATGTGTTGTTATAAAAGCGTAGCATATTACAAAAAAAAAGAAAAAAAGAAAAGAAGGATCGACGCTGAAATTTAAGAAAAAAGGAAACGTTATTATAATATATGGGTAATAGTGAAGAAGGAAAACAAAAAAAAAAGTAATGAGATCTAAAGATGATCTCATTACTTTTTTTTCCTTCTTCTTCGCTAAAAATCAATCTCTCTATTGTTTATATTTCCAAGTCCGTTATTAGCATGTTGACACTCGTGTTTTCTCCTTTTTCGAAAATGTGTTGAATGTTTATCTTTACTTTTTTGAGTTTTTTTACATCGGTGAATGCGCTCTCACCACCCGATTTGTCCATGAGTACGAGTGAGATTTTTGGATATATGTAACTTCCATAGAACAACGTCAAATCGTCCTTGTCGAATTCTCTATCTTTAGCAATGACGATTTTCTGTAGATCGCTCTGGTACTCGTAAAACAAATCGAGCATGGCTTCATCCAATTTCAAAGATATCTTATATTTGTCACATTTATGCTCTAAGTCCTTCATCTCGACCTCGTTCTATTCGATGGAATCGTGTTGTTGTAATCTATAGATTTTAAAACCAAATTTCTTACACGTTTCGACTCGTTTCAATTTCAATTCGCATCTTTTAGGTGTTGTTGTCATGATCAATTATTTCGTTTTTTGTTTTATGAATTCTTGCAAATAATGTATATTTTAAATTTTTGTATTTTAATAATTTGTTTAAAAAGTTTTGTTTTTTTTTTACTCTTTATATATATATAAAAAAAAGTTTTTTAATTTTAATTTTCTTTAATGTGAAAAATTTTTTTGGTAAAAGTTTTTTTCTCTTTATATATAAATAAAAAGTTAAATTTTAACATCCTTTTTTTCTCGTATTAATTCAATTTTTTTCACGTTAAGGAACATAAAAAAATTGATTAATTTCATCAAAAAAAAAATATTTTTCACATTAAATAAAAAATTGAAATTAAAAAACTTTTTTATATATAATATAAAGAGTAAAAAACAAAACTTTTTAACAAATTATTTTAATACAAAATTCGAAAAAAAAAATATTCTTACAAATATAGCAAAACAGATAAAAAAAAATGGAAAATTTAAATGAGAAAACCGTACCTCAGTTAAACGAGATTTGTAAACTATTAAAAATTCCACATTTCAGAAATCATAGAACTAAATCAAAAAAAATTGAAGTCATACAGAAATATTTGCGAAACGATGGAAAGGCAAACGAAATGTCGATAGCAACAACATCAAAAAATGCATCGGTTGTGAAAAATGAGAAGAAGAAGAAGAAAAAGATAGTAAAAGGAATCAAAATGCCGACGTCAAAAAAAACCAAAAACGTTTTGATTGTGAAAAATAAGAAGATGACTAAACGAAAAGCCATTGAAGAACTTCAAGTTTCAAAAGAAAAGAAAAGAAAAACTAAAACGAAAACGAGTGATGCACTTCAGATTCTAGACAAGCGAGATATATTGAGCGAAATTCGATGAGCAATCGACGAAGGGAAAAGAGTAGAATATGTAGCACGACTCGTCACGGAACTATTCCAATCGAAACCCGTAGAACGGGAGAGTGCGATCAAAGGCATTTTTAAAACTTTCGACGTGGTTCCCTCATTCAAGAAAATCAATCCGAAATTGTTCATGGAACGGGTGAAGAAAAAAGTATTGGATTTGTTTCGCAAACACATGAACATGGGACTAAAAATTAAGATGATACTCCATTGCATGATGAATAAAATCGATGTGAAGTCCGGCGAGAGCATCGTAAAAAATGCATATTTCAGATCTAACGTCGAAACCCGTATTTCGAGGTTCAGATTTATCGGACGTTTTCAAAAAGATGAAAGACAAGATGTTGACATCTCTCGTGAATTATCAACATGAAGGTAGTAATTGGACGTTCGATGAGGTGTTGAAACTCGTAATTCACATAACTAAAAACGATTCTTTGAAAGGGTCTTCCTACGTGAAATTACCGTATTTCTTAGCTAAAAAACACTCTGTGGTCAATGTGAGAAATAAAGATGATCAGTGTTTTAAATGGGCAGTCATCTCCGCTTTGTACCCTGTCAAAATGAACACCGAAAGAGTTTCTTGTTACGAGGAGACTTCTAAAAATCTCGATTGGACTGGAGTGACTTTTCCAACAGAGTTAAAACACATTGAACATTTCGAGGTTCAAAATCTCACCGTAGCGGTGAACGTTTTGGGATACGACGATGAAAAACGAACGATCTATCCTCTCAGACAGACTTCGTATCTCGAAAGAGAAAAGACGATTATTTTATTATTGATTTTGAATGGTGACAATCGTCATTATTGTTGGGTGAAACATCTGATCCGATTACTGTCGAGACAAAATAATAAACATGAACATAAGATATGTTTATGTTGCAACTACATGAACGCGTTTCAGAGCGAAAAATCGTTAGCGAAACATCAGAAATATTGCAGCGAAAATGAAGGTGTCACCGTCGAAATGCCCAAACCCAACACCATCGTAAAGTTTGAAAATCACAATAGAAGGTTAAAAGTACCATTCGTCGTGTACGCCAATTTCGAATGTTTCACTGTGAAAATGAGTTCCTGTCAACCCAATGCTCTTCAAAGTTATGTCGAAAGATATCAAAAACACATACCTTCAGGCTATTGCATTTACGTGAAATGCGCTTTCGACTCGCAACACGACATGGGTCCCTTCACCTACATGAAACAGTGCGAAAACGACGACGTGGCCCAAAGGTTCGTGGAAGAATTAGAATGGAAAATTCAAATGTTATACGACAAATTCAAAACTCCAGCGAAAATGATCATCACGCGAGAGCAGCAGGATGAAAATAACAGAGCCACCGAATGTCACATATGCAGACAATCGTTCGACGAGAATTCGGAGGAAAATAAGAAGGTCAGAGACCTTGATCATTACACGGGTCTGTATCGCGGTCTGGCTCACAGCAAGTGTAATTTAAAATATCGAGACGCCGTTTTCTATCCGGTGATATTTTACAATCTCTCAGGTTACGACAGTCATCTGTTTGTGAAAAATCTCGGCACCTCCCACGAAGAATTAAATTGCATCATGAACAGCGAAGAAAGATACATTTCCTTTACGAAATGGAAGCTCATGGAGAAGAAAAGAGTAATCGATGGAGATATGTTGGAAGAAAAAACGAAATTCATTCGTAGAAGCATACATCTCATCGACAGTTTTAAATTCATGTCGACCGCTCTGGAAAAATTAGTCGATAACATGAGAAAGGATAAATTTAAAATCACGAGTGAACATTTTGGAGAACGAGTAGACGTCATGTTGAGGAAAGGAGTCTATCCTTACGATTACATGAATGATCTAAAGAGATTCGAAGACACCGCACTACCTTCAAAAGAAGATTTTTATTCGAAATTATACAAATCCGACATTTCTGACGAGAATTACGAACACGCCAAAAACATGTGGAAATCATTCGATATGAAAACCATGAGAGATTATCACAATCTCTATCTGAAGACTGACGTTCTGCTCTTGGCAGATGTGTTCGAAAATTTTCAGGACGTCTGTCGTCGAAATTATGATCTGGATCCCGCTTGGTATTTCATCGCACCCGGTCTGGCGTGGGACGCTCTGTTGAAGACCACCGAAGTCCAATTGGAATTATTATCCGACGTCAACATGTTGCTCATGTTCGAAAGGGCTGCGAGAGGTGGCATCTCGATGATCTCCCACAGATATTCTGAAGCTAACAATCCCTACATGAAAGAAGGTTTCGATTCAAAACGATCGAATAACTACATACAGTATTGGGACGCTAATAATCTGTACGGTTGGGCTATGAGTCATCCTTTACCGATTGGAAATTTCGAATGGGTGACGGAACCGGAAGAGATGCAAAAATGGAGAGACTATCCTTGCATTTTAGAAGTCGATTTGAACTATCCGGAAGAATTACACGATCTACACAACGATTATCCGCTGGCTCCAAAAGGAATGGAACCGAATAAGGGAGACGAGTAAAAACTCATTCCCAATTTATTTAACAAACGTAACTACGTCGTCTACAGTGAGAATTTGAAACAATACGTCGATTACGGGATGAAATTAGTTGACATACATCGCATCATTCAATTCGACGAAGAGCCTTGGATGAAAAATACAGATCTCAACACGAATCTCAGAATTCGAGCCGAGAATGATTTTGAAAAAGATATCTTCAAACTCATGAACAATTGCGTGTACGGTAAATCGATGGAAAACATCAGGAAGAGAACCGACGTTCGACTCGTCACGTCTGAGAAAAGAGCTAAAAAATTAGTGGTGAAACCCAATTACAAACACCGAACCATATTCGATGAAAATCTAGTGGCCGTTCACATGCAAAAGATGCACCTGAAGTTCAACAAACCGTATTATCTCGGACCAATCATCTTAGATATCAGCAAGCGATTGATGTACGAGTTTCACTACGATTACGTCAAACGAAAATTTGGTGATAAAGCCAAACTACTGTTCACCGACACGGACGGTTTAGTTTACGAGATAGAGACGAAAGACATCTACCGAGATATATCTCCGGACGTGGCCACGTGGTTCAACACGAGCAATTATCCCGTCGATCACCCGTCCAACATTCAATCGAACGATAACAAGAAGGTGTTGGGTAAATTTAAGGATGAGACCGGCGGTAAACAAATCATCGAATTCGTAGGCTTGAGACCCAAACTGTATGCTTATCGTCTAGAAGATGAAGAGATCAAGAAGTGTAAAGGGGTTAAAGCGTGCGTGGTGAAGAAAAACATCTCTTTCCAAGAGTATAAAGGTTGTCTGTTAGGAGGTGGTCCGGTGTATAAGACCATGAAATCGATTCGAAGCGAAAATCACGACTTGTATACCGAAATAGTCAACAAGATTTTGCTGACGGCCGACGACGATAAGAGATTCGTGTTAGACGATAAAATAAGCACTTTGGCACTCGGACATTGGACTTTGAATCTAATTAGAGACGATATGAATGTGGATGATAAGATTCCAGATATGATTGTGGATGATAAGATTCCAGATATGATTGTGGATGATAGGATTCCAGATATGAGTAAGGATGATAGGATTCCAGAAAATCAAGAGGAATTAGATGGATTCGAAATTATAGAAATCGATAGAGACATCGAGAGAGTTAGTTTAAAAAGAAAAAGAAAAAAAGAAAAAAAATAACATCATTTTAGTGAATTATAATAAAATAAATAAATAAAAAAAATATATATACGCATTTATGAATAAGAAAATAGAGATATCCATAGAAGGTGTCCTCTTACCTAACGAACAGCTATCCAACATCGATCTGTTGAATGCGGCGAAGGATTTGAAAATCAAAGATTTTCTAGGTGTGTTTTCCAGAGATGCCTTGCTGAAGAGAAGACCTCGACAATCGGAATGCGGAATTTTAAATCTAGACGATTTATCAGCTGAAGGCACTCACTGGGTGGCGTGGTTCAAGAACGGGAAGAAGAATTATTATTTCGACAGCTACGGAATCTCACCGCCGAAAGAAATAAAGAACTATTTCAACAAATCGATGGTTCGTTACAACACAGAACGAGTGCAATCACCAGATCGAGTGTTTTGCGGTCACCTGTGTCTCTACGTTCTCAAGAGATGGTCTGAAGGAGATCGGTTTCAAGACATTCTCAATGATTTACATTAGAGAGAGATTTTTTTATAGTATATATAAAGATAAAAAAATTATTTTAAAAAATTTTAATCGAATAAAAACGAAAAATAAAAATAAAATAATTCATTTTTTAATAAACTGCGTTTTGAAATATATTTTTTTAAAAAAACAAAAAAATCTCAAAACAAAATGCTAGTCGATAAATTTGGTAGAAGTGACGACGAAAAAGTCAACCTAAGAAAGAAGAGTAAGACGTTCGAAGTCGACGATGGTTATGACGTTGCCAACTTGGACGAATGTTACGTTCGGAGATACCAATCTCGAGAGGAAACTTTGAACATGAATGATAAGAAGCTCTACAATCTTCCCGAGCTGATAGATCTTGCAGATGCTGCGACTAAAAAATACGTCGACAGGGGGAACGCCGATTTCGAACGAATCATGCTAGATAATTACGTGGATAAAACCATGACCGCCGATCTCGATCTGAAATCCAAACGTTTGGTGAACGTCGCAAATCCCATAGATCCCACGGATGCCGCGACCAAGAAATAAGCGGACGACTCTCACATGAGATTCAGCGAACACCTGAGAAATAGATACGTTCAGAAAATGATGCACTCGGAATTGAACGCTAATTCTAACAAGATAACGAACGTGGCCACTCCCACGAATCCCAAGGACGTGGCAACCAAACACTACGTAGATCTGGAACAGAGAAAGTCTGACAGACGAGAAATGAAATCGGATCTGAATGTGGGATTCAACAAGATATTGAATCTGTCGAAGGTCGACGACACGGATGCGGACTCAACCGCGGTCAACAAGGGCTACGTAGATTCTGCCGTGATACGATCACAAGAATATCTAGAATCACAAGTGGACGATCTCTACCTGAACAAACAATCTGGTGGAACCATGGAGGGTGGTATCGACATGAATGGTGAGAATTTATTCGGACTCAGTCACAATCCCGAATTTGATTCCAGCGCAGTCAGCAGAAAGTACGTGGATGACAACTCGGTCTGGAGAAAGGGTGACATCATGGAAGGTAAACTAGATACAGTGTCGAAAAGACTGAGAATCAACACGCGAATGTTAGCACGTTTGGCACGCCTCTCAAAGTGAATGCCGGAGACAGGATTAATTTCATTACGAAAACCAATAATCCCGAAGCCGCCACTTCCGTGGTGAGTCTACTGATCGAACTAGTTCCTTTGAACAAACATTGAACGCGTGGAAAATAATGAATTAAAAAAAAATAATGTGTGATTTATTAAAAAAAAAAAAAAAAAAAGTAATGAGATTTAGAAAGATGTTCAATCTCTCTAGATCACATTACTTTATTTATTTATTTTTGTTTTTTTTTTGTTTTTTAATAATTACTCATTACTTTTTTTATTTTTTTTTGTTTTTTATTTTTTTTTTTTCACACTCGTCTCTCATCAAATGATCAACATCTTATTTCCATCCGATTCGAATTGTAATTCTCTGTCCGACAGGACCAGGGCGAAGGCTTCAGTTTTTCTCGGCACGTTCCTATCGAATTGCATCTTGATCTGGATGTCTAAGACGCTACTCTGGAGTCGTTCACTCTGTTTACTGACGTCGAATACGAACATGGGATACATCGACTTGTATTCGCCGGGAGATATGTTAGGATTGCTCATCAATTCGTCTAGACCGTGATACTTCTTTCTAAAATCAGCGGCGTCACCGTACAATCTGCAGAAATAGTTCTTGTCGAACGACGCATTGTAATCGATTGCTGGAATCTCATGGCATGCAGAAACACTTGCATGTTTCTCAAATGGCAGTGATCGAACAGCGACGCATTCTTTTCCTGAGACCCGTCCCTATCGGTCTGAAACACAACCACGATGAAACGCGGTCTCTCGGAAGCGGATTTCACTGTCAATCTCCAATCGAAGTGATTCGTGGAGAGAGGAATGCTAGCCGTGTCGCACTGTCTCATTCTAAATCCCACGGGTAATTTACTCTTGGATTCTATGATCTTGTAGAGATGTGCTTTTTCCACGATCGAAGGCTCCACATGCGGAACGAACCACAATATCTTGTGTAGAGTTATCTTACCCACATTGGTTGCAGTGAGTCTCACTATTGTGTCGTTGTCTCCTTTTCGAATCAACGTCAGATTGTGTTTGAATCCGTACATGATCTTGTTGTAATCGTCCACAAATCCGAAGATGTGTTTCAAAGGTATCCTGAATGAAAATGTTCCTTTAGGTCTGGACGTCTTGATGACGTAGTCGAATATCAAGGCGGCGCCTGCGCTAGCAGGGCCGACGGTGTCTTTCACCCACAACTGATTAAGTCCTCTGGATTTCGGAAAATCATCAGGATACGTCAAGAGTCTGAACATCGTGGTGGCCTGACCGAGATGAAACACAGATTCTATCTCTTGTCCGCATAGCATGTATTTTATATTACTGAACAGATGCATGATGCCATTATTAGCTAGAGTAACCGTGTCGTCGTCGGCGTAGTCGCTCCCATCTTCCTTGGTGAGACGTCCCTGCACCACTATGTAACTCTTGCTAGGATGGACGAATAGATCTTGAGTTTCAACATTGATTCTTATCTCTCCCGCATTGTTCAAACTCGTTCTGGTCACTGGTTCGTATTCGTGAACCTCATATTCTTGAATACTTTCATCTTTCACTATGTTTTGTGCTATATCTAGTATATTTGTCATTTTTAAAGGATTTTTGGGGTTCTTTTGTTTATTAATTAGCTTGCTTTTTTTTATCTAAAAATAGTTTTAATTATTTTTATTATTATTTTTCTCTCCTATATATATATATATGTGTGTAAACAAAAAAATGTTAAAGAGAGTAAATAAAAAGAAATTTGTTTTCTTTATCAAAACTTTGTCTTCTGTAATTGTCGTTCGTAAAACTTTCCGATGATCTCTTCTCCATCCAAAGCTTCGATTTCATAAGTCACCGGATCGGTGTGAAATATTTTGATTATCACGAAGATTTCCGAGGTCCATCGAGGAGTATAACCCTTTTTGAAGTGCTTCTTATAAGCATAGATTCTCACTCGATCACCGACCGCAAATTTTGGCATTCTAGACCTCTTCCTAATCTTAGATCTTTCAGGATATAGATTCGCATAGACCCGTTTTTCATTTCGAGGATCACTAGCTTCCGCAGGAGTCATCTTGATCGATCTGTGTCACGTGTTGTTGTAATCTTTGACCAGACCGTTCAGAGCATATATGTATTTCTTGGTCGAATTCGCCGTGAAGTATCTGTGCATCTTTTCCTTCATCGTTCGATTCCAACGTTCCACCACACTGCTTTCTCTTCATTTTCGATCGAGCAGAGGTCGACCAATCGATGAACGTGCTTGTTGTAGAATTCCTTTCCCTTATCCACCCATAATTTACTCGGTTTTCGAGAAGACGAGTCGAACACGCTCTTCAAAGCCTCAGCCATGCAAGGTCCCAATTTATTCTTCAAAGCTCTGATCCAACCGTATTTGGAAAACACGTCGATGACCATCAATAGATATTTGACACCCTCATTCCACCTCGAAAACGATCTCATGTCGACCAAGTCGGCAGACCAAATATCATCCAAACCCTTCACGAACACCCTTCTCTTTTGAAATGTACGCACGATGGGTTTGTGTAACTCCTCGGCCAATTCGCTCGTCAATAATCATTTCTTCTTTTCCGATGCACTTTTTTTTTTGAACGCCCCATCCGAATCGACGTTTCGCATCGATCAGATTGCCGACCAGCGAACGTTCTATCTTCTCTCTCCTGGTCGGATTCGATATGCCTCTCAATTTCCCCAACATGTTTTTATCGCAGACGTCGTTGCGAGTCTTGGTGTCGGGATGTCCGGCGTAGCACAGATCGTGATCATACATGGCTGCGTCCACCCTATTCACAGGTTTGCTCCAAGATTTAGGAGTCAGATCGGCATTGAGTCTCCTGTTCAATTTCGTTCTGGGTCCTGTGAAACTGTGACCAGGCAGATGCATTTCAAAAGGTAGATTATTGATCATTTTATTCATGATGCCTTTACCTTTGCTCGCGTTCTTTTTTTTTGACGAATCGAGTCTTGATAGAACCACACACGTCACAAATTCTGCGAAGCATCTGTCTATCGTTTTTAGTTCGTACTTCTTGAGAATTACTCATCTCGGTAACTCTCTTACACTTTACACAATACATTTTTAAGAGTTATTTAAATTAATTTTGTTTTTATTTTATATATAAATTTAATATTTTTTTTTTAAATTCTATTCTTCTTATATATATATATATTTTTTCAATCGCTGCTCTTGAGTTCTATCATCTTACTGAATTCCTCCCTGGCCTCTTTCCTCCCCTTTTCCACGAGAGAATCCTTCATCTCTTCTTTGATGATCTGACGAGTCTTGATTTTCACGGCTTCTTTCATGGCTTCATATTTTGTTTTCTCACCCAATATCGCGAAGTATTCTCCGTCCGATATCCTACCGTCTTTCAACGCCATCGAGATCATTTCGGATATCGTGTCGATCTTGGAGACGGCCAAGACGCGAATCTTGTCGTGTTTCCTCGCCTTCAGATATAATTTCCTACTCAAAAAGTTTCCGAGTGTGCTAAACAATCTGGCGGCGAGAGCCACTCCTTCTATGGTTAACATGATCGGAATGCCGACCGCGGTCGACAACAATCCGATGCCGGCCACGTGTAAACCCATGGAAATCGTGATGAGTGTCGTGTCGATCGCGTTGACGAATTTCACGAAACGCGAATACTTCTTCTTGAGAGAACGGCGAGAATCTCTCTCGAGTTAGATACGCTTGGATTCTACTGATTTGATTGATGCGATACCTCTCTCCTCTTTCTTTTTCTTCTAGCGACGGTGCCATCGGCAAAACGCCATTCGGCTTGTCATCCTCGTCGTCATCTAACATCGGATACAATTTATTTCTGGTTCTCATTTTTGTGTTTTTTTTTCTTTCTAATATTAGATAAAAAATTTATGTGTGTATTTATTTTATTTTCTATTCTCCCTTATTTTATATCAACGAGAAAACTTAGACGTATGCTTCATTGAACAATAATTTCACGACGCATCCCTTGTCTTCTAAAGTCAGACTTTTACGCGCCAATTTCAGTTCTTCCAAAACTGTGGGCTTGCTTCGATCCTTACAGAAGAGTAATCTCTTCCAAAACACGATCACTTCGTCGATTTGAATGCATTCGAACGCCGGTTTGAAATACTTGACGACCATATCTTCCCTTTCCATCGACAGACACGAATGATTCTCGTGATCGAAGTCTAAGTGATCCCGACATCCGACGCATCATTCTAACAAGAGGCGACCTAGTTGTTCGTTCATGCAGAATGCGTAGGCTCTCATCAGCATTTTTAAAAGAAACCTTACTCTAATAGTCTGGGAAGCGCTCATGATTTACGTATTTATTTTTTTATTATCTATTCGATTTGATATATTTATTTTTAAATAACTATTTATTTATATGTTTTTTTTCTCTCTCCTATATATATCAATCACTTTTTTTATTTCCTCGGGAAACGTGGCAGTGGGTTTGCCGGTTTGAAATCACCTCTTTGCCATGTACAGTACACGAGTCGATTTCTGATGTAGAATCCGCAAATGGATTTTCGTGTACGCCTCCATAGGGATTCAGTGTTAAAATCGTGTACAGACACGGGATGATTTAGAATCAGCAAACCACTTTTTGATGATGATTTAGAAACGGCAACACGTTTTTGCTCGCGATTTTAACACTGAATCCTATGGGGGAAACCCATTTGCCGATTCTAAATCAGACGATACACCTCTTTTTCCTTAAAATTTCATACGTTTTTTCACTCTTGAGCGATGTGTATATAGAATCCAGTGATGTAGAATCGGTAAGCCGATTCTAAATCACCATAAAAAACGACAAATCGTGTACCTGTACACGATTTTAACACTAAATCCTATGGAGGTGTACATCGATGTACGTGTACATGTACGAAATCGTGTACATTTGAGTTGGAATCGGCCTTTTATACCTACTTATCGTTATTGTTCTGTTCCTTCAAAAAAGTTTTCAGAGTAACCCACCAATGTTTTTGACCAAAGTTGCAAGTTGATACGTAATTTTCAAGTTTTATGTCATACTCAGCTTTTGCTTTTCTAATTAATGTAATGGTTTCATTTCTGATTTGTCGAAAATGTGCCCAATCTTGAATCCTATTACTCTATTTTGCTTTATGGTGAGACCTGCCACGTGATCTCATCATTTTCTGTATTGAAGAGTTCATCCAGGGTTGATCCATGGGTCGGACTAGAACCGATTTTTTGGGAATATATTGAGTAGCCGTATCCATGATATATTTAGCCTCAGGCTTTCGGTAGAGTCATTTATGTCATTATTAAGGAAGCAATCCCAAGACGTTTTTGAGAAGTGATTACGCAACCCGTTGATGTCCATCTCATTGTAATTCCAAACCGTTCGTTGATAAGGTTTATTACGGGGAGTTTGTGTTGTTAAGACTACCCCAGTTGCGTTGTGATCACTGCAGAATGGTGGAATAATTAGACATTTTTCTACACAATTTTACATGATACGAGAACAAGATCAATCAGACTACATGAGTTGTCAGTAATGCGAGATGGAGAATCTATTACTTGTTTCAAACTAAAGTAGTTTTCCAAACGAGTGGTTTTGCCAGGAGACAGTTGGCGTTGAAGTCACCCATTATAATACATTTCAGTGACATATCAGTTCTGGCCGCTTGGATTGAATCTTCGATTAAATGCCAGTACATGTTATTGGCAGAAGGTGGTCTAGAGATAACACCTACGATATATTTTTGGTTTTGTAGTCGTATTTCAGTCCAGATTATTTCCAAGCCAGGTCGTTCTAAGTCAGTTCGGCGTTTAAACACAATGTTTGACTTTATATACACAGCTACCCCTCCTCCCATTCCATCCCGGTCTCTACGCAATAGACTATGGTATCCAGGGATGTCAAGAATTTTATTATCCACATCTACGTTCAGCAGGGTCTCCGTCACTCCAATAACATCGCAGTGCCCTAGCTCTGCATGGAGTAAGTCTTTTTTCTTTCGAAGTCCCCTTACATATTAATGCGTATTATGTTTAGAGTTCCCGGGTTAAGTTCAATATCCCCACTTAAAATTAAATGGATAACAATCATTAGGGTACGTTAGGCACGTCGAATTTGAAAGTATTAACCACATTTCTCCTATTGATGTTGTTTTCCTTTTGCTGGTCATAAGCTTATTACTATTGTCCGGTGATATTGAAACTAACCCTGGTCCGAATTCTCTAAATTCAGACCATAATCAGAATACTCTAAAAATTATTCATCTTAACGTTCAAAGCCTCAATCCGAAACTGGATATTGTACAATGCGAATTTGCATCATTTGATGTCGTGGTTTTGGGTGAAACATGGCTGCACAGTAACGATCCCACATCGGATGCCCAACTCCTTGGGTTCCATGAACCATTGAGATTTGATCGCTCGTCAAGGGGGGGTGGGGTTGCTATACACATCAATGACGGCATTCCTTATCGACACAGGCCGGATCGTGATACTCCTAATACGGAGTGCCTGTGGGCTGAAATATTTACCAAACGGAGTAAGTCGTTATTATTAGGGGTATTCTATCGCCCTCCCAATAGTCCTCCAGAAATATGGGATTCCATATCAGCTTCCATCGAAAAAGCCAGAGACACGTCTGTTGGTGATTTATTTGTCACGGGTGATTTTAATGATAATCAAATGGCTTCCACAAGAAGCAGCTTTTCTGAAATAATCAATTACTTTAACCTTAGACAGTGTGTGGGTGAACCAACTTGTTTTACCGAGACATCTGCTTCACTGTTAGATCTCTTTGCTGTCAGTGGCACAATCAATGTGAAAGCATGTGAAGTCATTGAACCAATGATCCCTGACATGACCCGCTATCATTGTCCAATCACAGTCGAAGTTGAATTCATAAAACCAAACCATCCATCTTTTAGGAGGAAGGTATGGCTTTATTCTCAGTGTAATTATAACGTACTGAACGAGACTTTCTCTAACACCGATTGGAACTATATCTTTGATACTCTGTGTCTTGATAGTATGGTTTCCAAATTCACCGACAAAATACTCGATCCTACATCTAGACATATACCTAATAAAATTATTACTTCGAGAGTGGACCAGCCAAAATGGATGCATAATGAAATAAGATTACCAATTAGACAGAGAAAACGTTTGTATCGCATTGCTAAACGCACGAATGTCCCGCACACCTGGGCTAATTATAAACTCAAACGGAATGAGGTTGTATCGGCTATCATGAAAGCTAAAGCCCTGTTCCTTTCGAAAGTTCAATCTACATTGAAAAGCAACGTAACCCTAGCATCTCTGTGGTGGAAGACCCTAAAGACACTCATCGGTAGCAGTAATGCAGCAGGTTATCCTACCTTGATCCATTTAAACAAATTATATTCCTCAAGTGCTGAGAAAGCTGAAGTGCTCAATGAATACTTCAGTTCTATCTCGACAGTTGACGACTCGAATGCTTGTTTGCCAGATCCACCACCCCCTGTTTCCAAATGTATTGATAGTATCACTCTACAATGCAGCGAAGTATATGCTGCAATGAAGGCGATAAAGGTGTCGAAGGCATCTGGTCCAGATGAGATAAATTAAAGAATGTAAATCCTCTCTCTGTGAACCACTCTCAATTTTATTCAACATATTACTGAATAACTCGTACTTTCCTTTATTATGGAAAAGAGCAAACGTCACCCCAATCCTTAAAAAACAACCTTCAAATTCGGTCACTAATTATCGTCCGATATCGTTGATAAGCTGTGTTGGTAAACAATTTGAAAAGTGTGTTTTCAAACGCTTGTGGCAATTTTTGAACGAAAATAATGTTCCCAGTCAATTTCAGTCAGGCTTTACACCTGGAGACTCAGCTTTTCTCCAACTGACCGACATTTACGATGAATTTGCAGGTGTACCTCAGGGGTCTATACTCGGACCCTTACTGTTTCTGATATACATAAACGATATAACCAGCGATCTTCTCAGTAGTATACGCCTCTTTGCAGATGACACGTCTTTATACTTAATTATCGAGAACCCTGAGCAAGCCTCGGCCATAATCAATTATGATCTGGCAACAATCGAGCATTGGGCCAGAACATGGCTGGTCGAGTTCAACTCCACCAAAACAGAAAGCTTGTGTGTATCACGTAAAAACAATCCCAACCCCCCCCCCCCCCCCCCACCCACCCTTATATTTTTGCGACTCACAGATTTTGGAAGTTTCTGAACATAAACATTTAGGGGTGGTACTGAATAGCACATGTACATGGAACGACCACATTGACCACATCTGCTCCAAAGCCTGGTCCCGCTTAGATTTATTGAGGAGTCAAAAATTTAATCTTGATCGTAGTGTCCTAGAAAAAATATATTTTGCTTTTATTAGGCCTTTTCTGGAATACGCAGATACTGTCTGGGATAACTGTACTATTACGGAACTTGAAAAAATACAGACTGCAGCGGCAAGAATTATTACGGGTACAACAGTAAGTGCCAACAAGTCCTTGTTATATTCGGAAACACGATGGGACTCCCTGCAAGACAGACGACGTAAACATAAACTAATCCAGTTTTTTAAAATGCATCATCACATGTCACCCCCATACATCTCAAACAAAGTTCTCCCAATCATCTCCCTCTCGAATGCATCTCTTAGTTTCCGATCTGGTCAAAACCACCGAGTTCCTTTTGCCGAACGCAACTGTATCAGCGCTCTTTTATCCCTAGTGTTACTGACCAACGGAATAATTTACCCTTACCTGTCCGCGAGAACACGTCATTGCTTAATTATAAAACTTTTCTGAACGATGGTAACCAAAGACCCCCAAGGTTCTACAGTAAAGCGAAATCTCGCAGGGCCCAAATATACCATTGCAGACTGCGGTTGCATTGTAGTAGCCTTAATTCTCACCTATACGATAACCACTTATCGCCCTGTCCCTCCTGTCAATGTGGTGAGCGTGAAACTACCGATCATTTTTTAGTTCGCTGTTCACTTTTTTTTGACGCTCGTAATTATACGATTAATTTATTCCTATTTGCAGAAGATACATCCACACTTCTGTTTGGCTCAGAATTCTTGAATAACGACGACAACCGTCGTATCTTTGAAGTGGTTCATGACTTTATTTTATTTAGTAAGCGCTTCCAGTGAGTCGAACACCCGTGGGGATCCCGGGAAATGAGGCAGTGTTTGTCTATTGTGGTAAACAAGTTCTGCTTTCCCGGGAAGTGAAGCAGTGCTTGTTTCCTACGGTAGACAAGTTATGTTTCACTGTAAAAAAGGGACTCTGTCACCAATGCCTGGAGTGGGAGTCCTCTTAAATGGGCAACGATTAGCTAAGTTCGACTCTACCTCTTTGATGCGGTCGCAAGTCTCAACTATCCATAGCTGCAGAAAAGTGACCTTAATCATTAATAATTGAATAAACAACGATTTGAAACTCGATACTATGCCTTCATTCTCACTTCTTGTGGGAATCAAGATATTGAAGCTGTGATTGTTCACGGCGGTAAATAATTTCTGCTTAGCTGGTACAATAGGACCGAGTGACCAATGCCTAAGGTCGAATACCTTTTCATGCATTTCATCGTTCAACACTACCAACAATTATTCACGCCTAACACTCTACAAAATAAAATAACGAAACAAGCTGCCTATACCCGATTCCTTGACTCTTGAGTGTTCGATCAATGTATGATGTATGATGATGTATTCAAGCAGTTTCTATGTTTCTATCTTTTTTTCTCCTATCAGTGCTGCTGTTCTACCTTCTTTTCCTTTCTTTCCAATTCAATTTGATGTTTAAACAATCTCACACTTCGTACCTAATAATAATAACACTTCGGCCGGCCGCTGATTTGTCGCGGTTCTCGTATGAGAAGGCCTTGGTTACCCATGCTCTACCAACTGCCTCCCTATTCCCGCGCTTCTTCTCTCCTCCCAACACTCGGAGACGAACTGCTTGATGACATCCCTTGCCCCATTCTTCCCAATCTCTTCGATTAATATATTAACCCTCTCCTTTGAGTCGCCCCCTAACCACATGTCCTTCATTCTCCCATCCTACTTCCCCATTATACTCCCCGTGAATTTTGTTCTTTTAGACTGATATTTTGGGCATTCTATAAGAAAGTGTTCCAGGGTCTCCACCACGTCCAAGTTACACATCTGGCACTCCTTTTCACTATTTTTCCCAATTTTTCCCCTCAGTTCCAGAGACCGCGACCTCAGCTTGAACAACAGTGACCCCCCAAAGGTGCCATCAAGGTACTCTTCAAAACCAGGCTTCTCTTTATCACGCAGGCCACCCAAATATCTCTTTGGTTTGACCCCCTCTCGCCAATTACGGTTACAATCCTCCATGACCCTTTCTCTTATGATCTTTTTGCCCTGGTTTGCCCCAACGTCAATGTCCGAGATCTCCAATGAGTAGTTTTTAACTAGCTCCCTCACTTGGACCATCCACCCCGTCTTGATATTTGAGCTGAAAGTTCTCAGGAACATTACTTTACACCATCGGCTATCGGGGAGATTTACCAAATAATTAAGATGACCGAGTTTCAATAGGTCTATCCTGTCCTTGATCCTCATCCACCCATGCCCACCCCTGATCGCTTCTAGCGCTGCGGCATTACTCGAGCCTGTTATCCATCGGCCTGCATCGTTCTGCAGGATTTCCAAGCTCTTAACAGCTGTGTGGTTTAGGGGTACAACTTCCGTACCGTATGTTATACTTGGCAGACCCACCATTTCCCAAATAGTTTTCCCCACGAAAACCATACTGAAACTGTTTCTCCCTATAAGTTTCATTTGGTTAAGGATTCGCTTCCCCTTCAGAATCAATTTATTTGTGTGGTTTCGGTAGATGCCTCTTCCTGTGATGTTTATATTTACTCCCAGGTACTCATAGTCACTAGTCTCTCCTACACTAAGAAGTCTACTGATACCTTGCGGAATGCAGAACTCCCCCACTCTCCACCTTCGAGTGGGGTCCACTTTGCGGTATAACTTTGCTCTTGCTTTCATTAAGTTCGAGTCTCCATTTGCTCCCATATTTCCCAACAATTCCCAGCATCTTCGCTAGCCCCTCTTCGCTTTCTGACACTAGCACCATATCGTCTGCAAAAAATAGCCCTGGGATCTTCAAGTCACCAACTGCAACCCCCTCGTCGCTATCCAGGAGTTCATCTCCTAAACCTTTGATGTACAATGCAAAAAGAATTGCCGAAAGGATACACTCCTGTTTTAGGCCTATCTCCATAGGCACACGTTTTGTTGTGATGTTTCCCAGGCTAAGTTCACTTTGTACATCTTTATATAATGCTTTCATAATCCCAACAAACTCGCCCCCCCCCCCCCCCAAGCCCAGAGCCTCCAGCTTGCGCCACATACCCTCCCTCCATACTCTATCATATGCCTTTTTAACATCCAAAAAGGCCATGAACATCTTTTTCTTTTATGCTTTCGCGGATTCTATCATTTGGGATAGCGTGAAAAGATGGTCAGCGACTCTCCTTCCCTTCCTGAAGCCATTCTGGATTTCTCCAAAAAAAAACCTTCTCTTCGATCACCTCCTCTAATCTCCCATACAGGACTTTACAAAAGACTTTTCCAATGTTGCTGCTGACAGAGATCCCTCGATAGTTATCCAAGACGTCTTTTTCCCCCTTTTTGTGAATAAATGTCACTTTACTTTCCCTCCACTCCTTTGGGACCTCTTGTTTTTCTATGGCTAAATTGAATAGGGCAGTTAGGCTTTCCAAGAGTTCCTCTCCCCCTTTTTTGATAAACTCGTTAGGAATTTCGTCCACCCCTCCCGCTTTTCCATTCCTTAATTTCGAGATCACCTTTCGCACCTCCTCAGTTTTGATTTCGCTGCACACGAAGTTCGATAGATTTTCCTCGACCTGGTTCGGACACTCTGGTGCGTTCCCCATGCCCCAACGCTTATCGTTTACCTTTTCACAGTGCTTGACTAGTTCTAATGCGATTTGATCTCGCTCTTCTGTAACTCTGCCATCTATTTTAATGCTCTGTGGGTTATTCCCTTTGTTACGTTTATTCACCCATTTCCAAAATACGCTCTAACTCAACCCCCCCCCCCCCCCCCCCCCTGTCGTTCTTATCATTCTAATAAGACTGCTATTTCGCACTCTCCGGTTGTCGTCTTTAATCTTGTTTACTTTATTTCGTGCTTGTTGGTATTCTTCCTTTAGTTTAAACAGTATTTCTTCACTAAATGACATGTGTACACATTTCACAATAACAGTAGAGTAACAAAAGTTCTGAACAACACTAAATACAATAGTATACACAAAACAATGAAAGTAGATTACTGTGTAAAGGAGGGATTCGACAGAAAGCTTAAAGCTTATGTAAGTCGTCTCCCTGATAACTTATGAACTTACTCCTGTAGGTGGTGCGAATCAGATGAAGAGCTCACATGCCGACACACGGAGGCCGAGGCGCTCCCTCCATTGCATATCAAATTACTCTTAGTTGCTACGATTGGAAATCATTGGCAGATAAGTTAAGCAACACGTCAGAAGAAATACGGAGTAGAGGAAGGCAGTCTCGACCGCCGGGCAACGACATGTGAAACTGTTTAAACTTCAACTTAAAATTAAAGGGAAAGAAAGAAGAGAAAGGAAGAACAGGAATGCTGATAAATAGAAAAGGGAAAAAGAAGAAAAAAAAAACTAAATAATAGGAAAATAATAAGATGAAATCAGCTTGAATACATAGATGTTATGCTGATGTAAAAAGCAGGCAACGAAGTCACACTCCGGTCTCCAAGGGCAGTTCAGGACGTGTCGATGACGAGCCTCAAACTGTCCCCAGACACCGGAGCGAGGTTCCGACACACACCTTGCACACCCGCACAGTTGGTAATAATTTATTTATCCTACAATACTTTGGGCAATAGTCGAAAATGTATTATGCAGACGAATGTAATAACGAACTATTTATTTGTGTGGGACCAAAAGAATTGAACTCTCGGAAAGGGAACGTGCTTACATCGTACCCCTGATGCAGGTATCTGTACCAGGGGGTCGGATACTGACTGAATGTATGTTAAATAGAATTAACTCTCAAGAAAATCGTAAGTAGGCAGCTTGTTTCATTTAGTTCATTTAGTGTCAAGTTATACGTAAGTAAACCTAGAGGTGTTGAACGTTGGAACGTCTGAAGGGCTATTCCGCCACCAGCATTGGTCACTTGGTCCTATTATACTAGCTAAGCAGAACCTGTTTGGTGCAGTGAACAATTGCGTTTCCCACGAGGAGTGGGGATGGGGGCGTATTGTTAAGTTTCTGCATTATTGAAATCACTTGCTTGATAAAATGAAGTCATGTACCGCTTCGAAAATAAGACGGTTGTTCTCGTTCAAGAATTCAGAGCCAAACAGAAGTGTGGATGTATCTGTTACATATGGGAGTAAATTAATTGTATAAAATTTCGAGCGTTTGAAAGCAGGGGACAGTGAAAGAAAAAGTGATCAGTAGTTTCGTGCTCACCACACTGACAGTAGGGGCTGGGTGATAAATGATTGTCGAAAAGGTGAGAATTAAGACTACTACAATGCAATCGCAGCCTACAAATGGTATATTTGAGCCCTGCGAGATTTCGCGTTACTGTAGAACGTTGGGGGTCTTTGGTTACCATCACTGAGAAACGTTTTAAAGTTAATCAATGATGAGTTCTCGCGGACAGGTAACAGCAACTTATTCCACTGGTCAGTAACGCTGGGGATAAAAGAAGACTGATGCAGTTGCGTTCGACAAAAGGGAACTCGGTGGTTTTGGCCAGATCGGAGACTACGTGATGAATTCGTCACGGAGGTAAGTGGGGGAACTTTGTTGGAGATGTATGGAGGTGACATGTGATGATATACATTTTAAAAAACTGAATTAATTTATGTTTACGGCGCATTTCTTGCAGGGATTCCCACCGTGTTTCCGAATATAGCACAGCCTTACTGGCACTAACTGTTGCTCCGGTGATGATTCTTGCTGCTGCAAACTGTATTTTTTCTAGTTCCGCGATATTGGTCACAGAACAATTATCCCAGACAGTATCCGCATATTCGAGAAGAGGCCTAATAAAGGCAAAATATATTTTTTCCAGGACACTGCGATCAAGGTTAAATTTGTGCCTCCTCAGCAGGTCTAAACGTGACCAGGCTTTGGTGCAAATATGACCAATGTGGTCGTTCCATGTACATGTACTGTTTAGAATGAGTCCTAAATGTTTATGGTCACGAACTTCCGATATCTGTGAGTCACCTAAATATAAGGGTGGGTGAGAGTCTGGATTGATTTACGTAATATACACATACTTTCAGTTTTGTTGGGATTGAACTCAACCAACCATGTTTTGGCCCAATGCTCGATTGTGGCCAAATCTTGATTGACTATGACCGAGGCTTGCTCTGGGTTTTCAATAATTAGATACAAGGAAGTATCATCTGCAAAGAGGCGTATGCTACTGAATAAGTCGCTGGTTGTATCATTTATGTATATCAAAAACAGTAAGGGTCCGAGTATAGACCCCTGAGGTACACCGGCATTGATGGGTCTCCATGACGAAGACTCCGGGGCTATCACAACTCGCTGCGATCTATCCGCAAGATACGATTTTAGAAACAGAAGTAGTTCTCCTGAAACACCAATACTCTCCAGCTTGTGGATAAGACCAGCATGCCATACCTTGTCAAACGCCTTACTGACATCACAAAAAATACCCTAACTTCTTTGCCTTCATCAGGCGCGCGACAGAATTCATCATACATGTCAGTCAGTCGGAGGACGGTTGAATCTCTAGGTGTAAAACCTGACTGAAACTGACTAAGGACATTATTTTCACTCAAAAACTGCCACAAGCGTTTGAAGACGCATTTTTCAAATATTTTACCAACACAGCTGATCAACGATATCGGGCGATAATTGGTGACTGTGTTTGAGGGTTGTTTTTTTACGATTGGGGAGACCTTTGCTTTTTTCCATAATGAGGAAAGTACGAATTATTCAGTAGAATGTTGAATAAAATTGAGAGTGGCTCACTGAGAGAGGATTTGCATTCTTTTAGGAGACGCGGGCTTATTTAGTCAGGACCAGACGCCTTGGACACCTTTATCGACTTCATTGCAGCATATACTTCACTGCAATGTAGGGTGATACTATCAATACACTGGGAAACATGTTGTGGTGGATCTGGTAGGGAAGCATTCGAATCGTCAACTGTCGAGATAGAACAGAAGTATTCATTGAACACTTCAGCTTTCTCAACACTTGAAGAATATATTTTGTTTAGATGAATCAGGGTGGGAATTCCTGTTGTGTTACAGCTACCGATTAGTGTTTTAAGGTCTTCCACCACAGTGATGCTGGGGTTTCGTTGCTTCTCAGTGTGGACTGAATTTTTGAAAGATGCTGGGCTTTGGCCTTCCTGATGGCCGATACAACCTCATTCCGTTTACGTTTATATTTATTCCAGTTGTATGGAATATTAATACGTTTGGCAATGCGATACAAACGTTTTCTCTGTCTCTTTAGTAATCTTATTTCATTATGCATCCATTTCGGTTGGTCCATTCTCGAAGTAATCATTTTATGAGGTATGTGTTTGGATGCAGTGTCAAGTATTTTATCAATGAATTTGGAAACCATAGTATCGAGACATACCGTATCAAAGATAGAGTTCCAGTCGACGTCAGAGAAAGCCGCGTTTAGTACTTCATAATTACCCTGAGAGTAAAGCCATATCTTCCTCTTAAAAGAAGGTGGGTTTGGTTTTAAAAATTCGAGTTCAATTGAAATTGGGCAGTGATAGCGGGTCATGTCTGGGATAATTGGTTCGAGGACTTCGCTTGTTTTCACGTTGATTGTGTATTTGTGTTACTGACAGCAAAAAGATGTAGCAGTGAAGCCGATGTCTCGGTAAAACAAGTTGGTTCGCTCACAAGCTGTCTGAGGTTAAAGTAATTGATTATTTCAGAAAAGCTACTTCTTGAGGATACCATTTGGTTATCGTTGAAATTACCCGTGATAATTAAGTCACCAACTGACGTGTCTCTACCTTCTTCGATGGATGCTGATATGGCATCCCATGTGTCTGGGGGACTGTTGGGTGGGCGGTAGAATACTCCTAGTAATAACGACCTATTCCGTTTTGTAAATATTTCAGCCCATAGACACTCTGTATTCGGTGTATCAAGATCCGGTCTGTGTCGAAACGAGATACCGTCTTTAATGTAAATGGCAACCACACCTCCCCTTGACGAGCGATTGAATCGCAGTGGTTCATGGATCCCCTGAAGTTGGACATCAGATGAGGGGTCATCGCTGTGTAGCCATGTCTCACTAAAAGCCATAATATCAAATGGTGTAAATTCACATTGTACAATATCCAGTTTAGGTTTGAGGCTTTGAGTGTTAAGATGAACAATTTTTAGAGTATTCAGGTTGCCATCTGAATTAAGAGAATTTGGACCAGGGTTAGTTTCAATGTCACCTGACAATAATAAGCTTATAGCTAAAGAGAAGAGAGACAACGTTGATAGGAAAGCTGTCGCTAATACTTTTAGTGTTGATGTAGCCTTCGAGACAAACAGAGAACTGTAGCGACGTGTAATTGGTTCAGTCGAATTTACTGAGTGAGGGGATTACCCAACGAACAACGCAAACATGGCAGTGAAGCTTTCATGCAGCTCAGCACCACTGAGACGCAAGAGCAAGTAAAATAAGATGCACGTAGATCTATCTTTCGGTAAGCAATGCTTTAAGCTGCTGGAATAAACTGTAAGGTTGAAATTTCCTATCCGGGCAAGGTATAATTCAACTGAGCACATTAGATATGATTTTAATTTTAGAAGCAAAATGTATTCAAGCTGGCTTGAGAAGAAATGATGTAGTGTAGAATAAAGAGTATTGGTGTTAGAGATTTGAAAGTAAAATATACGAATGAGACACTAAAAAGATATGAAGGTAGTAAAATATATACAAAATAACTGTAGTGTTTGTATAGACGTAGAGTCTATAGTCTGCTTAAGCGAAGTCAATAGTCTGTTTACCAGTAATGGATTATCAATACATTAATTCCAGGGAACTGTTATCAGCCGATGTTTGGGGGTACACTTAGACCGGTGTATTGACTATAATGTTTTGTCATTATACCAGTGATCTCTGTTGAAATGCAATAAGGGACTGTTCATTGGAAGTGTGAGTTGAGCAAGATTCATCAAATGTTATGTACAAAGAAGGCGTCCTACCTATGGTTGAAGGATCTGAAGCAAACGCAACCCTGCTTAAACAAATAAAGTTGTTCAGCAAACATTCACTGTTATCAATTCATTTAAACTAAGACGGTATCTGTAACACTATCCTCGCGAGATGCTGTGAGGTAACACCGCAACAGTGTGACGCCATTAGCGACACTTAGAGGAGAAAAGAGGAGATAAAATCTCGATCGGCACACGACACAGTCGCGATCCGACCGAGACCCCATCTCCTATTTTCCAACTATAATACTGTATACTGATGGGTTGGGGCAGTGAGCGGGTACGACTCACGATCAGATATCAATAAGGACTGTTCATGGGAAGTGTTAGTTGCGCAAGATTCATCAATTATTACAAGACCGTGGTACTGAAAGACGAAATGCAAATCCTTCCTGCCACGAAAGTATCGAAAGTTGGCAGGAAGAAAGTGCTGTTGCATTTGTATTGTGTAATATAATGGCATGGAGGAGGGGGGACCCACCCCTGATAATAAATTCCATCTTGCAACAAATGAGCTAGCATAAATAGGGACGTGAACACACAAGAAAATGTGTTTGCAAGAAGGAATCAAGGGCGTCCCACCTATGGTTGATGGATCTGACGCAAACGCAAATATGGATAAACTACTAATGTAGTTCAGCAAACATTCACTGTTATCAGTGTAACACTATCCACGCGAAATACTGTGAAGTAACAGTGTGACGCCAGTCGCGGCAATTAGAGGAGAAAAGATGAGATAAAATCTCGATCAGCTCACGACACAGACGCGATCCGACCGAGACCCCATCTCCTATTCCAACTATAATACTGAATATTGATGGGTTGGGGCAGTAAACGGGTACCACTCACGATCAGATATCAATAAGGTCTGTTCGTGGGAAGCGACACTTAGAAGAGAAAAGAGGAGATAAAATCTCGATCGGCACACGACACAGTCGCGATCCGACCGATACCCCATCTCCTATTTTCCAACTACAATACTGAATATTGATGGGTTGGGACAGTAAGCGGGTACGACTCACGATCAGATGTCAATAAGGACTGTTCATGGGAAGTGTTAATTGCGCAAGAGTCATCAAGTGATATGTACCATTATTACAAAACCATTATCACAAAAGACGTAAGGCAAATCCTTCCTGCCGCGAAAGTTGACAGGAAGAAAGTGCTGTTGTATTTGTATTGTGAAATTGAATGGCGTGGAGGAGGGAGTGGGGGAGGGGGGCACCACTGATAATAAACTCCATCTTGCAACAAATGAGCTAACATTAATAGGGATGTGAACACACAAAAAATGTGTTTGCAAGAAAGAATCAAGGGCGTCCCACCTATGGTTAATGAATCTGACGCAAACGCAATTATGCATAAACAACTAATGTAATTCGGCAAACATTCATTGTTGTCAATTCATTTTAACTAGTTTTACTCTCACCCCAGAAGTGGAGAAATGAATCCACAAATTTGACCAATGTAAGCCATTCGGGGCCCAAAGTAATTTTAAATGCATTGAGAGAATCATATACACTGAAATCGTTTCGATGAACTGATTCTAGAAATGCCCAAATTTTAAATGTCGCAATAAGGAAAGTTCAATAGTGTGGGGTGGGAATTGGTTTTTGTTAATTAAAGGGGGGAAAATAGGATTGTGTAAGGCAAAGGGTTTCCCGGTTAAGGAGAGTTCGATAGTAATAATACACTGGCGACTGGTCAACTTCATGGACGCTTCTGCCCTCACACCCGGAGCAAACAGATACGTCCATGAGTTTGACCATCCGTTGAACTAGTTTGATGACACCAATAAGGGTATATCGCAACGCTAAGACCAATTCACAGTGATAACATATCGCGACCACACAGTCGATTATAAGCCAAGAGCACGCCATTACATAAGAGTTGGGGCAGGGGTGTCAGACAGGCAGACTTGAGAATTTCAACCATTGCGATCATACACTGGCGACTTGTCAAAATCATGGACGTATCTGTCCTCACCACCCCGCGGAGCGAACAGATACGTCCATGAAGTTTACCATTAGTTGAACTAGTTTGATGACACCCGAGTATATCGCAACGCTAAGACCAATTCACAATGATAACATATCGCGACTGCAGTCGATTATAAGCCTAGAGCACGCCATTACATAAAGGTTGGGGCAGGGGTGTCAGACAGTCAGACTTGAGAATTTCAACCATTGCGATCACACTTGCCTTGTCCTACTGTGGGCCTAATGCGTCATTTCATGAGTGTGAACTTACACGTACAGATAACTCAGGAAGAGAATCGTCGTATAGGTTACAGCATAGAAAACGAGTGATATTGAATATACAATCGCGAGAGTTAGTTAACGAGGACTTATCCGAGTAACTAGCTCGAGCGAGTGTATGTTCAATGTCACGAGTTTTTGTGCTGTAACCGACTTGTCACATTGATGTGTGCACAAACAATCAAAACACGAACAATCAAACACTCCACTGAACCCTTGTCTGACACGTGTCCATTCCCGTTTAATTAGTTAATTTCTTAAGCCAAACTTGCAAGACACATGAAGATTGATGGAAAGCAAGTGATATTACTTCATTTTTTCCGTTTCGTCATCGCGCTCAAAAGATTGAGCGAGAAATTAAACGTTCCATTTATCATTTACACCCGGGTGTGGATTTCTTTCTTTAACTCTTTCAATAAAATCAAAAGTCAGGTAAATTCTCGTTTCTCTGTTGAAAACATTTTAGCACAGGTGCCCTTAATCTTTCCTCTCGGCTGTGTTTGTATTAGAACTGACAGGTTACACAATCACTGTCTATTGTTCCTTGATTGGTAAAAGTGTGGCGATATATGTTGAATATCACACATGCTCTAACCAACTCTTCGAAATATATCACACACTTTTAACAAAGGCGTGACGTCATAACTATGTGACAAAGTGTGGTAAGACAGACACAGACTCGGTCGATTTTAATTAGGACGAAGTCACACTTGTTTTCCGATAAATAGCATACTGTTGTATCACGAAGAAGCATGCAAATAATTTTAAAAAGATCACGGCGCGGTCGTCAATCGGTCGAATTTACCTGTCCACGCTTGAACGCTTGACATTATATCCACACAACAGCACAATCAGGGCTCGAATTATACACCTGCACACAGATCAGCACAAACCGCCTCAACAATATACAAAAAACGCCATTCTATATTATTTCGTAATCATTTTTCACCCCCAGTCCACAGCCCACGACCCCTCACCGGAACGAGGTCACTGAGCTCCTTCCAGCGAGGGGCAATAAGCCATGGTTTGGAAGAAAAAGAAAAAAAAATTGAGCTACCGTCTGCAACTAGCGAAAGCTACGTGAGATAACTTCGACCAGGACGCGACACAATCACCGACCGAAATCACCTGTACGCTATTAGCGAGACAGATACGTCCATGAAGTTGACCATCAGTTGAACTAGTTTGATGATACCAATAAGGTTATATCGCAACACTAAGACCAATTCACAATGATAACATATCACGACTACACAGTCGATTATAAGCCTAGAGCATGCCATTACATAAGAGTTGGGGCAGGGGTGTCAGAAAGTCAGACTTGAGAATTTCAACCATTGCGATCATACACTGGCGACTGGTCAACTTCATGGACGCATCTGTCCTCACCCCCCCCCCCCCCCCGGAGCCAACAGATACGTTCATGAACTTGACCATTAGTTGAACTGGTTTGACGATACCAATAAGGGTATATCGCAACGCTAAGACCAATTCACAATGATAACATATCGCTACCACACAGTCGATTATAAGCCTAGAGCACGCCATTACATAAGAGTTGGGGCAGGGGTATCAGACAGTCAGACTTGAGAATTTCAACCATTGCGATCATACACTGGCGACTTGTCAAAATCATGGACGTATCTGTCCTCACCACCCCGCGGAGCGAACAGATACGTCCATGAAGTTGACCATTAGTTGAACTAGTTTGATGACACCAATAAGAGTATATCGCAACGCTAAGACCAATTCACAATGATAACATATCGCGACTGCAGTCGATTATAAGCCTAGAGCACGCCATTACATAAGGGCTGGGGCAGGGGTGTCAGACAGTCAAACTTGAGAATTTCAACCATTGCGATCATACTTGCCTTGTCCTACTGTGGGCCTAATGCGTCATTTCATGAGTGTGAACTTACACGTACAGATAACTCAGGAAGAGAATCGTCAGTGTGGTAAGACAGACACAGACTCGGTTGATTTTAATTAGGACGAAGTCACACTTGTTTTCCGATAAATAGCATACTGTCGTATCACGAAGAAGCATGCAAATAATTTTAAAAAGATCACGGCGCGGTCGTCAATCGGTCGAATTTACCTGCCCACGCTTGAACGCTTGACATTATATCCACACAACAGCACAATCAGGGCTCGAATTATACACCTGCACACAGATCAGCACAAACCGCCTCAACAATATACAAAAAACGCCATTCTATATTATTTCGTAATCATTTTTCACCCCCAGACCATAGCCCACGACCCCTCACCGGAACGAGGTCACTGAGCTCCTTCCAGCGAGGGGCAATAAGCCATGGTTTGGAAGAAAAAGAAAAAAAAATTGAGCTATTGTCTGCAACTTGCGAAAGCTACGTGAGATAACTTCGACCAGGACGAGACACAATCACCACCCGACCGAAATCACCTGTACGCAATTAGCGAGACAGATACGCCCATGAAGTTGACCATTAGTTGAACTAGTTAGATGATACCAACAAGGTTATATCGCAACACTAAGACCAATTCTCAATGATAACATATCGCGACTACACAGTCGATTATAAGCCTAGAGCACGCCATTACATAAGAGTTGGGGCAGGGGTGTCAGAAAGTCAGGCTTGAGAATTTCAACCATTGCGATCATACACTGGCGACTGGTCAACTTCATGGACGCATCTGTCCTCACCTCCGGAGCCAACAGATACGTCCATGAACTTGACCATTAGTTAAACTGGTTTGACGATACCAATAAGGGTATATCGCAACGCTAAGACCAATTCACAACGATAACATATCGCTACCACACAGTCGATTATAAGCCTAGAGCACGCCATTACATAAGAGTTGGGGCAGGGGTATCAGACAGTCAGCTTGAGAATTTCAACCATTGCGAGCATACACTGGCGACTTGTCAAAATCATGGACATATCTGTCCCCACCACCCCGCGGAGCGAACAGATACGTCCATGAAGTTGACCATTAGTTGAACTAGTTTGATGACACCAATAAGAGTATATCGCAACGCTAAGACCAATTCACAATGATAACATATCGCGACTGCAGTCGATTATAAGCCTAGAGCACGCCATTACATATAAGGGTTGGGCAGGGGTGTCAGACAGTCAGACTTGAGAATTTCAACCATTGCGAGCATACACTGGCGACTTGTCAAAATCATGGACGTATCTGTCCTCACCACCCCGCGGAGCGAACAGATACGTCCATGAAGTTGACCATTAGTTGAACTAGTTTGATGATACCAATGAGGGTATATCGCAACGCTAAGACCAATTCACAATGATAACATATCGCGACTACACAGTCGATTATAAGCCTAGAGCACGCCATTACATAAGGGATGGGCAGGGGTGTCAGACAGTCAGACTTGAGAATTTCAACCATTGCGATCATACTTGTCTTGTCCTACTGTGGGCCTAATGCATCATTTCATGAGTGTGAACTTACACGTATAGATAACTCAGGAAGAGAATCATCAGTGTGGTAAAACAGACACAGCCTCGGTCGATTTTAATTAGGACGAAGTCACACTTGTTTTCCAATAAATAGCATACTGTTGTACCACGAAGAAGCATGCAGATAATTTTAAAAAGATCACGGCGCGGTCGTCAATCGGTCGAATTTACCTGCCCACGCTTGACATTATATCCACACAACAGCACAATCAGGACTCGAATTATACACCTGCACACAGATCAGCACAAACCGCCTCAACAATATACAAAAAACGCCATTCTATATTATTTCGTAATCATTTTTCATCCCATTTTTCACCCCCAGACCACAGCCCACGACCCCTCACCGGAACGGGCTCACTGAGCTCCTTCAGCGAGGGGCAATAAGCCATGGCTTGGAAGAAAACAATAAAAAATGAGCTATCGTCTGCAACTAGTGTAAGCTAATGGAGATAACTTCGCACCGACACGATGGCTTCGTGAAATGTTCTGGATAGAAAGATTGACCCCTATTTTATTAGCGATATCCAAAACGATGTCATCGGTATTTACACCCGATTTCTCAGGAAAACCCGATAGCCTCAGGCTTGTCCTCCGACCGTACTGTTCCAAATCATCAATTTGATCACTTAGTCTTTCGATTTTTCCATCCCGATCCTTTAATTCATTTTGTAATTTTTTGACGGTACCCTCCAGCACGTCAATACGTTCACTGGCTGCCTCGAGAAATACACTTTCAAACTTTCACGCACCGTCGGGTTTCTTAACACCTAAATAAAGGCCGCACACATTCGATCGTCAGGGCTCATGGACTCCGGTACCTGGTCAGCACCTGATATCAGAATGTCTGACAAGTCAAAATCGGATTCCGAACTTAAGTCACCCCTAGCTTTCTTGTTGTCACCTGGGGATGGGGTGTGGTCAATTGTGTTCCAAGGTCTTTTTTCAGACTTTTCATTTTCAGCTGCCACTGTATCGTTCAGAGAAAACTTGGAATTATCCATGATTAATTTTATGCTGTTCAATTGACAGTGGAGGTGTAAGTAAAGTATAGTATAGTAATTTACCGAAGATCTTATGAGTTTTGTTTTCGTCGTTGAAATAAATAGATTAGTTGTCGTCTTAATTGGGTAATTTAACTTGGCTAACTTGGCTGGTATATTTAATTGAGCAGTCACTCAGTCACTCACAGGTCAACGGGGTGAACACAGTTCTGATCAACACGAATCGATGGTCAGCACATACTAGGTACAGTTGTGACAAGAAGTAAGAAAGACCTCACTGCGTAAATTCAGCCTCACCTATGTAAGAATAACCATCGTATTGGAACGACAATGTTTCAGCATACAAAACTAAATACAAAAAGAGTTAGCACATCTTCTTCTCAAACATCCGCAAACACACCTAAACACCTGTGTTGCCAACGTGTAGCCAACGTAAACAAAAACTCAGTCAAGAGTGGAAGATTGAATATCCAACTTCCCAACACATCTACAATCTCATAACGTTAATGTCAAGATCCCCCGCCTAACATCATGAAATTTCCGTCCATCCCTTATCCTTTACCAGTTATCTATCCATTGAACACACAAATCAAACCACTACAGCATTAATTCATCATAAAAAATAACTTCGAAGCGGGAGATAGAAAAATTCAGCGTCCGACCACCATTAATCACGTGACTTCTTCCTTTGCTACCATGGCCTCATTGCTTTCCACCCCTTAAGTTTTCTTCTTCTACCTGAATGCTATTGGTCTCTCCAACCATATTGTGTCGCGCTAATTCTGGGGACTGGGTCTTGGTGATTGGGACTGATTGTGCACACGTACTTGTACTGATCTACAACCGCAGGAACTAAGCTACTTTTATATCCAATAGAGTGAGAGTCTCGGCCTCCTGGTCGCGATGTGAGAGCTTCTCCACGGATATGCATCACCCACAGGAGTAATGTTATATTTTGTCAGGGAGACGACTTACATAAGCTTTCAGCTTTCTGCCAAATCCCTCTCTTACACAGTAAGCATTCAACTAGTCTTCACTTGTTTCGTGTATACTACTGTATCTTGTGTTGCTCAGAGCTTTCTTGTTAACTGTTCTTGTGAAGTGTATATACTTATCAATTATTATTCAATAAATATTGTTTAAACTAAAGTAATCCAATTTGCAAAATTATTCATAAAATACTTATCGAATGTTGACCGTAGACTTTGCCGTGATGTTGGGTTTACATCCATTGAACTGTAGTCTTGACAAAATAATTCGAAGAGTTGCGGCCCTTTGTATTCAGCGAAGCAGTCGTTGTCCGTTTTACCCCGCGCCCCGTTTTGCTCCAACTTCACCTACACAACGAGAAGAGCTTCAGCACAACCTTTAATTCCAAACAAATGAATGCAACTTTGCCACTTTCTCTGAAAAATTGTAAAATTATGGATGTGTTACTTATAATCCCCATATTTCTTTGACTTTAGTGATAGAAAAGTTTCAAATTTTTGTGCAGCCAAAAGTACAAAAATCAGCACCCCAGTAATTGGGGAAGCTGTGGGTTGGACTGGAAGACAGTTGTCCTGGCTGCCAATTTCCCTGGAGCTGGAGGGGGGAGTTGTTCTGGGTACCAATTCAACTGGGGTAGTTGCCCTGCCTGCCAATTCGTCTGGGAGCAGTTGCCCGACAGTGAATATCGCTCGATTTACGCCATTGCCTATTTGCACCGGTCGATTTGCACCATCTCAAAAGTCGATTTGCACCATCGAAAAAGTCGATTTGCACCATCGAAAAAGTCGATTTGCACAACAAAAAAGTCGATTTGTACCACCTATAAGTCGATATGCACCATTAAAAAACGGATAATATATGTCATTTAAAATGAAGAAATATTTCTTCAGAAGTATCCATGATAAATTCATCTCGCCAAATGTCTCTATATATCTAAACATTTATTTAATCTCCAATTTAACATCTGTCTCAATCTCACACGGCATTCCCTGACGGTCGAGGCGCCTTCCTCTACTCTGTATCTGTTATCAAGTGACGCTTATCCCACTTGATCTCCAATCGTACTATGGAAATCGTAACCTAAGTTACAATCGAGGAGGGGGGGGGGGGGCTCGGCTGTCATGTGATGACGTGTGGGTTCTTCCGCTGACCTGAACCACCTACAGGAGTACGTTACATGATGAATGAATGAATGAATGAATGATAGGGAGACGACTTACATAAGCTTCAGCTTTCTGTCGAATCCCTCTTTTACATAGTATTCTGATTTCCTTGTCATGTGTTTGGAGAAAAGGGGGGTAGGGGACCACAGCCGGTAACCCAGAGTGGCACAAATGCTGGGAACATGGGAAGAACAACAAACATGCACAATACAGGGACATACCAGGGTTATAATAATGTGCCAGTGATGACAAAAAAACAAAGATTCATTAAGTTTGGGTACTGCAACATCCAGGGTCTGCACAAGAAAGTAAGCGAAATATCAACAATGATGGACGAAGGAGACTTCGATATAATGGGTCTAAGTGAGACGTGGATACGACGGGATGAGCGGGTTGATCAGATGAAGGGTTGCGTGTGGATAGGAGCTGGGCGAACTGAGGGTCAGAAACGGGGTGGGGGTGTTGGCATCTACGCTAAAGAGGAATTACAGCCCTCATTGATTACAGATCTCACAGAAGCAAAGACTCAGATTCCAGTATCCAACGAAATAGTCTGGGCAAAAATCAAGTTAGGAAACAGGAGTGTTGCCGTTGGTGTTGTATACTTAGCAGTGGAGGGAAGTAAGCCCGAGTGGAATGATTCAATATATACAACTCTTAGATCGAATATCACAGAGCTTGGGAGCAGAGGGTTCAGTATTGTCCTAATGGGGGACTTCAATGGGCACATCGGGGATAAGGAGGAGGGCATACAGGGAGGTGATAGGAAAATTAACACGAATGGGAGGAAGATGTTGGACCTATCAAAAGAGCTTGGTTTAAAGATCCTGAACAGGGATGCGAAATGTAAGGGTAAATGGACCTGGGAGAGGAACGATAAGAAAACAATAATTGATTATATACTCACTGACATTAGCGTATGGAGGGAGGTTATAGATGTAGAAATAGATGACGAGGGAAAAAATGACTTGGGTAGTGATCACAACCTGATAACAGTTAAGATTATGGGCAAAAAGACGAATAGAGACAGAAATACCTTCAAGGAAGTTTGGAGACTAAAACAAGGAGCCGACTGGAAGCAGTTTCGGGAAAAACTAAAACCAAATCTTGAATGTATACCTAGGGATGCAAATGTCCAGAGTATTTCAGATGGCATAGTAAATAGCCTAACAGAGGCAGGGAAGGAGTGTATAGGAAGGGTGAGGGTCCCAACGAGAGAGCTTGGATACAGGGTTAACGAGGGACTGAAAAAGGCTATAAAAGAAAGGAAGGTAAAATGCGCTGCTTACAGAAGAAGTAGGAAGCTTAAAGGGGTGGATAACAATGACACGAGACTAATGAAAGGAGAATATGAACTGGCACGGAAAAAGGTGAATGAGATAAAGAATAATAGAAGGAAGGAGCGCAATTGCAGTCTTGCCAGAACAATAAAGAAAACGGGGGGTTCGAGCTCAAACGTATTTTGGAACTGGGTAAATAAACGGGGGAAAAGTAGTGTGCAGAGTATCAAAGTGGATGGGGAAAGTACAGAAGATAAAGGCCGTATCGCTTCAGAGTTAGTCAAGCACTGGGAAAAG
Source organism: Pictodentalium vernedei (assembly GCA_031216915.1). Taxonomy (NCBI): domain Eukaryota; kingdom Metazoa; phylum Mollusca; class Scaphopoda; order Dentaliida; family Dentaliidae; genus Pictodentalium; species Pictodentalium vernedei. Next base: position 228,417,782 of record CM062295.1, read on the forward strand.
ATAAACGATAGGCGATGGGGCAGTGGGTCCCCACCAAAAAGAAATACACTGGTGGAGGAGAACCTATCCAATCGCGTATGTAGCGAAATAACGGCAGAAGAAGTGCGGAACGTGGTCTCGAAATTAAAAAATGGTAAAGCGGGAGGGACTGATGAAATTCCGAACGAATTCCTCAAAAATGGAGGGGAGGCACTTATTGAAGTCCTGACAAACCTTTTCAACCTGGCTCTGCGAAAGCAAGAGGTCCCCAGAGAGTGGAGGGAAAGTAAGGTGTCGTTCATACACAAAAAGGGGGATAAGGAAGTTCTAGATAACTATAGGGGGATATCAGTTAGTAGTAACATCGGAAAAGTATTCTGTAAGGTCATATACGGTAGACTAGAGGAAGTTATTGAAGAGAAAGGTTTTTTAGGAGAAATTCAAAATGGTTTCAGGAAAGGACGAAGAGTCACTGATCACCTATTTACACTCACCCAACTGATAGAATCAACAAAGGCTGAAAAGAAAAAGATGTTTCTGGCATTTCTAGATGTGAAAAAAGCGTACGACCGAGTGTGGAGGGAAGGTATGTGGCGAAAGCTCGAGGGCATCGGACTGGGGGGTGACTTTGTGGGAATCATGAAAGCACTGTATACAGATGTGCAAAGCCAACTCAGTCTAGGGAGTATCACTACAAAACGAGTCCCTATGGATATAGGCCTCAAGCAGGGGTGTATCTTTTCACCGATTTTGTTTGCATTGTATGTTAAAGATTTAGGGGACGAACTAATTCAGAGTGCGGAGGGGGTAAATGTTGGAGACATAAAGATACCAGGCTTATTCTTTGCGGACGACATGGTGTTAATGTCTAGAACTGAACAGGGGCTAGAGAAACTGCTGGAAATTGTTGGTAGATATGGGAACACTTGGCGGCTAGAACTAAATGAAAATAAAAGCAAGGTAATACCCGTTGGACGCAAGGTAGATATGACGAAGAGATGGAGAGTGGGGGAGTTCTCAATCCCCGAAGGGGAAAGCAAACAAATCACTGTAGGAGAAACGGGAGAGTATGAGTATCTAGGGGTAAGCATAAATATAACGGGAAGAGGGGTGTACAGAAATTACTCAGCCAAACTGATTCTGAAGGGGAAAAGAATTCTGAACCAACTAAAACTTTTAGGGAAAAATAGTTTCAACAAGGTCTTTGTGGGGAAAACACTGTGGGAGAGGGTGGGTTTACCAAGTATAACGTATGGCACGGACGTGATTCCATTAAACCAAACCGTTATTAAGAAGTTGGAAAATACTCAAAATGATGCCGGCAGATGGATAACAGGGTCGAGTAATGCTGCAGCTTTGGAAGCAGTAAGGGGGGAGCTTGGGTGGATGAAAATCAAGGACAGGGTAGATTTGGGAAAACTGTGTTACTTTAACTACTTGAGAAACCTGCCTGACAACCGGTGGTGCAAATTGATGCTCGATACCATTTGGAATTCTAATATAGAAACGGGGTGGTCAAAACATGTGAGGGAACTAATGGACAATTACTCTATAGAGGTCACAAACATAGAAGTAGGAATGAAAGAAGGCAAAAGGTTTGTCAAAGAGAGAGTCATGGAAGATTGCAATCGAAACTGGCGAGCAGGGGTTAGCGTGAAAAGATCACTGCAGGGGTTACAATATAAAGAAAAGCCAGCTTTTGAGAAGTACCTAGATGGCACCTTTGGAGGGTCACTGCTGTTCAAACTGAGATCAAGATCACTGGAGCTTCGGGGAAAAATTGGGAGAGATGGGGAAAAGGGATGCCTAATGTGCCACTCTGGAGTAGTGGAGACCCTGGAACATTTTCTCTTGGAATGCCCACAGTATATACCTCATAGAATAAAATTTACTGGAAGAATAATGCAGAAGTGGGGTGAAGAAACAAAGGATAGATGGCTGAAGGGGGACACGAGGGAGAGGGTAGGAATGCTTATTGAAGAAATTGAAAAAGAGGAAGTGAGGGACACTATTAAGCAGTTTATATCTGAATGCTGGGAGGAGAGGAGGGGAAGAGGGGGTGGGGTGCAGGGGGAATGATGGCCTTCTCTTATGAGGACCGCGACAAATCAGCGGCTGGCCAAAGAGTTATTATTATTATTATGTATTCTCTTGTAACTAGTGTTGTTCATATTCTTTGTTATCCAAATGTTATTGTGAAATGTACACACATGTTAATTACTGAATAAATATTGTTTAAACTAAAATCTGTCTCTGTAAAAAGTATTATTATTATTGAATATGACTCTACTCACTGATTAATTGGATCGGGACTGTTTTTACGGCAATCAGTTATCAGTCTAAGGGCTTGATTCTTTCACCAACACCGTTCTGTATAGTTTTACACTGTCAAAACAACACGGTACTTCAAAAACCTATGTTGGTGTCGGTGTATGGTGATTGTAATTTTAATTCACCCTTTAATGGCGGCCGCATATGAAAGATAAAAGTCCTTCCAAGCCAGCAGATTTCTATAAAACGTTTGACTTTTTCTGCAACTTCATCAGCTAGCAAAAATAGAAACTATTGATACGCGATTAAAAGACCTACAAATCAAAACCCTCAACAGACTCCAAGATAGTGAATTAATGGTTGAGCTGAACGAACACCGATCCCTTAACAGAAAAACAAAATACGTTTCCAGAAAATAAAAAAAAAAAAATAAATAAATAAAATTATACAATATAACAAAATTGCGTGGAGTCAGTAAGGATTGCCTCGCTACTCACTGAGAACTTTAGGATAGAGTCTGTGAGGACTGCCTCGCAACTCTGCTGAAGCGCGACTGAAATGCGTTTAGTAAGACCTATATAACAAAACCCTCTACATACTCCAATATAGTGAATCAATGGTGAAGCTGAACGAACACCGAACCCTTAACAGAAAAACAAGATAAACCACAGTATATTAAAATTACTCAATAGAATTAAACTGCGTGAAGTTAGTGAGGATTGCCTCGCTACTCATTGAGATCCTTAGGATTGAGTCTGTGAGGACTGCCTCGCAACTCTGCGTGTGGGGAGTCGACTCCGAAGAAACACACCCCTTACCCCATTCATAGCAACAATCACACAATAGTCACAATACACAATAGCGGGTACCTATCTTTTCTCTCTACCTATAGCTTTTCTAATAACATTCTCAAATTTTCTTGCAACACTCTTATCAAGAAGACGCATGGAAATGGTAGACAAAGCGTAGGAGGAATTGGTGCAACATACCTTTCTGTTAACATATACAAGAAACCACCAAACACCAGGCAAGGATTGAAACAAGCTTGTCTGGCTGGGCACGAGTGTAAATTTTATATAAATAAGCATTTGAATAAAGATTTAACAGCCCTTTTAAGGGCTTGAGGGTGTGTGTCTGTGAGAGGGTTTTTTTTTTGGAGGGGGGGGGGGGGGGGGTGGGAGGTCATTTGGAATTCCCGAAGGATAACCAGATACCTCATAATCACATACGGCATCCTATCTCCCAGAAGGCTTGATGGATGACTCCCGGTTTTTCAAACTAAACTGTTGGAGCTTTCTCCATTCCTTTTTTTAACCGCTATGGTCATATACCGGGGCCGCTACCAAACCGGCGTTGCTGTTTGGTTTTCTTTTCTCTTCTTCCCTTAAATTTGCCATCGCACAACATTATATTCTGGCTCGCCACCATGGTGGGGCTCAAACCTCTACCATCGCCAAGCTAAAACCAGATAGAGCCCACTCTCTAACTTTCTTAATGGTGTTGAGGGATCGATTATCGAGAATCTATCACGCCAGCGTAAACTGCCGGGAATTCTAACCGCGTGCATGCCCCCGCAGATCCCATTTGAGGCAATAGGAAAGCTAGGCCTGTGTGATCCAAGCGAAATAAAATAAGGTTAACCGGGTCGCAAGGGATTTGTTAATCCCACATCGTCCCTGCGCGCCTTCGGCGCGCTAAAACCTTTCATTCATCAACTTCATCAGTTGAAGATGGACGAGCTCACCGAGAACCCATGCTCAAGTTGTAATAAAGAGGTACGGCGGCGACAAGATGCCCTAGAGTGTGACTCTTGCAATGAATTGAGACACAGGATTTGCGGCACTGGTATGTCCAGAGATGAATATAGAAGGATGACGAAACAGCAGCGCGATGGTACCATAATAACATGGGTCTGCCCAGAATGTCTAAAGTCAAGTCAAGTATCAGATGAATCAGAAATGGAAATAGATTCAACATCGCAAGAGAGGTCATTCGACGTGATTCATCCTGTGGATGATCCCCTACCGGCGGTAGAAAAGTCACTTGAGGAAGAACCCATTCCAGACACTATACTTAATGACCAGGTAACAACATACCAAATCGTCAAGGGAGGGTCAAAGAGAGTTGCTGACATTTTAGTAGATTCACATGTACACGTTTAAACGAAAGACTAATGTAACAACCACATGGATTTGTAGCGGCATGGCAAAAAAATGTTATGCTACCGTCACACGGCCCAGCTCTAATGTTTTCAACCGTGGTCCGACACGTCATACGCACCCTGGTGACCCTGGTGCAACTATCACACGCTCAGCGAGAGCCATGGTCAAGAAGGCAGCAAGAGACGATATATTTATTTCTTCGGGGGTTCTTGCGAGGCATGCACTAATAATGCCAACACTCGCCACTATTTCTCAGAAATTCACCCGACATGAGCTTCTTAGAAATTGCCGCAAGTGCTTGCATTATTAATTGAGGGGAAATGAAACAAAAAAGTCTTGACTAAGCAAAAAAGAAAAAGATGTTTATGGCCTTTTTGGATATCAAGAAGGCATACGATAGAGTATGGAGGGAAGGTATGTGGCGCAAGCTGGAGGCTATGGGCTTAGGAGGCGAGTTTGTTGGAATTATGAAAGCATTATATCAAGATGTACAGAGTGAACTTAGCCTGGGAAACATTACAACGAAACGTGTGCCTATGGAGATAGGCCTAAAACAGGGGTGTATCCTTTCGCCGATCCTGTTTGCATTGTACATCAAAGGCTTAGGAGATGAACTCCTGCGTAGCGAGGAGGGGGTAGCAGTCGGTGACGTGAAGATCCCAGGGCTATTTTTTGCAGACGATATGGTTCTAGTGTCAGAGAGCGAAGAGGGGCTAACGAAAATGCTGGGAATTGTTGGGAAATATGGGAGCAAATGGAGACTCGAACTTAATGAAAGCAAGAGCAAAGTTATACCTGTGGGCCGCAAAGTGGACCCCACTCGAAGGTGGAGAGTGGGTGAGTTCTGCATTCCGGAAGGGAGCAGCAAACTTCTCAGTGTGGGAGAGACGGGTGATTACGAGTATTTGGGGGTAAATATAAACATTACAGGAAGAGGCATCTACCGGAACCACACAAATAAATTGATTCTGAAGGGGAAGCGAATCCTTAACCAAATGAAACTTATAGGGAGAAACAGTTTCAATAAGGTTTTCGTGGGGAAAACCATTTGGGAAATAGTGGGGCTGCCAAGTATAACATACGGTACGGAAGTGGTACCCCTAAACCAGACGGCCGTAAAGAGCTTGGAAATCCTGCAGAACGATGCAGGCCGATGGATAACGGGGTCGAGTAATGCCGCAGCGCTAGAAGCAATCAGGGGTGAGCTTGGGTGGATGAGGATCAAGGACAGGATAGACCTGTTGAAGCTCGGTTATCTTAATTATTTGGTAAATCTCCCCGACAGCCGATGGTGTAAAGTAATGTTCCTGAGAATTTTCAACTCAAATATCAAAACGGGGTGGATGGTCCAAATGAGGGAGCTAGTAGAGAACTACTCATTGGAGATCTCGGACCTGGACGTTGGGGCAAACCAGGGTAAAAAAATCGTCAGAGAAAGGGTCATGGAAGATTGTAACCGTAATTGGCGAGAGGGGGTCAAATCAAAGAGGTCTTTGGGTGGCCTGCGTGATAAAGAGAAGCCAGGTTTTGAAGAGTACCTTGATGGCACCTTTGGGGGGTCACTGTTGTTCAAGCTGAGGTCGCGATCCCTGGAGCTGAGGGGGAAAATTGGGAAAGACGGTGAAAGGGAGTGCCAGATGTGTAACTTGGACATGGTGGAGACCCTGGAACACTTTCTTCTTGAATGCCCAAAGTATCAGCCTAAAAGAATGAGATTCACTGGGAGTATAATGGGGAAGTGGGATGGGAGAATGAAGGTTGTGGTTAGGGGGAGACTCAAAGGAGAGGGTTAATATGCTAATCGGAGAGATTGGGAAGAATGGGACAAGGGATATCATCAAGCAGTTCGTCTCCGAGTGTTGGGAGGAGAGGAGAAGCATGAGAATAGGGAGGCAGTTGGGAGTACAGGGGTAACCATGGCCTTCTCGTCCGAGAACCGCGACAAATCAGCGGCTGGCCAAAGTGTTATTATTATTATGTTAGTTGAGAAACCTCCACGTAACTGTGTGCTAATGAGGTAAATTGTGAGAAAAATATCTTGTTTTTAGGCAGCTAAAAAAATATGTTTTCAGTAGTTTTAGTATTTTTCTTTTGTTCCACTTTCGCTCAATTAATAATGCCAACACTCGCCACTATTTCTCAGAAATTCACCCGACATGAGCTTCTTAGAAATTGCGACAAGTGCTTGCATTATTAAATGAGGGGAAATGGAACAAAAAAGTCTTGACTAGGTTAATTGAGAAACCTCCACGTAACTGTGTGCTAATGAGGTAAATTGTGAGAAAAATATCTTGCTTTTAGGCAGCTAAAAAAATATGTTTTCAGTAGTTTTAGTATTTTTCTTTTGTTCCACTTTCGCTCAATTAATAATGCCAACATTCGCCACTATTTCTCAGAAATTCACCCGATATGAGCTTCTTAGAAATTGCGGTAAGTGCTTGCATTATTAATTGAGGGGAAATGGAACAAAAAAATTCTTGACTAGGTTAACTGAGAAACCTCTGTAACTGCGCACTAAAAAGTAAGCATTTTTTTTGGTTCCACTTTCGCTCAATTAGGCGATTTTGACTTGTGATGTGACTCAGTGTGTCTTTTTAAAAAATCTTTTTGCTGGTTAGTTTGTAACGTTTGTTGAAGTTTTTATTCTGTTCGTATTCTACTTTTGTAACTGTAACTGTGCTACCAAGTGCTTTAATAAAATATAAGAGCTGAATGAAAAAGAATTGTGTTTCTTATCTTTATCCCCCCCCCCCCCCCCCCCCCCACACACACACACCCCTTAGTCTTATCTTCAGTAAGGAATTTTGCCCAAGTAGTCCAAACTTGGACCCAAAGTCTGTAATATAATTTTTTGGTGTGGTACATCCCACAGGACGTACCGCACCAAAAGTTATTTTACTGACTTTGGGTCCAAGTTTGGACTACTGTCTCAGCAGACTGATAACGTGTCTAATGGCTAGGGACACACAGGTGTAACAGTTTATTACAGCTGATTCCTGAAAAATTAAATTTGGTAATGATTTTTGTAGATATAGAATACAAATATCGTTATCAAATGTCATTTTTCATGCCGAGTACCCGTGTTTATGAATGGTGCAAATCGACTCTACTGTGACCAGTGCAAATCGACCGAACCAATGGTGCAAATTGACCGAACCACTGGTGCAAATCGACTTTTCCGATGGAGCAAATCGACTTTTCCGATGGTGCAAATCAACTTTGTCGATGGTTCAAATCGACCGCCCGATGGTGCAAATCGACCGTGGTGCAAATCGACCGTTGCCCCGGACTGGTTTGGGATACGAGTTGACAAGAACGATTTGTTTGTGGGATATGATCCTGATAATGAATCAAATGTCCCATTTGTTTGAGACTGGGTGATATTGACGTTGTTTATATGACTATTAAAAATTAGGAAAAGATTTAATTAGCGTTAGCCCTCTAATTTGGAGCATTCCATAATTTTCGAAACGAAAGGATAGAAAATTAAAATATTAATTCAATTACAACTGGTCAGAGCTGAAAGAATTTGTACTGCAGACTTCAAAACAAGGAAGAATGCAATGGTCGAAACGCGCATGCTCAAAAGTCTGGAAGCCATATCACTTCTCTTTGCTGGGTTGTGTTGCTGTTTGAAAAGTTTTGTCTTCCCATGCATTCACCATGCGTGGGGTGCCAGCTTACGATTATGCAAGATGATGAAGAAATTGGGTTTCAAAAACTTGAAAGTATCTGCTCGTTGCAACTCACAAAATAATTTTGATAACACAGTCGGTTCAAGTCGTTTTGAAAATTCCGATTTCTCTGATAATTTTCGGGGTGACTCACGAACGATGTCACAAATAAACTATGCAGACGAAAATCCAACGATAGAGGATTCGAATACTCACAGAAAAGAAAAGATAGGACTTCTACGTTCGCTACGACGTAAATTTTCACATAATATTCACCACAAAAATGAAGACTACGATAATAATCACTTCGAGGACAGACATGTGTCGTCAAGTAAACAAGATGCTAAAAATCCCAAGAATAAACATAAATCTAAAAGATTGTTTGTTGTATGTGAGAAAGTGCGTGATGCACCAACATCACAGAGTTGTGACAGTCTAGAATTGAATATGCAGTATCGTACATCATGCAAAATGAGCGAGTTGCATTCCAATAAGGACAGTTCAGCAATAGATGTAAAGGCCAGCTGTAAATCAAAAGATATGTCAAAATTTCAGATGATTGAAAATTCTCGAACAGAGGAAAATAGTGATGGAAGTGACATAAATATTAGAGATGACAAATTGCGTCAGAATCTTTTACAGTCTGTAGCAGTCAGTTCAAATTCCCTTTCGTCAACAGGTGCTTGTACCCCAGAAGCAACACCACATCATGGTGAACATCTTGAAGTTTTTGAGATTTCTGGTGGTTTTTGTGTTGATGCAGATATTTATGGAACAATTCATGAACCAAAAGTGTGGAGTTTGACACAAGAATTGTTTAGACTTTCAAAGTTTGGGTGGTATTGGGGCCCAATTAGTCGGGTAGAAGCCGAACAAAAACTTGCAAACCAACCAGATGGTGCTTTTCTTGTGCGTGATAGTTCTGATGAACGCTACTTGTTGAGTTTAAGTTTTCGTTCATATGGTCATACACTTCATACAAGAATTGAACATTGCAATGGAATGTTCAGTTTCTATGCACAACCAGACACTGAAGGCTATCCCTCAATTGTGAACCTTATAGAACATTCAATGAATGATTCACAGACTGGTATCTTCTGTTATTCAAGATCAAGGTCTCCTGGTGCTCCCTCATTCCCTGTTAGACTTACAAAGCCTGTTTCACGATTTACCCAAGTGCGATCTTTGCAGTATCTTTGTAGATTTGTAATTCGTCAGTATACACGCTATGATCACATTCAACACTTGCCACTCCCAAATAAAATTAAAGGATGGATTGAGGAAAATCAGTACTAATTAAAATTACTGCCTTTGTTAGCCAAAATATTTTTCCAGTTTAAATTGTTTTACGCGCTTTTTTCTTTATTATTCACCATGCATGTCACAGGGATCAGTAATATGTTAAAATAAAGTATCGTCCGAAATAAATTGTGTCAAAATGAAGATATTTCATACTATTTCTCCACTTTAATGCCAGCTCTGAACACCTATTTTTGCCCTGATTTCTTTGGAAACTTTTGAAAAATTACATTTCTTAACAAAAGAATTTAGTTTTATCATTGAATGAAAAGAGCAGGATTTCCTTCCTTCTGCAACAAATTTTTCTTGGTACAGCATTTGATTTTTACGATTGACTAAAGAAAATAATATATAATTTTTATAAATTTACAAGAATATGGCCCTTCAAATCATTTTCATGTGAATATCTAAAATAAAATAACTTCAAGAGCAGATCTGGGTTTTTTTGTGCTCTTTGTTTTTGTTTTTGCTTCATTTCTCTCATAATGAACCATGACGTTTCAGTGTATTCAGATAAATTATCAAGTCGTCAAATAATTTAATTGTAAACTTTCTGGCCATAATTTAGACACATATAACATGTCTGCATTATTACCGCAACCATAAGCAACCCACTACTTTTGAATAGTTTTATATCCTGGCAGTAAAATTTCATAAAATCTAAATTCACTGCAATGGATATCAGATGACAATATGTTCATGTAAGTTTGGTTACTGTCATATTGTGTTTTGTTTGCAAATGGAAATACACAATCGTCAAGTTCTGGGGAGTAAAGTCCACATGTACACGTATCTTTGGCCTGCCACCCCTCTGCTGATCCCCCACTCCACTCCCCCACCCCGTACATGGCCTGCTGCCTCCAACTGCCCCCCCCCCCCTCTGTTTGGTGAGCACTGACCACAGTTGGCACAATAGCAACTAATCCGCTGATGCTTCAGGTTTTGGGACATAACTCCCGGGTCTAAATGTTAAGCCTAAAGTGTCCCAGCCCCCAGGGCCAAATCGCCCTGTTCACAAACCAGTGACCACAACTCACATTTGTTGATCCAATAATACCTCATAGTCATACATCGCATTGAAATAAATGCCCAGGTTATGCCTGCATCAGACGCTTTTGGCCCTGCATTAGACGTTTTTGTTGGTATGAGACTATGAGCATCGTATAGGAGGAAAATGGAAAACTAAAAAAAAATGGCGTATTGTTTTAAAGACCTTACATGAGCAAATATGAGGAAATTTTGACCAGTGAATATGCCCAGGGGTGAGTAAAGTAAAAAATGGAAAGGTATATGAGTGGACAGGGTGGTTTGATTAACTTTGATATCATTTAGGCATTCAACATGTACTCCGTCCAAAGCAGAATTCGAACGCAATTATGCACAGTTTACACAAAGCCACGTGAGCTTTTCGTTTTCAGACCAGTTGCATCCTAGAAATGTGAAAGAGTTGACCAGGAACAAGTAAATAAGACATTCAACTTGTTATAAAAATACTCGGCAAAGACATATTTTGATAGTTTGTTGTTTGTTATTTCAAAAGCAGATCATTTCCAAATGTTGGGGCAATAAGGAAATTTCCAAATCAATGTGTGAAGCGACAGTGCATCAAGGAAGAGTGCTCAAACAGTACTAAAAACACATGGATTCCCAATATAAATGATTCGCGCAGCGCTCATTTGCCCCCCCTCCCCCCCCCCCCACCAAATGGCAAAGTATTTGTGCTTTTTTCAGTTGAATTTTTTTTTTTTAGATTTTATGATCGCCTTGTTCAAGATAGTGATATAAATTTTGTTTGAGCTAATCAGAGCTATGCCGAGAGATTAGGAATTTGGAAACAAAATTTGCTCACTTACTGGGTAGTTGGCATACTGACGTTCAGTATGTCATTGCGAATGTGTCAGGTAAAATTGAGCCCGGTAGTCAATTATGTTGCCAAACAAAAACAAAATTCCCGGGTACAGTACACTCAACTCCACCCAGTGCTTCAATATATATTTAGAACTTTCTCAAATAAAATAATCCCAGATGGGCGACGTTTTTCTTGCTTCCGTCATTACTGTAACTGTACTTAGAAAAACTGCGCAAAAAAAAACCCAAAATGTGGTTGTCATTCGCTGTCGCGGTTGTCAGTAGACATTTCACAACCGAAACTGACCCGTATTTGCAGTTAACTTCCCAACACTAGTATGGAGAATGAAAAGCATGTATATACCAAGTATAAAAGAAAATGTATGAATGTTCAGTGGAGTTTCCTTGTTTACAAGGAAACTCATGGGCACTACATTCATTTGTGTTGCATTTTGAAAGAAAATAAAACTGAATCATGTCGAAATTTATTCACTGTGCTACATGTGTTCATTGTGTTGTGCAAATACTAAGGCCCAGTTTAAACGCGTGTTTGATTTACACTGGCTGTTCTGCAGCATGTCTTTTCAGTGGCATATTTACATGTCAGTTATGTCAGAGCATGTGCATATGCATACCATTCATAAATATTAATGTTGTAAACATATCAAGAATTGTAAAAATATTTTTCGAAGAAAATGCTTCTATTATCCATACTCATTTCACTTCTACATACACATAAGATCTGAAAAAGGAAACTGGCTGTTTCTGTTGAGCGTTTCATTCTAACACGATGATAAGTATAGGGGCTAAATCACATTTTGAAGGACTGGGGCATCCAATGTAAAATATAAAAAAATTATAGGCATTTGTCTTAAATTCACTGTGCAAAACAAAAGTGTTTCGTATCGACAGGCTAAATATGAAAATGTTACACCAAGGCAACTTTTGTCAGACAGACAGGTTAGTATGGGACTAGCTGCCCCCAGCACCCCGCAGGTATATTTGATTTGTGAATACTGTCTGCACACAGTAGATAATTAATTTCACAGATCATAAAATTGACCATATATCAAATAATATAGATATTGTCAGAATAAAATATTAGGGCAATATATGATATGTTTTCAAAAAGATTGGGTATGAGGTAGAGATGGGCGGTTTTCAAATTCCATGTTGGTTTCGGTTTCATTCAAAGAGTCAGGTTTTCGGTTTTCATTGTACAAACATAATACATTGTATTTGAATATTATAAGAAGATGTAGTTGGCGCCACTCAGTGTCACATGGCCTCCCTTTCCAATAGCCTATACCGGTACTCTGGTTTCCTATATTTGCATAAATTATCTGAAGAATTTTAAGTTTGAGAAAAAAGATTTTTGTTGTGAGTCTTTTGAAAAATTAGCCCACCCACCCAAATACCTGTGTTTAGGGTAACCCGATGCCCCCTAAAAAGTTATGCCGACCATAAAAATTTTATCGAGTAAAAGTCGCTCATATAGGTCATTGTAACCCTAAAAATCCATCCTACTTCAACTGACAACTGTGATTTTGACGCTAGCTTTGGAGTTCAAGCTTTAAAAATACGTGTAGAAATACATATATTTGTCATTATAAATTGGAACAAGTGACAAGTTCCAGTTCTGAAAACAAATCACATTTGATAAACAGATGAACGTTTAAACCATGATGCGTAAGAAGTAATTTTGTCATCTATTTCACGGTAAAATGCCATGCTCGATGCAATAGCAATTAGTGCAGATGTTCTGAAAACAGGGTTTCGCGACTCTGAAGTTTGAAAACAAGGTTAACTTTAGGTTGTTTCTCTCTTTATGCTGAGAGCTAACATCCTGATTAGAGTTTTCAACATTGAAGTTGAAAACCACGACGACAGGTTTTCTGCAAATGTTTCAGTTTCAGCTTTGATAACAAAACCAAAACTGAACCGAATTTTTGGTTAACCACCCATCTCTAGTATGGGGCGGTCAAACATGGACTTCGGAAACATTTCAAACTTTGTAGCACCATCATGGAAGGGCAGGCTACTACATAGGCCTATGTATATATCCTGGTTCGGGGAACGAAACTTGACCAGCTTTCAAGTAAGTCAGTACGTGCAAAACACTGAACTGCACATCTCATCAGTGGCACACCATATACCTGCAAAGGGGTGCACTGTGATACGCAGGGTAACCACTGGAACACTAGAGCTGGGTCGGTATTATCGGTGTGATTTTGGTTTTGGACCACCTCCGAAAAAAACTCATTTCATTAATTTGAAAACACCGACATTTTCGGTGGCTGGTAAAATCCATTCTGCATTTTTGTAGTTTCGATATTTAACAATGGCGGAACAAGCTAAAAGTCTGTGGGTTACAGAATTTGAACGAATCGACAAGGAGAAATGCAAATGTAAACTTTGTAACAAAGTCATATCAGCATCACAGGGCAATACTTCTAATCTTAAAGGCCGTATAAAGTCGTCGCCGAAAAGCGAAAGCACGAAGGAGAGGTGTGCATTTTTAGCTCAACTTTGACGAAGTCAAATTTAAGGTTTTGTCATGGCCCATCGCCTGTCTGTCCGCCTGTAACCGGAGGAGAGATAAGTGCGGGTGCCGGGGTTCAAATTGTTGACCTCTAGCACACAAAGCAACCGATTTACCATGAGACTAAGAGAGCCGGACCAACCAGTTTTATACCTCCACTGCTACACTACTCGCCCCTTCTTTTGAGATTCACCACATGTGAATCTCACCCAGGTTCCTCCCTCAGAGCGGTCGAAAAACCCGCAGTGCCACCTACTGCTGAGGATCGGACGAGCCCCCAAATGTAACAGGAGGAGAGGTAAGTGCAGGAGCCAAGGTTCGAACCATCGACCTCTAGCACATAAAGTGGCCGATTACCTCGAGACTAAGAGATCCGGACCAACCAGGCTGGTTGATAAATCGCCTTTATACCTCGACCGCTACACATCCGCCAACAATTGAATACGGCTCGGGCTAGAGGCTGTATTTATGAACCAATCTTTACGAAATTTCTTTGGTGCCTTTGTTATCACAGATGAGAACGAGTGTTTTGGGGTGCGGTCCAAAATTCAATATGACTGCCAGCAGCCATTTTGTACCGATATTAGTGCAATCAGTTTTTTGTACAGAACTTCTGTATGAAAGTTCTGATTTGAATAAAATTTTGTTTGAATGTTTAGTAACATGGAATATATCACATATAATATAGGTTTTTTGTGGGTACCTTTATCACCTTGGGATGAGAACTAGTGTTTTTGTTTGCGCTCCGAAAATTTCAAGATGGCCATCAATGGCCAATTAGACAAACTTTGATTTATTCAGTGCTACTTATAAACAGAAAGTGCACATTTCAATACGACTCTGGATAGAGGCATCTAACTCACCCACCTTTACAATACTTTACCTGTACATTTGTTTCTGACTATGGTCAGTATTTATGTACAGACCTTTACAATACTTTACATGTACCTTTGTTATCAGGTCATTACCTAGATGTGTGTCATTGTTGTGTCACATACTATACATGTACATGTCTTACACAAGTTGTGCTAGTGTCATAGACACTTTCATTTTATTACGCAAACTCTCGAACGCATGGTAACTATGACATTATTCACACGCATTTCCTCCCAGTAGAATTACATGAAGTGCAATGCTGAGAGACAAAGACTAAAAACAAATTGCCAGTGTTTTATAACTTCTTCCATTTTCCCGGAGCGGAAAGACACTCGAAGGAAAGTCCGCATTTTTGCTGGATGGAAAGTTGAAACCCAACCTGAACTCTACAAATTTGTGCATAATTTGAACTTTTCAGTATGCATCCATAAACCAAACATTCTTTTCAGTTCTATTAATTTATCTTTGTCATGGACTGATGACATTTGGACGTTGTTCACACACTGCACTGGGCAAGCAAGTTTGCAAAAATCAACCTAAATTCAATGAATGAACTTGGCCTGTTCCACCACCGATAACCGCACCACAACCACGGTTTTACTTCTTGAAAGCACTGACACCGACTTGAAAATTCACCAATCAATGACCCACCTCTATGCAACACCACACTTTGAGACAATTTAATGGCACAGGGGGGGGGGGGGGGGGTTTGGGGGTCTGATGTTATTAAAATTAGGGAAAAAACACCAGGTTTCAGACCTTAAAATTCATTTAATTTGGCGCGCCCTTTTGCCCTAATTTGGTAATTTGGGCACATCAAAACCAGAAATAACAGCCTTATCCTTTTAGATTTTGTAGTTATGTCCTTTGTGTTTCTATGGCCATATTATGATGGAAGTTATTCTAAAATGTAGTGTTGGGAGGTTAACCGAAAATACAACTCTGTGTCGGTTATTTAAAAACACTGACCAGCCTGCATGTGAGATAACCATCAGTCAGGACACACATGGTTATTTAACTACACAATCCTGAATGCTGTCACTTCTTGTAATGTGTTAAATAAAAAGGGTGGAATCACAAAAAAATCAGAGCCCGGTAATTAATAATTTTTTTGGTCCCATAATATAATCGTATTTACATATAAACAGGCCTTTAAATTCGTTTATTTTTGGGAACACCATTTTGCCCTAATTTGGGCACATTAAAACCAGAAATAACAGCCTTATCCTATGTTTTATTGCTATGCCTTTCTTTGTGTTTCTATAATCATATTATGTGGGAAGTTATTCTCTACTGCAGAAGAGGCACAGAGAATTTATATATTTTTCTTGATGTCTTCACACCTTCTCTAATTTGGGCAGACCTATAAATGGTGTGAAAGAGGGGTAATCTAAAGGCCAGGTATTAAATAAACTTTCCTTCAAATGACCAATGAATGAAATGATAAAAATCACCTCAATTAGGGTGAGATTAAAACCACCTGGTTTTGGACAAAAATAAAACAAACATCGAATTACCAAAATGACCACACAATTCGCTGGAATGCAATATCCGTGAATCTGCTGGCAACTGTCAATAATTTCTATGTATTTGTTTGAATGGAAATAAAAAAAACAGTTGTACTCTACACTTGCACCAGTAACATTTTCGAGCCTGCAGGCCAAGATTTGGGGCTTTCAGTATCAATACACGAAACTGAACATGATAGGTTTCATGACCTTCAAGTTCAACACCAACGGTAAAACACTATCTGTAAAATGATCAGTTTATCAAATGTGGTTTCCTTGGCTGAACTGGAACTTACCACTTGCCCAGCATTTATACAGGGTTCCCGCGCCTCCTTGAATTCCTTGAAAGTCTTTGAATTTCAAAACCCCCTCCAAGGACCTGGAAACTCCTTGAATTTTGAAGCACCTCCTGGAATTTTGGAAAAATCGAGTCGGTTGCTCACTGGATTATTTCAACTCCCAACATTTTTCCTTCTTCCCAACACATGGTCGCTTTATACTCCTTGAAAACCCTTGAATTTCAGCCAGCTGACTCCTGGAAACTCCTTGAAAAATTGATCTGAACCTCCCGGAAACTCCTGCAATTCACTTCTCAATTTGGTGCAGGAACCCTGTTATACTGTCCGATATATTTATTTCTCCGTGTATTTTTGAAAGTTTGAACCTCAAAATAAGTTTCAAATTCACAGCTGAAGTCCAATAAAAATTAGGTTACAATGTCCTAAATGAGCGACTTTTACTTGGTAAACATTTTAGAGTTGGTCGGGTTACCCCAAACAAAGGGATTTTATTTCTTTGTCCTGACATTTCACAACATTACACCTTCAGTATTTTTAGCTCACCTGGCCTAAAAGGCCAGGTGAGCTTTTCTCATCGCTTGGCGCCAGTCGCCGTCCGGCACACACCTTACATGTATTTTGACTTAACTGTAAACCATTTTAATTGTACCTTGATTTTTGCGCCATTAGTCTTCTGAATTTACAGGCATCTGTCAACTTCAATCTGATAGCTGCATTTTCTGATAAAGTAACATGAACAGTGTTTGTATTCTGTTTCAATCATGTCAGCTAAGTTGACAGTAATTATTGTTTATCTTTTAAGATTTGACAAATATTGGAGGAAAGTGTGTTTGACTGTAACCCTTTACCTATCCAAAGCTATTATGAAAAGAGAATACTGTCTGAGAGAATTGTAATTTTCAAAATATTTAACCTTCTTTTACTGACTTTTTTTTGTTGAAACAATTCATAAATGTGTGCATTTTCAAGAAAATCTTCTTTGAAACTACAAGGCCAAATGGTTTGAAAACTTGACTGATGACTGTAACCCCCTCTACCAATGATCCTCATTTTAATCTTCATCAGGTTGCAATTGACTGCAATTGTGGCTTATAGTTACTATAGAAACCCTATGGGAAATCACATTTTTATCATCTTCACTGAAAGTACTGAGCCAATTTGAACCAGACTTGGCAGGCATTGTCTATGAGAGGTTCTCTACAACTGTTACTCATTTTATTCCTGTTGCGTGAAAAAACGTGGTTGCCAGAAGCATTCTTTGATTCTGATTAGTCAATTTTGAAAACTCTTCTCTGAAACCACTGGGCCAAATGTTTTGATATTTTGCATGGTTGCTAACTGGGACACCCTCCACGACATTCCTCATTAGCTTAACTTGACATAGTCAAGATAGGCTATTGCCATCATGCGTGCAGAAGTCTGTTAGTCTGTGAGACTGTTCACATTTTCCTTTAGCATGGGCTACACCCCGCAGTTCTTGTCTGATCGTAACGAAATTTCATATGCAGGTTTGGGGTCATGTCTAGATGAGAACGTCCCCCTTTGGTTGCGATCGGTCAACGGTATGGCTTCCCAAGCCCAAAACCCGAAAACCATTAGCACAGTCTACACGTCGTATTTATGAAGGGATTTCATTGTAACTTGGTAGGATGCCTCTGTATAATGCCTAGATGAGAACGTCCCCTTTTGGGCATGATCTATCAACTGTGATGGCTGCCCAAGCCCGAAACCCCAAAACTTTTAGCACAGTCTGCAGGTCATGTTTAATGTGGAGGGATTTCATTGTAACTTGGTAGGATGACTCCTTATGATGTCTAGATGAGAATTTCCCCATTTGGGCATGATCTGCCAACCGTGACGACTGCCCGAGCCCAAAACCCGAAAACCTTTAGCACAGTCTACAGGTCATATTTATTGAGGAATTTCATTGTAACTTGGTGGGTTGACTTCATATAATGTCTAGATGAGAAAGTCCCCTTTTGGACGTGATTGGGCAACTGTGACGGCTACAGGGGCCCGAAGCCCGAAAATTTTTAGCACAGTCTAGAGGTCATATTTATGAAGGGATTGCCGAGAGGTCCTCGGTTCGAATCCCAACCGCGTTGTGTCCTTGGGCAAGACACTTCACCCCTATTGCCTACATGGGGGCACGATGATGCTGTGTACTGAGGCGTACTGCACGTCGATGGTGCGCATGTCTTCAACCAATCTAACCCTGCCTGTGCTGTGGTGCAGAGTTCAGAGTTACGATGTTGGAGAGCTGACAGCTGCTCGTCATTGCTCGGTGGTTCTCTCCGGGTACTCCAGCTTCCTCCGCCAGTAAAACTTTCACGGTCACAATTAGCCATTGTGCATAAGTATGTGACCCTAAACACCAATAAATAAATAAATAAATCATGAAGGGATTTTATTGTAACTTGGTAGGATGACTCCAAATAATGACTAGATGAGAACGTCCCATTTTGATCGCGATCATTCAGCCTTGATGGGTGCCCGAGCCCAAAAACCTCTAGCACAGGCAAAAGGTCATATTTATGGAAGGATTTCATTGTAACCTGTTACGTTGACTCCATATAATGCCTAGATGATGACATGCCCTTTTGGTCGTGATTGGTCAGCTGTGATGGCTACAAGTGCCCGAAGCCCAAAAACCTTGAGCACAGTCTACAGGTCATATTTATGAAGGGATTTCATTGTAACATCGTAGGAAAACTCCAGATGATGCCCAGATGAGATTGTCCCCTTTGGTTGCGATCATTCAACCATGATGGCTGCCGAAGCCCGAAAACCTTTATCACAGTCTACAGGTCATATTTATGAAGGGATTTCATTGTAACCTGGTAGGTTGACTTCATATAATATCTAGATGAGAACGTCCTCTTTTGGACATGATTGGGCAACTGTGATGGCTAAAGGTGCCCGAAGCCCAAAAACCTTTAGCACAGTCTACAGGTCATATTTATGAAGGGATTTCATTGTAACTTGGTAGGATGACTCCAAATAATGTCTAGAAGAGAACGTCCCATTTTGATAGCGATCATTCAGCCTTGATGGGTGCCCGAGCCCAAAAACCTTTAGCATAGGCAAAAGATCATATTTATGGAAGGATTTCATTGTAACCTGTTAGGTTGACTCCATATAATGCCTAGATGATGACATGCCCTTTTGGTTGTGATTGGTCAGCTGTGATGGCTACAAATGCCTGAAGCCTGAAAACCTTGAGCACAGTCTACAGGTCATATTTATGAAGGGATTTCATTGTAACTTCGTAGGATCACTCCAGATGATGCCCAGATGAGATTGTCCCCTTTGGTTGCGATCATTCAACCATGATGGCTGTCCGAACCCGAAGCCCGAAAACATTTAGCACAGTCTACAGGTCATATTTATGAATGGATTTCGTTGTAACTTGTAGGATGACTCCAAATAATGTCTAGATGAGAACATCCCATTTTGGTCGTGATCATTCAGCCTTGATGGGTGCCCGAGCCCAAAAACCTTTAGCATAGGCAAAAGGTTATATTTGTAGAAGGATTTCATTTTAACCTGTTAGGTTGACTCCATCTTATTCCTAGATGACATCCCCTTTTGGTCATGATTGGTCAACAGTGATGGCTACAGGTGCCTGAAGCCCGAAAACCTTGAGCACAGTCTACACGTAATATTTATGAAGGGATTTCATTGTAACTTCGCAGGATCACTCCAGATGATGCCCAGATGAGATTGTCCTCATTGGTTGCGATCATTCAACCATGATGGCTGCCCGGGCCTGAAGCCCAAAAACCTTTAGCATAGTCTACAGTTTATATTTATGAAGAGATTTCATTGTAACTTGGTAGGTTGACTTCATATAATGTCTAGATGAGAACGTCCCGTTTTGGACACGATTGGGGAACTGTGACGGCTACAGGGGCTCAAAGCCCGAAAACCTTTAGAACAGTCTACAGGTCAAAATTATGATGGAATTTCATTGTAACTTGGTAGGTTGACTCCATATAATGCCTAGATGATGACATCCCCTTTTGGTCGTGATTGGTCAGCTGTGATGGCTACAAGTGCCCGAAGCCCGAAAACCTTGAGCACAATCTGCAGGTCATATTTATGAAGGGATTTCATTGTAACTTAGTAGGATCACTCCAGGTGATGCCCAGATGAGAATGTCCCCTTTTGGTTGCGATCATTCAACCATGATGGCTGCCAGAGCCCAAAGCCCAAAAACCTTTAGCACAGTCTACAAGTCATATTTATGAAGGAATTTCATTGTAACTTGGTAGGTTGACTGCATATAATGTCTAGATGAGAACGGCCCCTTTGGACGCAATTGGGACACTGATGGCTACAGGGGCCTGAAGCCCGAAAACCTTTAGCACAGTCTACAGGCCATATTTATGAAGGGATTTTAATGTAACTTGATAGAATGACTCATTTTGGAATAATTCCACTGTAACTTGTAACATTTATTTGATATACTTTAACTGTGAGGGCCACATACATTAACTGGTAAAGTGCTGAGTTTTTCTGACAACAAATCAAAGCTCATCATATACTGTTCTCTTACATTTAATTGGATAGTGCCTTACAGGCACTATCCAATTAAATGTCAGAGAGCAAGGTATTGTATAAAAAATCTGATTCATATCAGGGACAATAAAGACTTCCTCAGGCAGAATGTAGATACAGACAGTTATTGCCTGTCACTTTTAGTAAAGCCCAAAATAGGGCTTCCAGCACTCTACCAGTTAACTGTGAGGTCAGATTAACCCACCCCTCAGCTCTTTAGTACAGTGTACGCCTCATATTATTTTTATCAAAAACATAGCATACAGGGAACAGAAATGAACATATTCCCAATTATCACAATTCTGGTCTTATTTCATAATCCTTTCATTACCATTGAACATTATCCTTTTCATCAAACACAACACACAAGTTAAGCTACAGTGTCATTGACACTTTCATTTTAATTTTGCTCGTATTGCAAACATGGCCACAATTGCGGTTTATTGTTTCTGTAGAAAAAAATCTGTGGGAAATCACATTTTCATCTTCTCTCAGGAACTACTGAGCCGATGGAACCAAAACTTGGCAAGAATGGTCTGTAGGAGGCCCTGTACAAACGATCCTCTTTTTGTTCCCGTTGGTTGGAAAATATGGCCACCAGAGAATTTCTATGATTCTGTTAGATGGATTCAGATGTTTTGAAACTTCTTGTGATTGAAGACTGGGACACCTTCTACCAATGATCCTCATGTAATGTTGATGAAATGTTGCAAACATGGCCAATTGCAGCTCATAGTTACCATGGAAAGCCTATGGAAATCACATTTTAGCCCGACTGTTTACAGTGAGGGCTATAGTAATGACTTTTGTCCGTCCTTCTGTTAACATTTAAAGTTTGTGGTTCAAAGTTTTTTACTGAAGGTTCAAGTGGGTTTTTTTCCTGTTGACATTTGGAGTTTTGGTTAAAGTTTGTGGTTAAAGTTTTTATTCAACCTTCAAGTACAGGCTATACCCGGTAGTTCTTGTCTGATCATCACGAAATTTCATATGCAGGTTTTAGGTCATGTCTACATGAGAACGTCCCCTTTTGGTCCTGATCGGTCAACCGGTATGGCTGTCCGAGCCCAAAACCCCAAAACCATTAGCACAGTTTACAGGTCGTATTTATGAAGGGATTTTATTGCAACTTTATAGAATGCCTCTGTATAATGTCTAGATGAGAATGTTCCCGTCAATCTGTCAACTGTGATGGCTGCCCAAGCCCGAAACACAAAAACTTTTAGCACAGTCTGCAGGTCATGTTTAATATGGACGGATTTCATTGTAACTTGATATGATAACTCCGTATGATGTCTACTTGACAATTTCCCCATTTGGGCGTGATCTATTAACCACCACAACTGCCCGAGCCCAAAACCCGAAAACCTTTAGCACAGTCTACAGGTCATATTTATGGAGGGATTTCATTGTAACATCGTAGGAAAACTCCAGATGATGCCCAGATGAGATTGTCCCCTTTGGTTGCGATCATTCAACCATGATGGCTGCCCGAGCCCGAAGCCCGAAAACCTTTATCACAGTCTACAGGTCATATTTATGAAGGGATTTCATTGTAACCTGGTAGGTTGACTTCATATAATATCTAGATGAGAACGTCCTCTTTTGGACATGATTGGGCAACTGTGATGGCTAAAGGTGCCCGAAGCCCAAAAACCTTTAGCACAGTCTACAGGTCATATTTATGAAGGGATTTCATTGTAACTTGGTAGGATGACTCCAAATAATGTCTAGAAGAGAACGTCCCATTTTGATAGCGATCATTCAGCCTTGATGGGTGCCCGAGCCCAAAAACCTTTAGCATAGGCAAAAGATCATATTTATGGAAGGATTTCATTGTAACCTGTTAGGTTGACTCCATATAATGCCTAGATGATGACATGCCCTTTTGGTTGTGATTGGTCAGCTGTGATGGCTACAAATGCCTGAAGCCTGAAAACCTTGAGCACAGTCTACAGGTCATATTTATGAAGGGATTTCATTGTAACTTCGTAGGATCACTCCAGATGATGCCCAGATGAGATTGTCCCCTTTGGTTGCGATCATTCAACCATGATGGCTGTCCGAACCCGAAGCCCGAAAACATTTAGCACAGTCTACAGGTCATATTTATGAATGGATTTCGTTGTAACTTGTAGGATGACTCCAAATAATGTCTAGATGAGAACATCCCATTTTGGTCGTGATCATTCAGCCTTGATGGGTGCCCGAGCCCAAAAACCTTTAGCATAGGCAAAAGGTTATATTTGTAGAAGGATTTCATTTTAACCTGTTAGGTTGACTCCATCTTATTCCTAGATGACATCCCCTTTTGGTCATGATTGGTCAACAGTGATGGCTACAGGTGCCTGAAGCCCGAAAACCTTGAGCACAGTCTACACGTAATATTTATGAAGGGATTTCATTGTAACTTCGCAGGATCACTCCAGATGATGCCCAGATGAGATTGTCCTCATTGGTTGCGATCATTCAACCATGATGGCTGCCCGGGCCTGAAGCCCAAAAACCTTTAGCATAGTCTACAGTTTATATTTATGAAGAGATTTCATTGTAACTTGGTAGGTTGACTTCATATAATGTCTAGATGAGAACGTCCCGTTTTGGACACGATTGGGGAACTGTGACGGCTACAGGGGCTCAAAGCCCGAAAACCTTTAGAACAGTCTACAGGTCAAAATTATGATGGAATTTCATTGTAACTTGGTAGGTTGACTCCATATAATGCCTAGATGATGACATCCCCTTTTGGTCGTGATTGGTCAGCTGTGATGGCTACAAGTGCCCGAAGCCCGAAAACCTTGAGCACAATCTGCAGGTCATATTTATGAAGGGATTTCATTGTAACTTAGTAGGATCACTCCAGGTGATGCCCAGATGAGAATGTCCCCTTTTGGTTGCGATCATTCAACCATGATGGCTGCCAGAGCCCAAAGCCCAAAAACCTTTAGCACAGTCTACAAGTCATATTTATGAAGGAATTTCATTGTAACTTGGTAGGTTGACTGCATATAATGTCTAGATGAGAACGGCCCCTTTGGACGCAATTGGGACACTGATGGCTACAGGGGCCTGAAGCCCGAAAACCTTTAGCACAGTCTACAGGCCATATTTATGAAGGGATTTTAATGTAACTTGATAGAATGACTCATTTTGGAATAATTCCACTGTAACTTGTAACATTTATTTGATATACTTTAACTGTGAGGGCCACATACATTAACTGGTAAAGTGCTGAGTTTTTCTGACAACAAATCAAAGCTCATCATATACTGTTCTCTTACATTTAATTGGATAGTGCCTTACAGGCACTATCCAATTAAATGTCAGAGAGCAAGGTATTGTATAAAAAATCTGATTCATATCAGGGACAATAAAGACTTCCTCAGGCAGAATGTAGATACAGACAGTTATTGCCTGTCACTTTTAGTAAAGCCCAAAATAGGGCTTCCAGCACTCTACCAGTTAACTGTGAGGTCAGATTAATCCACCCCTCAGCTCTTTAGTACAGTGTACGCCTCATATTATTTTTATCAAAAACATAGCATACAGGGAACAGAAATGAACATATTCCCAATTATCACAATTCTGGTCTTATTTCATAATCCTTTCATTACCATTGAACATTATCCTTTTCATCAAACACAACACACAAGTTAAGCTACAGTGTCATTGACACTTTCATTTTAATTTTGCTCGTATTGCAAACATGGCCACAATTGCGGTTTATTGTTTCTGTAGAAAAAAATCTGTGGGAAATCACATTTTCATCTTCTCTCAGGAACTACTGAGCCGATGGAACCAAAACTTGGCAAGAATGGTCTGTAGGAGGCCCTGTACAAACGATCCTCTTTTTGTTCCCGTTGGTTGGAAAATATGGCCACCAGAGAATTTCTATGATTCTGTTAGATGGATTCAGATGTTTTGAAACTTCTTGTGATTGAAGACTGGGACACCTTCTACCAATGATCCTCATGTAATGTTGATGAAATGTTGCAAACATGGCCAATTGCAGCTCATAGTTACCATGGAAAGCCTATGGAAATCACATTTTAGCCCGACTGTTTACAGTGAGGGCTATAGTAATGACTTTTGTCCGTCCTTCTGTTAACATTTAAAGTTTGTGGTTCAAAGTTTTTTACTGAAGGTTCAAGTGGGTTTTTTTCCTGTTGACATTTGGAGTTTTGGTTAAAGTTTGTGGTTAAAGTTTTTATTCAACCTTCAAGTACAGGCTATACCTGGTAGTTCTTGTCTGATCATCACGAAATTTCATATGCAGGTTTTAGGTCATGTCTACATGAGAACGTCCCCTTTTGGTCCTGATCGGTCAACCGGTATGGCTGTCCGAGCCCAAAACCCCAAAACCATTAGCACAGTTTACAGGTCGTATTTATGAAGGGATTTTATTGCAACTTTATAGAATGCCTCTGTATAATGTCTAGATGAGAATGTTCCCGTCAATCTGTCAACTGTGATGGCTGCCCAAGCCCGAAACACAAAAACTTTTAGCACAGTCTGCAGGTCATGTTTAATATGGACGGATTTCATTGTAACTTGATATGATAACTCCGTATGATGTCTACTTGACAATTTCCCCATTTGGGCGTGATCTATTAACCACCACAACTGCCCGAGCCCAAAACCCGAAAACCTTTAGCACAGTCTACAGGTCATATTTATGGAGGGTTTTCATTGTAGCTTGATAGGTTGACTTCATATGATGTCTACATGAGAAAGTCCCCTTTTGGATGTGATTGGGCAACTGTGACGGCTACAGGTGCCCAAAGCCAGAAAACCTTCAGCACGGTCCACAGGTCATATTTATGAAGGGATTTCATTGTAACTTCGTAGGATCAATCTACATGATGCCCAGATAAGAATGTCCCCTTTTGGTTGCGATCATTCAACCATGATGGCTGCCCGAGCCTGAAGCCCGAAAACCTTTAGCACAGTCTACAGGTCATATTTATGGAGGGATTTCATTGTAACTTGATAGGTTGACTTCATATAATGTCTAGATGACAACGCCCCCTTTTGGGCAACTGTGACGGCAACAGAGGCCCAAAGCCCGAAAACCTTTAGAATATTCCACAGGCCATAATTATGAAGGGATTTCATTGTACCCTACCCTGATAGAATGACTCCAAGTTTGTGGTTAAAAACCCAGACAAACACCACCACCCCCTACCCCCTCCCCCTCCCCACCACCCCACCCCCCCAATTAGGCTTTTTTTTTCTTGTTTCTCCAATATGCATTTTGAACTATTTACAGTTACTACATGCAGAACCTTTTTTTAAAATTACTGTTTACAGTCAGGGCTATAGTCATGACTTTCATCCGTCCATTTGTCGGTCCATCCATCTGTCTGTAAACAATTGGTTTCCGACTGATGACTCCAGTTTGGATTATTTGATTTCAACCCCCACCCCCCCACCCCCCCCCTCACACACACACACACGTGTCACTTAGGCAATTATTCCCAAAATGCATTTTGAACGATTGGGAGTTATTACACGCAAAAAAGAAAATTGACTCATATAGCTCAACATTGCTTTATGTACTGCATCTTTAATCCTTTACCTAACACAAGTTAAAGCCAACAGTACAAATTATTTTTCTGAAACATCAGATTTTTTCATTTTTTATTTACTTCTAACCATGGCTTATTACTCCTTATTGGAACAAGCTCATCAAGTTTGTTCCATTAATAGGTCATGAGGTATGTTTTGAAGTAGAGAAATGAAAAATTAAAATTTGAATAGCAAATTTTGTATATCACTAGTGCAGATATGGCAGATTCGTTAGGTAAACTGTTAACAAAAAATGGCCCGAAGCCTGAAAACCTTTAGAATATTCCACAGGCCATAATTATGAAGGGATTTCATTGTACCCTGATAGAATGACTCCAAGTTTGTGGTTAAATACCCAGAAAACACCACCACCCCCTACCCTCCCCCCCTCCCCCCCCCCCCCAAATTAGGCTTTTTTTTTATTTTCTCCAATATGCATTTTGAACTATTTACAGTCACTACATGCAGAACCTTTTTTTAAACTTACTGTTTACAGTCAGGGCAATAGTCATGACTTTCGCCCGTCCATCTGTCGGTCCATCCATCTGTCTGTAAACAATTGGTTTCCGACTGATAACTCCAGTTTGGAATAGACTATTTTGCGTCTAAGCATTGCCATTCCTGGGACAGTCGGGCTGCATGCGTGACATCACTCTAGTTATATGTAGTTCCAGGTGAGCGATTACAGGCTCTGTAGAGCTCTAGTTTTAACCAAGGTGTGCATTGCTACCACAGCATTTTCCTCTTGTCTTGGTGTGTGAGCGGGGGGGGGGTATCCAGGGCTCGGAGAACAATCTTCATTATCTTCTGGATTAATGACTCACTGTACATATGCTGCGCTATACATAATCTCATAATTTAGAGCAGTGGGAAGGTCCTTGCACTTTGAACTTTTATTAAAACTAATATTTGGGGAAAAACCCAACTGTTTATACTGTTTTATACTTGAATATTTTTCTCTAAAAAAACGAAACTGGAGTCACCTCTTTTTGTAAAAAACTGAGTAGAAACCGAAACCATGGAAAAATTTCTTAATGTAGAAGAGGCACAGAGAATTTATATATTTTTAGCTCAACTTGACAAAGTCAAGCTGAGTTATTGCCATCACTTCTCGTCGGTCGGCGTATGGCCACAATTTCCTTTGATGCACCTCACAGGTCGCATTTATGATCAGATCGCTTTGAAACTTGGTATGCTTGTTTGGGGTGACCTCTAGATGGGAGCTATCGATTTTCTTCAATTTCCGTTAAAAAAATGTTGCCGCTGGCAACGTTCTTATAACTTAGTTTAGTCAGACCCCAATATTTCCCTTTGGCACACCCCACAGGGCACATTTATGAGCGGATTGCTTTGAAACCTGGCATGCTTGTTTGGGGTGACCTCTAGAGGGGAGCTATCGATTTTCTTCCATTTCTGTTTAAAAATGTTGCCGCTGTCAACGATCTTTGAACTTTGTTTAGTCAGACCACAATATTTCCCTTTGGCACACCTTACAGGGCACTTTTATGATCAGAATGGTTTGAAACCTGGTATGTTTGTTTGGGGTTACCTCTAGATGGGCGCTATCGATTTCTTCAATTTCTGTCAAAAAATGTTGATGCTGGCAACAACCTTTGATGAACTTCGAGCAGTTATGCATCAATATTTCTCTTTGGCGCAGCCTGCAGTGCACATTTTTGACCGAATCGCTTTGAAGCTTGGTGTGTTTGTGCATGGTGATATCTATATGAGAGTTATCGATTTTCTTCCATTTCTGTAAAAAATGTTGCCACTGAGAATGACCTTTGAACTTAGTTTAGTCAGGCTTCGATATTTCCCTTTGGCAACCCTTCAGGGCACATTTATGATTGGATCACTTCGAAATTTAGTATGTGTGTTCGGGGTGACCTCTAGATGTGAGTTATTGATTTTTTTTTCATTTCCATAAACAATTATTGTCGTTATCACCAGCTTTTGAACTTACTGCATTTGTGTTTCAACTTATCCCTTTTGCACTCTCTGCAGGGTATATTTATGAATTTCCATAAAAAAAAGAGAGAAAAAAAAATTGCCACAAGCAATTGACCTTCAAACTTAGTGCATTTGTGCATTAACATTTTACTTTGGCATGCCTCAGAGGGCGCATTCATTATCAGGTTGTTTTGAAACTTTGTATGCTTATGCAGGGTGTCAAAGGTAGGAGCTATCTATTTTCTTTTCACTTCCATCAAAAACTGTTGCTGTTAGCAACAATCTTTGAATTTATTGCATGTGTGCATCAACATTCTTCTTTGACAGGGCCTACTGGCCACATTTATCATAGGATTGTTTTTGAACTTGGTGTGCTCATTAGGCAAGACCCTTAGATAAGAGCTATTGATTAGCATTTATTTCTGTGAAAAAAGATGCTGTTTGCAATAACCTCCGAACTTACTACATTTGTGTATCAACATTCTTCCTTTAGCCAGTCTTACAGTTTACATTTAATAAATGCATGGATAACTCTGACGTTGGGCCCACACAATGCTGTTATGTTGAAATATCACCAAATAACATTGGTACCAATGATCTTCAGTTTTGCCATTTCACTTACCAAGTTCACATTTGTTAAGTTGAGCTACAGTGTCATTGACACTTTCATTCTTGATGTTTTGACACCTCTAATTTGGACACACCTGTAAAGGTTTGAAATTGAGATAATCTAAAGGCCTGAGGTTTATAAAACACGATATACTTCACTGCAATGTTAGAGGGGAAATCATGGCATTTGCCCCCACAAACACTTCACCCCGATTGCCTACATGGGGGCACGATGCCGCTGTGTACTGAGGCGTACTGCACGTCAATGGTGCGCATGTCTTCAACCAATCTAACCCTGCCTGTGCTGCGGTGCAGAGTTCAGAGTTACGATGCTGGGGAGCTGACAGCTGCTCGTTGTTGCTCGGTGGTTCTCTCCGGGTACTCTGGCTTCCTCCACCCGTAAAGCTGTCACGGTCACGATTAGCCATTGTGCATAAGTATGTGACCTTAAACACCAATAAATAAATAAATAAATTGCCCCCACAAAGGAAAAGTTTGTCACCCCAACTCCCCACCCACCAATCCAAACATTTCACTGGAATTAAATATACAAATCTGTCCCAACAAAAGAGGACATTAGAATTTTGACCATTGACTCTCCGCATTTCTGCCTACAACACTGTAAAATTTGATCTGGACTTGAGTTGGCAATATCAGCAAAATGTGTTGCAGTCAGATAACGGACAGATCAAGAACAAGACCACTTCTGTGATAAAATTGCTCTCCTGGACCCCTATAGATGGAGAAACAGTCCCATCATTGCCCCACCCCCCGTGATATATATGTTTATGGGTTTTCAAGTTCATTTTCAGTTTTTTTGTCTATGCTCATCAGTCAGGGTATTTTTTGGTTTTAAAAATTTGATTAGCAGTTTCCATCTTAGTTTAAAAAGTGTTGATAAATAGTGAATATAAGGCCAATATGAAACAAAAATGGTTAGTAGTTGGACATTTTCGTATAGCATTTTGTGATCCGAATCCAGTCATCAAGTACCCTGCAAGTATGAAGTCAAGATGACGAAAAGATAGTAATTTCCATGAAAGACAGTTGGTTATGGATAGTGTTCCTGCATCGAAGTCAAAAAGGAAATTTATGCATGCTATTTCTGTTCCTGAAATGGGAACTAAGCAATATTCACGATTCCAATCCATGCAAAGCCACTAGTAAGACTGTTTGGATGTAAAAATTACAAAGTAATACTGAATAGCACCTCCTGCCTCACCAACTCATGGAAGAGGTGGATGGAAGAAAATAATGTGACACCCGTCCCCAACTTCATCCGGTCATAATCAAGCAAGCTATAAGCAAAAACAAAAAAGAATGCAAGGGTCAAAGACAATAAACAATGAAAATATTGTCATCATTCTACGTACTTGGTGTCGTTCATCTCTGTCTCGTTCATTTTTAAGCAGGAAACCAGAAACAAAACATGCAACTTTCAAGATTTCTTTATGCGTCCTTAACAAAAAAAATGACGTCAAAATTGCACTTGCAGTTGTTGAATTTTCAGCCAGTCGTGCCTTATACCATAAGCACGTCGCATTGGAGGTGCAATGTACAAACCACAGACAGACTTTGTATGTGTGGTACATCGGCACGAGATGTGCAGCACATAGACTTGAGCTTTGAAATGTTTGTCGAACCGAGTTGATTTATACGTCGATTTATACGTCATACTTCACATAATCCATGACAGTTGATACCAAATATTTGTTCATCTTATCGGTTCGACCCATGAACAGTTTGATATCTAAACTGGGCCCAATTCACAGATCAAAAAAGTGTGTTAATAAAGATGAAAATTTGTTAAGTGTAGGATTTGGAGCGAGTTTCAGGTATTGCAGTATTTAGTCACCTGACATGTAATCATTTGAAACACATCAACATCCATAACACCTGTATTTACTTTGCTTCCAGCCAAGCATACACCATTTCAGTCCATGTACTTCAAACTTGGACCCAAAGCCCCTGCATGAACCCCAGGAAGTTAGGCAGTGCCTGTATACTGTGGTAAACAAGCACCATTTTACTGGTAAAATAGGACTCAGTCACTAATGCTTGGGGTGCAAGTCCTCTAAAATAGGAAACATGGGGCATAAACAATTGACCTTGGCATTATCTCCATGTTGTGGACACGATTATCCATTGTGCAGAAGTATGTGACCTTCAACGCAATATTGGACCCAAAGGCAGTGTGCATAATATAATTTTTGATTGTGATGTGGCATCACCTGTGGGTCCAACTCTATTCATACCAATGCAATTGGAATAATATGAAAACATTTTGTTTAACCAATTTGGTCTCATTAGAAAATAATTTGACTCGAGCTAAAGTGTTAGTACCTGTCAATTTTGTCAGCTTTATTCCCATTTTGTTAATTGTTCATCTGAGCATTTATAGCAGAAAGTGAATTTGCATATGGGTGGGGGGTAGTGGCCCACGGTTTGCGTTGCCCTTGTAATGCCTGAAAATAAGCAGTCTGACATTTGCAGAATGAGGTCCCCAGAGAGTGAATTTAATAATGCTATCCCATACAGTGAGCCAATTCATCCTCTGGGAACCTCTTTCTGTTTAGTTTTGAGACCCTGATTCAGATTGAGGTCCACAGTGGATAAATTTAGTGATGCATAGCAGGATAGCATCTTTAAATTCACCACCCATGGAGCTCTGTCAAACAAGATATAATAGAATAAATGTGAAGTTTAGCGCTAGAATACAGGAAAATGACACAATCCCTGTTAATTGAATATTCTGTTAATTGAATAATTTTCATTGGCAACATGGCTATTCAGTTAGCAGGGTTCCACTGTACTGAACAATTCTAGTGCTTCACAACACTTTTAAAGGGTTGGTTGGGTTGTTAATCCTACAGTGTTTCCAGGAAAATCCTTTCTGTGGAGCACAATAAGGTGAGTCAACCACATGTCCTGTCTGTCTGACAGAGAACATTTTTTTCCTTTGCATATGCTGGCCCAAACATGGAGTGTGTCACTGTGAGGGCGCAATTATTGTTTTTCAGCTCACCGAAGGGAACTCAACTTATCACTTGCCGCCCGTCGTCGTGAACATTTTTCAAACGACTTCTCCTCTGAAACCACTGGTCCGCTTTTCACGAAACTTCATGTGGATGTTCATTACTATATGGCAATTCATGTTTGTTCAAATGAAATGTCCACGTCCCTTGGGGGCTCTGTATGGGGCATAACTCTGATAGCAGCGTATGAATTATAGAAAAATTATTAAAAAATCTTCTTCTCCAGAACCAGTGGGCAGAATCTTTTGATACTTGGTATGCAGCATCTTGGTATGGGTCTGATTCAAGTTTGTTCAAATAGAATCCCTCAACTAATATTGGGGCTCACTATGAGGGCGTGAATTTTTACTTAGTGCAATTTAAGAAAAATTCTTTAAAAATCATCTTCTCCAGAACCAATGGGCAGAATCTTTTTATATTTGGTATGCAGCATTTTGGTATGGGTCTGATTCAAGTTTGTTCAAATCGAGTCCCTTGATCAATATTGGGGCTCCCTATAGGGGCATAAATTTTTCCTTAGTGCAATTTAAGGAAAAATCTTCTTCTCCAGAACCAGTGGGCAGAATCTTTTGATGTATGGTATACAGCATCTTGGTATGGGTCTGATTCAAGTTTGTTCAAATGGAGTCCCTCGATCAATTTTGGGGCTCACTATGGGGAACCTGAATTTTTACTTGGTGCAATTTAAGAAAACAATTTAAGAAAAAAAAATTAAAAATCTTCTTCTCCAGAACCACTGGGCAGGATCTTTTGATATTTGGTATACAGCATCTTGGTATGGGTCTGATTCAAGTTTGTTCAAATTGAGTCCCTCGATCAATATTGGGGCTCACTAAAGGGGTGTGAATTTTTACTTAGTGCAATTTAAGAAAATTTCTTTAAAAGTCTTCTTTTCCGGAACCGACAGGCAGAATCTTTTGATATTTGGTATACAATATCTTGGTATGGGTCTGATTCAAGTTTGTTCAAATTGAATCCCCCGTTCAATATTGGGGATCACTATGGTGGTTTTTACTTAGTGCAATTTAAGAAAAAATCTTTAACAATCTTCTTCACCAGAACCAGTGGGCAGAATCTTTAGATATTTGGTATGCAGCATCTTGGTATGGGTTGGATTCACGTTTGTTCAAATTGAGTCTTTTGATCAATATTGGGGCTCACTGTGGGGGCGTGAATTTTTACTTAGTACAGTTCAAGAAAAATTCTTTAAAAATCTTCTCCAGAACCAGTGGGCAGAATCTTTTGATATTTGGTATGCGGGATGCTTGTATGGGTCTGA
The DNA here is from genome assembly GCA_031216915.1 of Pictodentalium vernedei. Lineage (NCBI taxonomy): Eukaryota > Metazoa > Mollusca > Scaphopoda > Dentaliida > Dentaliidae > Pictodentalium > Pictodentalium vernedei. The sequence goes on from CM062295.1 coordinate 228,451,238, forward strand.
TTCCAGTTTGTTTAAATTACTCCAACTTCCTCCACCCGTAGAACTGTCATGGCCATGATTAGCCATTGTGCAGAAATATGTGACCTTAAATGCCAATAAATAATAATAATAATATCTCTTTGGAACATGTCATTGTAAATATGTCAAAAGAACAAAAATAACCAACCAACACTGTTCTCTCTAAATTTTCAGGAAAGTAAACAGTGGAGAAATCTCGAGTGCTATCTACACCATGCTAAAGTGTAAAAGAAACTTTTGAAACCATGATTCAGACACGTACATGTACACCACTCTAATGGAATTTTTTGGACGGATTACTTATGATTCCAAGTTACACCTCTGACTATAAGCCAGGTGATCTTCGCTCTTGCGCACCACGTCACAGGCTTGTCATTTTGAAAATTGCAGGAGGGCCAATATGATTTGCCTCAAATCACCCCGGGAGGGACATTCTGGGTTCGCCTAAAATGACCCCAGGAGGGCCATTTATGATTTGCGGGGGCGATTTTGTTCAAGCCTGCTGGGTAGACAACTAATATCATTTTAAGGTACATGGTTTTTGTAATTATAATGTACATCACCATGTAATGTATAGATGAAGACTTGAATATTTGGATGCAAGATACCATGTTACCTATGACACTAACAGTAAGTGCTATATTTATCTTACATCCAAATAACCAAGCCAAAATCTATACATTGCATGATGACTGTACAAGCCAGTGCACCGTGCTCAACACCAGATGCCGATAATTTGGGGTGGGGGGGTGGGGGGGGGGGGGGGGAATCAATCAGATTTGGGGGATGAATCGTCCTTGCTTTGATTTTGGGACGAAACGTCATGGGCTAATCGTCAGAGGTCAAACTGGCATGGAGGTGATATGTCCAGTAGTCGTATGTGACGAGAGTTGTCACAATCTGATGTACCATGTAATAACGAATTACAACTTTGGAATTGGCAGACCTCTCATTCGTATTTGGAAAGTTACTTACTTCTCTGGGTGACTGCGTTGACAACACACTACAAACTTCACAAATTGCGCTTTGTTACCTCCTTCAATCTGTGAAAATTGCTGTTTGAGACGGCCGATTTTGAGGTGCTCTTGACTGAATTAATGGGCCGCAGAAATTGGTGTTAGCCGGACCTTTACCGCCTGCAGAATTTTGAACTCAGGCAGGCGATTGCGGCCTGGGGGCGATCGCCTGCCTCAAAATGACCAGTCTGACGGCACATGTAATTTTTACTTTTTGTGAGTAGGCAACAGTGCACCTCAGTTCCACCTAGCAAGTGATTAGCCCCTACTTGACAAATAGGCTGCAGTTGCCGCATAATATACATTTGTACAATGTATAAAATAAATTGTGCAGCAGAAACTTTTTTGGCAAAACTATATCATGTTACCCCCTCATCGAAATGAGCTCATTCCAGTGAGGAGTCACATGATATGGTTTTGTTGATTTTTTTAAGAATTGGGGAAACATTAAAATAACAAATTTTGGTATCATATGTTTTCTGTAAATTGTTAAAATGTTCATGGGCAAACAATACAAAAATGGAACAATACACCATGAATTATAAACTGGAGCATTCCAAGACTTCAAACTAATCAAACTTCACTTTCCGAGAATTGGTACATAATAACATAATTTGACAAACTTCAAAGGCCAGTAGTCTTACTCACTGTCTTTTCGCTCATGTATTCCATGGTGAATCATTTGATTCATTTACATTTGCTCCATTGAAGTTGCAGTTCATGTATTAAATGTACATGTAACTCAAATAAATTTGATTATTGCTGCAAAAAGCTTATTCAAAAATGATTGAGTAATATTTGTGGCAGATTTTGAATTCAAAAGCGGCTGCCTGATTCATTTAGTTTTGAATCATTTTACAGGACTATAGCTTTGTGTCCGCCATATTTGTTATCTCACAAAACATCAACATGTAGTTGAGATTAAAAGTGAACATAAATAATGCTGAAAATGAACACATAGTGTAATTTCTAAAACATTAATATAAATAGCATCTGCATCGATGCTAATTGCCATCCCTGTAGTCAATATCAATGTTGAGAGCAAATTTAAAGTTTTCAAACAAAGCTAACAGATATCCTTATGCAGTATTGCAGTGCCTAGTATCAATAATTCTCACTCCATTTCGTTTTTGGTGGAGTAGAATGAGCTTGTACTTGTCAGAATTAATTCTCGGATCAGATTCCCATCCATTGCTTGGAGATCATAGTTTAGAGTGGTCTTGCCACCAAAGTTCAGTCTTACATTCCCCATGTAACTTGTTGCAAGCATTAATTCACTCTTGTGAAGAAACATGGAATAAACTCATGGGGCGTAACTTGGAATGGTGAATCCACTTTGATGATGAAATGAATGCATGGCTCATGGATTTACCTCCCATGAGAGTCTTCTTCAGACATTTCCATTCGTTAATTTTGAACATGGTCATATAATCTGACTGTGAAATGTATTTTGACTGAAAGTTACCAGAACACAAAATGGCGACAAATCTATTCAAATTTCATTCAGTGACCTTACAGTTTGCTCGAAATATCAAGACATGATTCAGTAAATAGAGGTGGGAGGTTTAGATTTTTAGCTCACCTGGCCCAAAGGGCCATGTGAGCTATTGTCATCACTTGGCATCTGTCATCTCCTATAAACTTTTCACATTTTCATCTTCTCTGGAACCGCTGAGCTAGTGCGAACCAAACCAGGCAGGAATCGTCTATGGGAGGTCCTCTGCAAACGATCCTCATTTTGTTCCAGTCGGATGAAAAACATGGCTGCCAGATTCAGATTTGATTCTGGTTGGTGGATTTTCACAAATCTTCTCTGAAACAAACAAGGCCAAATGTTTTGACACTGCACATGCTTGATGCCTGGGATACCCTCTACCAGCGATCATTATTTAATGATTGGGTTGTAAACATGGCCACAATCGTGGCTAATAGTTACTATAGAAACCCTGTGGGAAATCACATTTTCATCTTCTCTGGAACTACTTAGCCGATGTGAACAAAACTTGGCAGGAATAGTTTATGGGAGGTCCTCGACAAACGATCCTCATTTTGTTCTTGACAGATGCAAAACATTGCCGCCAGAGGCATGCTTTGATTCTGATTGGTGGATTTTGAAAAATCTTCTCTGAAACCACAAGGCCAAATGTTTTGAAACTCTGCATGATTGATGATTGGGACACCCTTTACCAACAATCCTCATTTAATGGTGATCAGATTGCAAACATGGATGCAATTGCAGTTTATAGTTACTATAGAAACCCTATGAAAATCACATTTTCATTTTCTCTGGAACTACTGAGCCGATGTGAACCCAACTTTGCTCAAATAATGTAGAGAAAGTCCTCTGAAAACATTCATCATTCTGTTTTGCGCAGATGAAGGAGCATGGCAGACAGCTGCATTCTTTGATTTTGATTAGAATTACTGAGGGATATGTAGTTCTGCCAGGTGAGCGATTACAGGCTCGCTGCTCAGATTCGGTTTGGGGTCGGTCACAGGAAAAAACCTTGGTTTCTGTTCATTTTTTCTATGTGTCAAGAACATATGTTAATAACACTCCAGACACCTTAGCATGGAAAAAATCAGCAATAGTTTGTATGATGCCGCTCTCCACAAAAAGCCCCGGACTATAAGTATCTCCATTGGGTACAGCCTAACTTCCCTTCATTCATGCGTAGGGGCTCTAGGGGCCAGTTGCGTAGCCTATTGAGACCGAGAAAACACAGATTTGGTAACAATCGAATAAAGTTCACTTAATCTATGTTGTATTCTCATTGTCACATTTTCTGCCTCACTGACTCGTCCGATGGACGAGTCAGTAAGGGACAAATATGACCATGAGAACATGACATATTCGCCCCTTTGCAGGATAGAGAAAGTCCATAGGGGTCGCAAATCCATATCAATAAACATTGTATCTTACTATAATGTTTGGTGCACTCCTATCAAGCAACTTTTGACTTTGTCTAGAAGGTGATCCGATTTGAGGTTCGATTCAATTTCAAATAGTGCACCTGATTCAATTCAAGATTTGATTGATATCTTGTTACAATTAGCAGTTATACAGAAATATGTGACCTTAACCCTTTACCCAACGTAACGACCAAAACTGGTCAGTGCTATTCACAAAAATCGCCAATTAATTTTCATTATTTGTCTCAAAAACATAGGTTATGACCCCTCGTTGGAACGAGCTCGTTAGGGAGTTGATTTGGTGTTGATTCTGAATCGCACTATCAAGTTTGATATCAAATTGAGTCTTCGGAGCTTTGCAGGGCTTTGATGTGGGCATCTGGTCATGAGTTTCTTTTTGTTCCTGAAAGTGGATCACACCCATATTGAAGCATGGTGTGACCTGTGGACCTGTGACCAACACCAAATGAGTCAAAACACCATGCAAGTTAATAATTTGGGTTCAGGTCAGTTTGGTCAGCAAGGTCTCATTAAGAGCAGTTTTCAGAATTGCTTGACATTGTTTTTTTTTAACCCCAATGCATTTCTGAAGTTCATACATATGTTCTTTATACAAAAAAGTGGTCAGGGTAAAAAATTTCCTTTTCTGATTCCTTTATAGAACATGTGTAATGCTGTGCACAGTAGTTTTATCCGGTATCTTGAGACATTTTATCTGAATCCTGTATGAAAATCTTAAAATGCTGTTTACAAAAATCTAATTCTGATTTCTTTTAAGATATTTTACTCTCAAAAATAAGTCTCCATAAATTTTCTTTCTATATAGTTTAATTCTGATGCTTTCACCATTATCACAGTAAATTCTGTTTTTCTAGTTCCTTCTTGCATTTCAAAATTCTTTTCAGTTCAGCAGAACTGAACCATATTTAAAAATTAGCACCTGTGTCAATAATTGCAAATGCCAGATTAGTACTCTATGCACAGTTTGCCATACACATGCATTTTTCAAATTTTGAGGCCTGCTTTTGAGAATGTATTGAGGGTTCAAACTGTAACAACAATAAAATTAAGTGATTGTCTATATGTGAATATTGAGTTGCTGTTTGAAGGGCACTTCGATCTTAAAGTTTCATCACAGGTTTTGTTTGGATGTTCTACACTGGGCAGTGAAGCAGTGTTAGTTTACTGTGGTAAACAAGCTCTGTTTTACTTGTAAAATAGGTTCCAGTTACCAATGCCTGGGGTTTAAGATCTCTGAAATGGGTATAAACGTGGGTATAAATGATTGGCTGGACTTGACTTTGTATGTTGCAGTTACGATTTGTGAAGAAATATGTGACATTAAATACCAATAAATAATATAATTTAAAATAATACAAACTTTTTGATCTGATAATGCCCAGTTATTACTAAAATAATGCACAGTTGTTGTTTGTGGCAATTAATCATTCTGAAAGCTGCGAAAGTATTAAATTATTTCCATGTGTATCAGAAACTACATGTCTAACACACAGCTGTGTTTGCTTCATATTACATCAGACAACTTAGTTTATCTCTTTGCAATATCATGTGTTCTGAAAATCTATGTTTATTCAAGTTTTTTAAATTGCAGATTTAAGTAATTTTGCATGCTTCTGCTGCCTAACACTATGCATACAGTGGGTTTCAACATGCTCTTTCATATACAAGCAACATCTGATAGTCTATTTTTTTAAATTTGTGGCTTATTGTCCCTTTGAATAACACCAGTGTGCAAAATTTGACGAGAACGCTCTTATGCAAATTTAAGTCTACGCAAACGGATGACCGGTTAGCCAAAAGTTGCACCTCCGATGGTAAAGTCTGAGTAACTTAACTTGTAGAGTGCTAAATTTTTCTCAGCCTCAAGATTTGTTCACACATTTTTGTCTTGTTACAATTTATGGGATAGTGCCTATAGGCACTCGCCCATAAATTGTAACAATGCAAATCAATGGAGATGAAGTAATTTTACTTCCAAGGTAATAAGAAGAAAATTGACAAAATTCGAAGTCTTCAACTTACGGTACCTGCAGTTCAGAATAAAGCTCGAATATGAGCTTCCAACACTCTACCAGTTAACCAGCATTTCTTGTGTCTGATAGATTTTTAGACTTTTGCCTTGAGAGGCTAAATATATTTCAGTTCCATGCAATATATAAATACTTGTTAATGATAAAAAAGCAGTTTTCCAAGATTTTTTTACATAGCTGAGCGTTCGGTTAGCCATCTCCAAACCACGTGAATGGTTAGTCATTTTTTTAAATATTGCACACTGTAACACTAAGTTTTATCATCTTTTTGAGTAGATAATGAATCTGCAACTAGCAAGAGTTTCGATACTGTGATCACAACAATGGTTGGGCATTCCGTGGTATGGTTTTATGACAGTTAACATTTGCATTCCCATCATCAATATTATGTCCATTTTGGGAAAGATTTTCAGCCATGGGGAGTAACCTTGTTCAACTATCTGAACATAATAGCTGCCCCACTGTGGCAACCACTATGTTCAGTCAGCTCAACTACAGAGTAACCTTACCCTCCTTAACCCAATCCCTCTCGATGCTATGCACCTTGAAAATAGCACTATGCGCTTTGAAAAATGGGCAGATTTATTTCACCTCGATGGAATTCCTGATGTTCATCGAATTCTGATTGTGTTGAAATAAAATCGTAATCTGACTGATAACACTCAGGAAAACTGTGTCAGTAAAAACTATGAAAAAATTACAACTTCTGTGTTGAGTTAAATGTCAGCAGCTGATTTCAGATTTTTATTCTGATAAATATACTACTCAAAGTTTGCTAAGCACCAAGTATATCCAACTACCTGTTTTACATTTTAGTTGAAATATTGTTATGAAAAGTGTATATATTTTTTATTTAATTATATCTTTAATGATTTAAGTACAGAAATTAAGATTTTATTTGTGTTTGACATTATTTTTTAGCTTTTGAATACGATAACCATGGAAAATGGATATTATTGGTAAAAGAGGAAATTCTTCAAATGCTCCCAAAAAGTTGACGGAGCAAACTAATATGTGTTCAGTATCGAGTATGAGGCCCATTATTGTTAATTACAGCTTGACAATGCCTTCTCGTGCTCCCAATTAGGTTCCAGGTGGTCCTTTGTGGGATGTTGTTCCATTCTTGGACCAGCATGGCACCAAGCTCCTGGACACTTCTTGGTTGAACTGGACAGACTGAAATTGCAAGCTGCAACTCATTCCAGACATGTTCGATTGGACTGAGGTCAGTGTATCTTGTTGGCCAGTCCATACGCTCAATCCCCTCCCTCGGTCACTACTCCTGGACAGCACGGGCAGCATGAGAACTGGCATTATCGTCCATCAGAATGAATCTATCACCTACTGCTACATACAATCTGAAGTGGGCATCCAGGATCTCATCAATATATCGCTGTGCAGTCAATGTACCACGGTCAAGGACACAGAGCTCAATACATCCATCCCAGCTGATGCCACCCCAGACCATTATTGACCCTCCACCACAGCAGTCATGCTCAGCAATGTTGGTTGCATGGAATAGCTCTCCTGGTCTTCTCCATACCCTAGAATGCCTATCTGTGTTGTCTGGGCAGTACCTTGACTCATCTGTAAAAAGGACAGGTTGCCTATCTTCTCTGGTCTATCCAACGTGATCCATGGCCCATTCATATCGTGCCTGGCGGTGGTTCTGGGACAGCTGAATGCGGAGACCACCTTCGTGCAACCTTGCCCGGATAGTCTGCATCGAAACATTTAACCCGGATAGGCGGATACATTCTGAAGGTCACTGCGAAGCGGGGTTGCTGTGTCAAAGCAGTTCCTACGGGCCTGAATGATCAAGCTGCAGATGTTGCCCTCTCTCTGCCATCACCATGTCGTCTGACTGGTGTGCCATACTGCTGAAATCTTGTCCAGGCTCCAGTGATCACTGTATGGTGCACACTAAGGGCTTCACCAACCTGACGATGGGTAGCCCCTTGTTCCACCATCCCTACAGCCTGCCATATTTCTGCTTTCAGACAAATGTCTTCTTACATTTGCATTCGCCATACTCAATCATTAAATCACAAGAGTTTGTGTTGAAATGAAGACTGAATACCCTACACATCTCATGTGCATGTAGACAGTACACGAAAACATCATGAAAATCGAAGGGTACATGCTTTCCATAACTGTCACAAAAAGTCTGCCTGTCAAGAGAGCTAATGTAAACACTGGGGACCATCTCAAAACATTCCCCTCAATCATATCCACCAAAAATATCGCAAATGTGTCACAAGAAAATTTCACAATGATATGTCAAATACGTGGTGCTTAGCAAACTTTGAGTAGTATATATATTTGAATATGATATATATATCATTACATTGTCTTGGATCTAAAACAACACACAATTTATCCGCCTTGGAATTGCAAATCTTTTCCAAATTATGAACAAATCATTCATTGGTTGTTCAACTTTAATTTCAATTTTCTCTTGCTTTTGTCACCATTTTGCTCAGTTTCTTTAAACAGAATCAAATTTTCCAGTTGCAAAATTGTCAAAATTCTGTTTCACTCGATTCAACTAAATACCACTTTTAAGGCCCAAGATAAGCTATTGCCATCATGCAAAATAAGGTCAAGGTAAGCTATTGCCATCACGCTTGCATAAGTCTGTTCACATTTTCTTTTGCACAGGCTTCATCCAGTAGTTCTTGTCCGATCATCACGGAATTTCAAATGCAGGTTCGAGGTCATGTCTTTTGGTCGTGATTGGTCACCCGTGATGGCTACGCAGACCCAAACGCCCTGAAAACCTTTAGCACAGTCTAAGGTCGTATTTATGAAGGGATTTTATTGTAACTTCGTAGGATGACTCTGTGTAATGTCTGGATGAGAACGTCCTTTTTTGGTCGGGTACCTAGATTCCTTTTGCACAGTCTACAGCTTGCATTTATGAAGGGATTTCATTGCAAATTTGTTGGATGACTCAGTGTAATGTCTAGATAAGAACATCCTATATTGGCCGTGATCGGTCAACCCATGACGGCCGCATGCACATATGGCCTAGATTTGTTTACCACAGTCTACAGTTCATATTTATGAAGCGATTTCATTATAACTTGGAAGGTTAACTGGATATGTCTAAATGAGACTATCCTATTTTGGTCACAATCGGTCAACCGTGATTGCCAAGCTGTCATGTGACCTAGATTCCTTTAGCAGAGTCTATTAGTTATATTTATGAAGGGATTTCATTGTAACTTTTTAGGATGACTCGTTTTGGAATAATTTTACTGTAACTTGGTAACTTTGGTTGACATACATAAACTTTGAGAGCCGCATTAACCCAGGCCTCAGTTCTTGAGTACAGTCTGCAACTCAAATTATTCTTATTGAAAAATAGCATACAAGGAACAGAAATTAACACATTCTCAATTATCACAATTCTGGTATCATAATCCTTTCATAAACATTGAACATTATCCTTTTCATCAAACACAACATGCAGTCAAGTTAAGCTACAGTGTCACTGACACTTTCATTTGTAAAATTGCATGTGGGCGGGCATTTTTTTTATTTATGTTTAATTATTTCTTTGCCATCAAAAGTTCATGTTATTGGTTTGTTTCATGTTTTAGGCCTCATAATCTACAGAATAACATGGGTTGTGGTGTATTTCATCCTTTGAATGTAAGAAGGTTTTGTTATGCTAAAGCATTACAAAGCCTTGTAGCACTCAAGGGACAAATTTATCAATTTTATTAACTTGGGTAAAATATCAGACATAAACCATTTCATTTTAATTTTTTTTTAAGTTTGCATTGGTAATAAAATGAGAGCATGTGGCAACCAAAAGGACCATGCAGTAGGTCCTGAGAAATGGATTTTTTAATTTTTTTGGCCTAGTCACAGAACTGTAACAAGTGAATCCAATAGCATTTTGAGTAAATTGTTTAAGATCTAGTAATGTAGGTGAACAAAAAATGAGTTTTTTTTCTTTTCTATTTTTTTGGTAAATGCCAGGTAAATGAAATGCTTCATTGCCCTGTTTGTGCATGCTTGCACTACAGAATCTCTGTCATATTATTTTTAGTTTTTTGTCTTGATTCAGTCTTGATATCGCAATATTTTATTCATGAATTCTCGATTCACTCATATTAAGAGTGTCACTACCAGATTGCAATCTCATCAAGAAACAGACTGCTTTTGCATTCATAGTAGAACTAAACAGACTACTTTTTCAAGGTTTAATCTAGGCCATTTTTGAGGTTGAAATAAGGCCCCATTTCCAGTGGGGTACATGCTATAAAATTGCCAATTTCTGTCACAATACACTATTATCCCCAAACTTACACAGCATAAGCAGGTTACACAGCCATTGTGCTCTTCTAATAGTTAATTCTAAGTGATACCCATTTTAACCTGCATTCTGTCTGGAAAAAAGTTTCCAGGTGGATTTGTGTTCAGATAACCAATTGTATAATTTTCCCAAGTAGGGTATTTTTTGTTTTTAAAAATTTGATTAGCAGTTTCCATCTTCTTTTCAAAAAGTGATAATAAATAGTGAATATAAGACCAATATGAAAGAAAAATGGTTAGCATTTGGACATTTTTGTATAGCATTTTGCGATGCGAATCCAATTATCAAATACCCTGCCAAGACCAAGAAAAGGCCCCTCTCCCTATCTTCTTGGATCAAACCCTGGCCTTTAAATTGAGGGTACTACTAAACCACTGGTACATGTATGTGATTTCCTGCAGTCTAAAAATGGTTTTATTACATTGGATTTGGATCCTCCTCTTCCAAGTTTAAACCCAATTTCTGATGCAGTCCTTCTGAATTCAAAAAAATATGCAACTTTTTAGCTCACCTGAGCGAAGCTCAAGGGGAGCTTTACTAATCACTTTCTGTCCGTCGTCCGGCGTCGTCCGTCCGGCGTTAACTTTACATTATCGACTTCTCCTCCTAAACCACTAGCCCAATTTTATTCAAATGTTGGCTAAATGTTTATTACCTAATGCCAATTCAGATTTGTTCAAATGAAGTTGCCCCTCCTCCTGGATGGTGCCATGCCCCCAAGGAGCACCAAAATATTTGTAAATCTTCTTCTCATGAACCAGCAGTAGCAGAGACTTGGTATTTGGTGTGCAGCTTCCTTTTGAGGTGTAGACTCAGATTTGTTCAAGAGAAGTTTGTGGGGCTACACTTGGCATCGTTATGGGAGGGGCAAAATTTTTTGCCCCGCCCAAAATTTCTATTTTCCAAACCGAGAGGCTGATTTGAACCAAATTTTATGTGAGGGCTTATTGGGTCATGAGTACTTGATTTATGCAAAAAAAAATTTCCCGCAGCCCCGTGGGAACCGCAGGAGCTAAAAATAGAAAAAATTTAAAACGCCCATATCTCCAAAACTGCACGGCACTGAGAATTTTTATTTGGTGTTCAGCTTCCTTAGGACCAACAGAAAGGATTGGGAAAAAAAATTGCCATCGGTTTTATCATAGGGTACAGTTTCGGGACTTTGAAAAAGTGCTGAGTCAGCACTTTTTAACACTGTAGGCAATGGGAAAAACATTAAAAAATCTTCTTCTCCAGATCCAGCAGGCAGAATCTTTTGATATTTGGTATGCAACATTGTAGGGAGGATCTGATTCAAGTTTGTTCAAATCGGCCCCCTGGGTTCATATTTGGGCTCAGTATAGGAGCCCGATTTCGAACTTAGTGCATTTCAGGCAAATTTCTTAAAAAATCTTCTTCTCCAGATCCAGCAGGCAGAATCTTTTGATATTTGGTATGCAACATTGTGGAGTGGATCTGATTCAAGTTTGTTCAAATCGGCCCCCTGGGTTTATATTTGGGCTCAGTATAGGAGCCCAAATTTGAACTTACTGCATTTCAGGCAAATTTCTTTGAAAATCTTCTTCTCCAGATCCAGCAGGCAGAATCTTTTGATATTTGGTATGCAACATTGTAGGGTGGATCTGATTCAAGTTTGTTCAAATCAGCTCCCTAGATTCATATTTGGGCTCACTATAGGAGCTTGAATTCGAACTTAGTGCATTTCAGGCAAATTTCTTCAAAAATCTTCTTCTCCAGATCCAGCAGGCAGAATCTTTTGATATTTGGTATGCAACTTTGCGGGGTAGATCTGATTCAAGTTTGTTCAAATCGGCCCCCTGGGTTTATATTTGGGCTCAGTATAGGAGCCCAAATTTGAACTTAGTGCATTTCAGGCAAATTTCTTTGAAAATCTTTTTCTCAAGGTCCAGCAGGCAGAATCTTCTGATATTGGGTATGCACCATGCTTAGGGGGGTGAGATTCAAGTTTGTTCAAGCCAAGTCCCTGGGTTCATATTTGGGCTCACTGTGGTAGCCCGAATTATAACTTAGTTCAAAATGAGGAATTTTCTTTAAAAATCTTCTTCAGATCCAGCAGTCGGAATGTTTTGATATTTGGTATGCAGCATCCTTAGGGGGTGAGATTCAAGTTTGTTCAAGCCATGTCCCTAGGTCCATATTTTGACTCACTGTGGGAGCGTGAATTGTAACTTAGTTCAAAATGAGGACTTTTCTTTAAAAATCTTCTTCAGCCATGTCCCTAGGTCCATATTTGGACTCACTGTGGGAGCTCGAATTGTAACTTAGTTCAAAATGAGGACTTTTCTTTAAAAATCTTCTTCAGATCCAGCAGTTGGAATGTTTTGATATTTGGTGTGCGGCATCCTTTGGGGGGTGAGATTCAAGTTTGTTAAAGCCAAGTCCCTGGGTTCATATATGGGCTCCCTGTGGGAGCCTGATTTATAACTTAGTTCAATATGAGGAATATTCTTTAAAAATCTTTTTTTTTTTAGAGAATCTTTGGATATTTGGTATAAGCTTTTCTTAGGAGGAGCAGATGCAACTTGTTGAAATCAATTCTCTGGGTTGATATAAATTTAGGCTACCATGTCAGGTGAGCGCCCTCAGGCCCCTTGGGGCCTCTTGTTTATTGTGGCATTGCCCTTTGCGTGTTTATCTTCATGTACAAGTACATAGAATGGATAAATCTGTTATATGTATGTATGACAGGTTGGGGCTGGTTATTAATGATGTTGAAACAGTAAGCTAGAAAAACGGTTTACAACCACTTACTAACTTAACTGGTTAAAAAGTAGTCACCAGGTTTTCCATAATGTTTATAACAAATGGCATTCCATTGATAAGATATATCAGATTTAAACTTCAACTTTTTACCCATTAAACCAGCTCAGAACAGTGCACGGAAATAGTTTGCTGATATTATATTCAATTGGGAGTACTTTGCTTCATCGTCGTCTTGCAAAGTCTGTGAGTACTGAGTAATTGAAGAAACAATAGCTATAGTGCAAATACAAATTAACATTATTGAGTTCTACCCAGCTGTGTTTGTATACGCACTTAGGAATAGTTTCTGTATATACTACTTGTAAACCTTACATTTTCAATCCTACGGACAATGTAAGAATGACTGTACATGAGCATGACCAGTACCTGTCTAGTTATAGTCAGAAGTTATCTGATTACTTTACTAGGTAGTGATTAATTCAGACTCCCGCGTTGTGCCCTTGGGCAAGACACTTAACCCTGATTGTCCACATGGGGACACCATGATGCCATGTACTATACAAGAGAAAAACATGGTGAAAATTCTGTTGCATTCCCGGAGTTCTGGGGTAAAAGTCCTAGTTAATTACATGTATGGGCAAAAATTACAGCTTGAAATGTTAATATTTTGACATTAGTATGCAGACGGTTTAGAAATAATGCTCTTCATTCATGTAAACATGTGTGGGGTGCATTCTAACTTGGACAGTAACTCTCAATGTCCATAAATAGGTGTCTAGTCTCTTTATTGAACGCCTGTTCTATGAAATCCCCATCCACAACAACACTAAACCATGTGGAAAATGAAAATTTGTTCTGCACATGAAATCGTCGACTGACTATTTTTGGATGATCACATCATCCGTCAAAACATAACATAACCCCGCCCACTTGGAATTTCTGTTTGACCTACAATCACAGAAGCTGTCAGTTTAAACAAAGCGATTGCCTTCTAATAAACTATCACAAAGACAATAAACTAAATAAAAACATCCTTGTGTATAGAATTAGTTCAAACCAATCATCATTAGCTGTGTAATGATAAATTGAATAGCACTAGCTCAAATATTCATAGTACAATATCAACAGTACAAACATACCTACACCACATGTTTGGCCTATTTATAAATCTACCCATATGAATTCAAAACATTAGTAGACAATTGATCACCCAAAACTGAACCGATTGTGAAATAACTTGTTGATAGCTGTCAAATGAATTACCGAGTGTCCTTCTAATAATTGTTTTATAGACTTCAAGGCAAGTAATAAACACAGAACAACATGTGTCGTTCTGTGTATTTATGTTGATATTATGATTATCTCATTCTTGTGTGGGAGCAAAGTAGCTCGGTGGTTAGTGCATTGAACTTCAAACTGAAAGGTTCAAACCAGTGGTAACTGCATTGTGTCCATGGGCAAGACAATTAATTCTGATTGACCATGTACATAAGGTTACGGTGGTGCACTTGCCCTCAAGCATGGCATGTGCAGAGTTAGTACATTGGAGAGTCTAGATAGTTGCACACCACTGCTCAGTGATTCTCTCCAGGTACTCTGGCTTCTTATACCTGTGAAAATGTCCAACATGATATGATGCTGACTGTTGAAAGTGTCGTTGCACCATAACAAAACAAAACAAACTCATTTGTGGGCATAAGAAACATGTATTTTCATGTGTAACTTTGCTGTAGGTAAAAATACAAAATTTCTCAAGCTCATGAATGAGATAATTGTCTGTATTTTCACAAACATATTAGATGCTCATTTTTTTATAAGAATATTTAAGAGAAGCAGTACAGAACAATATTTTCACAAAATGTTAACGTTTATTGAATTTTCAGTGGTGACGATTGGGATAATTTGAAGTGATGCTCTGATGTTGAATGTTGTATTGCTGTGAAACTAATTTTCTATATCTCCTACTTGGGAGACTAAGAGGTTTTCAACTTCCAACAATTTCTCGATAGTTTACAGTTGGGCATATAATAAAAAAAAGTGTATGATACATTACCAAACTCATATTGTGCACTCCTCTTGTTCTGTGCTTCATTGAAAAGAAAAAAATCTACAAGCAGTGCCATCTCATATTTTACCACCGATTGTGGAATGCGATGGTTGATCAAATGTTTTCAATGAATTTTAATTACATCAGCCTCCAATATTTTATGTGACATAGTCATTGCCATTGAAAAGTATTGTGTGGAGAAAAAGGTTGTAGGATTTTTTCTTCAGAAAATATTTGCCACTGACTTATACTTGCAAAACTGTATGAAACTGTGTTGGTGTTTTGCTTAGACATAATCGCACTGTATTGACATATCCTGTTTTTATCAGAAAAGTTGAAGGTGCTGATACTTGTAATACATTGGTGTTAATGTTGTAATAGTTTATCGCATCCTTGACCCCCTCCCGTGGCAACCCTGGGAAGTGAAGCCGTGCCTGTTTACTGTGGTAAACATTAACAAGCTCTGTTTTACTGGTAAAATAGGACCCGGTCACCAATGCCTGGGGTAAAAGCCCTCCGAAATGGGTAACTTTGGTATAAACGATTGTTGGCTGGACTTGACTTATAGCAATGTTGCGGTCATGATTAGCCATTGTGCAGAAATATGTGGCCTTAAACACCAATAAATAAATAAATCCTCCCCCACCCCATGCTCATCTAAATTATCTATTTAACAACCACCGTGTGTGTCCTGCAGCACTTTATCACCTGGAAATTGTTTGTTGCAGATCAGCTGATTCTTAAGAATGAAATGATCTGGAGCTGAAAAAAATTCTGCTTTTGCTTCTGATTTAGATACACTGCATTGGTAAGTGGCATTTCACTGTAAAAAGAAATTCTTTGAAGAAAATTTGTTCAATGGTTATCTCAAAAGCAACTGACATAAATTTCTTCTGGGTTGGTTTAAGATATTGGAACATGTGTATCTCTATCCCCACCCCTACTCCAATCAAGTGGTGTGAATGATCAGCTAATTTACTATATCATTGCATTTAATAGTATTTCATATTTCATTCAATCAACTTCAGAAAGTCTGTTCCTAGAGTAGGTAAAAGATATTGATAACTGCATTAACTTCTCCCCCCCCCCCCCCCCTCCACAATCTCGTGAGTGATCATCTAACAGAATTTAAATCACTGATATACCACCTGCTTAGTTTTCACATTCATTCTGTCTCTTCCTCTTTTATCTTCACCTGTGTCCCCATGGGAACCCCGGGAAGTGCAGCAGTGCTTGTTTACTGTGGTAAACAAGCTCTTTTTCACTGGTAAAATAGGACCTAGTCACTAATGCTTGGGGTGTGAGTCCTTTAAAATAGGCAACATGGGGTATAAACGATTGACTGACTTTGACTTTATCTCCATGTTGTGGTCATGATTAGCCATTGTGCAAAAGTATGTGACCTTAAAACACCAATAAATAAATAAATATTTTCACCTGTGAAAAAAGATATGATTGGGGGAGATACTCCCCGGGGAGCCGGGCTTGTTTACTGCAGAAAACAAGTTCTTTATTGGTATAATGTGACCTGGAACCAATGCCTGAGGTGGAAGTCATCTAAAGTGGGCAGCATACTGGGTAGGTATAAACTATTTGTTAAATTTAACATTATCCCTATGTTGCGGTCACGAGATAGCCAAAGATACTGACTGTGACCTTGAACACCAATAAATGAATGGAGGGAGATACCATCAAACATTAGATCTCTTTCTAATTTATTAATAATTAATAAAATATCCACTTTTTGTACAATTAATGGAGGAAAGTGGGCATGAAAACTGCGAAATTCCATCTGCAAGACACAAAGATGAACCCAGTTTTGATTAAATTTTTCTCTTCTTTTTGCTCACCTAAGTAAGCCATAAACACATTAGTTTGATCATTGTATTATGTACATGTACCTGTTTCTCGTAAAAAAAAAAATCAAATTGTGCTTTTCACAATTTTAGCTTTTCATAAAATTATTGGAGCAATTTTTTGTCTGTCCATACCTGTGTGCCTTCATGTATAAAGACAAACTTTATGTATACTACCACCTTTGATAACATAACTTTGTACTTTTTACATTTTTGCATCAAAATATGTAATATTTTTGTCGTAAGTATGCTATAAAAACAAATTCACATTTTCATTAACCACTACATTTGTTACACTACTCGTATCAACAGAGTCATACTAGTCATAGCATACTGGAAAAGTCATGAAATTTCATAACTTTTTCAGTCTTGGTTGAAAGTTCTGGTAATTGGCAAATAAAGTGGAATTTTATATGAACCATCAAAATTTAATTGAGTATTTTAATAATGTGGTCTTTCTGAGAAGGATGACAGAAGCTTGTGTAGTTTCACATTTTGTTTTGAATTGCTTTCGTGCGATATACACTGTTAGAAAAGGCTTGGTACTCTCAAAATCGGTATGTTGCACAGTATATAATCAGTGTAATCGTTTCCACCCATTATGCATCCTTGTAGGAACCCAGGGACATGAAGCCATGCTTGTTTCATAACACTTTTGTGCTTTACTAGTATAATTGGTGTGGTAAACAAGTTTTTGCTTCATTTTAAAAATAGGACCAGGTTACCAGCGCCTAGGTGTAAGCCCTCTTAAGTGGCAGATCAGGTACAAACGATTAGCTAAACTTGATTTTATGCATTTTGAACTTATGTTGCAATCATCGTATAGCAAGATGTTGAGTGAACTTGACCCTCAGCACACTGATGTCAAAATATCAAAATTTCACGCTGTAATTTTTTCCCCATAATGTAACAGATAATTTAACTAATTCAGTCTTATTTGACAGATCTCCTTGAGCTCTCTCAAACAAAACTGAATGGGTTAAATTACTAGTTGTATTAATGGGAAAAATTAATTGCTTGAGATGTTGTTATTTTGACATCGGTTTTCAGAGGGTTAAACACCAAAAAATAAATACAGTTATAATGGGACCAGGTGCCCAATGCCTGGGTTGAAGCCCTATAAATCCCTGTGGCAACCCTGGAAAGTGGAGTATGGCTTGTTTACTGCAGTAAACCTGTTCTGCCTTACTGGTTAAATCGGACCCGGAAACTGCATCTAGTCCTCTAAAGTGGGCAGCACAGGTATATACAATTGGCTAACCATTACTTCATCCCTGTGTTGCATCTTTAGATGCCCAAAGATGCTCTAAGTGACCTTAAATACCAGTAAAAATGCCCTCTAAAGCTGGCAGCATATAATATAAATTGACAATATTGTATTAGTCACCCAATGACCATAAACATCAGTTGTATAAATAAAAAACAAAAATGGATGGATGAAGTCCTCTTAAGTAGGCAGCATAATTATAAAGTGAGTTAACTTTCCCCAGTGTGAACACTGGGAACTGGAGCAGTGCTTGTTTACTGTGGTACATGGAAGAGCAAGTTCTGTTTTATGATAAAATAAGACCTGGAACCAATTCCTGGGGTGGAAGTCCTTGAAAGTGGGCACCAAAGTTATAAACAATTGACTCCATCCCTATGTTGTGGTCATGAGATAGCCAAAGATGCTGAGAGTGACTTAAAGGTCAATAAATAAATAATTTGGCTGAACTTGAATTTTTCAGCCATAGATGCTTAACCCTTTAAGACGATATCAAAATTTATTGTTTTAAATATCATTTTTTAAATTTTTTCAAAAAATTTCAACAGACCCATATCAGTGACTCCACATTGGAATGAGCTCAACAAGCTCATTCCAAAGAGGGGTCACATGATATGGTTTTGTAGAAATTTTTCAAAAAAGAATATTTTTTCAGCTGCTGAATTTGCAAATTACGTGGGCAGATGCAGGCGATTCGTTGGGTAAAGGGTTAATGTGGCTGTAAACCTCAATAAACAAAACTAACTTGGTATACTTGAAGTTTTACTTTTTTTTACTTTACTGTTTACTGTGATAAACAAGCTCTGTTTTACTGGTAAAATAAGACCAGGTCACCTGTTCTTTGAATAGGAATCCTCGAAAATGGGCAACATAGGTATAAACGATTGACTGGATTTGACTTTCTATCCATGTTGCAGTCACAATTAGCCATTGTACAGAAACATGTGGCCTTAAACACCTATAAATAAATTTTTGTTTGAAGGAAAATACATGTATGGTAGTCAAGAAGAAAACATGAATGATAAATCAATATGCAGGATCAGTTATGATTTGATCTCATAGGCCACCTTCATTAGGCCATAATAAATACTCAGATCATCATCACATTTTTTTTTTTTAAATTGGTGCAGGGGACGGGGAATTTGATTTTTGGTTAAGTTTTTTCAAAACCTATAGTTTGATGAAGTTGGTATGCAGAAGGATGGATGAGCAGGTGGGCACCACCTTTCTCATTGGTGTGATAACTTAAACAAATATCAATATATTTGGTCAATATTTGTTATGTGAGAATTTCTTAATGTCTTGAAAAAGTTTGAAAACCAGTCCGGTCTGTTCATACTAGGCAGAGTTATGGCACTAACTTAATTAGTTAATTTTTGCCAATTTTCAGCATGTTAGCAGGATAACTTGAACAAATGTCAATGGTTTGGTCAATATTTGTTGGCATTTGAGACTTTCTTAATGTCTTGAATGAGTTCAAAAACTTGTACGGTTTGTCCATACTGATTAGAGTTGTGACCCTTAATTAGTTAATTTTTGCCTGTTTTCAGCTTGTTAGCACGATAACTTGAACAAATATTTATGGATATTGTATGTGAGACCTTCTTAACAATGGCTTCCTTGAGTTCGAATACTGGTGTGGTTACACACTTACGCATGTGCTGCAGCCCTATATGCATAATGATTTAATGTGGGCTAATCGTGGAATACCCTAGCCCCTCTCTTGGGTATCGCAAGTCCTCTTGTTGGAAATCCTGGTGCTGCCACTGGTCATCTCATATCCAAACAGATTCAGCTACTGGGATTCTTGGGTGCATGGAACCAGTAAAATAAAAATCTGAGTGGGGCTAAATATGGGGTGGGTGCAGATAATCTAGCGATTTATTTTTATTAACTGAACCTCCCTGCAAATGCAATATGGACTTGTCCATTTATTAAAAACCCCAATAAAAGAAAAGAAAGTCGGAAATCCAGGGTTGAATGTGTCGATTGAAAGAAATTTCCCATCAAGCTCTAGTGTTTTGGACCATTCGGTTTAGTCTTGTCTAATATTGGGAAGTTCTCTCAAAACTAAAAATTATGTTATTACACATATTAGAATTAGTTTGATCACCTTGAAAGTAATCAGTATAAAGAAAATTTATCATCCTTTTGAAACATATACCGGTGCTCCCATATTGCCTTTCAGTGTAGAGATCTGAATTTTGGGATGCCCTCACATGTTAGCTTGCCCTTGTTGACACAAGATAAATTACCTTTAAGTTGTCCAGATAAAGTGACGACACATGGCATCGTTCTTTGCAGATGAATGGATTAATAAATATATCTGTGCTTTGATGTTCATCTTTGTTCCATAAATGTGCATGTATTTGTTCAGGGGTATTTCATTGAATAATTTACATCATTGGTGAAAGGAATCTGTATTTTATTATGCAAACTCTTCTGATTTTGAAGGGAAGTTAAATGTCACTTATTTCGTTGTTCACAACAATAAAATTTGGACAATTTGGAAAAGGGTTAACCTAAAAATAATCAGGTGAACGATGGACAAACAATCATTTTGCTCACCCAGTTGATGTAGTCTTTTCATTTAGTGCAGAAATATTTTATTGGTGTAATCGAGGCGACCTTGGCATCATTCCATTGGAACAAATTTGGAATAACAATGATGCAGATCTTGTGCCAAACGACTACTCAAATGCCAAACTTTAACATGCATGTAACACTGTTAGTATTAACTTCTGTAACACTGTCTCTTCTAAATGCAGACTCAAGAATCCAAATAGACCTGGGTAGGATGAAGGTGAATCTTACAAGAAAGACTGAGTTTAAAATTACCAACTTATAACCCTTCAGTAGCTTCGTACTGCTAATGGTTTTTGGACTTTATATGGGATGTGTATTCACTTATCATAACCCTGCCCAGTACTTGTCCTGTGTTGCAGTCATGATATCGCCCTTGATGCTGAAAATGACCTTAACCCTTTACCTAACATGAAAAGTAGACAACACTTGCAAACAAAATTCTTGAATAACTAAATATTTTCATTTTTTGCATCAAAAACCTAGATTATGACCGCTTATTGGAACGAGCATGATTAGCTCCTTCAAATGTGGAGTCATAAGCTATGTTTTTTGAGACAAAAAATGAAAAAAAAGAAATGAAATTTGAATGGTTATTTTTGTGAATAGCACTGGCCAGTTTTGGTCGTTTGTTGGGGAGAGGGTTAAATGCCAATAAATATAGAATACTGATCAACACTACATGTCCAGTACTGTGATCACAAAAGTGGACAGGGAATTGTCAAAATTATCTTTCCACTTTCCTGGTCATAGCACTGGAGAAGATCACCTGAAAATAATCAGTCGGGAATGTTTTTGTATGTTTTTCATGATTTGGTCTTTGATTTCACAGGATTTTGTTATGAAATTTTGACCCTTAGTGTGTAAATGTGTCGCAATCTGATCAAGAAAAATACCACTTTACTTCTCAGAGTATTGTTCCAGGCGATTGCAGCAAAACAGTCTTTCAATTTTGCGGTGACCTGTCACTTTTAAGCACCATCGTACCTGCAATTTTTACTCTTTGTAAGTTGACAACAGCGCGTCTGGGGTTCCCTCTAGCAAGTGGTTAACCCTTCCTGACAAATCAGCTGCATCTGCTGCATAATTTCCAAATTGTGCTGTTGACAAAAAATTCAACAAAACCATATGTGACCCCCCTCACTGGAACAAGCTTGTAGAGATCTTTCCAATAAGGGAGGGTCACATGATAAGGTTTTAATTAAACATTGGGGGGAAAAAGTTTGATGTCATGTGTTTTCTGTAAAGGGTTAAAAATGTTTGTAGGAAATTGGTCAACTAATGTAATCTACGCACGAAAATGTTAACAACGCACCTTGAATTATAAGCTGTAGCATTCCAAGACTTCAAAGTAATCAAAGTTCACTTTCTGAGAATTGGTACTTAAACAATCCAATTCGACAAACTTCAAAGGCCAGTAATGCTACACTCTGTCTTTCCACTCATGCATTCAGTGGAGAAGCATCTGATTGACTCACAATTGCTCCATTGAAGTTGCATTTCATGCATTGAACTGAACTCAGATAAATTAGATTATTGCTGTGAAAAGCATATTCGAAAAATCGGGTAATATGTTTTGGTTCTCAACTTACTGTGCACCATTGGATTGAACAGTGTGCACATGTTCGTTTATGTTTTTCTTGAAAACATTTTCCTAATGCTGGGACTCAACATTAGTATGCTTCACTTCAAATGGTAGCAAGCAGTATACAACCCGCCACCCATTCTCAAAATCAGAGGACTGACCAAGCAAATCCAGAATAAACAGAAAATTTCATTTTTATCTCCAAAACACAGATATGAGCCCATAGATTGGAGCAAACCCATTGAGGTATTTTAAACAATGTTTTGGAGTCAAACGTTCGGAAAATCCTAAACTTTGAATGGTGATTCTAGTGAAAAGTGCTGTCAGGTTTTGTAAAAGGTGAAAAAAGTTCCATGAAAACTTCTGACGTTGTATTTGTGCTGTATTCATTGATAGTGCATTGCCCAACTGTAGATCATAATTATTCCCCATAGGAAGCCTAGAAGTGAAGCAGTTCATTTAAAAGTTCTTGGATTAGCTGGGTGGGTCCAGGATGCCCATATTTGGGCTTTATTCTGAAGTTATGGTACTACAACTTAAATGCTGCTTGTTTTTTTAGATGTACTTCATATTATCTTTGAGGGGAGCGCAGTGGCTCAGTAGGTAGAGGTGCAGGCTGCAAGCCGAGAGGTCCTCGGTTCGAATCCCACCTGCGGCAACCGCGTTGTGTCCTTGGGCAAGACACTTCATCCCCATTGCCCGTGTGGGGGCACGATGACGTCGTGTACTAAGGCGTACTGCACGTCAATGGTACGCATGTCTTCAACCAATTTAACCCTGCCTGTGCTGCAGTGCGGAGTTACGATGCTGGGGAGCTGGCAGCTGCTCGTCGTTGCTCGGTGGTTCTCTCCGGGTACTCTGGCTTCCTCCACCCGTAAAACTGTAACGGTCATGATTAGCCATTGTGCATAAATATATGACCTTAAACATAAATAAATAAATAAATAAATATTATCTTTGAAGTGAAATTATTTAGTCTGTGGATTTTCAATGGTATCATTTATTGCCTCTCTCCCATAAATTGTATCGAGAAAAGATGAAAACCTTAGTAAAGCACATTACTGTACTGTTCGATCAACTGATGAGGCACAAGCATTGAACCAGTACAACCTGGGTTCATTTTTTTTTTTATTTGCAGCTGCTGTATGTTTTTCTCAGTTTATTTTCCAGTACTCTGCCAAAAGTCTAGTTGGTCATGGTGATGAACAGATTTGAGTGGTACTTTTTATTTCAAACATGCTTTGTTTCTAATGTATTTTTTTCAAAATTACCACGTTACCAGCAAGGGGTCCGACACAAAGTGACCCTGGCTGTCAAAAGTGTTGTTACACCCCAATAAATAAATAACCAGCAATGGGAATCTTACTTTGGCAAGATTTTGTTCATACCTCATTGTTTTGTTACTGTTGATTGGAGAGTGCCTGTTGGCACTTTCTAATAAATTGTAGACCCTTGGGAACCCCGGGAAGTGCAGCAGTGCTTGTTTACTATAGTAAATAAGCTCAGTTTTACTGGTAAAATATGATCCATTCACCAATGCTTGGGGTGGAAGTACTCTAAAATGGGCAACATGGGTATAAATGATTGACTAAACTTGTCTCTATCTTCATTTTGTGGTTATGATTAGACATTGTGCAGAAATATGTGTCCTTAACCCTTTACCTAACCTGAAAAGCAGACAGCACTTGCAGATAAAATTCTTGAAAAACTAATTTTTTTCATTTTTTGTCTCAAAAACATAGGTTATGGCCCATCATTGGAACGAGCTCGTTCCAATGAGAGGGCATAACCTATGTTTTTGAGACAAATAATGAAAATTAATTGGCGACTTTTGTGAATAAGGCTGACCGGTTTTGGCTGTTATGTTGGGTAAAGGGTTAAACACCAATAAGTCAATAAATAAATAACAGTAAAATGTAACAAAATAATTTTATATGGACTACTTTTTTCTACTGTTCAGAATGCAACAAATTAACACACAATGTAAAGCCACTAAAATGGCTTTTGGCACTTTTCAAGTTAAATTCCATTAAAGAAAACAAACATTCACAGTATTCCTGAAGGGTTAAGTTGGAATTGGTGAGGAAGAGAATGTATCATCACAAGTGCTAGCAAAGACTTTCTTTGTATTATTATGAAGCATGCTTATAAAAAGTGCTTTGTACTTTGTTCAACTTGAATGGCTCATTAACTAGAGGCAGAAGTAAGTGTCTGTAGAAACCATACTTGAAAAACATTACATACATGTATTGCAGGTTTGAAATGTTCTTGTTTTGAACTGTCATTTTGAAATCAAAGTGTTGTAATGATGTTATCTATTCATAAAAATCGCCATTCAAATAATGTTTTTTTTCAATCTTGCAAGCAAACCCTAGCTTATTATGCCTCTTTGGAATAAGTGATAATTTTCTAGTCATAGAGTTTGTTCCAGTGATATGTCATGAGCTGTGGTTTTTATGGCAAAACCAGAAATAATTTTTTAGTTACTCCAAAATTTTTTTTACAAATGGTCATGCTGGTAAAAGGATTAAATAATTTTTTTTTTTCTCTTTTTTATATCATAACATACCCAGAACAGTTGTTTTTATTGAAATTCAGACTATTCCTAAAAACATGCTATTGGTCAATGCCAACAGGCTGTGTCCGATAAATTGTGATAAAATATTAACGGGTTCCTGAAAGTCTGTATCTTGCAAATTCCAGTACACTGCTCTTGTTTCTAAGACAATATCTTGACTCTGATACAAAATTTTGTACATAAACATAATGGTGATAATATGTGTGGAACAGGCTTGTTCCAGTGAGATACTGTAATTAATATTTTGGAAATAAATATTTTGGGGGTGGGGATGGGGGCTGTTATTTAAAAACTATGGTCAACTGTATGTCTGGTTACCTCTCGGGGTAAATCAAGTAAATACCTAATAAAAAACAGATTCAGTAAAGCCCAAATATTGGCTCACTTCTCTTGGGCGAAGACCATAGGTGCTGAAGTAGTTTCCCCATGGGTTTTTCAGGAAGTGAAATAGTGCTCACATACTGTGGTAGAAAAGTTGTATTTTACTGGGGGTTTTTAGTACAGTGAAACCCTGCTAATTGAATAGCCATTTTAATCTGTGAAAAAAATTGAAAGAATAAAATTGGATGTCTATTTTTAGGAATAGTGCTGTTTGATATGATTTACATTAGGTAAAGGGCTGACAGTAAGTTAGTAATTTTTAAGAATACTGAATATTTATTGAAATGAATTTTCTGTTGCTTTATCAGAGTGTGAATGTGGGATGTGTGTGCAAAGTGGTATGAAGTGCATAGCACTTCATTCAAAACTTAAAACATGCTCATCCCACATTCATACTGGGCCTTGGCTTAACATGATTTTGTTCATAAATACTTGAATTGTTTCAATTTATTGGAGAGTGTCCCTTTTGGTACTCTCCAATAAATTATAACAGAAGTTTCTATAAACATTTTTGGTCTGCAGGTGTGCAAACTTCAAGCTAATGTATACAGTAATAAAGCCACTATGGTGGCTTTCAGCACTTTTCAATATAGCCATGATTGTCAACCAGTTAACAGGCTTCCAATATACATGTATGTAGACATCTTCTGGTGATGTTTCATGGTGAAAGCTTTGAGAGCAAATCCAGAATTATAAAACTGTTTTTGTAATAATTTGACTGTCCTGTTGGTTAATGAGTGCCATGGTTATTATGTTGAATGGAGTGCTTATTATTTTTCTGTAGTGAAAACTTGTTAATTTTCTATGTTGTTGCTGCTCGGTATATTTTTCTAGAATCAGCCTGATGAAAAATGTTTGCTGACATTGAATTCCCTTGTTGACTGCCAACTTTATGCAAATGCATATAGATATTTGTATGTCTCAAATTTTTAAAGTTGAAATACATTTATATAAATTCAGTGTCTTTTTCTTTTTCTGTTAGCACCCTTCAATTAGTTTTTAGCTCACCTGACTGAAAGTCATGGGGGGCTTAAGTGATCACTTTCTGTCATCCGTTCATCTGTCCGACGTGAACTTTGTTATCGACTTCTCATAAACCACTGGGCCGAATTGAACAAAATTTGGCAGGCATGTTCCCTATGTGTCAATTCAAGTCTGTTCAAATAAATTTCATATGCTCACAGGGGGCACCACAAGGGGCATTTCTCTGATTGCACCCATAAATTGTTTTCCAAAATTAAAAAGATCTTCTTCACCAGAACCAGCAATTAGAATCTTCTGATATTTGATATATAACATCTCTATGGGGTCAGATTCAAGTTTGTGCAAATCGAGTCCCTGGGTTAATATTCGGGCTACCTATGGGAGCCCAAATTTTAACTTGATGCAATATGAGGAAATTTCTTTAAAAATCTTCTTCAGATCCATCGGTCAGAATACTTTCATATTTGGTATACAACATCTTGAGAGGGGGCAGATTCATGATTGTTCAAATCAGGTCCCTGGGTTAATATTTGGGCTCTGTTGAGCCCAAAGTTTAACTTAGGAGAATATGAGTAAATTTCTTTAAAAATCTTCAGATTCACCAGTCAGAATCCTTTCATATTTGGTATACAACATCTCTATGGATGTCAGATTCAAGTTTGTTCAAATTGGGTCCCTGGGTTAATATTTGGGCTCTCTATTGGGGGGAGGGGGTGCAATGATATAACAACCCTTGGAAGTTTTGCAGTGCTTATCTACAGCTGATAGAATTGGAAGCAGTCAGGAAGACCTATGATAATCATCTGATATGGACACTAGAGTTAAGAATAGTTTCATGACTTCATTCTTCTGTTGTGTTGATGAACCATGACTAACTGAATGTGATCCAAAATACTTATTTGAACCCATTTGTCAGGTGAGCGATTAAGGTTCCTTAGGGTCTCTTGCTGTGTCTCAGAATCAGAGGAGTAGCCATTTAGGACCTTGGGGAGGGGGCTGCCCCTTCCTAAAATTTGTGCAACCCCCCCCCCCCCCCAGCCAAACATTGGCCCGATTCTACTTTAACCCTTTATCTAACATGAAAGGCAGACAACACTTGCAAATAAAATTCTTGAATAACTTTTTTTTCTTCATTTTTTATGTCAAAAACATAACTTATGACCCTTCATTGGAACAAGCTCAATGAGCTTGTTCCAATGATGGGCCATAAGCTATGTTTTTGAGACAGTAAATGAAAATTTAATGGTGTTTTTTGTGAATAGCGCTGGCCGGTTTTGGCCGTTACGTTGGGTAATGTGTTAACATAATATATAGAGCCCTAAAATGGTTTCCAATATAGGAATGCACACTCCATAAATGCCCCAGATTCACTCTTAGAGAACTAAATTTTCTTGTTGGTGGGAGGTCTAGTCCTAACTAGGATGTTCCAGCTGTTACCCCTTCCTTCCACTATCCTTTAAGGGAAGTGAGAGGAGGGGGTAACAACTGGAGGCCCCTAGTTAGCTCACCAGACTGAAAGTCAGGATGAGCTATCGTGATCACTCACCGTCAGGCGTCTGTCATCCATGAACATGGTGTTTGCACCTACCCTTCCTAAACAGCTGAACCAATTTTAGTTATATTTTGGGTGATTGCTTGTTCTAAGATTGCATTTTTGGGTGTTTTTTTTTTAAATCAACTTGCCCAGCCTCATAGGGAGGGTGTGGGCAAAAATCTTTTCATGAGCCAGTGCGTACAGTGATTTGATATTTGGTATGGAGCTTCCTTTTGAGGTGTAGAATAATCATGTTTGTTCAAACGAAGTTCGTGGAGCAATATTTGCCTTTGTAATGGGAGGGGTAAGATTTTTTGGCCCTACCCAAAATTTCTATTTTTTGAACCGATGGTCCGATTTGAACCTAATTTGGTATGTGGTATTATTGGGTCATAAGTACTTGAATCATGCAACAACAAAAATATTTCCCATGTCCTCGTGGGAACCCCAGGAGCTAAGAATAGAAATATTTTCAAATGGCCGTATTTCCCAAACCACACGGAACAGAGAACTGTTATTTGGTATGAAGCATCCTTAGGAAAAGGAGAACTGAATGGTGAAAAAATTGCCATCGGTTGTATCAGGGTGTACTGTGGGGAGGCATCGAAAACATGCTGAGTCAGCATATTTACAAAAAAAATTTTTTAATTTTTTCCACAACCAATGATCACAATCTTTTGATATTTGGTATACAACATCCATTGAGGGGTCAGATACCAGTTTGTTAAAATGAAGCCCCTTGGTTCATATTTGGGCTCAATACAGGAGCCCAAATTTTTTAACTTGGGGCAATATGAGGAATAATCTTTGAAAATCTTCTTCAGAACCACCAGTCAGAATCGTTTAATGTTTGGCATACATCATTGTTATGAGGGTCAGATTCAAGATTGTTTAAATCGAGTGCCTGGGTTATATTTGGGCTCCCTATGGATTTTAACTTGGTGCAAGGTGGGGGATACATAATCTTTAAAAATCATCTTCTTCAGATCCACCAGTCAGTGTACCTTCATATTTTGTATACAACATCTGAGGGGGGGGGGGGGGGGGGGCAGATTCAAGTTTGTCCAAATCGGGTCCCTGGGTTCATGTCTGGGCTTTCTATGGTAGCCCAAATTTTAATTTAGTGCAATATGAGGGAATTTCTTCAGAAATCTTCAGATTCACCAGTCAGAATCCTTTCATATTTGGTATACAACATCTCTATGGAGGTCAGATTCAAGTTTGTTCAAATTGAGTCCCTGGGTTAATATTTGGGCTCTCTGTTGGGGGGAGGGGGTGCAATGATATAACAACCCTTAGAAGTTTTGCAGTGTTTGTCTTCAGATGATAGAACTGGAAGCAGTCAGGAAGACCTAAGATAATCATCTGATATGGACACTAGAGTTAAGAATAGTTTCATGACTTCATTCTTCTGTTGTGTTGATGAACCATGACTAACTGAATGTGATCCAAAATACTTATTTGAACCACTTTGTCAGGTGAGCGATTAAGGTTCCTTAGGGTCTCAGAATCAGAAGAGTAGCCATATAGGTTGAAGGTGGGGGATAGATAATCTTTAAAAATTATCTTCTTCAGATCCACTAGTCAGTATACCTTCATATTTTGTATACAACATCTGGGGGTTGGGGGGGGGGGGGGGCAGATTCAAGTTTGTCCAAATTGGGTCCCTGGGTTCATGTTTGGGCTTTCTATGGTAGCCCAAATTTTAACTTAGTGCAACATGAGGGAATTTCTTCAAAAATCTTCAGATTCACCAGTCAGAATCCTTTCATATTTGGTATATAACATATTTATGGGGGGGGGGGGGGGGAGAGACTCAAGTTTGTTCAAATCAGTTCCCTGGGTTAATATTTGGGTTCCCTATGGGTGCCTGAATTTTAACTTGGTGCAATATGAGGAAATTTCTTTAAAAATCTTCTTCAGATCCACCAGTCAGAATCCTTTCATATTTGGTATACAACATTTCTAGGGAGGTCAGTTTCAAGTTTGTTCAAATTGGGTCCCCGGCTTAATATTTGGTCTCCCTGTAGTAGCCTGAATTTTAACTTGGTGCAATATGAGGAAATTTCTTTAACAATCTTCTTCTTCAGATCCACCAGTCAGAATCCTTTCATATTTGGTATACAACATCTAGCGGGGGGAGGGGGGGGGGGGGGTGGGGGCAGGGGTTCAGATTCAAGCTTGTTCAAATCAGGTCCCTGGGTTAATATATGGGCTCCCCGTGGTAGCCCGAATTTTAACTTAGTGAAATATGAGGAAAAAATCCTCTTCAGATCCACCAGTCAGAATCCTTTCATATTTGGTATACAACATCTAGCGGGGGGGGGGGGGGGGGGGGGGGGGGCAGGGGTTCAGATTCAAGTTTGTTCAAATCAGGTCCCTGGGTTAATATTTGGGCTCCCCGTGGTAGCCCGAATTTTAACTTACTGATATGAGGAAAAAATCCTCTTCAGATTCACCAGACAGAATCCTTTCATATTTGGTATACAACATCGCTAGGGGGTTCAGATTCAACTTTGTTCAAACCAGAATCCTTTTATATTTGGTATACAACATCTCCAGTTCACTATTCAGAACTCTTAATCAGATTTTATCAAAATTTGATATGCTGCATAAGTGGGAAACGGATATTTGATTTCTATGAAAAAAATTAACCCTAGCTCAAAATAGAAACATAATTCCAAGTTAATTTATAAGGAGCCATGTAGCTGAAGCATTAGAATTTGTTTAATAAGTACCCTCTAGAGGTGTGTAACTAAGATTAATCTACATAGGCTGTATAGGTTGTATGGGATGGGAGAATGAAGGACATGTGGTTAGGGGAAGACTCAAAGGAGAGGGTTAATATGCTAATCGGAGAGATTGGGAAGAATGGGACAAAGGATATCATCAAGCAGTTCGTCTCCGAGTGTTGGGAGGAGAGGAGAAGCGTGGGAATAGGGAGGCAGTTGGGAGTACAGGGGTAACCATGGCCTTCTCGTCCGAGAACCGCGACAAATCAGCGGCTGGCCAAAGTGTTATATATTATCAAGGGCCTCCACAGAGAAGCTCCACTTTTTACATTATGATTAACTGAAGAAAAGGGCTGATGCTTGGACTATTTTCGTCACTCCTAAGGGGCTCAAGAATTGACAATGGATCTTATGGAGATTGATTGCTTTGATTGAATGTAGATTCATTCTTTGCCTCTGTTTATATCGGGTTCTGTTCAAGGTGAGGGGAATTCTCGAAAACGCTCTGTGAGAGTTCTTTAAAAACTTGGCAAGATCATAGAAGGCTATACATTAAAAAGTTTTTCACATTTTGGCGTTAACTTTTTTCTGCCAGACCCCGCCTAGAAACGCCCAATTTTGTATTGACCAATAATCTCCTGGTCCAAATGGCGGATGACCTGAAATTTTCACAGATTTACCACAAAAACACTTTTCCATAACCATTTGGAAACAAAAGTTTTTCTCTGCCAAAAATGGGCCTGAAAGTCGGGACATTTTGGCCTACAATCTCGGGACTTTGAATCGGTAAAACACCAGTAATGGACTGAATAGAAAGAATGCAATGTTTTATTATCATAAATGCAAAAGAAATTTCGATGTTATCCACAATGAGTCCAAAATGGCCGCCAAGTGCGATCATTTTTAAAATCCTAGATCTCAAAACTGACAAATGATGGTTAACATACGTTACATCACTGTAGTCCGCGATCACAGTGGAATTACATATATATAAAGATGCTGGGCTATCCCAGAAATGAATAAATGTCAACCCAAGATTGAAAATTGATAAAGGTATACGGTTAATATTTGAATCTGCCCTCCATAGACAAGGGAACGGGACAAGTCGCCGTGGAGTAGTAATTGATAAGTATTTATTATTTATTTATTGGTGTTTAAGGTCACATATTTATGCACAATAGCTAATCATGACCGCGACAGTTTTACGGGTGGAGGAAGCCGGAGAGAACCACCGAGCAACGACGAGCAGCTGCCAGCTCCCCAACATCGTAACTCCGCACTGCAGCACAGGCAGGGTTAGATTGGTTGAGGACATGCGCACCATCCACGTGCAGTACGCCGTAGTACACGGCGTCATCGTGCCCCCACGCGGGCAATGGAGATGAAGTGTCTTGCCCAAGGACACAACGCGGTTGCCGCAGGTGGGATTCGAACCGAGGACCTCTCGGCTTGCAGCCTGCACCTCTACCAACTGAGCCACCGCGCTCCCAAATTGATAAGTAACACCCGGCATAGGATTAAATTATCTTTATTAATACTCATGACAAGACAGGTTCAATATAACATATAATATTTGTTGAAATCAATGGCAATAATTAATTAATTAATACATTGTACAGATCGTGCTAAGACAAAGGGTTACAACATGCACCTGTTCGTTGGACATTATCTTATATTCTTTTTTGTTTTGTTTTTTTCCCCCAATTGTTTATTTGGTGATATTTTGCAGAGGCCACGATTTTACAATCCTCCGTACAATCTCACGTGGCTAGGAGATGCAAGAGGGCGTACAAAATATTACATATGTTATCAAATCTGTCACTGCGAGATACTCTAACAATTGGAAAAATGTGTATGTATGTGTAAGTATGTACAATAGGGTGTATGTGGGGGGGGGGGGGGGGGTGGTGGTGGTCGGTGTGTGTGTGTGTGCATGTGTTTATGTAAGTGTATTTGAGTGTGTTGAGGTGGAGGTGGGGTGGGCTTGGTGGGTTAGATTGAGACTGCTACTATTGAAAAAGACGATAGAAGGGGTAATTTGAGATGACTTGCTGAGACAATTCGTTATTTGTATATGCAGGCATATTTTGTCGATTAGCTCAGTTTTCAGTCGTTTGCAGGCAGACATCCTAGTGACTGGATTCGGTGTTCCCGGGAACTTTGCGGATGAAGAGGAAATGAGCGTGACTCTAAGTAAGATGCAATAGTCTCAGGTCTTTAGTCCCCCAACAAATTTTAGTGCCCCGAGTTCCAGAAAAGAATGTCCAAAATCACACTTAAAGTAACTTACCACTCATTACAGGCTACAAGCAAATATAAATGTCTGAGGAACAGACTTTTGAGGTCGGAGGGATTACATCCGCGCCCTGTGTGTCTATACAGATTACATGGGACTTCATGATACATGATCTCTTCTATCGGATTATTACAGAGGTAATGTCGGAATAGGTAATTATTCGCAAGCAATATTGGCGAGTTTGTTCCATTTTTCGGAATATTCGCTGGCTAGGTTATTTTTTGTATATATGTGTTCCTCTATTTCGTAAAATCTTTTTAGGCGGATTCTAAAGTTGGCGAGGCTAGGAGACATTTGTTGATATTTACAACAGTATATATGGTGTTTAGCCAAAATGATGATACTATTGATTATGTCATTTGGGTCTTCTGTTCCGAGTAGTATATTTCTTTTAGTCAAACAGATAGATATGTCCCGTTCTTGTAAAAATATTTGGCATTCCTTCCAGAATTCGTTGATTATGTTGCAGGACCAAAAGATATGGGAAATCGTTTCTTCTTTTTTGCAAAAATTACATAGAGGGGAAAGAGTATTGTTAAATTTAGCTATATATTTGTTTACTCCTAATATTCGATTGATAATTTTGTATTGAAAGTATTTTAATAGTTTAATAAAATCGCTCAACCGGTTCCAACGTTTCGGCCCCATGGCCTTCATCAGGGTGAAAATAACAAGAGATTTACATATCACAGATTCACAATAATTAACTATAGATAAATAATTGAGAGAGATTTTGGAATATGCACTGATGACGTTGGAACCGGTTGAGCGATTTTATTAAACTATTACATTGACATGGAGTCCCTTGTTTATGGACTATTATTTTACTATTCAAAGAAAGTATTTTAATTTGTTATCCATAATACCACATTTGAATGGATTTTGGTATATTGTAGTCCAGTTTTGGTCTAATTCGATTTCTGATTCAAATTTCAGTTGTGATTTACATTTAATGTTTTTTTGTGTATTTTGAAGCTTCAGCAATCTGTGACCTTTTTCTGATAAGATATTTTGATAAGGGGTGGGGATAATAGGTTGTTCGATTGATGCAATTGTTTCTTGGTCTAACTTAAACTCTTTCATTGCTTTTCTAATTCCCGTTATTACGCCAGAGTAACTTATAAAATCGGTGAAATTTCCATATCTATCTTGAAACATTTGATAAGACATGAGACTACCATCTGGATTAAAAATATCTCTAATGCATCTGATTCCACGTTTATTCCAGCCTGGAATACTAATTATATTTTCCATGTTATTTAATCCACTGCTATAACCAAAGGAGGACTTAATAAAATCTGTTGCTGTTCGTTTGAATGTTACTATATACTGTTGCCACGATTGCAGGATATCGAGCCAAAAGGGATAACGTGCAATGCGCTTTTTTAGCATTTCAACAAATTTATGTTCCGCAAAATTTTCCACGATTTGTGCAATATTAGCTATGGACTTTAAAAAAACCGTTGAGAAACTATTTTTTTGTGAGGAGTCTTTTTATCCACGAGACCTTCATAGTGTTTATATGTATCTCTAGATCTATCATTTGATATGAGACGCCGCCTCTTTATTTTGTCTACACTACTTCCCCAAATAAAATTGAACAACAGGCTGTTTATTTCTTTTAAGAATTTTGGTGAGGGGTTGTGGATCGAAAGAAGTAAATGATTTAATTGGGGAACTAGAAAGGTTTTAATTACTGTTATTTTTCCCAGAGGTGTTATTTGACGTTTTTTTCCAGAGATTTCGGTTTGTTTTCATTTTATCCATTTTATTTTACTATAATTTTCTTCGACCCGGGTCCTTATCTGCCATATTGAACTCCACATCAAGAAGCGTGAATTTAGAAGCGACTTCCACGTCAGGATGTCCAGAGGGGGCATGGGCTCTGCCTTTTATCGTTCATATCCCTATCAATTTTGTTTTCTTCAGATTAATTTTTAGCCCTGAGGTTGTGGCAAATTTTTTTAAGACCATTAACGATGTTGCAGTTGATTTCTGAGGGCATATACCTGTTATATCTTCATTTTGTTTGATTAGCATTGCGAGGATTTCAGCACCTAGAATAAATAAATATGTGGACAATGGGTCACCCTGCTTACAGCCACGCTGCAGGTGGACAGGCTCCGACAAAAAAACCAGACTGAAGCACAGTCGAGAATGTGTCGTTATAGATAGTTTTTACCCATTTTTTGAATGATTCACCGAAATTAAAAAACGTGAGTGTTTGTAGAATAAAATTCCATTCAATGGTATCAAACGCCTTTTCAAAATCTATTAACAGTAAACTGCCAGGATGATTTTCTGGCTCTGTATAGTCTATAACATCTTTCACCATCCTGATGTTTTCGGCAATGCATCTACCTTTAATAAAACCTGTTTGGTCATCACTAATTAGTTTGGGTAGGAGAGGTTTGATTCGGTTAACCAATGCGGTCGTGGTAATTTTATATGGGATGGTGAGAAGGATGAGGGGTCGTTGGTTGGTTATTAGGGCTTTGTCTTTGTCCTTTTTGGGGATGGATTTTAATATGCCATGGCGCTGTGTGACTGAGAGATTTTCTACATCATACGCATAGTTTATTGAATCAAAAACGTAATGTCCAATATCTATCCAAAAGAATTTAAGGAATTCAACCGTAAATCCTTTGATCCCAGGGGCTTTATCGTTTTTCATACTCTTTAAAGCATCAGTTAATTCTACGAAGTTCAGGTAGCCATCTGCGGTTAACGATTCAGCTTTTCTTAGGGTCGCCACCTTTGATTTGTTAATTATCTGGTCCAGATTAACGTCTTCTAGATTTGATGTCTTATAGAGATTTTGGTAAAAGTTCTTCATTTCACTTAATATTTCCTTTTGTTCCGTTAAATATGATCCATCTGATTGTTTAATCCTAAAGATTGTGTCATTTTGATAATTGCGTTTCTCAAGTCCACAGAAATATTTAGTTGGTTTTTCCCCATCTTCCACCCACCTAGCTCTTGATTTTATTAATGTACCATTCAGCCTATTTTCTTTAATTTTTTTAAGTTGACCGTTAATTTCCTCTATCTTATTATTTACATTGTTATGACATGCAAAACATGCCTTTTCACAAACGTGCAGCACGTCATTTAACGTTAATGCAATTTTAACGGGTAAAGCTGTTTTTGTGTTCAATATAACTTATTCATGATCAAGTTAACACTCTTTACACCTACGAAATTATTTTTGTGGAGTTTGATCAATTTCTGCAATGCACACTTTCTTTTTTGGGCGAGTATAGTTTGCTGTCAAAAAAGATTTTTATGCATCTCTGATTACCGGGTATACATTGTCACGGTTGCCAAATTCAAATCTCGGAGTCATAAGCATGTTTGTCAATAGTTAAAGGTTGAACAACTCGTTGACAATGTGTAAGATGGTTTTAGTGTGGAGCAAGGTATCTTGTAAAAGAAGGGCGATTTTACAAACAACGGGAAACTCTCATTTGATCATGCTTTTGAGTTGTTGGTTCCTACGGCACAGGGAATAGTCCTAAAAAGATTGGATGAAGTAAAATTAGTGTCTTTTGAGCACATTATCAAACTAATCCATGGCTGCCGAGGAACAGCCAACACCCAACCTGACAATAAGCATGTAAGATAAAAATCTTTTGATATATTCCGATTAAGTGTTTATTATTTAAATTGTGAGCAAAAATAGTATTTTCGACAGGAGGGACTTCGAAACTAATAAATTGGGAGGTGGGGGGTCAGGGGGAAATAAATCGAATAGTAGTTGAGGAAAGTATTCATCATGTTAATTTTTCGCTTATCGGGGCTAACCTCTTTATTATTATTATTTTTTTTTTTTTTTTTTTTGAGCTCATTTTCAAATTACGTCCGACTCCTTTCAACAGCCACAACCCAATTTGACAATAAGCTCAAAACATAACGAAACGATAAAAGTTAGAAAAGTACATTTACGAACAACGAGTAATTCTCAGTTGTTCACGGTATTGATTTGTTGGATCCTATTGCAGCACAGAGAATAGTCCTCACAGAGAATGGATCAAGTAATAACTGGTATTTTATTTTTTTTTTTATTTTTTTTTTTTTAAGCTCACCATTAAATGGAGCTAGCAGCCAACACCCAGTTTGACAATAAACCGATAAGGTGGTAGTTCTTGGGATATATTCGATTAAGTGTTTAAGTGTAAATTAATAACAAAAATGAAGGTTCTGATATCCTTCGACAGTACAAGGTTTAGAAATAATACATTCGAGGAGAAAAGGGTGTTGGTACAGGGAGAAATCAATAAATTGCTAGTTGAGGAAAGTATTCATCGTGTTCATTTTTAGCTCAACTTTGACGAAGTCAAATTTGAGCTATTGTCATGGCCCGTCGTCCGTCGTCCGTCTGTCCGTCCGTCCGTCTGTCCGTACGTCAACAATTGGCTATGGCTCGGGCTAGAGGTCGTATTTATGAACCGATCTTTACGAAACTTCTTGTGTACCTTTGTTATGACCCTGGGACGGGAACGAGTGTTTTTAGGTGTGGTCCGAAATTCAAGATGGCTGCCAGCGGCCATTTTGTACCGACGATGCAAAAATCAGTTTTTTGTACAGAACTTCCGTATGAAAGTTCTGATTTGAATAATGTTTTGTATAAATGTTTAGTACCATGGGATACATCACATATAATACGGGTTTTTTTCTCGTGCGTACATTATGCAAATTAGACTGACTTTGATGTTTTTTGGTGTTACTTTCAGCACTGTAAGTGCAAATGCCAATACGGCTCGGGCTAGAGGCCGTATTTATGAACCGATCTTTACAAAATTCCTTGGGTACCTTTGTTATCACCGTGGGACGAGAACGAGTGTTTTTGGGTCCGGTCCGAAATTCAAGATGGCCGATGGCAGCCATTTTGTACAAAATTTGGTGCAATCAGATTTTTGCACAGAACTTCCATATGAAAGCGCTGATTTGAATAATTTTTTGTGTGAATGTTTAGTACCATGGGATACATCACATATAATACGGGGTTTTTTTCTCGTGCAGAAATTATGCAAATTAGATGAACTTTGATTTTTTCAGTGCTACTTACACACAGTAAGTATACATGTCAATACGGCTCAGGCTAGAGTCTGTATTTATGAACTGATCTTCACGAAACGTCTTGGGTACCTTTGTTATCACCTTGGGACAAGAACGAGTGTTTCTGGGTGCGGTCCAAAATTCAAGATGGCTGCCAGTGGCCATTTTGTACCGAAATTAGGTCTAATCAGTTTTTTTGTACACAACTTCTATATACGGCTCAGGCTAGAGGCCGTATTTATGAACCGATCTTTACGAAACTTCTTGGGTACCTTTGTTATCACCGTGGGATGAGAACGAATGTTTTTGGGTGTGGTCCAAAATTCAAGATGGCCACCAGCAGCCATTTTGTACCAAAATTAATGCAATCAGTCTTTTGTACAGAACTTCTGTATGAAAGTTCTGATTTGAATATATTTTTGTATGAATGTTTAGTAATATGGAATACATCACATATAGTACGGGTTTTTTTCTCGTGCAGAAATTATGCAAATTAGATGAACTTTGATTTAGTCAGTGCTACTTATACACTGTAAGTGCACATGTCAATACGGCTCAGGCTAGAGGCTGTATTTATGAACCGATCTTCACAAAACTTCTTGGGTACCTTTGTTATCTCCTTGGGACGAGAACGAGTGTTTCTGGGTGCAGTCCAAAATTCAAGATGGCTGCCAGTGGCCATTTTGTACCGAAATTAGGTCCAATCAGTTTTTTGTCACAACTTCTACACAGCTCATATTTGTGAACTGAACTTCACGAAACTTCTTGGGTACCTTTGTATTCACCTTGGGACAGGATTGAGTGTGTTTTGGGGTGCCTTTGTTATCACTGTGCTATGAGAACAAATATTTTGGGGTTCAGTCAGACCCACTCTGGGACTCAAAGATTTTTTTCTAGTTTAGCATCTGACTGTCACCCACCTTTACAATACTTTACCTATACATTTGTTACAGGCAACGGTCAGTATTTATGTACAGACCGTTACAATACTTTATATGTACCTTTGTTATCAGGTCATTACCTAGATGTTTGTCATTGCTGTGTCACATACTATACATGTACATGTCTTTGTCTTGACAAGTTGAGCTACAGTGTCATTGACACTTTCATTTTGCTAATCTAAGACTGGACAACTTATTTATGTAATGGTAAGTATAAAGCTTAAGAAACATTGATACACTGAGGCCTGGTAGTTATGATGGATGCGCCAATTGAAAACAGTATTTTTGAGCTCACTATCAAGCTGAGTCATGGCTGCTGAGTGCAGCCATAACTCAGTCCGACAGCAGACTCAAGAAATAAGTACTTGAAAAACGTTGGTTAAAGTTCAGCATTTGAAATTGTAGTGAAG
This sequence comes from Pictodentalium vernedei, assembly GCA_031216915.1. Classification (NCBI taxonomy): domain Eukaryota; kingdom Metazoa; phylum Mollusca; class Scaphopoda; order Dentaliida; family Dentaliidae; genus Pictodentalium; species Pictodentalium vernedei. The sequence goes on from CM062295.1 coordinate 228,490,536, forward strand.
CGAGTATTTGGAACTAATAATAGAAAATATATTGAAAATAGTATTTGGGCTGATTTCCAAATTATGTCATGGGTCCTCTCGGCAGCCACGACCCAGTCCGACATTGTGCGACAATAAGCTCAAAAGCATAATAAATCAAGCGAAATTAATAAAGATAGAGGTTAAAAAAGTAATTTTACTGACAACGGCTAATAAGTCTCAATTGGTCACGGTATTGAGTTGTGGGATCGAACAGGAAATAGTCCTCACAAAGAACTGATCAAGTAAAATTAGTATTGTTTGGTCTCACCTCCAAATTGAGCCATGGCTGCAAAGGGGCAGTCAACACCCAATTTGACAATAAACCAATGAGATGATAATTCTGGGGATATCTTCGTCTTCGTTTATTTCTTAGCTCCTTTGACAGTATAAACTTCGGAAATAATACGTTCGAGGATTGGGGGTGGGGGTGGGGGGGGGTGGTTCAGAGAGAAATGAATAAATTGGCAATTGTAGGAATGTATTCATCGTGTTCGTGTTTCGCTAATCAAAAATTGGGCAACTTATTTGTGTAGTGGAGAGTAATAAGGGTTAAGAAACATTGTCCTTTTAAAAAGAGATTTTTGTGGACATCAGGAGGTTATTAGTTGGTCGAGGTATTGGATCGTTGCATTTCATTTCTGCACAGAAACCTTGTCCTTATGGTGGATGTGCCGAAAGAAAAAAGTATCGCTGAGCAGATCACTATCAAACTGAGTCATGGCTGTCGAGAAGCAGCCATAACTCAATCCGTCAGTACAAACTCAAGGAATAGCTGTGTGAAGAACGTTGGGTAAGGTTTGCCTTTGGAATAGTAGTGAATCAAGTATTTTAAACTAATAATTGAAATAGTAATGAGAAAAGTGTTTGAGTTCTTTGCCAAATTAAGTCGTGTCTCCTGTCGACAGCCACGACCCAATTTGGCAACAAACTCAAAATATTTTTGATCAAGGGAAATATGTAAAAATAGTAAAACTAGTAGTGACCAAATCTGGATCTGTGGAAACTACCTTTGAGATTATTTTTGTGCATTTTTGATTACAGAGTCTATGTTATCATAAATGTCAAATTTAACTCTTGATCCATTTTCGAGCTTCCCCCAGATATAACCATTTCTGTGGTAGGAAGATTGGATGTTTTTGTGTAAATATAGCCTGTTTATTAGTCCAGCATTCAAAGCTGTTGTGTCATCCGACAACTTCACATCTGTTTTCATATCATTATTTTTCATTGTTTTTGTAAGCAAGGACTTACGTTGCATTATTACGAGATCGCGCACCTCCTTCTTAACAAATTTCACTATCACCGGCCTCGGAGTGTCTTTTCGTTTTGAGGGAAGACGGTGAATAGCCAGTATATCACTCTCGGCAACATCGACATCACGGGAAGCACTGCGTAGCAATTCACAAAATATTTTTCCTAAGTTTTCGTTTTCGGTTTCCTGCATGCCCAACACTTTCAAGTTATATTTTCTAGAGTACTGTTCATTACGATTAGCTGTGCGCAGAGCCAGTGTTGATCTTTCTTCCGTTTCCTTCACTTTATCCCTAATATCACTACTCTCCTTTCTTGCACGATCGAGCTCCTCCCGAAGACTCTTATTCTCAAATTCCAAAGAATCTATTCTACCCTCAAACTCCCCCTTAAGTTGGTTTATTTTAGCGTTCATCATACTCTCGAGCTCAATTTTGAGTACACTGATGTTCGAATCTATAGCCCCATTAACAATACTACGTACATCATCTGTCGTGGGTAGCGCACTGAGACGATCGCTGATGCCTTGAATTTTTCCACTAAAATCGCCGAAGTGGGGGTTAACAAATGAGTCATCTGATTCATGAGCTGAAGAAGACTTTCGTCCACGCTTTGGTGGATTTTTTTCACTTGTATTTTTCTTAGCACCCATTTTATCCGACACAATCATGGTTGAGTTGCACAGTTATGTGTTAAGCGGCCCATCCACAGTCAATATAATTGTCAATATTATTGACTCAATATTATTGACAATATAATGTTTGCCCTCAACTGCACTATCATTTTGATCAATATTTCTTTCATTTCTGATTCGACAATCATAGGATTGATTGATCAATCTTTGATTGATTTTGCCATGTTGATGGCTCTGTGTTTTTGACAAGAATGAAATATTGATCAATACAATTGATGTGACAAAAATGCACATCAATATTATTGACAATACGTCAATAAATATTTGAGCTCTCTGATATTCTTCAATACATTGATCAAGTCTTCAATATCGCCCATTCATGATCAATAAGATTGTCAATATAAATTATTGACAATTATATTGACAATCATATTGAGTGTGGATGGCCCGCTTTACTGTTGAGCAAGACTGAAGACTAAAGAATTTCGTGAGCGTTGTTCACCGCGCTGCTAGATTGCATTGTTGTACATTGTTGTAAGAGAGAGTGAAAAAAGGAGAAAAGCGTCACATGAAATTAAAAAACCCTTACACTGTATGAACTCCAAACCTTAGTATAACATCCTTTTCACAATCTTTTTCTATATGCTCTAATTCAATACCACATTACTGGCGATCGTGACGTCCACAATCCTAAATAGAGAATTTTAAAGAGAAAACTTAGAGCTCAAAAATCCGTGTTAACCACAGAGTTAGCCATACCGGAAGTCCTATATATCTGTGAATTCACATGAAAATGGTCCAAAAAGAGCATTTTCATGTGAATTCACAGATATAAAATAAATTTATAGAATTCTGTATTATTTGAAAATTACAGCTACAGTGCCAACAACTTCAGCCATCTGTTATTTTATGTATTTTTTGACATTAGTATTGGCTGTTGTTTTGTTATTGTCTGGAGACATTGAATCAAACCCTGGACCAGGCTCTGTGAACACAGATAAAACCTTCGATGCATTAAAAATCTTTCATCTGAACATCCAATGTCTGAAGCCTAAATTAGACATAATTCAATATGAATCATTCTATTCTGACATCTTAGCATTTACTGAGACTTGGCTTCAATGCTCGGACCTAACACCAGATATTATGATCCATGGCTTCCAAGGACCCGTACGGTTTAACCGTTTGTCGAGGGGAGGGGGGGGGGGTCGCCGTCTACGTGAAGGACGGCTTGTGCTTTCGGCACAGAACTGATCTTGAGGTGAATGACATTGAGTGCATCTGGGCTGAAGTGTTTATGACCCATGGTAAGTCGCTGCTGCTAGGAGAGTATTTTACCGCCCACCCAATAGTCCCTCACATGTTTGGGATAAAATTACGTCATCTATTGACAAAGCCAAAGACACCTTAATTTCAGACATAATTATTACGGGAGATTTCAAAGACAACCAATATCGCTTCCAGGAACTAAGTAATTATTTTAATCTTCGACTGCTTGTGGAAGAACCAACATGCTTTACCGAATCACCTGCAACTCTGATTGACCTATTTGCTGTTAGTAATACTGTACATTTACTCGAATGTGAAGCCCTAGAACCACTTGTACCTGACATGACTCGCTATCGTTGTCCAATTTATATTGCCATTGAATTCAAGAAAGAAAAGCCTAAAAACTTTAAGAGACGCATATGGTTGTACGCAGAGGGAAACCTTGACGGTTTGAACACTGCATTCAATGACGTAGACTGGGGAAGACTGCTTGCTCATTCGTGCCCGGACACTATAGTATCCACCTTCACCGATTAATTACTCGAAACGGCATCTAAATTTATTCGCAACAAACTGACAACCTCTAGGGCTAACCAGCCTAAATGGATGCATAATCAAATTCGGTTATCGATTAGGCAAAGAACACGATTATACCGTTCAACTGCACGACTGGGCGAGATATAAGCATAAACGAAATGACGTCGTATGAGCTGTTAGGAAAGCTAAATCTACATACATATCGAAAGTCCAATCAGAACTAAGTTGTTCGGAAACACCCTCGTCAGTGTGGTGGAAAACATTAAAAACATTTATCACTAAAAATGTCCCTGGAATCCCGACTATAAGTCACCTAAACAAACTCTATTCAACCAATCTCGAAAAGGCGGAAGTGTTCAATGATTACTTCTGTTCCATTTCGACATTGGATGACACTAATGCATCCTTGCCAGATTCACCCCTGCCTGCCCTACAATCGCTTGACAAGATAACACTTGAAAGCAAGGAAGTGTACGAAGCAATCAAGAGTGTCAAGGTATCGAAGGCGTCTAGTCCAGATCTTATAAGTCCCGGGTTTTTAAAAGGATGTAAACACTCATTGTGTGACCCACTTACGACCCTCTTCAATGGGTTATTGGATAACTGTTACTTTCCAAAGTTGTGGAAAAAAGCCAATGTGACACCGGTGTTGAAAAAGAATCCGTCTAATCTAGTTACTAAATATCGCCCAATATCTTTGCTTAGCTGTACTGGTAAACTACTTGAAAAATGTATCTTCAAACGATTATAACATTTTTATGTGATAACAATATACTAAGCCAGTTTCAGTCTGATTTTATTCCAGGTGACTCTACGGTCCTACACCTGACAGACCTCTGTGATGAATTTTGTCATGCTCTTGACGAAGGGAAAGAAGTAAGAGTCGTCTTTTGTGATATTAGCAAGGCATTTGATAAAGTTTGGCATGTTGGTCTTATTCACAAGCTCGAGAGAATAGAAATATCTGGCGACTTACTTTGTTTCGTAAAATCCTACCTTTCTGGTCGGTGCCAGCGCGTCCTTGTAGCCTCTAAGGCATCTCCTTGGAAACCAATAACGTCTGGTGTTCCACAGGGTTCGATCTTTGGTCCCCTGTTATTCCTGATTTACATCAACGATATTACTAAAAACCTACTTAGCAGTATACGTTTACTTGCAGATGATACATCCCTTTATCTTATAATTGAGAATCCTGACCAAGGTGCCATCATACTCAACCGCGATCTAGCCGGAATTGAACACTGGGCTAAAACTTGGCTCGTTGAGTTCAACCCCCTTAAAACGGAATCCATGATCATATCACGTGAAAGTAACGTCCCGGTGCACCCACCAATATATTTAAGCGGGACTCAAATATCCGAGGTGAGTAGTCACAAGCATCTGGGTGTAATTTTGAATAAAGGTGGTACATGGAACGACCATATCGATTATGTGTGCGCTAAAGCCTGGACACGTATTGACATGCTCAGGGCCCATAAGTTTACACTTGACCGGAAAGTCCTTGAAAAGATATACTTCGCATTTGTCCGATCTCTTTTGGAATACGCTGACTCTGTCTGGGACAACTGCTCAGCAACTCAAGCTGTTGACCTGGAGAAAATACAAGTAGCTGTAGCAAGAATAGTTACTGGCGCCACTGTGAGCTGCAATAAAGACCTCCTCAACACAGAAACTCAATGGGATTTACTGGAAGAAAGACGCCGAAAGCACAAGCTTATCCAGTTTTTTAAGATGTATCATAAATTAACACCTCCTTATATCTCCAATAAGGTGCCACCAATTATTTCTTCTATTACCCAAAGCCACAATCTCCGATCGGAAAATAACCACCGTGTTCCCTTTTGACACACCAATTTATATAAGTCCTCGTTTATCCCGGAAGTTACCGACCAGTGGAATGGATTACCCCACTCAGTAAGAGAAAATTGTTCCCTCATAAACTTAAAGACGTTTATAAATAGTGGGAACTTGCGACCACCAATTTTTTACTATGGAGCCAACTCTCGTGCTGCACAAATTTATCATTGCAGGTTACGCCTGCATTGCAGTAATATCAACGCCCACTTATACGATAACCATCTCTCACCATCTCCACGCTGCCAGTGTGAGGATCTCGAAAATACTGAGCACTTTCTCGTGCACTGCCCAATCTATGACGATGCTCGTAATTCCACAATCAATGCGTTGCCATTTACTCTTGAGCCCTCCACACTACTATTTGGATCCGAACGATTGAATAATAATGATACTCTTCTTGTCTTTAGAGCCGTGCAGGACTTTATAATGCGGAGTGGACGCTTTCATAAGAAACAGTGCACTCAGACTTTTCCGGTGTTGCTTGCCACACCTATGGGTCACCATTACCGATATATTCATTGAGGCTGCTCTATTGGATATCCTTTGGTAGCGAACACTGAATTCAGGTTGTTCCCATGTTTCCTAGTTAACCCTTTACCCAATGTAACGGTCAGTGTTATTCACGAAAATCGCTATTTAAATCCTTTTATATTTTCAATTTTTGTCTCGGGAACATGGCTTATGACCCCTCATTGGAACGAGCTCGATAAGCTCGTTCCGGTGGGGTATCATGAGCTGTGATTCTGGGACGGACACTGGAAATTTCCAGTTGTTCAAAAATTTATTCTTCAAGTGTCGTCTGTTACACGTGTTGGGTAAGGGGTTAAGTTCCTTTTCCCATTTCATTCTCTTGTTCTCTCTATTGCTCTCCCTAATCTCTCTGGTTCTCATGTTTAAACAATATTTTACTTAGTGCCTGCTGCTACTATTAAATTTCGTCAGTAATCCAAAGGAGACGGCTTATACAAGCTAAAAGCTTACTGCTGAATCCTTTCAAGAAATCTCGTCCTTGACTCATTACTTTAATGCATACCATTGTATTGTGCACTCTATATGACACTCATCTTGTAGTTTATTATGTGTATGCATCATATTTTCTCATGAATAAATATTGTTTAAACTAAAGATATAATTTATACAAAAATATATAAAGATTGAATTACAAATGTATGTTTGATATCCATTATAGGAGAACCACTTTATATAGACAGCTGAACATTTAATTAAAAAGGCTGCAGTGGACAATGAAGGTGGATCTGACATATAGGGATCCCAATATTTCTGTACCTTTTGGGCCATCTTCGTATATTTTGATCGGACGTCAGTTTCCAAATCTGATGCTTGCACCCTCAATTCCACATTCTCAGCTTCTGTCTGCAGGGCTGGTACCAGCTTGTAAAAGCTCAATCTCGTTCCAAGGGTGTTGAGACGTCGGTGCCAAGCTGCAAAGAACAATAGAAAAAAATTAGTTTTAGTTAATTACTTAATTAATTACCGTTTACCATGACAATCACAATAACACATACAGATGTGGCCGACAGAGACAGAGAGAGAGAGATATTCACAGTTTACAGTTAGGAAAGAAACTTGAAACTCACCTTCAGTGTCTTTATTAGTACGGACGGTATGACCAAAAATACTCCATTCGTGTAGACTGAACATGGTGGAGTCAACTCATTGGCGTTGGACGTAATCTACAAAGTCCCTGAGTTTTGTCTCGGGTTGAGTTTTATTGTACAATGCCTCAAAAGTTTCCCGAATGTGAGCAGCTGAATGAATGAATGAAAGGTTTTAGCGCGCCGAAGGCGCGCAAGGACGATGTGGGATTTACAAATCCCTTGCGACCCGGTTAACCTTATTTTATTTCACTTGGATCACACAGGCCAAGCTTTCCTATTGCCTCAAATGGAGTTTGATAGGGGTGGGGGGGGGGGGGTGGGGGTGTGCACGCGGTTAGAATTCCCGACAGTTTACGTTGGAGTGTTAGATGGTCAATACTCAATCCATCAACGCTATTAAAACTATTAGAGAGTGGGCTCTATTCGGTTCCAGTTCGGCGATGGTAGAGGTTTGAGTTCCACCATGGTGGCGAGCCCGAATGTAATGTTCTGCGATGGCAAGTTTAAGGGAAGAAGAGAAAAGAAAACCAAATAGCAACGCCGGTTTGGTAGCGGCCCCGGTATATGACCATAGCGGTTACAAAAAAGGAGTGGAGAAAGCTCCAACAGTTTAGTTTTGAAAAACCGGGAGTCATCCATCAAGCCTTCTGGGAGATAGGATGCCGTATGTGATTATGAGATATCTGGTTATTCTTCGGGAATTCCAAATGACCTCCTCCACACCTGTCTTCTGCAGCAACCGGCAATCGAGAACACATCAAGTTGATCAAAACAGTACCAATATTAAGACACTCTTTGTGAAAGCTGACGATTTTATTTTGAACAGTCTCATTCTTCTGAAAATGTTGTAATGAACAGTTTAGTTCAACTTTGGTACTTTCATAAAAATGGATTTAATTCTGTTTTTTTTTTCAATTCACGGTGTTTGAAAAAAATACTCGACAGGTAAGTAAATGATAAAATTCACAGTATTTCAATAGAATAAATTAAGAATAAATTACATTTTTGGAAAAATAAAAAACGGGACAACTCGCCGCAAAAATCGGGACAACTCGGCGACTTGTCCCATACCCCATAGACAATGGGACCTCGAATTTTCATAATAAATCGGAGAATCGTCTCTCGTTACCCACTTTCCACTGAATAGCATCTTGTCCGAGTAAATGTTTTTCGGCCTTTTCTGTGATTTCTCCCAGTTATTATGAACAACCCAAGAACACCCAGCGGTCGTGTTATACACCACTGTAGGGGCGCGATGGCGTTGCGGTAACCGTTTCCCATCAGATTACCGATGTTAAGCAACGTCGAGCCCGGTTAGTCCTCGGATGTGTGGCGGTCTGAGCGATCGATTCGGACTCCCCCATTGTGTCCTTGGGCAAGGCACTTAACCCCTATTGTCCACATGGGGCACGATAACGCCATGTTCTAAGGCGTACTGCACGTCGATGGTGCACATGTCTTCAGCCAGTCTAACCCTGCCTGTGCAGCAGTGCGGAGTTAAGATGTTAGGGAGCTGGCAGCTGCTCGTCGTTGCTCAGTGGTTCTCTCCGGGTACTCCGGCTTCGTCCACCGGTAAAACAGTCACCGACGATATGACCTTGGCTGTTAATGTGTCGTTAAACCCTAAAAAACAAAAAATCACCACTGTAAAGCTTATTCATTCCCTTTCCTATGACAACAGGGTACTGCTGGACACGTTGAGTGCGGTCACCCTTAATACCGCAGGTTGCCGCCGGTCCCTCTAAAATAATTTTTTATAACGAAAATATTATTATATTTCAAGGCAAAAGTCGGGCTGTTCCCTATGGGGGAGGGTAGGCTGAAAATTTCCGACAACATTTCTGGAAATATTAGGAAAATGACTGAAAAACCTCCATTTGCACACAAATTTTAGTAAAAAGAAGCAAAAACACTTTGCATTAAACTAATTACCAGATTCAGTGACACCTGAGGATATTTTTTATATCACTGTAACACTTCTGCCTACACGTATGTTAAATATTTTACAGATCTCCATGGTGATCTCTATCAGAAATTGTTGCCTCTTTTTACTAGAATCTGTGTGCAAAAAGTTTTGTATATAAAAATGTATGAGAAGGGGGTGGGTCCCAAAAATATCATGGGAAAAAATATGTAGGAAAGGGTG